>OZ014524.1:268419608-269619608 GCA_963966055.1 Lathyrus aphaca
CAGCCCGAAAGATGACTTCCCATTACCTCACATTGATGTATTGGTGGATAACACGGCTCAGTTCTCGGTATTCTCCTTCATGGATGGATTTTCAGGATATAATCAGATCAAGATGTCACCTGAAGACATGGAGAAGACAACATTCATTACACCTTGGGGCACGTTCTGTTACAAGGTGATGCCATTCGGACTGAAGAATGCCGGTGCAACATATCAACGGGCTATGGTGACACTATTCCATGATATGATCCACAAAGAAATAGAATGTTATGTGGATGACATGATCGCCAAGTCCCTTACAGAGGAAGATCACCTGGTGAATCTGCTGAAGTTGTTCAAGCGTCTGAGGAAGTACCAATTGAAGCTGAACCCCAACAAGTGCACATTCGGGGTGCGATCCGGTAAGCTGCTGGGCTTTATTGTAAGTGAGAAAGGAATTGAAGTCGATCCTGATAAAGTCAAGGCTATTCAAGAAATGCCTGCACCAAGGACTGAGAAAGAAGTTCGAGGGTTCTTAGGTCGATTGAACTACATTTCACGGTTCATATCTCACCTTACAGCAACCTGTGAACCTTTGTTCAAGCTGTTAAGAAAAGAACAAACGGTCAGGTGGAACGAGGACTGCCAAAAAGCTTTTGACAAGATCAAGGAATATCTGCAAGAACCTCCAATCCTCATGCCTCCAGTTGAAGGAAGACCTCTGATAATGTACTTGACAGTATTAGAAGAGTCGATGGGGTGTGTGCTGGGCCAGCATGACGAGTCTGGTCGAAAAGAGTATGCAATATACTACCTGAGCAAAAAGTTTACCGACTGTGAACAACGTTATTCACTGCTCGAGAAAACTTGCTGTGCTTTAGCGTGGGCTGCTCGCCGACTGAGACAGTATATGTTGACCCACACTACCTTATTAATCTCAAAGATGGATCCAGTTAAGTACATATTTGAGAAGCCAGCTCTTACCGGACGGGTTGCGAGATGGCAAATGATTCTTACAGAGTATGACATTCAGTACACATCTCAGAAAGCCATCAAGGGCAGTGTATTGTCTGAATATCTTGCTGAGCAACCTATTGATGATTACCAGCCTATGAGATTTGACTTCCCTGACGAAGACATCATGTTCCTGAAAGCAAAAGATCATGAAGAGCCTGTTCACACTGAAGGGCCCGACCCGGAAGAAGAATGGACTATGATGTTTGACGGGGCTGTTAATATGAATGGTCGCGGTGTTGGTGCAGTACTAATTACACCCAAAGGAGTTCACCTGCCTTTCTCGGCAAAACTCACTTTCGACTGCACTAACAACGAAGCTGAATACGAAGCTTGCATTATGGGTCTTGAGGAAGCCATTGACCTCAGGATCAAGACATTAACTGTATTCGGAGATTCAGCGCTAGTAATCAACCAGACCAATGGCAAATGGTATACACACCAGGATCATCTGATACCTTACAGGGATTATACGAGGAGGTTATTGACTTTCTTTACAACAGTCAAGCTTGAGTATATCCCTCGGGACGAGAATCAATTTGCAGATGCCCTTGCTACCATTTCGTCCATGATCAAAGTTCAGGCTGCTAACTCCGTACCTCAGATTCCAGTATCCAGACTTGATAGACCAGCATATGTATTTGCAGCAGATGTTGTAAAAAACGATAAGCCTTGGTTCCATGACATTAAATGCTTCTTGGAGGATCAAACATACCCACCCGAGGCATCTTCCAATGATAAGAAGACTTTGAGAAGGCTTGCTGGTAGTTTCTTTCTGAACACTGATGGTTCCCTATACAAGAGAAACTTTGATATGGTACTCCTCAGATGCGTTGATAGAACAGAAGCAGACTTGTTGATGCATGAAGTGCACGAAGGATCCTTTGGTACCCATGCTGGAGGGCATGCCATGGCTAAGAAATTGCTAAGATCAGGTTATTACTGGATCACAATGGATGCAGACTGTTGTGCCTACTCCAGAAAATGCCATAAATGCCAGATCTACGCAGATAAAGTGCATGTGCCCCCCAACCCTTTGAACATAATGTCTTCACCATGGCCCTTTGCTATGTGGGGCATCGACATGATTGGCAAGATTGAACCGACTGCTTCAAATGGCCACAGATTCATCCTGGTCGCCATCGACTATTTTACCAAGTGGGTTGAAGCAGCCTCATATGCAAGTGTTACAAGGCAAGTGGTAGCCAGATTTCTAAAGAGAGATATCATCTGCCGATATGGAGTTCCCGAGCGAATCATTACTGATAATGGTTCCAACTTGAACAACAAAATGATGGCTGAGCTATGCCGGGATTTCAAGATCCAACATCACAATTCTTCTCCTTACAGGCCAAAGATGAATGGCGCTGTTGAGGCAGCAAATAAGAATATCAAGAAGATTGTGCAGAAAATGGTAATCACATACAAAGACTGGCACGAAATGCTACCGTTTGCCTTGCATGGGTACCGCACATCAATCAGAACATCCACTGGGGCAACACCGTATCAGCTTGTGTATGGTATGGAAGCAGTCCTACCTGTTGAAGTTGAATTACCCTCTCTACGGGTACTGATGGATGTTAAGCTGAGTGAAGCAGAATGGGTTCGGGCCCGATACGACCAACTGAGTCTGATTGAAGAGAAGAGATTGGCTGCAATCTGTCATGGGCAGCTGTATCAGAAAAGAATGAAGAGAGCCTTTGATCAGAAAGTCAGGCACCGAGAGTACCAAGTAGGAGATCTTGTGCTGAAAAGAATCCTCCCTCCGCATACAGACCACAGGGGCAAATGGACTCCAAATTATGAAGGACCATTCGTGGTAAAGAAAGTTTTCTCTGGTGGAGCACTGATGCTCAGCACCATGGATGGTGAAGACTTCCCGTCCCCTGTGAATTCAGATGCAGTTAAAAAATACTTCGTATAAGAATGACCCGCTGGACATAAAAACAGAATGTAAGTCCAGGCAAAATAGGGCATCCCGACGAGTCAAAAACAGAATAAAAGACTCGGGCAAAAATAAGGGAAATAAACAAAATGTACACCCGCTGAGTTGAAAAGCCGCATTGGACAACTCAGGCAAAAATGGGTATCCCGATGGATTGAAAACCCGAAAGGGCAATCCATGCAAAATAAGGGAATAAGCGAACAACTGCATTCTGAATTCGTCTGTATCACCTACAACTTGGTAAGCTCCAAAGGATCAAGCTTCAACCAGAATCAACTCTCTCCAGAAAGCAAGACGAGAAGAACGTCATTGTCATACGAGTCATAGCAGAAGAGGAAGCTCTTTGAAAGCGTCGTCAACATCGCCAGCATTTTGTTTCTCAATTTGTAACAGTCTCTTCATTTTAGGAGATTTGTTTCTTTGACTGTATCTTGCCGATTCAGGGCATTTGAATTAATAAAATCAGATTTTTTCGGTCATGTTTCGTTTTGTACATGTTTATTTGCAAAAGAATTGTCTGATGTCTCTAAAAATATAATTGCATAAGTACAGATGTTTTTCTCTAAAAAAAATAAAAGCACATGCTTGCAGGGAATGTAATTACTCTCGAAAGTACTTAACTCCTATGACGGAATCCAGTAGAGGATACCTCGGGACCTTTTGTACGTTTCCTTACCTTTGCAGGATTGCAGGTACCCAGAACGCAACTTGGGGCATGTAAGCTACAGTCCAGCAAGCTGGCAAATCAACAAACAGGCTTAACACTCAGGATTTTTTTCTCCCCAGCCGAGTTGCCTCCCATCACTCTCCCCAGCTGAGTGATCAACAGCCTTCCCCAGCCTCTATTCAGAAGAGCAACGCGCGGAGAAGTCACAACAGAGTGCAGAAAGCTTCTACAAGCCCCAGCTGGGTTCCATATTATAAGGATATGTCAATCGGTGACCTATATCCCCAAACAGATACATCATTAGATCTACCAATGATCTCATCCCCAGCTGGGATGTTCACTTCAAGCAGATCAACCAGAGATCTTCGCAGCAATGGGATCCGAGTCCCGGATCTGTGCCTCTTTACATAATCATAGCATTCGCATCATACTATTCCCCCAGAGCGTACCATTCCGTTTAATACGGAGCATTACGGCAAAAATCAAATGCATAGCATAATCATAAGTCATGTTGTGAATTGAACCCTTGTAATCCGTCGGCATACAGAATACTTTCCTCGGAGATCCCCCCAAGGTCCCCGCAAAAGCAGTTGCCTCTCCAGTCACAAACACCAGTATATACACCTTTGGACACCCGTCCGTGTCACATCACCAGCAGAAAGCCAAAGGCATCCTCTTTGCACTCACATGTACTTGTATATATACCCTTTCTTGACACCCGTCCGTGTCATATCCCCAGCGCAGTCACTTACACTTTTTATAACTCATATACTTGTTGATATTATACACTTTCCTCCTTTTGACACTCGTCCGTGTCACTCTCCCCAGCAGATAAGCACTTACATATACATATACTCACTACTCATTGGTATACTTATACAGATACTCGTCCGTATCTTGTATACATCATTTATATCCCCACAGGTTCGACAGTAGTCCTTGTTCTTTGTTAACCAGTTGGTACTCGTCTGTACCATCATCTCAGAACAGTGCGTCTAGTGTTTGTTTCTACATGATACTCGTCCGCATCTTTAATCTATACACAATACCAAACACTTATACCTTTGTTTCTTGGATGTAAACACTCGTCCGTGTTTACCACATCCCCAGTAGATCACCAACAGATTTCTTTTCTTATCTAACACTTGTCCTGTGTTATGATAACCTTGAGAGCAGCCGTACCCTGCTAAGTGGTCGTCCTCCACTTCTTGATGGTCGTCCTCCATCATGCTCACCCGATGGCCGTCCCCATCGTTGATTTTTTTTAGCAGCCGTCCCCTGCTAGGTGGTCGTCCTCCACCTTTTGATGATCGTCCTTCATCACTTTATCCAATGGCCGTCCCCATTGTTGATTTTAGTTATCTAACACTCATCCTGTGTTATGATAAACTTTGAGAGCAGCCGTCCCCTGCTGAGTGGTCGTCCTCCACTTCTTGATGGTCGTCCTCCATCATGCTCGTCCGATGGCCGTCCCCATCGTTGACCTTTTCTATCCGGCATTCGTCCTATGTCGCGATATTTTCGGCAGCCGTACCCTGCCAGGTGGTCGTCCTCCACCTTTGATGGCCGTCCCCATCATAACAGAGCAGCCGTCCCCTGCTAGGTGATCGTCCTTCACCTTTGATGGCCGTACCCCATCATCTGTTTATTTCATTTATTCTTTAACCCGATGGCCGTCCCCGTCGTGGTCCCTTTCCTTTTTAGCTCGGTGGCCGTCCCCATCGTTGGTTACTTTACTTTATAAACTTGATGGCCGTCCCCGTCATGTTTCACTATTCCCAGAGAATCTTACAACTTTATCTTGATGGCCGTCCCCATCATAATTTTATTTTTTCCAGCTAGTCGGTCGTCCCCGTCTTAGCTTTACCTTTTATCCCCAGCATGTCGGCCGTCCCCGTCATTGCTTTATTTTCCGCACTGTTCCCAAGCATGTCGGCCATCCCCGTCATTGCCCTTTACCCAGCAGTCGTACTCTGCTCGACGGTCGTCCTCCGTCGCCCACACTCTACAATGCACTTTATTTTCCTTCTACAGTCTATAACCCTTTTCTTCTTCATTCTGTGAGTGCAAATTTTGGACTGTCTTTGATATTCAACCACAAGTTATCTTGTTTGCCTGACAAGCCGTCGCTCACAGCTAACTCATGTTTGAATAGGGGCAGCTGTAGACACCCCAAATTTGCCCTCACCTATTCACACCATGGCTTGTGATCATTTCATATACATAATCTCAATCATGGCATCTCATACCGCATTTTTTTTGATTCACTGCATTGGTTTGAAGTCATTTGCATCTAGGGTTTGTGATCCGAGCAATCCAGAAGCTTCAAGAGCCACTCCAAAGGTCTTCAATGTTCAAGCATCATATTGTATGCCCTCAAAGTCAAAAGAATGCCAAAGAATCACAAGAACCGGAAATGGCATGGAAACGGAGCCAGGTCATGAGGTTCGCGCGTATCAAGTTTCATGAAGAAATTCTATGGAAGGGTATCTAATCAAGGGATGACTTCTGGAACAAGTCAGTACAAAACCAGGATGTCTGAGGCTCCCGAGGACCCGACCAAAGGGTATACTTCGTCATTTTGATTGCATATGATCTTTATTTGATCATATGGGATGCCAGAAGTTCACAAGACGGAGGAGTTTCGAGCCACTTTGCAAAATGGCCTCGAATTGAGGAACTTGCAAATTCTCATGGCAAGCTTTTGTTTGATTCCAGTGCGACTTCCAATCATCACGCAAGCATGAATCAGGGCTTTAAATTTCGAATGCACCAAAGAATCTCCGAGTTTCACGACTATGTCCCCACTCATTGCAATTTCCCAGGATTTGGTCCATGGGCCTGTACCACACCAGCCATTCTTACTCACCAAAGGCCTTACAAATGCGTTCCCTGCAAATCATTGCAATCAACTGGGGTCTCGTTGATGTTTAAGCGTCACTAAAATTTCAAAGTGGTTTTGAGTTCGTTTTTGAATATTTAGGAGGCCGTGGGTTAACTTGTTGCAAGTTTGGTTTCTGTGTTTCTTTGTTTTCAAACCTAAGGAGGATGACTTGTTGGAATTGATCCTTTGGCTTTGAAAATGGCAAGGAGGATCTGTTTTGTTTTGAAACAAATATTTGGGATTCTGATCTTTATGGTGTGAGAAGTTTTGGTTTAATCCCTGGAAGCCTAGATAGGTGAATTGGGTTTACTGGAATTGTGTTGCTAATTGGATCAAGATTATCAAAGAAAATAAGACATGATTTGCTCAGAATTGTTTGTCAGACGGGCCTGTGTTTGATGATTTGGAAAGGAAAGGAAGATGCATAAAATGCAAACGGAATTGCTAAGGCCTCTTCAATTCGTCGCTAAAAGGTATGCATGCGCTTGAGGAGGGGGTGCAAATTCATGGGGTTGTTGTGAAATGGGGACTCCGGGAGGACAATGTTGTTTCGAGCTGTATGTCAAGTGTGGTGAATTGGAGAATGGTTCTCGGGTTTTTCATCAGCTTGTTTCCAAAGATTTGGTGTCGTGGACTTGCATTGTGTCGGGATATGCAATGAGTGGGAAAACTTGGGATGCCAGAAGGCTTTTTGATCAGATGCCTGAACGAAATGTGATCTCGTGGAATGCTATGTTGGCTGGATATACCCGATTCTTTAAATGGACTTTCGGATCATGAAATGGGAAAACAACTGCATGGCTATGTTTTTCGACATGGTTTTCACTCAAACCTTATGGTTGGCAATGCCCTTCTTGACATGTATGGTAAATGCGGGAACTTGAATGGTGCCAGAGTATGGTTTAATTTGATGAGTAATTGGCGTGACATGTTTTCTTGGAATGCTTTATTGGCTAGCTACGGTCATCATCATTTAAGTGAACAAGCACTAACAATGTTTTCAGAGATGCAATGGGAAACGAAACCAAGCAAATATTCTTTCGGAACCCTTTTGGCAGCATGTGCAAATACTTATGCTCTACGCCACGGAAAGCAAATTCATGGATTCATCATTAGACACGGATTTCAGATAGATACTGTAATCAGAAATGCTTTGATTTACATGTACTATAAATGCTACTGTATTGATTTACATGTACTATAAATGCTACTGTATTGAGTATGCTGTTGAAGTTCTGAAAGGTACAGTCTCTAGGGATGTGATAATATGGAATACATTAATTTTGGGATGTTGTCACAATCATAGGGGAAGGGATGCACTTGAACTTTTTGGAATAATGGAAGCAGAAGGCGTCAAGCCAGACCACGTGACCTTTGAGGGCATTCTTCTTGCTTGTATTGATGAAGGCCTTGTTGAGTTTGGCACCCGTTGCTTCAAGTCTATGAACAATGAATACCATGTCCTGCCTCAGATGGAGCATTATGACTGCATGATTGAACTCTACAGTCGGTATTGATGCATGGATGAGCTCGATAATTTTATGAAAACAATGACAATTGGCCGGTTTTGCTTGTCCCCGTCCAGCTTTCATTCCCACTCTAAAATTGCCTCAGGATTTCAGTTCCGTGTATCGTGTTCCATCACAAATGTTCCTGCAGCAAAACAGTACAGCAGTGGGCTCAATAAAGCTAGATATCAATACAAAGAAAGAAAAAATATCGTTTTCTCCAAATTTCCAGACCAGTTTTGCTTCAATTCATCATTGCACAGATCGGAGGAAGATAAATTGAATCGATTCAGCACGTCAGAATAAAAAGGTGTGGAAAATGGGTGCAGATGGAGTTCAGCCCAACGATAAAGCAAAGAGAGATGGAGTTTGGTACTTGTCTTCTCATCTCCATTAGCCTTCCATTCCGCGTCATCATCAGTAGGAATGCGCCAATTCACCGTCACCACCAACAAGGATCATAGCACAATGAACCAAAGCCATCACAGTTTCTTCTTCTAACTGCAAATAAACCAGACCAACTCAACATCAATTCCGTATTCTACTAGCTATATGCCACTAAATTTATGAGAAAACAAGGTTACACAAGCCATTGATGGGAGTCTGGTTCAGAGAAATTGGAGAGAACAAAATAATGATTTAAAGAAAGATTCTTTCACCAGCCAGCCAAGATGCATTGGTTCTTGCTCTTATCGGCAGTGATGTACCTCACCAGACTGCTTTGGTGTCTCAGGATGAACACAAGCATGATGAGCCTCATGAAGACCTCCTGAAACGAAATTGTCCAGTCAGCTACAAGCCTCAAGCCTACGACTAAAACCGAAAACCTGCACAAATTGAGAACGTATCAATACAACCAGTGAACATGGTAGTGACAGCCATTCAGATACTACCTAAGAGAAATTGGCAGCAGCAAGTGCAGTGAGAGATTAACAACAGAAAGACTAAGAAGATGAAGATGTATGGCAGACTTATCACAGGCAGAGCAATGCAGGTTCATTCTTAGGAAGGTTTGAGGAAGCAAAACATTGCCCTACAACAATCAGGAAAAATGGATAATGTTAGTCCATGGATATAACTTGCTCAAAACCAAAAGTGAGCCTCTCAATGAGAAAGCTGCCAACAATGCTTTGGGCATAGAGATTCAAAAGAAGCCTTTTGCAACTGACCTGTATACAGCGGCTGAACTATGCGAAACAACCGAATCATGCCGTGCAATGCTTCAGTCCCAACTAGGGGCTTTCCATCCGTTTCAAAGACCTTGGCTCCACCTGACCTGCGTGAAGTCTCACCTCCAGGCCAGAACCATGGGCCAGCCTCAGCTATCATTAACAGCAATAGCAACAATACTCTCCTGTTTCAATATAGATATCACACCAATTAATTCTCGAAGACAAGTTCAGGATGCAAGTATAAGAAAGCTAACCAAATGCAGGGCTACAACAAACCGATCCCTAAAACATGATGAGTTGTGAATAACCTAAGTCCTACAATCTCATGGCAACATTGGTGGCTTTCTACGGCAAAACAACTTTGGGGGGAGTAGCATTGATCATGAAGATTGAAAAACAATTGTTAGACAACAAATGGAATACCACATAAAGCCAAATTCTAAGAGAAAACATGAAGAGAATTGAACAATGACCGACACTTCTATGAAGTAGCAGCAACCACTTCAATCTCTCCAATAATCCTTTTCTCAGTTAGCCCAGTGGGTCTCACAACAAAGGCAGGCTTTACAAGCAGACTTTCACTCATCTCAACATGACTATCTTCCATAACCCTGCACCATGTATCCTACAAGTTAGAAATCTTGGAGTTGAGAACAATCATATTTCTGTGGCACGAAAAAGACAAAAATGCAAGAAGCTGAAAGAATACTGATTTGGTTTAGACTCAATTTAGCTAGTTCACTTCAAACTAAATGAACTACCACAGTAAAAATCTTTTTTTCAAATTAGCAAGCAGTCAAAACAAAGAGAAACTGAAAAGTTCAATCCAATTCGAATCCAACTGATTCAGTCCATCTCAAACCAGAGACACTAAGTCAAACAGTATAAGGCATAAACAGACAAGAAAAAATCCACAGCAGAAGTGTCAGCAGGTTGCAGAGCAGAGTTTCACAAAATAGCAAAAACAATTGTCTGTTACGAAAAAGAAGAAGAAAAACATGGCCAGTTTGGTTTTGTTTCAGTGTAAATCGAAATCTTTGAAAACCCTAATTCCCATCTATAAAAGAAACCAAGAGGAATTCATGAAACTCTCTGAGTTGACAGCCGCATCATACCCAATTCACAACCACATCAAAAAACCCTAAATCATACAAAAAAAAAAGCCCTAATCAATCAAGAAGAAAAACTTAGCTTTCAAGAGTTCCAAAGCGCTGTATCCACCGTCGTCATCACCCTAGCAACCTGCGAGAGAACACACAGCCGCATCAAGAACAATACAGAAGGAAATTTTGGAAACCCTAGAAGAACTCCCTCGTTGAAGAAAAAGCAAATTCAAGAAGAAGAAGGAGAGTTCGAGCTGAAGAACAGAGTGTTTCGAAAGGAGACTATACCTCTGAGAACGTTCAGAGCAGGTATGAAATCCAGTTCACGCTTGACCCGCCGTTTCTCCTGTCGTCGTTAATGTTTCTGTTTGCCGTTGGATGTTCGATGATTTTCTTTTTGTTGTGTGGTGAATTGTTTGTTTGATTGAAACTGATACAATGTTAGGGTTTGAATTGAAGGTTTTAGGTTTAGGGTTTCTTCTCTATTTAGGGGTTAGGTTGGTTTCTTGCGATAACCTTTGTGTTTGTTTAGGGTGGTGATTCGTTTGCTCCTGGTCTTGTTGTTTTTTTTTCCTCTCTGGAATTTCTTGCGCGAAGTAGAAAGGAAAGCAGGAAGGGGGCTGCGCTAACCCTAGATCTTTCCTCCTTTCAGAAGGCAACCGGGCCGGGTCTGGGTTGGTTTGACCCGGCCGGTGTTGGTCAGGATCCAGCCCCTTTTGGGCCTCATTTGTTTCAGGCCTTTGTCAAACTTTTTTGTTTTGTTGTTTATTAAGATTTACTTAGCCTTTTTTTATATAGTTCTAAGTCTTTAGGTTTTGTTTTGTTTTGTTTTCTAGTTTTTTCTTGTTTTGTTTCTTTTAAAAAATAGTATTCTGAAAAAATATTCATTAGTAATTAATTTATCTTAATGATTTTGTTAATTAAATTAGGTTAATAATATTATAAACAAAAAATCAAAAAAAAAAGAGAAGAAAACATTTTTAGATATTTATATAGGATAGAGTTTTTTTAGTTAATTGGTTAATCCTGTCCATTAATTAATTTCATTTTAACTTAGTTAGTTATCTTTTGTTCATTTTTACTGGTACAATAACTCATATCATTTTCGGTTTGCACCCTTATATCAAGTTCATTTTCACTCTATTTATTTCTGTCATGCTAACTTTTCAGGTGGTAAGTACTCCGAGAAGTGAATTTGCCTTCACTTCTCGCATTTCCTTTTCATCTCCTTTGTACATTATTGTTGTATCTGTTTGTATGGATATTGGAGTGAGCTTGCTCCTCCCTGTTTATTACATCTTCTTCCTTTAAGCAACTTGACTTCTTGGGTGAAGCAAGTTGTTTTGCTTCCCTTCACTTCTTGATCCTTCCATCTGTTCCTGGTGGCTCTCTTTGAAGATATCTCTAAAAAACCACACAAACCCTAGGGTTTCCAAGCACGTTAACAATTAGGGTTGATTAGTCCCCCCATTTAGCTTCCACCTTTGTGTCATCTTTGAGTCTCCTTCTCTCACCTCATAATTAGGGACTAAACCCTAAAGGCTTCAGGGCTTTGTGATTAAGCTTATGCCTGCATCCTTCTCTTAGGATGGAGTGTATAACTTTAATCCTAAGTATTGAATCCTTAATGCGTTTAGATCTCTTAATCAATTCACATAATAATTATCAAGACATCACTTGTAACTTGGGCCTTGCATTAGGGTTCTAATTCTTCCTTAAATGGTTAAGAAGGACTAACCCTAGTGTTAATGGACAAGTCCCCCTCAAGTTGTCTTATAAACCATAAAAAACACTTCATCATCATACCATTAAATAAAATCCACTTAATCAAAGGCTTGTTTTGTCATGGGTTTAATCCCTAATCATGGATTAAGTTGAGGAGCTTTCCTCAGCTTAAACATTCTCATCTATTATCCTTCTTTTAGGATGGTGTAATGAGTCTGTTAAATCCCTGATTATGGCTTAACCTCATTACTCAACACTAAACAAAAACACCAAAAACATCTAAATAATCACAAGTAGGTTAATGATCTTAATCCTACACCAAAGGTGATTAAGTGTGAGAATCTGACTTCACACTTAAGGTATTCTCATTACCCCTAATCAGAGGGATGATGTGATGAGCTTACTAAATCCATTGGTTTAGGCTTAAGCTCATCAACTTATGACAAACATCCAAAAAAACAATAAAAGACTGAAAACTCAAAAACAAACAATAATCGTCTCCTTCGGGATTCTTTTCTCATCATCTTCACTCACAATCGAGAACTCGCTTCTTCCGTCTAATGCAAGACAGTTAGCACCTGAGCCAGACAGGTCATACACTTGAGCATAGGCAAGCAAGCGGTTCACAAGTCAATTCACCTTTCAGTCTCTTTGGGTCGAACTACGGTGTTCTGACTTCCTCATTGCACGAGAGGATACGTAGGCATAACTTAACAGTTATCGAACAAAAGTCTCTGTACATTCCCCCCTCTTTCAGCTTCATTCTTTAGCCTCATTTTCGTGAGCAATTCCTTCTCATTCCTACACTGACACTTTCATACTTCACATCATTTATCACACTTCACATCTTTTCACACTGACACCTGTACATATTGCTTTCCAGCTCTTTTACACACAGATTGCACTGACACTACCCCTTTATAGCACAAATCTTTTAAGCGTGGATCCCGTCGAGTACGGCGGACAATCTGGGTGCTAATACCTTCCCAGGTTGTAACCAACCCCCTTTCTCAGTCTCTCTGGTTCGCAAACCGTCTTATCCATCTTTTTCTAGGCCTATGCAGCATTGCCTTTCCTCCGGGATAAAAATGCCTAGCTGGCGACTCTATTCATCTCCAGTGAGTTCACGGCTGTGTGTTCTCACTGTCTCCTTCGCCGACCGTTCGCGTCTGTACCCTTATCTGACCCTTGCGTCACTTATCGGGAGCGACAGTCTCCTAAAGAAGCAACGAATTCTACTCCATTCAGTTGACCTATGGGCACGATGCAATCTTACTGTTCGAAATTTACTTACAGTCGATTCGAGTTCAAAGACATCACAAAATTCCACCAGACACGTATTGGGGCATGATGATGGACGAATTGGTCAATTTAGACGAATAAGGATTACATGCGCTTAATTTGTTGAAAAGACAAAAAGAGAGATTCAAAAGGTTCTACAATAAGAAAGTAAAATCTAAAACCTTTTTAATTGGGGATCTTATTTGGAAAGTGATTCTTCTCATGGATCGAAAAGATAGATTAATGGGAAAATGGTCTCCCAAGTGGGAAGGACCTTTCCAGATTTTGAATTTTTTTTCAAATAGCGCATACGAAATCGAAGAAATAGAAAAAGATAAGAGAATATTGAAGATAAATGGGAAGTATTTGAAACGATACAAACCAATTTTGCAAGAAATTAAAATTGCCATGGATTAATTGTAATATGATATAAAAAGATGATGTACTTTGCCAAAACAAATGGCATCAATGTCATTACAAATAAAATTCAAAAGCTAAAAAATAATAAACTACTCTTATTACAATTCAATATTGGCAAAAGACTTCTTCAACTCGTTGAATATATTTTTCTGAAGCTGGAGTCGACGGTCACAAAAGCTTCTATTGGTGGCAAGGCTTTCGATCTCTTGGTTGAGTTTCTGAGCCCTTTCAGCATGGTGAATACCCACCTTCAATTCTTCGTCGATCTCGTCTTGCTTGGGTTACTGAATGGTTTCCTTACGTTCTTTCTCTTGGGAGATCTTCTTTTGAAGTACAATTATCTGTTTCTCCCATTTTTGGATATTGGCAACGCATTCGGCAACTTCCTTTTTGTAAGTTTCAGAAAGTTGTTCCAACTCTAAAACTTTGTTGGTCGAAGCAGCTACAGCATCCCACTCAGTAAGTTGTGTCTCAGATTTCTTGGAGATTTTTTTTGAGAAGTCTTTATGACGATTCAGATATGCGCTCACCGAGTCTATTAGGGTACCACATCAATGATTTTCGCTTTGATCTCAACCATTATAGCATCAAGGGATTGCATACTAGAGGTAGCCCCAGAAGTGTTTGAACTACTTCGAGAAGAGTCTTGGAAGGTATGGAGAGCACTAAGCATAGCCTTTAAATATTCTAAAGGTTTTTGCACCATGAGGCTCTCAATCTCTTTGCGAAAAAGACTAGTCGAACCAGTCGACAACGAACATTCTTTTGCGGGGTTAGGGGTTGGCTGAATACCTTGTCCTAGAGTTAACCCGACATTTTTCTTTTCCATTTCGTCATCATTACCAGCAGTTTCCCCCTTTCCGTCATTCTCATCTTCGGCCTCAGCGTCAGCATTGAATTCGTCATTTTTGTTGAGTGCGTATGATCCAGGAGGAGGGGGAGAATTATCATCAAAAGGTTGAGGAGTGTCAGGAGACTGTTCCTTTTGTACTGCTGATTCTTTTGTCGAATTTTTTGGAGAAGTGTGTGTTGGACTGGCAACTATGTGAACAACATTACTCTTGGACTTTGGAACTTCTTCCTCTAGGGGGTTCCCTTCGACATCAACCGGAGAATGACTTCAAGTTAGAAATCAAAACAAAAATAATAAGAAGTAAATATAAGTGGTCGAAGTAAAAATTTACCTAAGGAATCTCAGTGTTAAAACTGGAGTTTCCACTCTCTGCATCCTTCACCTGAACCTTCACAATTAGACTATTTGGGGGAGTGGCCTTGGTTGGTTTAATTGTATATTTTTGTGAGGAGTTCTTTGTGAATTTTTCTTTTTTGGAGGCTGACTTTGTTATGGATATTCATCACCAGATTCTTCGATGGGAACTTTTTCTTCTTGTTTTTTCCTTTTGGGGGCAGGTGGTGGTTTTCGACCTACCTGGAATAGAAAATGAAAGTTGATTAGTTTCTAGAAGAATGAAGAAAAGCTAGTATAGAAAGAGAAGGTTATACTTTTGTTACAATCTTCCTAGCATTGCTTGGTGGATCTTCATCCATCTTTTCAGATGTATCTTCGACAACAACTTTCTTGGCAGGAATTCTTATGGCTAATAACAAAGAAGAAAATCAGAGATGAGTACAAGAAGCATATAAAGTAAACTTAGAATGGAAAAATAAAAAAAAAATATATGTTTTCGTTAACACCTTCAAGAATGGGAGTTTCCATGCGAACGTGTTCTATTCCAATATGAAGGTGTCCTATGAAATTGTCCAAAGTGAACTTACTTGGAACCACATGCTCAACAGGCTTTTTGTAATGTTGTCGAAGAAGTTTCATAGAATCCCCACAAATGAACCAATCTTGAAATGGAGGGCTCAATGCCACACCAAATTCAGAAGAAGGTAAAGGGGGAAACTTTGGTGGATAAAGATTGAAAGTTAATTCATATCGTTGTTCTGGACGAACATATGAAGGCAGTTTCAACTTTTCCAGTTTTTCTGTAAACTTATGTTTTAAAGTTACTGCTGCTTCACTTATGGTTCGACTAAGTTCATCTGGCCTATAGATGGTTTCAAAATAATTTTGAAATTTTTGTACTTCTTTGATATGTTTTTCAATACCTTTCTTGGTTCTGTCCTGCACAAGAGCAAAAGCATTTATTAATTGAGTGTTAATGTTGTCACATCGAAAAATTTGGTGAGGTAATAATCCTTCCACCAGACATCAAATTCATGGGTACAGAGGAAAGATGGTCGAAAGGCCGTTGGGTGAATTTCAAGAGAATCATCATCATATTTCTTCAACAATTCTATGTTGTATTCTTCAGTATGGAATGAGTTATAGAATATGATGGAACCTTATTTGGGAAAAATGGATCTTGGTTTCGGTTGAATGAGGCCAAATTGTCGAGCAAAGAGGTTGGGTTGATAGACGATCAGTGCAACTTTTTTTGGGTAACATTATGATGAGAAGTGAGAAGCCTAGGTGTCAAAAATGATTCCCAAACAACAAGGAATTCATCTTCGTCTTTCTGCATCTCGAAAGGGAGTTGTTTGGTGAACCACTCAAGTCTAACTGCCCTGCTGGCAAAGGGTTCCATGGAGGAAGTGAAGCAGTACCTTTTGGCGAACATCATAACATAGGTGGTAAAAGATTGTAGAAGACTAAGCCCTTCGTCAGTTGGTGTCAGCTGTACTAACCTAGGCCATTCGACAACCATGTTCTTCACTTCTTCCTCATCTATATCATTCTTGACAGGAATGGAAGCTTCAAAGGTAGCATTGAAACATAGTTGCAAAAGCCATAGTGGTCCTGATATGCTAAGATTTCCTTTGTCTGTTACAGTTTTCAAGAAACCCACACTCTCACTCAAGGATTCATATAGATTCGCCAAAATCATCTCACTCAGGCACAGTTTGGTCCTATTGTGAAGTTGGTTGGCTATGGTAATGTAGAGTTTGGCCACTTGAAGGGATCGAGAACAGAATACGAATTTCGACATCCATAAGGTCAAAAAAGCTATGTGTTCTTTCTCAGAAACCCCAATTGTTTTCTTGTCATGGTAGTGAGCAATGAATATAGAGTAGGAGGCTTTACTAGTGTCGATATCTATGGAATCATGATTCAAAGTGGTGGGATCAAAATCTACTCCTAAAGGACTAAGCCCAATAATGACAGCTATGTCGAAAAGGGTGGGAGTGATCATTCCATAGGGAAGGTGGAAGTTGTTGTAGGTGCTATCCCAGAAAAAGAGGGAAGCTAAAAGCATGTTAGGACAATAGTTGGGTCCTACTTTCGACTTTTGTATGAGGTCAAAAATCCCCATTTATTTCCATAATGTTATCTTAACTTTTTCAATCTTAACTAACCAAGTTAAATAATGTGAAGGGTCTTTTTCCCCAGGACTGGTTCTAAAATCCTATCATTGTTTAAGTGAAGTAAGTTCAACTCTGCATCAACAGTCGAACTCTGGTTCTCAGTTTGTTCAATGGTTTTAGGTTTAACCCTAACACTTATGGGTTTAAGACGTTGATAGGTGGGAAAGAACTCTTTTAACTTTTCTGGGTTGATATCTGGGTTTGGAAGAAGGCCTAACATAGCATGACAAACACCAGAAACAAGAATAGGGATCAATACTTGAGATTTGTACATACTTGCTTTTTCTTTCTCATTTGGAGGTTCAGGAATATATTATTGATTTCGAACAACGTTTGGTCTATTTAACTTGTGCGTGTATGGAAGCAAGGTTGAACCTTTGTATTTCTGGCCGCTGGAAGATTTAGTTGGAGCCATTGTTTAAAGAGGGCAAAGAATTTCGCAGGAAAGATGAAGAGCTAGAAAAGAAATGAGTTCTGGAGAAGAAGCAGGAAATGTAAAAATGGTTGAAGAAGTTGATACATGGGTATTTATAGGAAAGAAAAGTTGAAGCGGTTGAGTTTTTTGGTTTCCATCATGGACCACGTGGAGAATTCTTATGGGGAGAGTTGGGTGATGGCAGTTGAAACACCTGTGACTTACTAGCTTTTAGGAAATGATGGGAATAGTGTTAGAAACGTGGGTTAAAGTTGATGTTTTAAGAAAAGCGTAATGATGAATTTTTAGGGATTTGAAATATCAAGTTTTGGAAATGGTACAAGTAATGAAGAAAATTTGGCGTCGAAATAACTCATCAATAGCAAACGATTGTTTCTCCAAGATTAGTCGAAAACATCTTTGTTGGGGGGCAATTTATAAACAAGCATTTTCGATGCCATGAGGTAGATATGCATTTCGACAGGTGAAAGATGTGCATATAGCTGGGAAAGAAAAGAATTGAAGAATGTGTTTAGAAAAGCATTTTTCGACGAGATTTTAACAAGGCAGCATTTCGACAGAGTTCGACAGACGTAAGGAGATGCGTCGTTTCGACGCAAACAAGGAAGTTTAAAATTCAAGAGTTGTCATATTTGGCAGAGAAACGCGTGGAAGCACCTGGTGAAAAGCAAAACATGTTGAAGGCCAAGTGTCATAATTTTAGGATTTATCTGTTAGTGCTAGTTATGCTATTTGTATATAAATAGGATAGTTCTTGTCAGAATTGGTGTGTGAGAAAACTTGTACAAAATTCCTGCAAAAATACTCAAAGTAACTCCATTGAGAAAAGAGTTTTATCTTAAAAATGTACGTGTGAACAACACCATTTTACTTCATCAAAATTTAAATAAAAGTTCAAAGTATTTTACATTTGCTTTACTTTACAAGTTATTTATTTTCTTCTTCGACATTTACTTATGCATTGTTCAAGTTACTTTATTTAGTTTTCTCCAGATTTGTTACTCCTTTCTTTAATCAAATTCTCCATGTACACAAAAGGTGCAGTTTGGTATACACATGTTGTCGGAAGAGGCTGAAGACTGGTGGGATAATACACGTCAGCGTTTAAAGGATGCTGGTACTGTAGTGACTTGGGCAGTGTTTAGGAGGGAGTTTCAGGGGAAGTATTTACTAGAAGATGCTCGTGGTAAGATGGAAGTAGAATTCCTTGAGCTGAAACATGGAAGTGTGATGGTGACATAGTATGCTGCCAAGTTCAAGAAGTTGGTGAAGTATTATCCTCACTACAAACATGTTGATGCTGAGTTATCAAAGTGTCTCAAGTTCGAGATTGGGTTGAGACCAGAGATCAAGCAAGGAATTGGATGTCAACAAATACGAAGATATGCTGATTTGGTGGATAAGAGCAGAATCTATGATGAAGATAATCAAGCTCGATCTAATCACTACAAGCAGCTGGGTGAGAAGAAAGAGAAATGCCAGTTTAGAGGAAAGCCTTATGTGACTCCTACTGAGAAGGGGAAGCAGAAAGGTTCAGAGGGGAAAAAGCCAAGTGGGGGAGAAGGTTATATTCCTCCCAAGTGTCATAAGTATGGTGAATATGGTCACAAGTCAGATGTTTGCACTAATCAAGTGGTGTGATGCTATAGATGTGGCAAGAGAGGTCATAAGGTTGGTGATTGTCCAAATGAAGGCCCAACTTGCTTTAATTGCGATGAATAAGGACATATCAGCACCCAATACCATAAGCCTAAGAAGACTGCTACTGCTGCTCAGACCAATGGCAGAGTGTTTGCGTTGACTGGTTCTTAGGCTCCTAAGAAGGACAATCTAATATGAGGTACTTGTTTTATTAACAATGTTGAGTTGTTTGCTATTATAGATATTGGCGCTACGCATTCTTTTATTTCTCTTGAGTGTGCCAATAAGTTGGGTTTGAAGTTGTCTAGTATGAATGGTGGTATGGTAATAGAGACGCCAGCTAATGGTTTTGTTACTACTTCTCTTGTTTGTCTGAAGTGTCCATCGACAATTTTTGAAAAGGATTTCCTGATGGATTTAGTGGGTTTGCCTTTGCGCCAAATTGATGTTATTCTTGGAATTAACTAGTTAGAGTTCAATTTTGTGCATAACAATTGTTATACGAAGACTGTTGAATTTCCTGAAATTGGTGATCATGGTGAGTTGTTGTTCTTGACGGCTAGGCAAGTAGAGGAATTATTAAAAAACGAAGCTTAGATGTTTGCAATGTTTGCATCATTGCAAATCGAAAGGAAGACTTCGAGCAGGGATTTTCTAGTTGTTCAAGATTTTCCTGGTGTATTTTCGGAGGATATAAGTGATTTGCTTCCAGAGCGTGAAGTTGAGTTTATAGTGGATTTATTACTTGATATTAGTCTTGTGTCAATGGCTCCGTATCAAATGTCTGCTGTAAAGTTGAGTGATTTGAAGAAGCAACTAGAAGAGTTATTAGAGAAGAAGTTTGTTCGACCTAGTGTTTCTCCGTGGGGTGCTCATGTGTTATTGGTTAAGAAGAAAGATGGTAGCATGAGGTTGTGTGTTGATTATCGACAATTGAACAAGGTTACTATCAAGAATAAGTATCCACTTCTGAGAATCAACAATTTGATGGATCAGTTGATAGGATCTTGTGTATTCAGCAAGATTTATTTACGGTCTGGTTACCATCAGATTCATGTTAAGTCAAATGATATTCCGAAGACAGCTTTCAGAATGAGGTATGGTCATTATGAGTATACGGTGATGTCGTTCTGTGCATCCAATGCACCTGGTGTGTTCATGGAGTACATGAATACAATATTTCACGAGTACTTGGATAAATTTGTGGTAGTCTTCATTGACGATATTCTGATTTATTCTAAGACATAATAGGATCATGAAAAGGATTTGAGGATTGTATTGCAAGTGTTGCGAGAAAAGAAGTTATTTGCTAAATTGTCGAAGTGTGAGTTCTGGTTACAAGAAATGAGTTTTCTTGGACATATAATTTCTAGTGGTGGAATTGTTGTTGATCCTTCGAAAATTGATGCAATGTTACAGTGGGAGACTCCTAACTCTGCTATGGAGATCAGAAGTTTTCTGGGTTTAGCAGGTTATTATAGGAAGTTTATCGAGGGTTTTTTGAAGTTGGCGCTACCTTTGACTCAGTTGATTCGAAAGAGCTAAACTTATACATAGGATGTTGCATGTGAAAAGAGTTTTGTGGAGTTGAAGAAGTTAACAACTTCTCCGGTGTTGATTTTGCCGAATTCGAATGAGCCTTTCCTAGTATATTCTGATGCATCGAAGATGGGGCTTGGAGGAGTTTTGATGCAGAAAGGTCAAGTGGTTGCTTATGCTTCAGGGAAATTGAGAGTTCATTAGAGGAATTATCCTACACATGACTTAGAGTTAGAAGTTGTGGTGTTTGTGTTGAAGATCTGAAGACATTATCTCTTTGGTTTGAAATTTGAGGTGTTCAGTGATCACAAGAGTTTGAAACACCTGTTTGATCAGAAGGAACTAAATATGTTGCAAAGAAGATGGTTGGAGATGTTGAAAGACTTTGACTTTGATTTGAATTACCATCCTGGTAAGTTAAACTTGGTTGTAGATGCTTTTAGTAGAAAGACGTTGCATATGCCAATGCTGATGGTGAAGGAACTTGAAATGATTGAACAATTCTGAGATATGAGCTTGTTGTGTGAAGCTACATCTGAAAGTGTAAAGCTGGAAATGTTGAAGTTGACTATTAAATTTGTGGAAAGGATTCGTGAAGGACAACAATCTGACTTGAAATTGGTTAATCAGTTGACCTTAATTATCCAATGTAATGGAGGTGAATTCCGAGTTGACGAGAATGGTATGATGAGATTTCAAAATAGAGTGTGCATTCTTGATGTTCTTGAAATTAAGAAGAGTATTTTAGAAGATGGACATTATAGTCGATTGAGTATTCATCCTAGTGCTACGAAGATGTACCATGATTTGCAGAAATTGTTTTGGTGGCCCAGTATGAAGAAATATGTTGCTGAATTTGTGTATGCGTGTGTAACACGGTGGGAGAACTGACTTTAGTTATGTTGCAGATAGCAAGAGTCGCCACCGACTTTTATTTTATCCAAAGGAAAGGCATAAAAGAACAGGAAAGACCTTATAAAAGATTTTTGGGTCCGGGGGGTAGGTTATGTAAAGGGAAGGTATTAGCACCCTTTACATCCATGGTTATCCATGGGCTCTTAGTTACTTAGCTCACTTTAAAATGTTTTTGAAATGTGAAGTGTGTGAATAGAAATTTTCTTAAGTATTTTATAATGATCCATGTACGGATGTATATAAAACCTTTGTTTTGAAAATTGTTTGAAATGTATAAAGTGTTTGAAATGTTTTGAAGAGTGAGCAAGTATCTAAGAGGAACCTACCCTAAGTTTAAGTCTTTTTTGTTCTTGAATCCTTTAAATGGTAAGACTATCCCTATTATTAAGGAATAGGTAGTCATTACCTTGGATGTGAGGGACAAGTGAAGGGACATCTGTTAGTTAGGCAACTGTGGGGTGTATAAGCAATTCGAAGGGACTTATCATCTTTATTCGAAAGGGACAAGATCATTACGAAGGCAACATTCGAAGGGACTTGATCTTTTTATCTGTTTAAGGGACTAGATGATGTGAGATTAGGGACTTTGCTTTATACACCCTACTTGACCTTTTGTTTTAGGCAACATGAGAGGCAACCTTAGGAAGTGAGATGGCGATCCAGGATCGACTTACGTGTGTGAGTGTATAATTTCAAATATTTATCTTTTAAATTAATGATCTAAATTAATTTTAAATACAAACATGTTTCACTCCCTATTTTACTAACCATAGCATTTAAAAAATAAATATTAAATATTACTACTAAAATATTACATAAAGGAAACAATTACATAATAATAATAATTAACAAATTAAATAAATAAGCAAAATAAATAATAATAAATAATTGGGTTAGTAATAATAATAATAATAATAATAATAAATCACAATATATAAATGGGGTTAGTAATAATAAAATAAATATCATATGAAAATAAACATAATTAATAATATAAACAAAAAATATTAGCATAATAATTAAAAGATCAATTTTTTATATGAACAATTATTTCTTAATATTAAGAAGAAAATATAAACAATTATATACTAATTATCATAAAGTTTTAAATTATATACAAATTATAAAAATTAGGTTAATTATAAACATTTTATGAAAATAAATTATATTTACAAAATTAAATTAGCAAGTTTTAATTATTTTTAAGCATATACTAAAAACTATTTAAATAATAATTACAAATCAATTATAAAAATTAGACACATAATTAAAGTTTTTTTTTAAAAGTGATAATTAACAAATTAATATTTACAATTAGAGTTTATAAAAATAATTAGGTTTTAAAAATATTTAGGGTTTTAGAAAATTAGGGTTATGAATTTTAGAAAAATAAAATTAGGGTTTATATATTTTTTAGAATAACAAATTAGAATTAATTAATAACTATATAAAATTATACAATATTTACAATTTACAAAAATAAATAATTTTTCCAATAAGATTTAAATTTAAAAAAAAAGGATGAGTTCTAAAATAATATAAGCATTCTATTTATTTTATTATTTAAATTTGTTTAATTATAATAGAAATTAATTAAATAAAAAAAATCAGAGAAAAGAATGAAAAAGCAAAACCTGCCTGGGCTGAGATTTGAACCCAGTCCCTAAGCTTTCAACCCTCAAGACCAGCACTCCAACCACTGGGCCATGCGCGCGCAGGTGCTAGCAAATGCACTCCATGAGGTTTTGTTGCTTAACCTGGAGAAATCATGAAAAAAACAAAACAAATAACACAAAAGGCCTGGGGAGGGATTCGATCCCAGGACCTTCTCATAACACGCAGACACACTTACCATCCAGCCGGGAGGGCGCAACTGGTAGTTAATCCACAACAATCAATTATATATTAAGTCTAACAATTAAATGAACTTTTAAATAAAAAGAACTTGACCAAGGGATCGAACCCTGGCCCTCTACCATCACACACCAACGTCAAAACCAACTGAGCCACACGCTCAATGTGATACACAATCAGAAACACAACATTATATTTTAAGTGACTTTTTTGAATTAATTTTTCGCGCCAGATGGTCTTCATCTTCAACCTTGGTACCTGCGGGTTTAGCTACAAAATTAACTATGAATTTTCCTGCGAATTTTTACATACAGGAAACCTGCGAAACTGGAACACCATCAAAACATCATGATTTCATTAAATTAAGAGTGCAAGCAAGGTCCATAGGTCATTTGGAATTGATCCACGTTTTTAGAAATCATTTATATTCATTCAAACGCAAAACCCTAATTTGAAGGTCAAGAACCCTAAAATGGCAACACACGATTCAGCCATGTTTTCTTCAATCAAACTGCCCAGAATTCATCACAAGCTTCAAATAATCACGAATCAATAAACAAAATTAGTTTGCAATGCATAAATAAAGAGAATCGAAAAATTCAAAGTCAAGAACAAAACAGATTCGGTTTAGGTCATATGCAATGCTTTAGATGCTACAAATGGTTCCAATAGATTCAGTGATGTTCATTGAACATGTCTCAACCTTCAAATTGGCTTGAAAGAGCTTGAATTGTGAAATCCTAATTTGAATTTTTGGTGATTTTTTTGATGTGTGAACTTACTCTTTGAGGCAGGGAATTCGTGGCCTTTGCATTGGGTTATCTTGTATACTTATAGTACAATGAAATTAGGTCAAAAGATTTGATTGTTGTATGGACTTTTTGATTTTTTGAGATTGAAAAAGATTATGGCTTAAATTTCATATATTTGTGAATGAGACCTTTCTATTTCAAGCCAATCTTCATCAATTGTGAATCAATTCAATCTAAATCATATTCATGACCTTCTAGAACAAAAATATATTTTAAATTTTCACATTTGATATTTTATTTAAATTTAAAATGATTTTTAATATAAAAAATCATAATAAATAAATTAAATAAAATAAAATTATGAAAATATCAAATAATTTTCGTGCATGATGTCATGGAACACTTTGGGTCACAAAAAGTTCAGCCCATTTAGAAAAATTTGGTTTTAAGACCCTATTTTCTTCATAAACCACCCAAAAATTTCCCAACTTTGCAAGGGCACACATCCTTTAATTTTAATGCTATGAGGGTGTTCTTGGACTTTTTGGAAATCTTTAAGAGTCCTCTAACCAACCCCATTGGTTTCATGTCCATATCATTTACCATTCTCAAGTTATGCCCTTTTGAAGTTGTTGACTTCTTGTTGACTTTCAAAGGGACCTATAATGTCTTAGCTCATACCTTCCAAATGAAGCATTTTTGGGCTTGGATTGTGAGACACAAAGTTGTAGAGAATTCAATTTCCTTAAAAATGAGATTTGGATGGGAAAAATGTGATGAAGCATGTGAAAGTTATGGCTGGTCAAAGTTCAGTTGACTTTTCCTAAGAAAACCCTAATTTAGAAACCTCTGATTCTTGATGATCTGAAATATCCTTGATGAATCATGATCAACCCTTGATCAAATGATGAATTTTACTTCATATACTTGATGTTGACAAAAAATAATGAAGTTTGACTTTGGTTTGACCACAGTTGACCTCAGTTTGACTTTTTAACTACTTTGACTGACTTTGACTTATCTGATCATCTGACTGAGCAAACCTTTGAGAAAAGTTCTGAAATTTGTCATGGGGATTCTTAAACACATATAAGATGTTATGAAGCTCACTTGAAGCCTTGGAAGTCCATTTAGCCTGATTAAAGTCAAAACCCTAGTTTTGGATGCAATGCTTAGGAGAATGCCTTGCCTGAGGGATTTGTCAAATTTTCTGACCCATGATGAACTTTGTGAACCTTGTGCACCTCATAAGATGTCTTGTGAACCTTGTGAACCTCATGAAAGGTCTTGTGAACCTTGTGAACCTCATAAAGTGTCTTGTAAACTTCATGAACCTCATGAAAGGTCTTGTGAACCTTGTGAACCTCATAAAGTGTCTTGTAGACTTCATGAACCTCATGAAAGGTCTTGTGAACCTTGTGAACCTCTTAGCACACAAAGTCTTGTATTGTGAGGGCAAATTTTGGGGTGCAACAGCTGCCCCTGTTCAATTTTCTGAAACCTGAGGGGTTAGATTGGTATATTTGCCAGTCGTGACCTGGAAGGTTGAAGGGGATTGAACATAAAAGCCCAAAAATTTGCACTCACTGGTGCATAGAGGGATACTGATGACTAGTTGAATATGCTTGAGTGGGCTTAAAGATGCCACTTGGAGAAAAGTTCTTCAAATACATCTCTTGGAGGATAAAGCAATCCAAAATGTGAAGATATAATGATAGCTTTCAGGAGGATAAACAACGTCCTGAGGTATGAAGCAACCTTTGGGAGGATAAAAAACGGCCCAAAGTCAAGATAGCTTTCAGGAGGATAAACAACGTCCTGAGGTCAAGATAGCTTTCAGGAGGATAAACAACGTCCTGAGGTATGATGATAGCTTTCAGGAGGATAAACAACGTCCTGAGGTATAAGTATAACTTTTGGGAAGATAAACAACGGCCCAAAGTCATGATATGCTTTCAGGAGGATAAACAACGTCCTGAGGTATAAGTATAACTTTTGGGAAGATAAACAACGGCCCAAAGTCATGATATACTTTCAGGAGGATAAACAACGTCCTGAGGTATAAGTATAACTTTTGGGAGGATAAACAACGGCCCAAAGTCATGATATGCTTTCAGGAGGATAAACAATGTCCTGAGGTATGAAGCAACCTTTGGGAGGATAAACAATGGCCCAAGGTCAAGATATGCTTTCAGGAGGATAAACAACGTCCTGAGGTATGAAGCAACCTTTGGGAGGATAAACAACGGCCCAAGGTCATGATATGCTTTCAGGAGGATAAACAAACGTCCTGAGGAACTGGTATGCTTTCAGGAGAATAAACAACGTCCTGAGGAAATGGTATGCTTTCAGGAGGATAAACAACATCCCGAGATATAATGATGTAACCTTTGGGAAGATAAACAACGGCCCAAGGTCACAAGTTGTTGATGAAGTTTGTCTGCTGGAGAATTAATCTGAAAAACAAGATTATAACATTCTGTATGATAATATTAGCTTATGCATTATGTATGCATGTATAATATGATGCACTTAAGTAATGTATTATGTATTTATGTATATGTATGATATGATGTAAATGATGTATATATGAATCATGTAGCCTGAAGCGTCTGAATATCTTCGTATAACAACTGCTGGCCAGGGAAAATAAATCCCGATTTGTTGCTGAAGAATATGAGGAACTCGCCCCCGTCTCGTTTGATAACATAGTATTCATAAACCTCCCGTCTTCGTTTGATAGTAGGGTATACATAACCTCCCGTCTTCGTTCGTCGTACTCTATTGGAAAAATAAATTCCCGACTATCCGTATGAGGATAAAAGAGATGGATATAAATTCCAGGGGAGACGTGACTTGAAGTATTTATGAAGATGGATTTGCCCTACTGGGGGTTTTGTAGCTGTCTTGTGGGGATGAACCGGCGAAGCTTCGTTGAAATCCTTCCCTCGTTCGTCCTTAGTAAATACTATTACTGCATTTTCATGCATTTCTGGTAAACATCAATCATATTAAGCATTTTATGCATTTCTGGTAAACATCAATCATATTCAAAAGCATACATACATTCAAATACAACCAATGGACGTTTCGCTTATGTAAATAGGGTAAAAGTAAATCAAGACTCAAAGATGGAATTTTATTTATATTAAAAAGTGACCTATACATGGGTAAGTTTATACAAGGAGACATAAATCCTAGTAAGAGGAATTTGTCATAAAGTTTTACAAAACAAAGAAAATCAGCTATGTGAGAAATAATCCTATTGAGTTTCAATTCTACTATTGCCATTATCTTCAAGTATCTCATCTTCTATTGTTGAGACGGAATGATTGGATTGAGCTTTATCTGTTCGAGCTTGAGTAAGTAGCACAACTAGTTGTAGTTTCATGGGTGATCCAAACAAGACATAGTCATACGCTTTAATCCCTAACTTTTTCCTAGATTGCCTTTTAAGGTTTTCAATCCACCGGGATACCCTTTTTTGCCCAAGCCGCCTTTTCAGGTTTTCGACTTGTCGGGTGTACATTTTTTATATATATCCCTAATTTTTGCCCGAACCCTTTTGGTTCGCCGGGATGCCCTTATTTTTGCCTAGGCCAATCAACCTAGCGGGTCTCTTTTTATGCGTAGTATTTTTTAACTATTGTCGCTCCCGATAAATGGGAAATGACCCGGATAAAGGTACAGACGCGAACGGTCGGCGAAGGGAGAGATGTGAGAACACACAGGAGTGAACTCACAGGAAAGAAAAGAGTCGCCAGCTAGGCATTTTTATCCCGGAGGAAAGGTAATGCTGCATAGACCTAGAAAGATGTGGATAAGACGGTTGCGAACCAGAGAGACTGAGAAAGGGGGTTGGTTACAACCTGGGAAGGTATTAGCACCCAGATTGTCCGTCGTACTCGACGGGATCCACGCTTAAAAGATTTGTGTTTTAAAGGGGTAGTGTCAGTGCAATCTGTGTATAAAAGAGCTGGAAAAGGATGTACAGGTGTCAGTGTAAAAGAAAGTGATGTGTGATATGTACAGTGTCAGTGTAAGAAAAGGAATAAAATGCTCAAGACTATGAGGCTAAAAGAATAATGCTGGAAAGAGGGGGAATATACAGAGACTTTTGTTCGATAACTGTTAAGTTATGCCTACGTATCCTCTCGTGCAATGAGGAAGTCAGAACACCGTAGTTCGACCCAAAGAGACTGAAAGAATGATTTGACTTATGAACTGCTTGCTTGTCTATGCTCAAGTGTATGACCTGTCTGGCTCAGGTGCAAACTGTCTTGCATTAGACGGAAGAAGCAAGTTCTCGGTTGTGAGTGAATGAGGTGAGAAAAGAATCCCGTAGGAGACGATTATTGTTTTTTTTTTAGTTTTCAATCTTTTATTGCTTTTGAAATTTTGTTATAAGTTAATGAGCTTAAGCCTAAACCAAAGGGTTAGTAAACTCATCACACCCTCCCTCTGATTTGGGGTAATGAGAATACCTTAAGTGTGAAGTCAGCATCTCACACTTAATCACCCTGATGTACGATTAAGATCATTAACCTACTTGTGATTATTTAGATGTTTTTGTTGTTTTTGTTTAGTGTTAAGTAATGATATTAAGCCATAATCAAGGATTAAACAGACTCATTACACCATCCTAATAGAAGGATAATAGATGAGAATGTTTAAGCTGAGGAAAGCTCCTCAACTTAATCCATGATTAGGGATTAAACTCATGACAAAACAAAGCCTTTGTTAAGTGGATTTTAGTTAATGGTATGATTAAGAAATGAGTTTTAGGGTTTGTAAGACAACTTGAGGGGGACTTGTCCATTAACACTAGGGTTAGTCCTTCTTAACCAATTAAGGAAGAATTAGAACCCTAATGCAAGGCCCAAGTTACAAGCTTGATGTCTTGATGATTATTAAGTGGATTGATTAAAGGAGTTAAACACATTAAGGGTTTAACACTTAGGATTAAAGTTATACACTCCATCCTAATAGAAGGATGCAGGCATAAGCTTAATCACAAAGCCTTAAAACCTTTAGGGTTTAGTCCTTGATTATGAGATGAGAAAAGAAGACTCAATGAGACACAAAGGTAAATCTAAATGGGGGACTAATCAAAACCCTAATTATTGTCATGCTTGGAAGTTCCTAAGGTTTGTGGGGTTTACAAGAGACATCTTCAGAGGAACCACCAGGGAGCAGATGAAAGGAGCCAAGAGAAGCAAAGTAACTTGCTTCACTTAAGAAGACAAGTCACTTGAAGGAAGAAAGTAAGATGAAGAAGAATGAGCAAGCTCAATCTCAAACACAAGACAAAAATGCAGCAATGATGCATAAGAGGGATGAAAAGAAATTGTGAGAAGTGAAGGCAAATTCACTTCTCAAAGTGACTTACCACCTGAAAAGTTAGTGAAAGAAATGCAATGCAATGCAAAATGAGATGAAATGGCATGATGCAAATCAAAACCAGAAGCATAAGTATGATACTAATGATGCTATGAGATGATGCAAACATGAATCAAGGCATGAGGATGATCATACAAACATATGGATGCAAGAGAAGCATGCTTAGAACCATGATCATACATGAAAAGTTATGAAATGCAAATGACATACAACATGGCAAATGCAAGAAGCAATGATCAAACATGATTCTAATATGTCTTAAGATGTCTAATGAATCAAATGGATGCATAAAATGTCATGGCAAGTCATGGTATGCAAGCAAATGGAAGATGAATGCAAAAGGAAGCCCAAATTAGGGTTTATGATCAATGCACCAAACAAAAACCAAAACCAGAAGCAAACATCAAGATAAAAAATTGAAAATGCATCCAAGGGAACCCTAAACCTATACAAACTCACTGCCCAAAGGAGGGGTTCTAACTCTTAACCTAATGAGGGTTATGAATTTCTTAAGAATGCTAAGGTTTTAAGGTACCTTGTCAAGAAAAATGTCAAACAAATTGAAAATGCAAAATCAAATCATGCCAATTTAATCCTATGAACTACATGATATGCAAGACACAATGCAAAAAGAATCAAAGTCCAACTCTTAAAGACTAGGCAGAAATGAATTTCAAAGATTGGATCAAAATAATGCCTTGAAATGAAATTAATTCTATGAAAAATTGTCAAAAGACATCAAGATCAAAAAAGAAATTTGGTTTGAGGGTTGGACAATGTTTCTAAATGATTTTAAAGGTTTCATGAATTTTTTGGTGATTTTTAAATACCTAAAAGTATTTTTAATTAATTAATTCCCATTAATTAATTAAAAATAAACTTTTAAATGATTTAAAAATATTTTTTAATGCAAAAAATAAAAATAAAAATGTTTTTGGTTTCTGAAAATTAATAAAAGCTTGCATAAAAATTTTCAGAATTTTTAAAGATGTTTTGCTATTTTTAATAAAATGAAGAAAACAAATGTAATTAGATGAAAAATAAAATGAATTTAAACTGAAAATGGGAAAGTATGCGCATCCAAGGGCCAGGATTCAAATTCCAGGGGGCGGGAGTTGACTACGCGCGCGTTTGGACGACTCACATTCAAACTTGGCTAACCCTAATTAATTAGCCCTAATTACTTTCAGACGACCGGAACACTGTTCCGGTCGTCTTCTCCGGCAGGGTGTTCATGCCATCTCACTCCCTACGCATCAAAACTCCACTAAAATCTCCAGATTTCATCCTTAAACATCACTGAGCCTAAACCCCACCCCAAAATCCATTTATTTTCACTGAATCATAAGAATCAAAGCAAAAATCATTTCACGGGCAAAGTTTCAGAACAAGCATACAACCTCAAAACTCAATCATTTTCAAAAATAAAAGGCTCAGTGAACTCAGGGAAGCATGTAGATCATTTTAGAAACAAGAGATAAGAGTTCTGGAAAAATGAATTTCCATGGCTACCTGAATCGAAGCTTTGATTTCTGGCACTTTCTGGCTGATGTCTTGCTTGCAATCAACTCCCCTGGACCTCCTGAGAAGCTTTCAAGGCTTGTTTGAAGTTTGTAATGGTTGGTTTGAAAGATGGCTGAAGTTCTGCTCAATGAGGGGCAGAAATCGTATTTTGGTTTCTGAGGGTTTCAGGCTATGGTGATGGGTGCTTTGTGATCAGTGAAGCATATGGAGATTGTTTGTGAAGTTGGTTTGTGTGTTTGAGGCTTGTGTAATGAGTTTCGAAGAGTTTTGCAAATGGAGCATAAACTTGAAAACTAGGGCTTTGGTGTGTTTCAGCATGAAGTGTTATGTGCTTTGGCTTGCTTTTGATTTGTATAAACAATTGTGATAGGTCAGAGAGTGGGTGCTGGCCTATTGTGATTGGTATGGGTCTTTGGCCAAAATGTCAACTTGATTTGTACTTGAGGTATGGGCAATGGTACAACTTGCTTTTTGGCATGCTTGGGCTCAGCTGAGTTTAGGGAGAGCCATGGAATTGTTTATGAGGTGATTCAGCAAGTGGTTTGTAACTTATGATAAGTTTTGCAAGTTGATTCAAGTTTGGTTCCTTTGAGATTTCTTGAAGTTCAAGGCATGAAATGAGATGATTCTTGGGCCAATTCTGATTTTTAGAGGTCATGTAATCATGTTGTGAAGAAATTGTACACATTTGAGGTCTTTAGAACACTTGATCAAGTCATTTTGCAAAATGCCTCTTTGGTAGAAAACTTCAAATTTTGTGATTTTAGCCAACTTTGACAAGCCATAACTTTTGATCCAAAATGAATTAGGTCATGTTCTTGTACTTTTTGAAAAGGGAATGATCTATTCTACAACTTTCATGACCAAAGTTTTTCCATTTGAAGCATTTTTGAATCAAAAAGCAAGGGTTGAAAAAGTTTCCCAAAATGGCAATTTCATTTAAAAGTCAACTTTCCCAAAAAGTCAACTTTGCAAAAGACTTGAAATTCTTCAATTTTGTGAACTTCCAACTTCTTCTATGATCAAATAAATATCATATACAATCAAAATGATGAAGAACACCCTTTGGTTGGGTCATTGGGGGCCTCAGATGCCCTGATTTTGCATTGACTTGCTTGAAAAGTACACTCTTGATCAGATGACTCCCCCATGGAATTTCTTCATGAAAATTGAGATGCATACTCCCTATACCATGTAAAGACCAATAGAAACAAGAATGACCAAAAAATTTGGAATTGTGGCCTCTGAAACCAAAACCCTAATTTTGGGTCATCTGTGCAGTCAAGCCTGGCTCTGCTTCCATACCATTCTCAGTTCTTGTGATTTTTTGACATTCTTGACTTTGAGAGGATATAATATGATACTTGAACATACATGGACCCCTTTGAAGTGATTGATGACCTTTGGAGTGGCTCAAGAAGCTCTTGGATTGCTCAGATCACAAACCCTAGGTGCAGATAACTTTGAATCAATGCAGTGAATCAAAAAATGTAATATGAGATGCTATGATTGAGTTTATGCATATGAAATGATCACAAGCCATGGTGTGAATGGGTGAGGGCAAATTTGGGGTGTTTACAGCTGCCCCTATTCAAACATGAGTTAGCTGTGCAGGATGTAAGCAGCGGCTTAACAGGCTAACAAGATAACTTGTGGTTGAATACCAAAGTGAAATTCTGTGATCAGGTATGAGATGTCCTATGAGATGTCCCAACACTTGACAGATTTAACCAAAACTTAAAGTGCAAGAAAATTAAACAACACAGAAGTTTGTTAACCCAGTTCAGTGTATAACCACACTTACATCTGGAGGCTACCAAGCCAGGAGGAAATCCACTATAAGTAATATTAATTCTAGACTTAAACAACCTAGTTTAATCTTTCACTTAATATCTACCCAATGCAATTTCTACCTAAGACACAACTTAGATATGAGTACCAACTCACTCCCCCTCAATCACACAGTGATCTTGTTTACAAGTTTAATAAAATTAAAGACATTCTTCAAACAATACAGCTTGATCTTACTTCACAGTTTCAATCAAGTCACAAATGCACTTTTGCTTAAAAGCTCATAAAGTGGTACAATTAAAAACAACCTGCTATTAAAACAATAAACACCCTATTTGGTCTTTTGGAATTCGTACTCAATTCTGTGAGTTTCTGTTGATTAAATAGGTGTTAGTAATTTGGGCTTTCTGTAGGTTAATCCAGTCCTAAAACACATGCAGCTTCCACCTTGAATTAGGGTTTGTTACTTCCTAGATTCTAGGTGATTTAGTTCTTCTGATTAATCTGAATCCTAAAAAAAAAACTCCCTACAGATGCGCCTTGTTCTGTTTTTATCCATCCATAATTAATTCCAGATAACTCTCCTTAAATATCTCAGATCAGTTAGTCATTAATTAATTCTGGTAGCAGGTTTGAGATGTCTCAACATCTGTTGGGACATCCTGAAAAACTGAACTTAAGTCATTTACACAATGTCCCAACATCTGGTGTGACATCCTGAAATAAGTTCTTATACTCTGTTTGATAATGTCCCAACATCTGATAGGACATTCTGAACTGAATTCAATATTTCTTGTTGGTCAAAAATTCTGCCAATTCTAAACATCTACAAACTCCCCCTTTGGCTAATTTTTGGCTAACATCTTTTCTGGTTATCAGAGTGCAGCAGAAGATCTTTTATCAGAGTATAGCATTACTTTTCTGTTGAATCATATTTGAGATTACTCCCCCTCAAACATACATGTATCCAGTCTTGTTGCAACAAAAATATTTATCAAAACACACTGATTCAGTTCAGAAACAAACAAACAGATTTTTCATTCATAATTAAACAGCATTACACATTGTTGTTGTTGTTGTTGCATTACACATTGTTGGCTGTTGTTGTTCTCCCCCTTGTTAGACATAAATTTGGGGCCAAAGAGACTAGTTCTAAATTACAATGCTGCTGTCATACAATTTTCCTCACATACAATTATTCACTCAAATTCCTCACATTCAGTTTCTTCATCATCCTCAGTTTCTTCATCAGAAGCAACCTTTTGATCACCTTCACTCTCCAGCCTTTGGATAATCTCCTCAAGCTTCTGCTTTCTTGCTTCAAGTTCTTTGCAAGTGCTCTTCAGTTCAGCAATCAATGCAGCCTTGGAGATTGGAGTCTTTGCAATTGAAGGACCTGCAGATGTCCCAGAGGGTGCTTCAACATCTGCTGCATGATGACTCAGGAACAGTTTGTAGTGAAAGGCCAGAAGGCTTTCTCTTTTGCAGACTGTGTCCTTCTCAGTGAGGATTCCAGGGTACTGACTCAGCACTATTCCACACAGCAAGGAAGGGAAAGCTATTGGCAGCTTTGTTGCAGATGAGCTAGCATGTTTCAAGGTCTGATCAAAGATGTAGGCACCATAATCCAGCTTAGTTTGGGTGCCCACTGCATAAATGAACCTGCCCAGGCCAGTGGATATTGATGATGTATGATTGGTAGGTACCCAATTTGCTGTACCAATCCTGTTCAGCATGGCATATTTTCTTGTCAGCATGCTCACTGAGAGCTTTCCTTTAACTGGCCAAGCCTTGACCTGGTTTGCAGTGATAACCTTGCAGACTTGGTTATCAGTCTTCCCTAGCTCATTTGGTCCATCAGATTCTCTTCCAAGGAATTGGTTGATGATCTGAGGAGAGAACTCTACACACCTGCCTCTAACAAAGACTTTTCTAAATTCAGCAGACTTACCATTGGCACAATCTTCCTGAAGATTGACTATGAATTCTTTGACAAGTAGCTCATAGCAGGGAGAGAGGTTGGAGACTGTTTTGAAGAGACCAGCAGCAGATATGAGATCAATTAATTCAGTGCACTCAAGTGCATTACTGCTCAGCTCTCTTTCAAGTGCTACCCTTCTTTGGTACACAAACTTCCATCTGTTTACACTTGAAACATGATGAAATGAGATGTTGTCCAAGGGAGCTTCTGGAACAGCAGTTGATGCCCTAGAGGGTGCTGGTTTCTTCTTTGGAGGAGATGTTGGGACATCTGCTTCAACATCTGAGTCTGATGGAGTGACAGCTTTCCTCTTTTGTGTTTGGACTTTGCTCCATTGTTTTATAGGACCAAAGACAGTTTTGGCTTTGTCTTTCTTTGGGGTAGCTTGTTTCTTCTCAGGAATTGCATGTCCTGCTTGCATCTTTTCTTTCCTAGTCCTGAGCCTTTTGGCTATGCTAGGTCTTACAGAGGCAATGATCTCTGTATCAGAATCCTGCTCTAGGTTCACCACAGGAGGAGATTGAGCAGTCTCCTCTTCAGCTGGTTGATCAGCAGAGATATGTTCTTCAGTTGAGGCTTTGGTCTGATCCTCAGATTCTTCTTCATCACTTTCATTTGAGGCCTTTTTCTGGTCCTCAGATTCTTCTACAGTAGCATCAGATGAAACCTTTTGTTGATCCTCAGATGTTTCAACATCTATTGGGACATCCTGTTGAGCAGGAGTGTCCTTTGCAGCCTGAGATTGTTGATCTTCTTGAGGGGCAGGCATGGTGTTCAGAGGGATAGAAATGCCACTCACCACTCTTTGTTCAGATAGGATCTTGGTAACCAACTCCTTTATGGAAGCATCCACATATTCAGAAGATTTTTGAGGCATGTTTGATGGTGAAGGAATGCCTTTGGATTTGCTGCAGACTTGATCTTTTGCTCTTTTTGGAGTTCTTGGCTTTTTAGCATGAGGAACACTTCCTCTTATTTCGTCCAATGGGGTTGACTCCATGGGTACCACAGATATAGGGGTTGCATGAACCACATCTTCTTTGTTGAGAATTTCTTCAGGAATGTTAGGGTTTTGAGACATTTTCAAAGAAGATGGATGAAGAGTTTTAGGGTTGATGATTTCTGATGAACAGCTAGATAATGCAATTCGCTTTTGATAGTATGATGAGAATATGGAAAGCTGAATACAAGCTGTTATTATATAAGTAGCCGTTACATTGAAAATTATTAGGAATGGAATACCCAAGGTTCTTGACCAGACTGGTGTTGCCATCTGGTGCTTATGCCACACAATGTCATATGACATGTTGGCACATCTCCATAACTTCTAAATCTCACATAAGCAGATTCCCAATTTGCCCCTTAAGTTCTCAAATTGTGTAGCATCCAATGCTTTGGTAAAGATATCAGCCAACTGCAGATTTGTAGCTACATGTTCCAATGAAATCACTTTTTCTTCTACAAGATCTCTGATGAAATGATGTCTGATATCAATATGCTTGGTCCTGCTATGTTGGATAGGATTCTTTGATATGTTGATTGCACTTAAGTTGTCACAGTACAATGTCATGACATCTTGTGGGACATTGTACTCAGTGAGCATTTGCTTCATCCAAACCAACTGAGAACAACTGCTTCCAGCTGCTATATATTCAGCTTCAGCTGTAGATAAGGATACACAATTTTGTTTCTTACTGAACCAAGAAATCAAATTGTTTCCTAGAAAGAAGCATCCTCCTGAAGTGCTTTTTCTGTCATCAGCACTTCCAGCCCAATCAGCATCACAGAAGCCAGTGAGAATTGGTTTGCATCCATGAAAGTACATTATTCCATAGTCACAAGTACCATTAACATATTTCAGAATTCTCTTGACTTGATTAAGATGACTAACTTTTGGACAGCTTGATATCTTGCACATACACCTACTGTAAATGCTATGTCTGGTCTGCTAGCAGTCAGATATAACAAGCTTCCAATCATACTTCTGTATAGGCTTTGATCTACATTCTCACCCTTGTCATCTTTAGTCAGCTTTAAATGTGTGGGGGCAGGAGTTCTCTTATGAGTAGCATTGTCCATCCCAAATTTCTTGACTATGTTCTTGGTATACTTGCTTTGGGAAATGAACATGGAGTCTTCCATTTGCTTTATTTGCAGACCAAGAAAGTAGGTTAACTCTCCTACTAGGCTCATTTCAAATTCAGATTCCATCTGGTTGACAAAATGTTTGACCATCCTGTCAGACATCCCACCAAAGACAATGTCATCTACATATATTTGAGCAATCATGACATTTCCTTCTTCATCTTTAACAAACAAGGTTTTGTCAATTCCACCTTTCCTGTACCCTTGCTTGATAAGAAAAGTAGTCAATCTTTCATACCATGCCCTTGGAGCTTGCTTCAGACCATAAAGAGCCTTCTTTAGTTGTATAATGGATTTGGACAGCTTGGATCAACAAATCCTTTAGGCTGTTCTACATATACTTCTTCATTAAGATAACCATTTAAAAAGGCACTTTTCACATCCATTTGAAATAGCTTGAACTTTAAGATACAAGCAATTCCCAAAAGTAGTCTGATTGATTCAAGCCTTGCTACTGGTGCAAAGGTTTCATCAAAGTCTACTCCTTCAATTTGTGTGTATCCTTGAGCTACAAGTCTAGCTTTGTTCTTTGTAACAACTCCTTGTTCATTTGACTTGTTCTTATACACCCATTTTGTTCCAATCACATTTATGTCATCAGGTCTAGGAACAAGATTCCACACTTCATTCCTTGTGAATTGACCTAATTCCTCTTGCATAGCACAAATCCAGTATTCATCAGTAAGAGCTTCCTTGATGTTTTTAGGTTCTATTTTAGAAACAAAACAGGAACCTGAAATCACTTCTCTAGTGCTTACACCTCTGTTGGGATCACCAATTATCAAATCTTTGGGATGATCCTTCTGTATTCTGATGGAGGGAGGTTTGCTGGATTGTTCTGTCCTTGCATCAGTTTGAGTGAAGTCATAATGATCACTCTTTTCTTCAGCTTCAATCTTGATATCAGCAGATGTTCCAACATCTTCTGGGACATCTGTAGGAGCATCATCAATTATTACATTTATGGACTCCATGATAACCTTGGTTCTAGAATTAAATACTCTATATGCTCTGCTGTTTATAGAGTATCCAAGAAAAATCCCTTCATCACTTTTAGGATCCATTTTTCTTCTTTGCTCCCTATCTGCCAGAATATAACAGTTACTTCCAAATACATGGAAGTACTTAACTGTGGGTTTTCTGCCCTTCCAGACTTCATATATTGTGGACAAAGTTCCTTTCCTTAGAGTAACTCTGTTATGGATGTAACAAGCTGTGTTCATAGCTTCAGCCCAGAAGTACAGAGGTAACTTTTTAGCATGGATCATAGCTCTTGCTGATTCTTGAATAGTTCTATTCTTCCTCTCAACAATCCCATTCTGTTGAGGAGTGATTGGTGAAGAATATTCATGATTGATTCCTTCTGAAGAGCAGAAATCTAAGAACTTTTGGTTCTCAAATTCTTTTCCATGATCACTTCTTATTCTGATCACACAGCTGGCTTTTTCCCTTTGTATTCTTTGGCATAAGTCTTTGAATACATCAAATACATCAGACTTTTCTTTGATAAAATTTATCCATGTATACCTTGAAAAGTCATTAACCACCACATAGGCATACCTCTTGCCACCAAGGCTTTCAACCTGCATAGGTCCCATTAGATCCATATGCAATAGTTCCAAAACTTTGGAAGTTGTCAGATGTTGGAGCTTTGGATAGGACATCTTGGTTTGCTTGCCTATTTGACATTCACCACATATTTTGCCATCATCAATCTTCAGTTTAGGAATACCTCTTACAGCATCCATAGATATTATCTTCTTTATGCCTCTGAAATGAAGATGACCTAGTCTTTGGTGCCATAGTTTCACTTCTTCTTCTTTAGCTAAAGAGCAAGTTGAAGTGAGACTGAAGTCTTGAGATTCCCACATATAACAGTTGTCTTTAGATCTGGCTCCTTTCATGACAACCTCTTATTCTTTGTTAGTCACTATGCATTCAGTTTTGGTAAAGTTTACACTATACCCTTGATCACATAATTGACTTATGCTGATCAGGTTAGCAGTTAAACCTTTAACTAGCAGCACATTATCTAGTCTTGGAACATCTTGAAAATCCAAGGTTCCAACTCCCTTGATTTCTCCTTTAGCTCCATCTCCAAAGGTTACATATCTGGATAAATGTGACTTTAAGTTTACTAGCAGATTCTTCAATCCAGTCATGTGTCTTGAACATCCACTGTCAAAGTACCAATCTTCTTTAGCTGATACTCTTAGTGATGTATGTGCTATATATGCAACACTTTTCTTTGACCATTTAAGTTGAGATTTCTTTTGATGCCTCTGCCCTGTGTATTATTCATCAGTAGATCTCCAAGATTGATTGTTGATCTTGTTCTTGGTTATGTAGCTTTGATCAGCCTGAATGCTAGCTTTTGGTTTCCATATCTTCTTGATGACCTCTGTTTTCTGCTTAGGAGGTTGCTGATTTCTTTGATGTCTATGCAGCACTTTCTTGGTAACTTCTATTTTCTGCTTAGAAGGTTGCTGATACATCTGATTTGGATATCTATGCAGCTTATAACAATGAGGTTTGATATGTCCAAATCTTCCACAATGATGGCATCTCCATCTTTGATACTTCTTCTTCATTTTGTTCTTTTCAGAATGTTGAGACATCTGTTGGAACATTATGTTTGACTTTGTGTTCTTTTCTTGATGTTGAAGCATCTGTTGGGACATCTTGTTTTACTGTATGGATTTTGAAGTAGTTTTGCTAGAGCTAGCTTCATCTTTATGTACTCTGTTAAATCCCAGTCCACTTTTATCCCCTGAATGCTTATTGTTGTTGAGAATAACATCCAGTGTACTTGAACTGCTGTTCAGCATTCTAACAGATTTGGACATGTGTTCCAACTTGGAGTTGAGAAGACTTACTTCACTTTTCAAGGTGTCAATGATCTCATGATCACTTGCTTTTTCATCTTCTAGTGCCTCATTCTGCTTCTTTAGCTTTATAACCTCACTGCATATTTCAGTGCTTCTTTTGTATAGATCTTTGTAGGCTTGCTCAAGTCCTTCAAAAGTAAGCTCCTCATCACTGGAATCACTTTCAGATTCACATAATCCAGCTAAAGCAGTGATATGCTTAGCTGATTCTTCTTCTGAATCACCTCCTGAGTCTTCATCAGACCAGGTTACAGAGAGTCCTTTTTTTGCCTTTTTAAGTAGGTAGGACATTCATTTCTGATGTGTCCATATCCTTCACATCCATGACATTTGATTCCTTTTTCTTGACTGGTCTTTTCATCATAATTTGACCTTCTGTTAGCATCATAAGGCCTCTTGTTCTCAGAAGAGTTTGTGTATCTTCCACTGGGTTTGGATTTGCCTTCCATCCCTCTGAGAATCTTTTTGAATTGTCTTCCAAGCATAGCAATGTTGTCTGATAAGCTTTTACCAGTTTCTGATTCATCATCTTCTTCTTCATCAGTATTTGTCACCAAGGCTATGCTTTTGTTCTTCTTAACATTTGTGTCATTCATTCCCATCTCAAATGTTTTAAGGGAACCAATGAGTTCTTCAACTTTCATAGTGCATATGTCTTGAGCTTCTTCTATTGCTGTGACTTTCATGTCAAATCTTTTTGGCAAAGATCTGAGGATCTTTCTTACAAGCTTTTCATCAGTCATCTTTTCTCCCAAAGCTCCAGAAGTATTAGCTACTTCTAAGATGTTCATGTAGAATTCATGAACTGTCTCATCTTCCTTCATTCTCAAGTTTTCAAACTTGGTGGTGAGAAGTTGAAGTCTTGACATCTTTACCTTTGATGTTCCTTCATGAGTTGTTTTGAGAGTATCCCACACATCTTTGGCTAGCTCACAGTGATGCACAAGTCTAAAGATGTTCCTATCAATGCCATTGAATAGAGCATTTAAGGCCTTGGAGTTGCCTAGTGCTGAATCTTCTTCCTCCTTACTCCATTCTTCTTCAGGTTTCAACACTTTTGATCCATCTTTGGTGTCTTGGATAGGATGTTCCCATCCAATGTTGACTGCTCTCCAGGCCCTGTTGTCAAGTGATCTTAAGAATGCAATCATTCTTGGTTTCCAGTAGTCATAATTAGATCCATCCAGTATAGGTGGTCTATTTACTGATCCTATATCTCTGTCCATGTTTCTAGAATTTGTATTCCCTAGATCTCACCCAGTATAAACAGGCAGGGTGCCTGCTCTGATGCCAATTGAAATTCTGTGATCAGGTATGAGATGTCCTATGAGATGTCCCAACACTTGACAGATTTAACCAAAACTTAAAGTGCAAGAAAATTAAACAACACAGAAGTTTGTTAACCCAGTTCAGTGTATAACCACACTTACATCTGGAGGCTACCAAGCCAGGAGGAAATCCACTATAAGTAATATTAATTCTAGACTTAAACAACCTAGTTTAATCTTTCACTTAATATCTACCCAATGCAATTTCTACCTAAGACACAACTTAGATATGAGTACCAACTCACTCCCCCTCAATCACACAGTGATCTTGTTTACAAGTTTAATAAAATTGAAGACATTCTTCAAACAATACAGCTTGATCTTACTTCACAGTTTCAATCAAGTCACAAATGCACTTTTGCTTAAAAGCTCATAAAGTGGTACAATTAAAAACAACCTGCTATTAAAACAATAAACACCCTATTTGGTTTTCTGGAATTCGTACTCAATTCTGTGAGTTTCTGTTGATTAAATAGGTGTTAGTAATTTGGGCTTTCTGTAGGTTAATCCAGTCCTAAAACACATGCAGCTTCCACCTTGAATTAGGGTTTGTTACTTCCTAGATTCTAGGTGATTTAGTTCTTCTGATTAATCTGAATCCTCAAAAAAAAAACTCCCTACAGATGCGCCTTGTTCTGTTTTTATCCATCCATAATTAATTCTAGATAACTCTCCTTAAATATCTCAGATCAGTTAGTCATTAATTAATTCTGGTAGCAGGTTTGAGATGTCTCAACATCTGTTGGGACATCCTGAAAAACTGAACTTAAGTCATTTACACAATGTCCCAACATCTGGTGTGACATCCTGAAATAAGTTCTTATACTCTGTTTGTTAATGTCCCAACATCTGATAGGACATTCTGAACTGAATTCAATATTTCTTGTTGGTCAAAAATTCTGCCAATTCTAAACATCTACACAAAGACAGTCCAAAATTTGTACTCACAGAATGAAGAAGAAAAGGGATATAGATTGTAAAAGAAAATAAAGTATAATATAAAGTGCGGGCGACAGAGGACGACCGTCGAGCAGAGGACGACTGCTGGGGAAAGGGCAATGACGGGGACGGCCGACATGCTGGGGAGAATGTGTGAAATAAAGCAATGACGGGGATGGCCGACATGCTGGGGATACCGAAGATTATGATGGGGACGGCCATCAAGTAAAGCTATAAGATTCTCTGGGGATTAATGAAAAATGATGGGGACGGCCATCAAGTTCATAAAGTAAGGTAACCAACGATGGGGACGGCCATCGGGCTAAACTGAAAAAGAAAAAGGGACCACGACGGGGACGGCCATCGGGTTAAAGAATAAATGAAAAAATGATGAGGGACGGTCATCAAAGGTGAAGGACAATCACCTAGCAGGGGACGGCTGCTCTGTTGGGGGATAAGATGAGGGAAGGTCATCTAAGGTGAAGGACGGTCACCTGGCAGGGTACGGCTGCCGAAAATATCGCGACATAGGACGAATGCCGGATAAAAGGTCAACGATGGGGACGGCCATCGGATGCGCATGATGAAGGACGATCATCAAGAGGTGAAGGACGATCACCTAGCAGGGGACGGCTGCTCTCAAGGTTTATCATGACATAGTGTTGTACCCCAAAATTTGCCCTCACAATACAAGACTTTGTGTTCTAAGAAGGTTCACAAGGTTCACAAGTTCTCCAACCCTTGCATAACCTTTCATGAGGTTCATGAAGCCCACAAGTTGCTTTATGAAGGTTCACAAGGTTCACAAGTTCTTCAATGCTTTCTATACCTTTCATGAGGTTCATGAAGCCCACAAGTTGCTTTATGAAGGTTCACAAGGTTCACAAGTTCTTTAATGCTTTCTATAACCTTTCATGAGGTTCATAAAGTCTACAAGTTACTTTATGAAGGTTCACAAGGTTCACAAGCTTCTCAACATTTACAAGACCTTTCATGAAGTTCATGAAGTTCACAAGTTACTTCTTGAAGGTTCACAAGGTTCACAAGTTTCACAATGTTTACAAAGCTTTCCTGAGGGTCATGAGGTCTACAAAGCCACTTCACAAGGTTCACAAGCTTCACAATACCTCCCATGAGTATCACAAGACACTTTATGAAGATTCACAAGGTTCACAAAGTTCACAATTGGTCAAAGGAGTTGACAATTCCCTCAGACAATGCACCTCCTAAGCAGTGCATCCAAAACTAGGGTTTTGACTTTAATCAGGCTAAATGGACTTCCAATACCTCAAGTGAGTTTCATAGCATCTTATATGTATATAAGAACCCCCATGACAAGTTTCAAGACTTTTCTCAAAAGTTTGCTCAGTCAGATGATCAGATAAGACAAAATCAGTCAATGCAGTTAAAAAGTCAAACTGAGGTCAATTGTGGTCAAACCAAGGTCAAACTTCATGATTTTTTGCCAACATCAAGTATATGAAGTAAAATTCATCATTTGATCAAGGGTTGATCATGATTCATCAAGGAGATTCCAGATCATCAATAATCAGGAGTTTCTAAATTAGGGTTTCCTCAGTAAAAGTCAACTGAACTTTGACCAGGCATAACTTTCACATACTTCATCACCAAGTCTCCATCCAAAGCTCATTTTGAAGGAAATTGAATTCTCTACAACTTTGATGTTGAAGGTTAAGCCCAAAAATGCTTCATTTGAAAGATATGATCTAAGACATTATAGGTCATTTCAAAAGTCAACAAAAAGTCAACAACTTCAAAAGGGCATAACTTGAGATTGGTAAATGATATGGACCTGAAACCAGTGGGGTTGTTTAGAGGACTCTTCAAGCTTTCCAAAAAGTCCAAGAACACCCTCATACCTTTAAAATTGAGGGAGATGTGCCTTTGCAAAGTTGAACAATTTTGTGATGGTTTATGTTGAAAAGGGAGGTTCAAAATCATTTCTTTTCAAATGGGCCATTCAATTTGTGACCCAATCCACTTCATAATGCCATGCACGAAATTTTCATGATATTCTCATATTTTTTATTTTATTTTATTAATTTATTATGATTTATTACATTTTAAATCATTTTAAATTTAAAAAAAATATTAAACATGAAAGGATATTTTTGTGATTGGATCTAAAAAATCATAAATGGTGATTGGAGTCAAAAGAGAAGGAAATCATGAGATTACTCCCAAAATAGTAAGGTCTTATGATCAAATATTTGGTTTTTAACACTTAATCTTTTTGAATATTTTTTGGATCAAATATCCACACAACAAGCTCATGTTTTTGACCTAAATTACTCCCACATATATACTAATCATAAACCTAAGGCATGGACACGAATTAGAGCAGCCAAGAGGTAAGAACAAGAACACAAAAATTCTTCAAAAGTTGGAATTCGGTTTTGAAGATTGAAGCCCTTTTGAACCAATTTAAAGGTTGAGACACGTTCCTGAGACATCATTGAAGCATTCCCAATGATCTTTTGCATCTGAAACATCATACATGACACAACCCGAATTCATGAATGTTCATCATATTTGGATTTTCGATTTTGCATATTGGCTGATTTTTAACAATTTTTGACCATTGTTTTGTGTTTGTATGGAGTTCTTGATTGTTTCTGGACAGGTTTCGTGAAGAACCATTCCCTAATGTGGATTTCACCATTACTAGGTTTTTTCGGCCAAATTAGGGTTTATCACTCCACCAAATATAAATGAATTTGGAAAGCATAGGATTGTTGTATGAATCATGGGAATCATAAATCATTAATCAATTTTATGAATCTGTACCGTTTTGTCCATGTTTGATTTTCGTAGGTTTCTTGATGTTGAAGAACTCCCAAGAAAATTCGTAGGTGAAATTGCTGCAAAATTCGCAGGTAATGGGAAGAAGAAGACCCCTGCGCGCCAGATTCAAATTCAAATATTTTTAATATATTTTATGATTATTTGTTATTTCATTAACACGCATATGCATGCGTCCTGGTGGTAAGCGCTGCTTGTAGGTATTGAAGTGTGCTTGGTTCGATTCCTGGCCAAGTACATTTGTTTTGTTCTATTTTTCAGGTCAAAAGAAGGTTTACTATATTATCATTATTTGCCAATCAGCTAGCAGAATTGGCTCTTCCAGCCGGGTGGTAACATGCGCGCGTACATTGCTATGAGGTCCTGGGTTCGAGCCATGAACCAGACCTTTTTACTTCTTGCATTTTTTTGATTTTTCCAAATAGAGAACAAAACCATTGGGAGATATTTCCTTGATGCCTGCGTGTGAATGGCCCAGTGGTGAAGGCATGTTGCTGTTAATCATAAGGGACTGGGTTCAAATCCCAGTCCCACCAGGTTCCTTTTCCTTTTCCTTTTCTTTTATTTCAATGTTTAATTTAATTGTTTTTTTTTAAATAATTAGTATATTATAATATATTATATAATCTAATTAATATTAAAGTAATTTTCTAAAATATAATAACACTCTTGTTTTTTATTTAAAATTTTATTTTATATAGTTTATGTTAATTAAAAAAAAATATTATGTAAATATTAAAAATAAATTTGTATATAAATTAAACTTAATTCTTTAAAACCCTAAAAAATATTTTTCTAACAAACCCTAATTTATATTTCAAAACCTAATTCTATTTTTTCTTAATAATTTATTTTCTAATTTTTATTATAATTATTATGTATATAATTTTTAATATAGTTAATTTTTGTAAACATAATTATAAGTCAAATTAATTTTCTTTTAATATTTAGAAATAATTTAATTTAGGATAATTATGTGATTAAAAATAATTTGTGAATATAATGAATAATAGAAATTGAATTTTAATATGCTATTTAAAAATTCATCTTTTTCTTAGAATATGTATATAAATTGTAAATCTATATATTTATAATGATTAAAACTTTGTAATTATAATTTATTTAAAAAAAATAATTTAATAATTAGTATGTGAATTAGAAAATATTTGATTGTCCATGTTAATTTCTTGGTTTCTACTATTATTGCTAATTATATTATTATTAATTTTTGCTTATTTTATTAACCTCTTAATTAATTTTTATTACTAACCATGTTATTATTTATTTTTTATGTTTCTAATCTCATTATTATTATTATTATTTTGCTAACCATATTATTTTGCTTTATTAATTTCCTATTATTATTTATTATTAATTACTAACCCATTTATAATTTAATTATGTTTATTATTATTATTTTTGCTAATTTTACTTACTAACCCCTTATATTTATTATTTATTGTTTATTTATTATTTTGTTTAATATTTTGCTTATTATTTTAATTCCTTGTAATTATTTCCTGGATGTAATTATTTAATTATTATTGTCATTATGGTTAGTAATTAGGGAGTGATAACATGTATGATATTTAAAATCAATTTAGAAAATTTCTAATAAAGATAATTAATTTAAACACTTCACACACGTAAGTCGATTTTAAATCGCCGTCTCACTTTCTAAGGATATCCCTCTCGTTGCCTACGAATTATGGTTAAGGGGGGTGTATAAAAGCAAGTCCCTCGAATAAAAATCATCAAAGTCCCTTATGTTGCCTATACAAATCAAGTCCCTTCGGAAAAATGATGATAGTCCCTTACAAATGCTTATTACACCCCACCATTGCCTTCAAAATTAACTTGTCCCTCATATGTCCCTTAAACATCCAAAATAAGGACTACCTACTCCATTATAGTAGGGATAGTCTTACTAAGGAAAGAATAAAAAGCAAGAAAGACCTTTAAACATTAGGGTGAGTTACTTTTAAGTACTTAAGCTCATTTCAAAACTTTCTCCACACTTAAACAATTTTCAAACAAATTTTCAAACATGTCTTTAACACATCCTTACATGGATTATTTATTAACTATTCTGAAAATTTTCTTATTCACACACTACACTTTCAAAACAATTCAAAAGTGAGCTTAAGTACCTAAGAGCCCATGGATAACCATGGATGAAAAGGGTGCTAACACCTTCCCTTTTCATAACCTACCCCCCGGACCCAAAATAATTCTCTAAGGTCTTTCCTGTTCTTTTATAACCTTTCCTTATGGATAAAATAAAAGTCGGTGGCGACTCTTGCTATCCGCAACATTGTTTAAAAGTCAGTTCACCGGGTTACAGAACTGGCGACTCTGCTGGGGATCTATTTAAGAGGGGTACCCTTAGGAAATAAGATCACTTTAAATTGTTTGCCTTGTTTGTTTTATATTACTTGTTGGGGTGCTCTTATGTGTGAAAGGTCCTAACCCGGATCTAGTGTACCTTAGGTAAATGGCAATAGACCAAGGAAACTGTGCGACGTATATCGACACGGTTGATCTGGTGGCCATAGTTAGTGCGACTTCTTGGTTGGTGCTTATATTCCTTAAGTCAAGTTGAGGATAATATTGAGGCTGCCATATGTTGTCAACGCACTAACTGACTTTTAGAACCCTAGTTAACTCATCTTGGCCTTTAGAAAGTAGTGAGGTAACCGGCTTTGGTGCAGACTGAAGTTGGTTGACACTCGATACTACGCTCATTGAGATCTTAAACTTGGAGGGTTTTGGTTGGCAAGTAAGTTGCCTTCTGATCAACCACCCTTGTGAAGGATCAATGATATTGAGATCCCTTAGAACCCGGTTACTTTTATAGGACAGGATGAACCATCTAACTTCAGGGGAGGGTACTTACCTTAAACCTCATGCAAGCCTTTAAACCTAGGGCTATGGTGTGACTTGTTTGTGTGTGCCACATGTTTGTGATTGAACATAACATCATGACATCATCATGCATCATGAGCATATCATTTTCCCTAACTATTTCAAGGACCAAGGGATTTATCTTTGATCTTTGTTGCAGGTCATGGCTTCTGCTCGTAGAAACACCATCAGGATCAACTTTGTGGGGATACCTCCCAAGCTTAAAGAGTTGGTTTCTCAAGTGTCTGATCATTCCCAGTTCATCAAAAGACATGGTCACCTATTGGATCTAGTCAATTCAGGGTTCAGTGAAGACATGATGAGTGTGTTGTTTCAGTTCTTTGACCCTAAGCACCATTGCTTTACATTCCCTGACTATCAGCTGGTTCCTACCATGGAGGAGTTCTCTAAACTTCTGGGTATACCTGTTCTTGATCAAAGACCCTTCACAGGCTTAGAGAAGGAACTTAAACCAGAGGTCATTGCTGCAGCCTTACATCTGAAGAAGTCTGACATTGTTCTAGAAACGAGAAGTGGAGTCAAGGGTATTCTTGCCAAGGTGCTAATAGATAAGGCTCAAATGTTCTTGAAGGCCATGAGCTATGATGCTTTTGAGGAGATCTTAGCCTTGCTAATATATGGCTTAGTGTTGTTCCCCAATCCAGATCAGTTCATAGATGTTCATGCCATCAACATTTTCCTGAGTCACAATCCAGTGCCTACATTGCTTGGAGACATCCTACATTCTCTCCATACTCGTACTACAAGGGCAAGAGGAACTTTGATGTGCTGCATACCTTTGCTTTCTAGGTGGTTTATTTCTCACCTTCCTCGTTCAGTAATGAAGAATGAACAAGGGTTCAGATGGTCCAAAAGGATCATGTCACTTTCTCACTCAGACATTCATTGGTGCTCCAGATCTATGGAGAATGTCACCATCATTGACCGTTGTGGGGAGTTTCCTAATGTGCCACTTCTAGGCATAAGGGGAGGCATCACCTACAACCCATCTCTAGCTTTACGACAGTTTGGTTATGCTCGAAGTAATGGTCCACATGACATGTTGATTCAGGGTATTGTGTTTGACTACGACAACGATCTTCAAGGTTACCGTCAGAGATTTATACGAGCATGGGGAAAAGTGAACAAGGTTGACAGCAAGACTCTGGAGCCTAAGTACACTATTCCTATGGAGGCTTATCTCAGATGGGTACGATCTCGTGCTCAGACACTCATGATGCCATATCCTGCCGTCCTACCAGTTACCATGGAACCTGTTGCTGAAGGAGACACTGCTTATACCATCCTTCACCCAGACATGCCTACTGATATGGAAGACTTGCAGAGATCATGGATCCAACTGAAGGAGCAAAGGGATACTTTCGAGGCTCATTACAAAGCAAGCCAAGCAAGGGTCCTGGAGCTAACAAAGCAGCTTCACGAGGAACGAAACCTCAACTCATACCTCAACACAAAAAGGAAACGTCCATGGGAGACTTAAAACCCCATCTTTTGTACTTATTTCACTTTCATTTTTTTGTAAGCCTAAAAGGCAAAACAAGTTATTACTAATAAAAAGTTACTTTCTTGTTTGTTTAAGCAAATTTAAATCCTGCGGTCCTTGAAAACATTGCATATGCATTCCCATATCATTTCATTGCATCACAGGTTTATAATTGTGCACAGGTTTCTCATCTTCTCGCTGTTTATTTCAGCAATGGCTCTTGAACAATCAGTTAAGGATCTCCAGGCACAAAATGCACAGTTCCAAGAGCTGATCTTGAACCTGTCCAAGGGGCAGGATGAATTGAAGGCACTGCTGGCCAAGAAGACTAAGAAGACTAGAAGGTCTGCTGGGTTGATTAACATGGGAAGAAGGTTCAAAGGTCTTGCCAAGACCAAAGAACCAGCTGAAGACTATGAATCTGAAGAATCTGAGCAAGAGGTAGGCAGTCTCCACCATACAATGGGGGACTCTGATTCTGAGGCTAACTACTACCATGAGCCTAATGAAGACAAATTTAAGATGCTGGTGGATAGGATGGATGCTATGGAGTTGCAGAAGTCATCTGGGCTGGATTTTGAGGATTTGAGTCTGATATCTGGGGTAGTCATACCCATTGGTTTCAAAGTTCCTACATTTGTTGTCTATGATGGGGTTTCTTGTCCCAAATTGCATCTGAGGTCTTATGTCAGAAGAATCCAACCCCACACTGCTGATAAGAAGTTGTGGATCCATTTCTTTCAAGAGAGCTTGTCTGGAGCTCAGCTAGAGTGGTATTATCAGTTGGAGAGTGTCAACGTCAGAGATTGGAATGATCTTGCTGAAGCTTTCTACAAGCAGTATCAATACAATGCTGACTTAGCCCCCACTCGCATGCAGCTTCAAAGCATGTCTATGGGTGCCAAAGAAAGCTTTAAGGAGTATGCTCAGAAGTGGAGAGATTTAGCTGGAAGAGTTCAACCCCCTTTGACTGACAGGGAGCTGGTTGATATGTTCATGTGTACACTGAATGGTCCGTTTTACAGTCATCTCATTGGAAGCTCATCATCTGGCTTCACTGAGTTGATTATGACAGGAGAGCGAGTAGAGAATGGTATCAAGAGTGGTAAGATCCAAGTGGGCACTTCTTCATCAGGTGCTGCAAAGAAGCCTCCCACTGGAAAGAAAGAATCTAATGCTGTTTATGGTCAGCCTGATCGTAACAGAAGACATCAGTCTATTAGTGCAGTTCATATTTCAAATCCAACTCCTGCACCAACAGAGCAGCCTCAGGGACACCAACCAAAGACTAGAAGACAGTTCACGAGAATCAACATGTCAATGGCTCAGGCATTGCAACACTTGTTGAAGGCTGAACTCATTACGTTGAGGGAGGCTCCTCAGAATCCCAATGTTACTTCTCCCAAGTACAATCCCAATGCACGATGTGCATATCATTCAAACTGTCCAGGACATGATACTAATAACTGCTGGGTCTTGAAGAACAAAATTCAAGATATGATCGATGCTGGAGAGATTGAGTTTGATCCTCCGGGTACTCCAAATGTAATTACAGCACCAATGCCAAATCACGAGAAGACTATCAACGCCATTGATGAAGATATTGATGAAGATCTGCATGTCTATTCAGTTATGGAGTTGAGCACACCATTGTCTGTTATCAAAAAGAGGTTAGTACAAGCTGGGATCTTTCCAGGTTGTCGTGAAGATTGTCTGTATTGTACCTATAAGCCGGATAGTTGCTTCATTTTGAGAGATGGAATTCAACGTCTCATGGATAAGTATACTATAGTGTTTGAAAGAAGACCAGCATCTGTAGAAAGTATGGTGGATCATCTGACTCGGGGTAAGAAGATTGAAGAGGTTGATATGGTTGACAAAGTACCGGTAAGAATCACTTCAAAGGGTCCCATTAAAATCACTCATCAGGGCCCAATCAAGATTACTGCTGAAGGTCCTGTGAAAGTTGTTGCCGAAGCCAGAGTGGCTCCTCTGATCATTACCACTCCTGGTCCTATTCCTTATACATCTGACAAAGCTGTGCCTTGGCACTATGGGTCTGACGTTTACATCCATGGTGTTAAGCAAGAGCCTGTAGCTGATGTACCTGTTGACATTGACAATATTGCTGGATCTAGCAAGATCACTCGTAGTGGAAGAGTCTTCTCTCCTCCAGATACTTCTAAGAATGCAGTTACTCCTGCTGCCATTACCACCACTGATGCTCGGGGCAAGGGTCCTGTTATTGAGCCTGTATCTACTGATGTGCCAGCTGCTGATGATCTCTCTAAGCAGATGGAAGAAGTATTGAAGATCATTCGCAAGAGTGATTATGACATTGTTGATCAGCTGGGACATGCTCCCTCAAAGATTTCTATGCTCTCCCTGTTGTTATGTTCTGAGGCTCATGCCAAGTCATTGATTAAGTTTCTGAAGATGGCTCATGTACCCAGTGCGATCTCTGTTGACCAATTTGAGAACTGTGTTGCCCACCTGACCTATGACAACGGGTTAGGATTTTCTGATGCTGACTTGACCCCTGCCAAGAGGGATCATAATAGGGCCTTGCATATTTCAATTGAATGCAGAGGCACTACCCTGTCTCATGTGCTGATAGACAATGGTTCCTCTTTGAATGTGTTGCCTAAGGAAGTCCTGAACAAGCTGAGTCCTGAAGATACTGTGTTGAAGCCCAGTAATATTGTGGTAAAAGCTTTTGATGGTTCTAGAAGAGTAGTGCATGGGGAAATTGATCTTCCAATCAAGGTTGGCTCTCAGATGTTTACTGCTACATTCTATGTGATGGATATACGTCCTTCATACTCTTGTCTACTTGGACGTCCCTGGATCCATGGGGCAGGTGCTGTGACCTCTACATTGCACCAAAAGTTGAGATATCCGGTGAATGGAAAGGTTGTTACCGTTTTCGGAGAAGAAGAATACTTTGTCAGCCATGTAAACACCTTCAAGTATCTGGAAGTGGAAGGTGAATATATTGAGACTCCGTGTCAGTCATTTGAAGTGGTTCCTTGGGTTGGTAATGATTGTATAGCTCCTCCTGCTGTGAAGAAGGTTCCTGTGATTATCAGAAACCCTCCAACGATGGCAATGGCCTCCCTCAATGATGCAAAAGCTGTGGTGAAAGAAGGTGGTTGTACTATTTGGGGTCAGCTTCCTGATATTCCGTACAAGTCTGATAAGTTTGGTTTGGGTTTCACTGCAGAGTCCCAGAAGGCTGTTCGTCGTGCTCGTGCTGCTCGTATCACCAATCAAGGGGTGATTAATGCTGTGGGAGATCAAGATGAAGACTACAATCTGGATGCATGGATTTTTCCTACTGTGGGTGCTGGACTCAATAATTGGAAAGCTGAAGATGTTATCCCTATCTCCTTTAGTCAGGAGTAAATACTATTACTGTGTTATGTTTTAAGTTTGTAATTTCTGGAACAATAAAACCTTCAAGCCATGTGCCTTACCCGGGGCACAATGGTGTGCTTGTTACGGGTTGTCATTTCATTTGCATACTTCATTCAATAAAATCAGTGGACGTTTCGTTTTAGTAAATATTGTGTTCCTTGTCTTTCTTTTTCTTTTATTTTTGCTTTATCAGCTATGTGTTCTTACACACACCCACATCACTAAAATGCAGATCCTCATCCACTCTGGATCCTGTTGATAACAGTTCTACTATTGCCAATTACAATTTCGAGAATCCGATCTATCAAACTGAAGACGGAAATGAGGACGATTGTGAGATACCTGTAGAGCTTGCTAGGTTGTTACAACAAGAAGAGAAAGCTATACAGCCACATGAAGAGCCAGTCGAAGTTGTGAATCTGGGAACTGAAGAAAACAGAAAAGAGGTCAAAATAGGGGCTGATTTAGAGGACAGTGTCAAGAACAGGTTGATTCAGATGTTACGTGACTATGTGGAGATCTTTGCTTGGTCTTATGAAGATATGCCAGGGTTGGATACAGACATTGTGGTTCACCGTTTGCCAGTGAAAGAAGATTGTCGTCCAAAGAAGCAGAAGGTTCGTCGTATGCGTCCTGAAATGTCAGAAAAGATCAAGGCAGAGGTAATGAAACAGTTCAATGCAGGGTTCTTGGCAGTGACTTCTTATCCTCAGTGGGTTGCAAATGTGGTACCGGTTCCTAAGAAAGATGGTAAAGTACGTATGTGTGTAGACTACAGAGATTTGAACAAGGCTAGCCCCAAAGATGACTTTCCGCTTCCTCATATTGACATTTTGGTAGACAACACTGCTCAACATAAGGTATTCTCTTTTATGGATGGTTTCTCTGGTTATAATCAAATCAAGATGGCACCTGAAGATATGGAGAAGACAACATTTGTGACACAGTGGGGCACCTTTTGCTATAAAGTGATGCCATTTGGTTTGAAGAATGCAGGGGCAACATATCAGCGTGCTATGGTGGCTTTGTTTCATGATATGATTCATCATGAGATAGAGGTATATGTGGATGATATGATAGCCAGATCACAGAATGAAGAGCAACATCTTGACCATCTGCACAAGTTGTTTGAGAGGTTGAAGAAATATAAGTTGAGGTTGAATCCAAACAAGTGTACTTTTGGAGTTAGATCTGGAAAGCTCCTGGGTTTCATTGTCAGTGGAAAAGGTATTGAAGTGGATCCTGCAAAAGTGAAAGCTATACGAGAGATGCCAGCTCCCCGTACTGAGAAGGAGGTTAGAGGTTTCTTGGGACGATTGAACTACATTGCAAGATTTATTTCCCAATTAACTTCTATCTGTGAGCCAATTTTCAAGTTGTTGAAGAAGGATCAGGTGATGGAATGGAATGATGAGTGCCAGACTGCCTTTGATGAAATCAAGAGATATTTGTTAGAGCCACCAATCTTAATGCCGCCAGTTGATGGAAGACCCTTGATTATGTACTTAACAGTGCTAGACAACTCAATGGGGTGTGTGTTGGGGCAACATGACGAGTCTGGTCGAAAAGAGCAGGCAATATACTACCTTAGCAAAAAGTTTACCGACTGTGAAACAAGATACTCACTGCTCGAGAAAACTTGCTGCGCTTTGGCATGGGCTGCTCGCCGACTAAGACAGTATATGTTGACCCATACTACCTTGCTGATTTCAAAGATGGATCCAATTAAATACATATTTGAGAAACCTGCTCTCTCCGGAAGAATTGCAAGATGGCAAATGATCTTAACAGAGTATGACATACAGTACACTACTCAGAAGGCCATCAAGGGAAGTGTTGTTGCTGATCATTTGGCTCATCAAGCAGTGGATGATTATCAGTCAATGAATTTTGAGTTCCCTGATGAAGACATTATGACTGTTACCAAAGAACCTGGACAATATGACGGACCTGAACAAGGATCCCGATGGACTATGGTTTTTGATGGTGCCTCAAATGCACATGGTAATGGTGTTGGTGTTGTGATTAGTTCCCCGGAAGGTTGTCATACCCCGATTACTGCCAGACTTTGTTTCTATTGTACCAATAACATAGCTGAGTATGAGGCATGTATCATGGGTATTCAAGTCGCTATTGATATGAAGATTCAGTTCCTTGATGTGTATGGAGATTCAGCCCTGGTAGTGAGTCAGATTAAAGGAGATTGGGATACCAAGCATGATAATCTCATTCCTTACAGAGAACATGTGTTGTCTTTGATCCCACATTTCAAAGAGATTACCTTTGGACATATTCCACGAAGAGAGAATCAGTTGGCAGACGCATTGGCCACCATGGCATCTATGTTTGAGATCAGCTGGGATGATGAAGCTCCCAAGATTACCATTGATAGATTTGAAAAGCCTGCATACTGCAATGAGATTGATACAGAAGGGACAGAGGAGAAGCCTTGGTTTTATGAAGTAAAAAGATATCTTGAAGTTCAGGAGTTTCCTGAAGGGGCATCTGTCAAAGATAGAAAGTTTCTGAGAAGGTTTTCTGCCAAGTTCTTTTTGAGTAATGGGATTCTGTACAAGCGCAATCATGATTCAACTATGCTTCGTTGTGTGGATAAGAAGGAAGCAACTGAGATTATGGAAGAGATGCATGATGGGACCTTTGGCACTCATTCTAGTGGTCATACTATGGCAAAGAAGATATTGAGAGCAGGTTACTATTGGTCTACCATGGAAGCTGATTGCTATCAACACTCCAGAACTTGTCACAAGTGTCAAATCTATGCTGATAAAGTTCATGTACCTCCATCACCATTGAATGTGTTGACTGCTCCTTGGCCCTTTGCCATGTGGGGCATTGATATGATTGGTGAAATCAAGCCTACTGCTTCTAATGGGCATCGTTTCATCCTGGTGGCTATTGATTATTTTACAAAATGGGTAGAGGCAGCTTCATATGCATCTGTGACTAAGAATGTTGTGGCTCGGTTCATTAAGAATAATCTCATATGTAGGTATGGCATCCCTGAGAGGATTATTACTGACAATGGTTCTAATCTGAACAACACTATGATTACTGACCTCTGCACGCAGTTCAAGATTAAGCACCATAACTCCTCTCCGTATCGTCCAAAGATGAATGGGGCAGTTGAAGCTGCTAATAAGAACATTAAGAAGATTGTACAGAAGATGACTGTTACTTACAAGGATTGGCATGAGATGTTACCATTTGCTCTTCATGGCTATCGTACTACAATACGTACTTCAACAGGGGCAACCCCATTCTCCTTAGTCTATGGTATGGAAGCAGTTCTGCCCATTGAAGTTCAGATCCCCTCCTTGAGAATTATGAAGGATGCAGGCTTGAATGAAGATGAGTGGATTCAGACTCGACTGGACCAGATAAATTTGATTGATGAGAAGAGGTTAGCAGCAGTTTGTCATGGCCAGATGTACCAGAAACGGATGATCAAAGCTTTTAACAAGAAGGTTAAGCCAAAGGTATATCAGGCTGGTGACTTGGTAATCAAGCGTATCATATTACCACAGGGTGATCCTAGGGGCAAGTGGACTCCAACATATGAGGGACCATTTGTAGTCAAGACAGTGTTCTCAGGAGGTGCCATGATACTGACTACAATGGATGGTGAAGACTTCCCACAGCCTGTAAACGCAGACATAGTTAAAAAATACTACGCATAAAAAGAGACCCGCTAGGTTGACAGGCCTAGGCAAAAATAAGGGCATCCCGGCAAACCAAAAGGGTTTGGGCAAAAGTTAGGGATATATATAAAAAGATGTACACCCGGCAAGTCGAAAACCTGAAAAGGCGGCTTGGGCAAAAAAGGGTATCCCGGTGGATTGAAAACCTGAAAGGGCAATCCAGGCAAAAGTTAGGGATTAAAGCGTATGACTATGTCTCGTTTGGATCACCCATGAAACTGCAACCAGTTGTATTACTTATTCAAGCTCGAACAGATAAAGATCAATCCAATCGTTTCCGTCTAAACAGCAAGAAGATGAGATACTTGAAGGGCAATAGTAGAATTGAAACTCAATAGGACTGTTTCCCATATAGCTGATTTTCTTTCTTTTGTAAAACTTTATGACAAAATCCTCTTACTAGGGTTTATGTCTCCTTGTACAAACTTACCCGTGTATGGGTCACTTCTTGATATAAATAAATTCCATCTTTTGAATTCAGATTTACTTTTACCCTATTTACATAAGCGAAACGTCCATTGGTTGTGTTTGAATGTATGTATGCTTTTGAATATGATTAATGTTTACCAGAAATACATGTATGCTTTTAATATGATTAATGTTTACCAGAAATGCATGAAAATGCGGTAATAGTATTTACTAAGGACGAACGAGGGGAGGATTTCAACGAAGCTTCACCGGTTCACCTTTACAAGACAATTACAAACCCTCAGTAGGACAAATCCATCTTCATAAAGTCTCATCTCCCCTGGAAATTATATCCATCTCTTTTATCCTCATACGGATATACGGGAAATTACTTTCCAATAAGGGTACGACGAACGAAGACGGGATGGTATACTTATCCTACTATCAAACGAAGACGGAGGTTATCTATACCTTACCATCCCCAGCATACGGGAGGTTATCTATACCTTACCATCCCCAACAACGGGAGGTTATATATACCTTACCATCCCCAACAACGGGAGGTTATCTATACCACGCTATCCCCAGCATACGGGAGGTTATCTATACCTTGTTATCCCCAGCAGACAGAGGGTTATATACTCTTCAACAACGAACCGGGATTTATTTTCCCTGGCCAGCAGTTGTTATACGAAGATATCCAGACGCTTCCGGCAGTATCATATCATACATACATCATTTATATTATACCATAACATACATATCCATAGACATATAGTACATTACCCAAGTGCATCATATCATCTATGCATACATAAAGCATAAACTAATATTATTATACAGAATGCTACCTTGTTTCAGGTTAATTATCCAACAAGCAAACTTATGATCTTTGGGACTGCTTTATTGTAACCTCAGGGTTATTTTATCCTCCTGATGAGCTCATCATTATTTCAAGACTGCATTGGAGTTGTCATTATTGATGTCTCCATCCTCCTGAAATCAGTACTTCAAGACTGCATTGGAGTTATCATTATTGATTGCTCTATCCTCCTGAAAACATATCACACTATTATTTCAAGACTGCATTGGAGTTGTCATTATTGATGTCTCCATCCTCCTGAAATCAGTACTTCAAGACTGCATTGGAGTTATCATTATTGATTGCTCTATCCTCCTGAAGACATATCACACTATTATTTCAAGACTGCATTGGAGTTGTCATTATTGATGTCTCCATCCTCCTGAAATCAGTACTTCAAGACTGCATTAGAGTTATCATTATTGATTGCTCTATCCTCCTGAAGACATATCACACTATTATTTCAAGACTGCATTGGAGTTGTCATTATTGATGTCTCCATCCTCCTGAAATCATTACTTCAAGACTGCTTTAGAGATTTCCATTGCTCTATCCTCATGAAGACATGCTGTTACATCAGTATTACTCCAGACTCCTGACAGCTTTCATTATACTACTAAAGAATTTTCCCCTAGTGGCATCTTTAAGCCCACTTGATCATGTTCAACCAACCATCAATATCATTCTATGCACTGGTGAGTGCAAATTTTTGGGCTTTTGTGTTCAATCCCCTTCAACCTTCCAGGTTACGACTGGCAAATATACCAATCTAACCCCTCAGGTTTCAGAAAATTGAACAGGGGCAGCTGTTGTACCCCAAAATTTGCCCTCACAATACAAGACTTTGTGTTCTAAGAAGGTTCACAAGGTTCACAAGTTCTCCAACCCTTGCATAACCTTTCATGAGGTTCATGAAGCCCACAAGTTGCTTTATGAAGGTTCACAAGGTTCACAAGTTCTTCAATGCTTTCTATACCTTTCATGAGGTTCATGAAGCCCACAAGTTGCTTTATGAAGGTTCACAAGGTTCACAAGTTCTTTAATGCTTTCTATAACCTTTCATGAGGTTCATAAAGTCTACAAGTTACTTTATGAAGGTTCACAAGGTTCACAAGCTTCTCAACATTTACAAGACCTTTCATGAAGTTCATGAAGTTCACAAGTTACTTCTTGAAGGTTCACAAGGTTCACAAGTTTCACAATGTTTACAAAGCTTTCCTGAGGGTCATGAGGTCTACAAAGCCACTTCACAAGGTTCACAAGCTTCACAATACCTCCCATGAGTATCACAAGACACTTTATGAAGATTCACAAGGTTCACAAAGTTCACAATTGGTCAAAGGAGTTGACAATTCCCTCAGACAATGCACCTCCTAAGCAGTGCATCCAAAACTAGGGTTTTGACTTTAATCAGGCTAAATGGACTTCCAATACCTCAAGTGAGTTTCATAGCATCTTATATGTATATAAGAACCCCCATGACAAGTTTCAAGACTTTTCTCAAAAGTTTGCTCAGTCAGATGATCAGATAAGACAAAATCAGTCAATGCAGTTAAAAAGTCAAACTGAGGTCAATTGTGGTCAAACCAAGGTCAAACTTCATGATTTTTTGCCAACATCAAGTATATGAAGTAAAATTCATCATTTGATCAAGGGTTGATCATGATTCATCAAGGAGATTCCAGATCATCAATAATCAGGAGTTTCTAAATTAGGGTTTCCTCAGTAAAAGTCAACTGAACTTTGACCAGGCATAACTTTCACATACTTCATCACCAAGTCTCCATCCAAAGCTCATTTTGAAGGAAATTGAATTCTCTACAACTTTGATGTTGAAGGTTAAGCCCAAAAATGCTTCATTTGAAAGATATGATCTAAGACATTATAGGTCATTTCAAAAGTCAACAAAAAGTCAACAACTTCAAAAGGGCATAACTTGAGATTGGTAAATGATATGGACCTGAAACCAGTGGGGTTGTTTAGAGGACTCTTCAAGCTTTCCAAAAAGTCCAAGAACACCCTCATACCTTTAAAATTGAGGGAGATGTGCCTTTGCAAAGTTGAACAATTTTGTGATGGTTTATGTTGAAAAGGGAGGTTCAAAATCATTTCTTTTCAAATGGGCCATTCAATTTGTGACCCAATCCACTTCATAATGCCATGCACGAAATTTTCATGATATTCTCATATTTTTTATTTTATTTTATTAATTTATTATGATTTATTACATTTTAAATCATTTTAAATTTAAAAAAAATATTAAACATGAAAGGATATTTTTGTGATTGGATCTAAAAAATCATAAATGGTGATTGGAGTCAAAAGAGAAGGAAATCATGAGATTACTCCCAAAATAGTAAGGTCTTATGATCAAATATTTGGTTTTTAACACTTAATCTTTTTGAATATTTTTTGGATCAAATATCCACACAACAAGCTCATGTTTTTGACCTAAATTACTCCCACATATATACTAATCATAAACCTAAGGCATGGACACGAATTAGAGCAGCCAAGAGGTAAGAACAAGAACACAAAAATTCTTCAAAAGTTGGAATTCGGTTTTGAAGATTGAAGCCCTTTTGAACCAATTTAAAGGTTGAGACACGTTCCTGAGACATCATTGAAGCATTCCCAATGATCTTTTGCATCTGAAACATCATACATGACACAACCCGAATTCATGAATGTTCATCATATTTGGATTTTCGATTTTGCATATTGGCTGATTTTTAACAATTTTTGACCATTGTTTTGTGTTTGTATGGAGTTCTTGATTGTTTCTGGACAGGTTTCGTGAAGAACCATTCCCTAATGTGGATTTCACCATTACTAGGTTTTTTCGGCCAAATTAGGGTTTATCACTCCACCAAATATAAATGAATTTGGAAAGCATAGGATTGTTGTATGAATCATGGGAATCATAAATCATTAATCAATTTTATGAATCTGTACCGTTTTGTCCATGTTTGATTTTCGTAGGTTTCTTGATGTTGAAGAACTCCCAAGAAAATTCGTAGGTGAAATTGCTGCAAAATTCGCAGGTAATGGGAAGAAGAAGACCCCTGCGCGCCAGATTCAAATTCAAATATTTTTAATATATTTTATGATTATTTGTTATTTCATTAACACGCATATGCATGCGTCCTGGTGGTAAGCGCTGCTTGTAGGTATTGAAGTGTGCTTGGTTCGATTCCTGGCCAAGTACATTTGTTTTGTTCTATTTTTCAGGTCAAAAGAAGGTTTACTATATTATCATTATTTGCCAATCAGCTAGCAGAATTGGCTCTTCCAGCCGGGTGGTAACATGCGCGCGTACATTGCTATGAGGTCCTGGGTTCGAGCCATGAACCAGACCTTTTTACTTCTTGCATTTTTTTGATTTTTCCAAATAGAGAACAAAACCATTGGGAGATATTTCCTTGATGCCTGCGTGTGAATGGCCCAGTGGTGAAGGCATGTTGCTGTTAATCATAAGGGACTGGGTTCAAATCCCAGTCCCACCAGGTTCCTTTTCCTTCTCCTTTTCTTTTATTTCAATGTTTAATTTAATTGTTTTTTTTTTAAATAATTAGTATATTATAATATATTATATAATCTAATTAATATTAAAGTAATTTTCTAAAATATAATAACACTCTTGTTTTTTATTTAAAATTTTATTTTATATAGTTTATGTTAATTAAAAAAAAATATTATGTAAATATTAAAAATAAATTTGTATATAAATTAAACTTAATTCTTTAAAACCCTAAAAAATATTTTTCTAACAAACCCTAATTTATATTTCAAAACCTAATTCTATTTTTTCTTAATAATTTATTTTCTAATTTTTATTATAATTATTATGTATATAATTTTTAATATAGTTAATTTTTGTAAACATAATTATAAGTCAAATTAATTTTCTTTTAATATTTAGAAATAATTTAATTTAGGATAATTATGTGATTAAAAATAATTTGTGAATATAATGAATAATAGAAATTGAATTTTAATATGCTATTTAAAAATTCATCTTTTTCTTAGAATATGTATATAAATTGTAAATCTATATATTTATAATGATTAAAATTTTGTAATTATAATTTATTTAAAAAAAATAATTTAATAATTAGTATGTGAATTAGAAAATATTTGATTGTCCATGTTAATTTCTTGGTTTCTACTATTATTGCTAATTATATTATTATTAATTTTTGCTTATTTTATTAACCTCTTAATTAATTTTTATTACTAACCATGTTATTATTTATTTTTTATGTTTCTAATCTCATTATTATTATTATTATTTTGCTAACCATATTATTTTGCTTTATTAATTTCCTATTATTATTTATTATTAATTACTAACCCATTTATAATTTAATTATGTTTATTATTATTATTTTTGCTAATTTTACTTACTAACCCCTTATATTTATTATTTATTGTTTATTTATTATTTTGTTTAATATTTTGCTTATTATTTTAATTCCTTGTAATTATTTCCTGGATGTAATTATTTAATTATTATTGTCATTATGGTTAGTAATTAGGGAGTGATAACATGTATGATATTTAAAATCAATTTAGAAAATTTCTAATAAAGATAATTAATTTAAACACTTCACACACGTAAGTCGATTTTAAATCGCCGTCTCACTTTCTAAGGATATCCCTCTCGTTGCCTACGAATTATGGTTAAGGGGGGTGTATAAAAGCAAGTCCCTCGAATAAAAATCATCAAAGTCCCTTATGTTGCCTATACAAATCAAGTCCCTTCGGAAAAATGATGATAGTCCCTTACAAATGCTTATTACACCCCACCATTGCCTTCAAAATTAACTTGTCCCTCATATGTCCCTTAAACATCCAAAATAAGGACTACCTACTCCATTATAGTAGGGATAGTCTTACTAAGGAAAGAATAAAAAGCAAGAAAGACCTTTAAACATTAGGGTGAGTTACTTTTAAGTACTTAAGCTCATTTCAAAACTTTCTCCACACTTAAACAATTTTCAAACAAATTTTCAAACATGTCTTTAACACATCCTTACATGGATTATTTATTAACTATTCTGAAAATTTTCTTATTCACACACTACACTTTCAAAACAATTCAAAAGTGAGCTTAAGTACCTAAGAGCCCATGGATAACCATGGATGAAAAGGGTGCTAACACCTTCCCTTTTCATAACCTACCCCCCGGACCCAAAATAATTCTCTAAGGTCTTTCCTGTTCTTTTATAACCTTTCCTTATGGATAAAATAAAAGTCGGTGGCGACTCTTGCTATCCGCAACATTGTTTAAAAGTCAGTTCACCGGGTTACACATAGGACGAACGTCAGATAAAAAGATCAACGATGGGGACGGCCATCGGATAAAATGATGAAGAACGATCATCAAGAGGTGAAGGACGATCACCTAGCAGGGGACGGCTGCTCTCAAGGTTTATCATGACATAGGACGAATGTCAGATAAAAAGGAAATTTTGCTTTGCGGGCGATCTACTGGGGAATAGTAAACATAGACGAGTGTTTATATCCAAGAAATAAAAGGTATAAGTGTTTGGTGTTGTGTATAGATTAAAGATGCGAACGAGCATCCTTAAGACTATGATATGGACGAGTATCAGGTAGAAACAAATACTGACACGTGTTCAGAGATGATGATACGGACGAGTATCAACTGGTTAACAAGGAACACGGACGAGTGTTGATTCTGAGGGGACTCTCCTGGGGAAAAGCAGACACAGACGAGTATCTAAGTTCAAGAAGACATAAGTGTTTGGCACAGTGTATGGATTAAAGATGCGAACGAGCATCCTTAAGACTACGATACGGACGAGTATCAGGTAGACACAAACGCTTGACGCATGTTCTGAGATGATGATACGGACGAGTACCAACTGGTTAACAAAGAACATGGACGAGTGTCGACTCTGTGGGGATTTGAGTGATATATACAAGGTACAAACGAGTATCTGTATAAGAGCATTGAGTATGAGTGGTGTATATTTGAGTGTTCAACCTGTTGGGGAGAGTGACACAGACGAGTGTCAAGAGGTGTATTGTAAACAAGTATATGCTATACAAAGTGTTTAGGTAATTATGCTGAGGAAGGTGACACGGATGGATGTCAAGAAAATTATATATATATATCTGTGAGTGCAAAGAGGATGCTTTGGCTTTCTACTGGGGATATGACACGGACGGGTGCCACAAGGGGTATGTACTGGTGTTTGTGGGTGTAAGGCAACTGCTTTAACTCTTTGCTGAGGAATCTGGGGAGCATTCTGTATGTTGATGGATTGTCATTATTCACAAGTGTTTGATTCATACCATGACTTATGATTATGCAATATGTTTGATTTTTACCGTAATGCTCCGTATTAGACGGAATGCTACGCTTTGTGGGGTGGATATGATGTGAATGCTATGACTATGCAAAAGATACCGATCCGGGATTCGGGTCCCGTTGCTGTGAAGATCTCTGGCTGATCTGCTTGAAGTGGACATCCCAGCTGGGGATAAGATCATTGGTAGATCTGATAAGATGTATGACTCTGCTTGGGGGAATAGGTCACTGATAGACCTGTCTTGGTGATGAGGGACCCAGCTGGGGTTTGTAGAAGCCTTCGTCACTCTGTTGTGATTCTTTTGTGTGCTGCTCTTCTGGATAGAGGCTGAGTCTCTGTGGGTAAGTGGTTCCCTGGCTTTTATACTTGGTTGAGGAGGAAGAATGATTGGCACCTCGGCCGGGGAGAAATAACAAGTGGCAACTCAGCAGGGGAGAAAGCACTTTGGGTGCTAAGACTGAGTGAGTGCTGATTTGTCAGCTTGCTGGGAGTGAAGTTTTTCCTGCCCCATGTCGTGTTTTGAATACCTACAATCCTGCAAAGATAGGAACGTACAAGTAATCCCGAGGTATCCCTTACCGGATTCCATCATAGGAGTTCAGACACTCCCGGGAGTAAATATATTTCCTGCAAGCGCGTATTTCTTTTTAGAAGAAAGAGTATCCGTATTCATGCAAACAGTATCTTATAGACATCAGACATTTTGCAAATGAAAAATAAAATGTACGAGACGGGACGTGACTGAAAATCTGATTTTATTAATTCATATGCCTTGAATTGGCAAGATACAGTCAAAGAAACATATCCCCTGAAAAGAGGAGATTGTTACAAATAAACAAAATGTTGGCAATGTCGACGATGCTTTGAGGAGCTTCCCTTGGCTATGACTCGTATGACATTTGACACTCTTCTCGTCTTGCTTTCTGGAGAAGGCTGATTCTGAAAGAAGTTTGATCCTTTAGAAGCTTACCAAGTTGTAAGTGATACAGACAAATTCAGGATGCAATTGTTCGCTTATTCCCTTATTTTGCATGGATCGTCCTTTCGGGTTTTCAATCCATCGGGATACCCATTTTTGCCTGAGCTGTCCAATGCGGCTTTTCAACTCAGCGGGTGTACATTTTTTTGTTTATTTTCCCTTATTTTTGCCCGAGTCTTTTATTTTGTTTTTCGACTCGCCGGGATGCCCTATTTTTGCCTGGACTTACATTTTGTTTTTATGTCCAGCGGGTCATTTTTATGCGAAGTATTTTTTAACTGCATCTGAATTCACAGGGGACGGGAAGTCTTCACCATCCATGGTGCTGAGCATCAGTGCTCCGCCAGAGAAAACTTTCTTGACTACGAATGGTCCTTCATAGTTCGGAGTCCACTTGCCCCTGTGGTCTGTATGAGGAGGGAGGATTCTTTTCAGCACAAGATCTCCTACTTGGTATTCTCGGAGCCTAACTTTCTGATCGAAGGCTTTCTTCATTCTTTTCTGATACAACTGCCCATGACAGATTGCAGCCAATCTTTTCTCTTCGATCACACTCAGTTGCTCGTATCGGGATCAGACCCATTCTGCTTCGCTTAGCTTAACATCCATCAGTACCCGCAGGGAGGGTAATTCAACTTCAACAGGTAGGACTGCCTCCATACCATACACAAGTTGGTACGGTGTTGCCCCAGTGGATGTTCTGATTGATGTGCGGTACCCATGCAAGGCAAACGGTATCATTTCATGCCAGTCTTTGTAGGTGACTACCATCTTCTGCACAATCTTCTTGATATTCTTATTAGCCGCCTCAACAGCGCCATTCATCTTTGGCCTGTAAGGAGAAGAATTGTGGTGTTGGATCTTGAAGTCCCGGCATAGCTCTTTCATCATTTTGTTGTTCAAGTTGGAACCATTGTCAGTAATGATTCGCTCGGGAACTCCGTATCGACAGATGATGTCCTTTTTTAGAAATCGGGCTACCACTTGCCTTGTAACGTTTGCATAGGAAGCTGCTTCAACCCACTTGGTAAAATAGTCAATGGCTACCAAGATGAATCTGTGGCCGTTTGAAGCAGTCGGCTCAATCTTGCCAATCATGTCAATGCCCCACATAACAAAGGGCCAGGGTGAAGACATCACATTCAGAGGATTGGGAGGCACATGCACCTTATCCGCATAGATCTGGCATTTATGGCATTTTCTGGCATAGGCACAACAGTCGGCATCCATTGTGATCCAGTAATAGCCTGATCTTAACAACTTTTTAGCCATTGCATGTCCTCCTGCATGGATACCAAAGGATCCTTCGTGCACCTCGTGCATCAACAAGTCTGCTTCCGTTCTATCAACGCATCTGAGGAGTACCATATCAAAGTTTCTTTTGTACAGGGAACCATCAGTGTTCAGGAAGAAACTACCAACAAGCCTTCTTAGAGTCTTCTTGTCATTGGAAGATGCCCCAAGTGGGTATGTTTGATCCTCCAAGAAACACTTAATGTCATGGAACCAAGGCTTATCATCTTTGACAACATCTGCTGCAAATATATATGCTGGTCTATCGAGTCTGGACACTGAAATCCGAGGCACAAAGTTGGCAGCTTGAACTTTGATCATGGATGAAATGGTAGCCAGAGCATCCGCAAACTGATTCTCGTCCCGAGGGATATACTCAAGCTTGACCGTTGTGAAGAAAGTCAATAACCTTCTTGTATAATCCCTGTAAGGTATCAGATGATCCTGGTGGGTGTACCATTTGCCGTTGGTTTGATTAACTACCAAAGCTGAATCTCCGAACACAGTCAATGTTTTGATCCTGAGGTCAATGGCTTCCTCAAGACCCATAATGCAAGCTTCGTATTCAGCTTCGTTGTTAGTGCAGTTAAAGGTGAGTTTTGCCGAGAACGGCAGGTGGACTCCCTTAGGTGTAATGAGTACTGCACCAACGCCACGACCATTCATATTAACAGCCCCATCAAACATCATAGTCCATTCTTCTTCCGGGTCAGGCCCTTCAGTGTGAATAGGCTCTTCATGATCTTTTGCTTTTATGAACATGATGTCTTCATCAGGGAAGTCAAATCTCATAGGCTGGTAATCATCAATAGGTTGCTCAGCAAGATAATCAAACAATACACTGCCCTTGATGGCTTTCTGAGATGTGTACTGGATGTCATATTCTGTGAGGATCATCTGCCATCTTGCAACCCGTCCGGTAAGAGCTGGCTTCTCGAAAATGTACTTGACTGGGTGTCGTACCCCGAAAAATACGACCTCACGCGATCCGAAAAAGACGGAGTCACGCGCCGGACGGACTGAAGAGTCGCCACCTAATTCTATTTATTCCCTAAGAGGGAAAGGGGAGATATAGATACAACCCGGGAGGAAAAGGATGAGGACAAAGGTCAACGGAACCATTGCCTGGGTTCGGGAGTCGGTTATGCAGGGGGAAGGTATTAGCACCCCCTACATCCATCGTACTCGATGGGAACCATCTAAGTTAACGCGCGAGAAAGGATGTCTATGCTAAAACGAATTGCTTGCTAGAGGGAAATGAGTTGAATTATAAGTTAGATTGAACCTAGGTGCTCGGCAAGGATGGAGATCCTCGTGCCTACGTACTCCCGTGTGCAATGGGAAAGTCAGAGCCTCGTAGTTCGGCCTACTAAGGGTAATGGTTGTTGATTTTATTACCTTTCTTCGACGAAAGGGTTTAGGAGTTGAAATGCACTAAAGACTATGGATAGTTTATCTCGCCCAACAAGACGAGTGTCCTGCGTCGAAATAATCGGAGCGAGTAACGAAAGCTCGTTATCCCCCTTTCTACCGCTTAAGGCTCGTGGCGTACAAATCTTCTCGTATTTATTAAAGTGTTTTTATTTCCTAAAGCCGCTTGACGTTAGATCAAGGGTTTGGATCTAATCGAAACATTTTGGTTTTTTGAGGTTAAAGGGTAAATGCAATTGGAGGTTTATTTTTGTAGTTTTGTTAGCGAGGCACGAATCGCTCGGCTCGCAAAGATAGGAGGATCCTAATAAACGAAAAAGATAACTGAAAAATAAAGTGCAAGTGTGCAAGTGCAATCGCTTGGCGTTGGACCAAGGATTCGGAAATAAATACGGAAAGTAAATTGCGTACAAAGTAAGGGGAGAGGGATACAAAATAAATACAGGGGATTGCGAGAAATAAAGAGGTCTCGTTGTAATTAGCCCAAGAGGAAGCGTGTGTGCAGTGTGTTTGAACTATTCGAAGGCGTTCGGCCTGTTTGATCGGGACGCAACTATTTGAAGGCGTTGGACCTTTTTTCGAGAGCAACTATTCGAAGGCGTTGGACCTTTTTGGGACGCGTCGAAATTTGGTTCGTGAACTACCTTAGAATCGGTTCAAAATGGGAACCATTCTATAAGGAGTCGAATCGTAATTTTTAATGAGAAAATAAATAAATTAAATGAATTGAATTGTTAGAAAAAATAAAATAATGAATATAAATAATAAATGAATTAAATAAATATCAATGATAATAAAATGAATTAAATTAAAATACAATGTTTGTTTGTCGGAATAATAAAATGAAAAAATAATTACAAGGAGGGCCTCATATTGACCAAAAATCACCGATTAGCATCGGGCGAAAAATTGGCCTTTTATGATATCATCGGCCTTGAGGTTAAATCGAAAATGTCGAAATTTGGCTCTTTAACTATCTTAGAGCGGATTCATGTTGGAATCACTCTATGAGAAGTCGAGCATCACTTTATGCATCCATACGGTTCTCGAAAGCACAATCAATTTATGCTCCGAAATCGTAATGCAAGGAACATTTAAACAACTTTAAATTGCCATATGAACATACATTAACGTGTGAAAAAAAAAATTTTTGTGGCATAATGGTATGAGATTACCAAATTTGCATATTAAAGTTCACTTAGAAAAACAATGAAATGAAATTAAAATTAAAATCAATAGAAACACAAGCTAAGTACACCATTTACAATTTAAATACACAAATTATTAAATCTAAACACCAAATCATTCACACATGTAGACAATAATAGTTAGAACATAATACACACCTAGTTATCTAATCTAGAAACATGCAAATAAAATCAACACAGAATTTAAAATGTTCATAGTAATATAATTACTTTCACTAAAATATCATGGTATGTTTAATTAAAAAAATTAACATGAACTTTCATTTAAGGTGATGGTTAAAACAATCCTTTTTAGAAAAAGTTAACGTGATACATTTTTTTAATAGAAATATATTAAAAGCCTTTTTTACATGGGAACAAAAACAACAACGACATCATGATATGAATCCAAATGTCCACAGTTTCTTTTAACATTACAAAGTATATCCACAACTGTTAACAAAATAGAAAAACACTAGCATTAACATAATCATGAAACACACACATCAACAGTTCATACAACATCAATACATACTCAAACTTGAAACGAAGAGAAGAAAACAAAAGATGCATTAAAACATTAAACTGCAACAAAAACTATTGACACAGGAAAAGAAATACCACTCAAACCAAAACAAAAGCATGTCAAATAAGATCGAAAAGACTATAACTGAATCAAACAATACTTGAATCTCAAAGAAAGATATTGGAACAAAGAGGTTACCTTGCGCAGAACCGATTACCTCGTGTAGAACCGAATCTAAGTTAATCCAAGAACGAGTTGTTGAACTTGCCGTCGATGTAAGTTGCAGCTGGTGCATACCATGTGATTGCTCGACAATGAATATTGGTTCTCACCGGTTTCTCGGTTATGTTACACACTGATTTCTTTCTCTAGTGCCGACGGAATAAATCTCGGTTGTCTAGTGATTTTGATTGCTTTAAGAAGAGATTGAAAGTGGAGGACGGTTACTGTGGGATGGTGGTAAGTTTTGTGTTGTGAATGATGTGTATTTCAAGGTAACGGTGATGCGGTGTTGTGGAGGAAGAGGAACACGGCGGATTCTACTGTTTCCAGGGTGGTAGTGCGGTTGCAAAAACGGCTGACGAGCTTGACACAAGTTTGTTGTTGTTTGATGAGTTGGGTGGGGATGTGGTAGCAGTGACGGTGGCCAAAGTTGATGGATAAAAATTAGTTGTTTGTGCAACCAAAAGGTGATGATTTTCAGGATGGAGAGGAAGAGAGATTATATAGTAATATGCATTTTGTTTTATGATAGCAATAGTGAGGAGCGAGGAAAAAAAAAAGAAGCGATTTTTTAGACGAGGAATAATGGAGTTTAGTGTGGAAAATAAAGGATGAAGTTTGTTCTTGTTATGGCATGGTGGTATCAAATGGTTTATGTATGTTGTTTACATAGAGTTTTTTTTTCCTGTGATTTTCAAAGAGAAAAAATTTGTGAGTGATGTGAGTGGAGAGAAAGAGAGTCAGTGGGGATTGTGGGTGTGTAATGAAAAATTGTGAGTGGGTTGTTAATGAACGTGATCCCCAAGTCTACTAGCTGTCTCCTCCATGAATTTTTGAAAGGATTCAAAATCCATTAGCCGCGTGTCCCACTAACAGCTGGCAAAAGCTCATCACATGATTCTGAATCAAAATCGTTAGAGTGCAAAAGGAAGTGGTCCCAAATTAAAATAAATTCTCTTTATGATCTAATTTTTGCAACTTAAAATTAATTAAGTAATTAATTAATTCAAACTAATTATTTAATTAATTCTAAATGATTACAAATAATATTCGGTTAAAAAAAAAAGACCGATTACAGATAAAAGTCGGGCAAACAAGTGCCCAAAAAAAATTAAGTTAAATACACTAAAATTATCAGCGTAAAATAAACGACTCGGAAAAATACAACATTTCGTCAAATTTTAAAATAAATAGATTGGTTAAATGGCTCAGCTGATCAAATGTGATTGAAAAAGTTGCTGAAAAATTAAAATGAGCACGCCAAATTGATCTATGCGAAACGAAACATATATTAAGAATACTGACGTCTGCAAGCTCTATTTTGAAACTTTTCGTCTATTGATTTTGCACGCAGTTAAAAATTAATTCAACCGGTCTGTCTGTATATCCGAGATTTCATTCTAACTGACATTTTAGGCATTATTTATGATGAAAAACATGTTATGCTGCATAGTTGATGCAAAGTGAAAATAAAATCGAAAAAATGAGAATTTGAAAAAGGGAGGACAAATTTGGGGTATGACAGATGCCCCTATCGAATTGGCTTAGACCGAGTAAGATGAACTGGCTCGCGTTCAATCTGTCAAGGTATAAGATAATTAGATATTAACAGACTCCAAATTTGTCTGACAAAGAAATTGTGAAAATAACAAATGAAGTAAATTGGAAAATAATGGGTGACACATTGACAAAATAAATCACTTATCAACAGAGGAAGATAAGGCAATAAACAGAAAAATAAACTCACTTATCAACAAAGGAAGATAAGGCAATAAACTGAAAAATAAACTCACTTATCAACAGAGGAAGATAAGGCAATAAACAGAAAAATAAACTCACTTATCAACAGAGGAAGATAAGGCAATAAACAGAAAAATAAACTCACTTATCAACAGAGGATGATAAGGCAATAAACAGAAAAATAAACTCACTTATCAACAGAGGATGATAAGGCAATAAACTGAAAATAAACTCACTTATCAACAGAGGAAGATAAGGCAATGGACAGAAAAATAAACTCACTTATCAACAGAGGAAGATAAGGCAATAAACAGAAAAATAAACTCACTTATCAACAGAGGAAGATAAGGAAATAAACAGAAAAATAAACTCACTTATCAACAGAGGATGATAAGGCAATAAACTGAAAATAAACTCACTTATCAACAGAGGAAGATAAGGCAATAAACTGAAAATAAACTCACTTATCAACAGAGGAAGATAAGGCAATAGACAGAAAAATAAACTCACTTATCAACAGAGGATGATAAGGCAAATGACTGAAATTAAAATCACTTATCAACAGAGGATGATAAGGCAAATAACAGAAAATAAAATCACTTATCACCAAAGGATGATAAGGCAAAGGGACTGAAATTTAAACACGGCTATTGAATCTGCCAAGAGAATGCCTGGAATCTTTGATTGATATGATCCTCCGCTGGGGAAAGGACCAGAAACTTGTGCTGATCCTGGATCCTGAATTATGCAACTATGCATGTATGCTTGATTGTTGTGAAATGGTATTCCATAATGATGGAGATACGATGCAAATGCTTATGCACTGAGATATAAATTCGATAATGTTGGGGATATGGAAAGCTGATTTATTTAGGCATGCATATGATGCACATGTTGTAAATGATTGATGCAAATGATGCTTATGATGTTGATGATGCATAATGATGCATATGAGCAATTGGAATGAAAGGTGCCAGCTTGGTGGACTTCTGGTCTGGTAGTTGCCAATGGTAATTGGACTTTGGGTGGGTGGAGGGACTGATTTCCCGACACTCGATCTTCGACGATGTATGGTCAGAAGATGAATCTGAATGCTCTAAGCTTGGTTATCTGCTGATGAGCGGAGCGACTTAATTGACACATGAAGACTGATTTTGCTTTGAATGATTGACAACGTCTAGCAAGGACTGCTTGTTCAGCTGGGGAGAAGATAAAGGAAGATTTGCTCCTTGTTTTCTTGTCCCTGTTTGAGCTGTTGGAAGATAATTTGCCCCTGATTGAGCTGATCTTGAAATAAATTGCCCCTGATTGGGCTGTTGAAAATGCTTTGTCCCTGATTGGACTGCTGAGGTAGTCTTGATTCATGTTGGCACTAATGAAGTTCGAATTTCTCTTTTGATTGCCCCTTGTTGGGATTGTACTGATGTCGAGCACTGAATTGCAATTAAATTGTTCATACACAAATGGTAGTGTTAATTCAATGTTCATGTAAGTTTTGAAAAAAGTCAATTTATTTGAATGATTGTGATAGTGTAACGAATGAACCGTTAGCCCAAACGAAGTGCTGATTTAGAAAGTGCGCGAAAGATGCAGCAAGAATAATGTGCAGTCGAGATTTGAAGATTAGCAAATATATGGGAGTCAATTTACGCAACCTTGTTGGTAGCACGCTTTCAGAATAAACCCTGCCTCAATTAGGTCTTTTGAGGGTTGTAACGTGGTCTGGTTAATGGTTTGAGAAACGAAGGATAATAAGCTCAAAGTTTGATTTGTACCCATCCCTTCTTCGTGATGTTCTCCAGTCCTAAGTTCAGTTAACTCTACACGTGTATTTGTTTTGACTTTGCAAGAGTGAAGATGAAGCTTTAAAGTTCGCTTGGAAGTGGCAGTCATCCTTTTTTGTTTTAATGTTGGTGCCCCTTTGATTTTGTTTTGGTAGTCACCTGATCGTTGCTTTGTTTTTGCTGAGGATTTGAACTCCTCTTTTTGATTTGTTTTTTTTTTCCGACTAAGTCTCCCTTTGGGTGCTCAACTTAGTGATTTTTCCTTTCTATTTCTTTTTTCTTGAATGTTGTGACTGCCAAGTCACTTGTTGATGGTCCTCTGATGGGATGTCTCATCTTGCAATTCGAAGGTGTAGTCGGGTTAACTGAACAACTACCCTGCCCCGGGTTAAATGTAAGGGTTGTATCCGAAAGAAACTCCTACTTCTAGGCTCGAAGTGGTTGACTAGGGATTAACTCCTTATATCTCCAGTGTTTGGGGATTTGAAAGAATGCCTGTACATCATTGACGAGGTTTTATCCGAAAGCATACCGCAACAGTTATGGGTATTTCGTTTTCATCATCCTCCCTCAAATATTTGCTAAAGTGAAGTGAGGGAAATATTTTTGTGATTTTGTGATAAATGATAAATAATGAGCGAATGAGAATAGATTAATTCAAAACATGCATAAACATAACATTAACATAACCAAGAACAAGTAACAATGTTTAGAGCAAATAGCACTTAAACAAACATTACAAAACAACAGGAATGCAGAAATCATAAATGGCATTGGCTGCCTTGATTTGAGGAATTGAACTTCTCTTGATTGAATGCTTCAAAGTTGGAGACTACTCAGCTTGGTCTTCAACAACCCTTTCACATGTCTTCACTTGTTGGCACCGTGTGACGGCATTGGATCATTCTGGACATTTGGATTTCTCGGAGTGAGAGTGAGGTCCTTAGAGTTGATCATATCCTGAATCAAGTGTTTGAAGGCATGGCAGTTCTCGATGTTGTGGCCTGGAGCGCCTTTGTGATACTCACAGCGAGCATTGGCATCATAGTTCCGGGAATTAACAGTCTGAGGTGGCATATCTTTCAACACAAGAGTTCCTTTTGCCATTAGCCCCTTAAAGATTTCAGTATATGTCATAGGCAGGGGATCAATGTGCCTATCATATCCTCTTTGTTGATATGGTGGACGCTGTTGAGGAGCGCGTTGTTGTTGTTGACCAGGCCGTGGTGGATAAGCCGGTTGCTGGTATGGATTGGGCGCATACTGCGCAGCTGCAACCATTGGACGTGGTTGATGAGCCATCTGAGGCGGAAATAGAGCTTGAAAGGCCTGCTGATAAGGCATTGGAGGAACTGGCTGATATGGCATAGGAGCATATTGCGCAGCAGCAACATAGGGATACTGGTAGTAGGGAACCGGTGCCGGTGCACTCTGTTGAAAATTCCCACTTGCAGCAGAAACGGCATTTGTTTCGCCCTTCTTGTACCCGTTGAAAGGTTTCTTGGCATTGTTCTGGCTGCTAGAGCCTCCTTGGATCTTTCCACTCTTCAGTCCTTCTTCGATTCTTTCTCCGACCATCACCATGTCGGAAAATCCAGAAGATACGCTGCTGATCAGCTTCTCGTAGTATTGCCCCTGTAGGGTACCCATGAAGATATCGATCAATTCACGGTCAACCAAAGGTGGATGAACTCTGGCAGCTAACTCTCTCCAGCGTTGGGCGTACTCCTTAAAGGATTCACTCTCCTTTTGAGACATACTCTGAAGTTGAGTACGGTTAGGAGCAAGATCAGTGTTGTACTTGTACTGCTTTTTGAATGCATCAGATAAATCGAGCCAAGTACGAACATTGTTGCGCTCAAGCTGCATGTACCATTCTAATGACGCTCCAGACAGGCTGTCTTGGAAGCAATGGATCATGAGCTTGTCATCTTTGGCATGAGCGGCCATTTTTCTGCAGTACATCCTTAAATGAAGCTCAGGACAGCTGAGGCCTTTATATTTCTCGAATTCTGGAAGTTTGAATTTAGCGGGGACCACAACATCTGGAACTAAGCACATGTCTGAGGCACTCAGAGAGGTTGAGCTGTGTCCTTCCATGATTCGGAGTTTTTCAGCTAACTCGCGGCACATCTTCATGGCTTCAGATTCTTGAGCAACATGAGGATTGGTGATTGGAACAGCAGTATGCATCTCATACTCAACTTGATGATTCTCTTCAGTTTGAGGAAACTGGACTTGATTTGGAATAGGTTGAGCTTGAGGAATAGCACCAACAGTAACACCAGAAGCAGGTATCGGTTGGGAAGTGACCTCTTCAACAGCAGGAGTGAAGCCTGGAGGCAAACCATATACCAAAGGATTTGGAACAGGAACTGAAGGCATTGCTCGTGAGGTAGATCCTTGCATTTGAGCATTGTTCATTGCAGTAGCAGCTTCGCGACGTTCTTCCATTCTTGCCAAAGATTGCAGTGTCTCGTAAATCTGGTCAATCTTGCTCTTGACCGAGTCAATCTCTTCCCTCATAGCAGCTTGTTCTTCTTGAATCACGTCCATCAGTCTTCTAGTGTTGGCTCTAGTTAGATACGGTCGTCTAGCTCGATACGGGCGTCGGGAAACCAGCTTGATTTACTGAAGATGGAGGAACATGAAATGAGTTCTTGGATTTTGAATGAAATGCAATATGAATAAATGATGCAAATGAGATGATATGCAATGTCAGAATCCAGGATCACAAGATCAAGGTCTCACAAGTCCAAGGTACAGCCGGAAGGATACTCAGATCAAGAATTCACTGGGTAGACTCTAAAGTTTAGGGATCCCAAAGTTATCAATTCATATGGCTGTTCATCACACGTGCCATAAGCATGACGGTTGATTGACTCCGCCATATGAATCTATTTTGGGTGAGATCTTCGTATCGACAACCCACGAGAGCAAGTTTTCTCGGGAGTCCATACTACGTGATCATCGACACAAGGCTTAAAACAAAGTCTTGGAGTTATGGAACTTTCTCAACTGTTTGATGCACGTGTCAATTTCATACATTCTTGACAGTCAATCAACTCCATTGAGTAAGTCTATTCCAAGTTAGGTTTTCGTATCGAGCCACGCAAGGGTGAACCCTGGTGCCCCATACTACGTAACCATCAACCGATGTTTTAACCAAAAGGTTCTAAAGGCTCTCAGAGTTGCTGACCTTAATGAAAACAACTGAGCACACACGCCGAAAGCTTGACGGTTGTCAGTATTCTCATTAAAATCTACTCCAAGTGAGGTTTTCGTATCGACAACCCACGAGAGAGATTCTCTCGGGAGCCCATACTACACAACCTCGCTAACTTAAGTTTGTACTCGTAAGCCCGGGTATAGAGCTTTTCCCTCAAATTTCTTTTGCAAAGTATCGATCCAAATTATAGTACCAAGGAGCCACAAGATATATAAAATGGAATGCGATAAAGAAAGCGATAAAAATAAACAAGCAAGGCATAAAAGCAAACATCCAAACAGACGCGGGAACCTAGACTAGGCTTGACTCGCATAGGGGTGAACCATTCCCCAGCAGAGTCGCCAGCTGTCGTACCCCGAAAAATACGACCTCACGCGATCCGAAAAAGACGGAGTCACGCGCCGGACGGACTGAAGAGTCGCCACCTAATTCTATTTATTCCCTAAGAGGGAAAGGGGAGATATAGATACAACCCGGGAGGAAAAGGATGAGGACAAAGGTCAACGGAACCATTGCCTGGGTTCGGGAGTCGGTTATGCAGGGGGAAGGTATTAGCACCCCCTACATCCATCGTACTCGATGGGAACCATCTAAGTTAACGCGCGAGAAAGGATGTCTATGCTAAAACGAATTGCTTGCTAGAGGGAAATGAGTTGAATTATAAGTTAGATTGAACCTAGGTGCTCGGCAAGGATGGAGATCCTCGTGCCTACGTACTCCCGTGTGCAATGGGAAAGTCAGAGTCTCGTAGTTCGGCCTACTAAGGGTAATGGTTGTTGATTTTATTACCTTTCTTCGACGAAAGGGTTTAGGAGTTGAAATGCACTAAAGACTATGGATAGTTTATCTCGCCCAACAAGACGAGTGTCCTGCGTCGAAATAATCGGAGCGAGTAACGAAAGCTCGTTATCCCCCTTTCTACCGCTTAAGGCTCGTGGCGTACAAATCTTCTCGTATTTATTAAAGTGTTTTTATTTCCTAAAGCCGCTTGACGTTAGATCAAGGGTTTGGATCTAATCGAAACATTTTGGTTTTTTGAGGTTAAAGGGTAAATGCAATTGGAGGTTTATTTTTGTAGTTTTGTTAGCGAGGCACGAATCGCTCGGCTCGCAAAGATAGGAGGATCCTAATAAACGAAAAAGATAACTGAAAAATAAAGTGCAAGTGTGCAAGTGCAATCGCTTGGCGTTGGACCAAGGATTCGGAAATAAATACGGAAAGTAAATTGCGTACAAAGTAAGGGGAGAGGGATACAAAATAAATACAGGGGATTGCGAGAAATAAAGAGGTCTCGTTGTAATTAGCCCAAGAGGAAGCGTGTGTGCAGTGTGTTTGAACTATTCGAAGGCGTTCGGCCTGTTTGATCGGGACGCAACTATTTGAAGGCGTTGGACCTTTTTTCGAGAGCAACTATTCGAAGGCGTTGGACCTTTTTGGGACGCGTCGAAATTTGGTTCGTGAACTACCTTAGAATCGGTTCAAAATGGGAACCATTCTATAAGGAGTCGAATCGTAATTTTTAATGAGAAAATAAATAAATTAAATGAATTGAATTGTTAGAAAAAATAAAATAATGAATATAAATAATAAATGAATTAAATAAATATCAATGATAATAAAATGAATTAAATTAAAATACAATGTTTGTTTGTCGGAATAATAAAATGAAAAAATAATTACAAGGAGGGCCTCATATTGACCAAAAATCACCGATTAGCATCGGGCGAAAAATTGGCCTTTTATGATATCATCGGCCTTGAGGTTAAATCGAAAATGTCGAAATTTGGCTCTTTAACTATCTTAGAGCGGATTCATGTTGGAATCACTCTATGAGAAGTCGAGCATCACTTTATGCATCCATACGGTTCTCGAAAGCACAATCAATTTATGCTCCGAAATCGTAATGCAAGGAACATTTAAACAACTTTAAATTGCCATATGAACATACATTAACGTGTGAAAAAAAAAATTTTTGTGGCATAATGGTATGAGATTACCAAATTTGCATATTAAAGTTCACTTAGAAAAACAATGAAATGAAATTAAAATTAAAATCAATAGAAACACAAGCTAAGTACACCATTTACAATTTAAATACACAAATTATTAAATCTAAACACCAAATCATTCACACATGTAGACAATAATAGTTAGAACATAATACACACCTAGTTATCTAATCTAGAAACATGCAAATAAAATCAACACAGAATTTAAAATGTTCATAGTAATATAATTACTTTCACTAAAATATCATGGTATGTTTAATTAAAAAAATTAACATGAACTTTCATTTAAGGTGATGGTTAAAACAATCCTTTTTAGAAAAAGTTAACGTGATACATTTTTTTAATAGAAATATATTAAAAGCCTTTTTTACATGGGAACAAAAACAACAACGACATCATGATATGAATCCAAATGTCCACAGTTTCTTTTAACATTACAAAGTATATCCACAACTGTTAACAAAATAGAAAAACACTAGCATTAACATAATCATGAAACACACACATCAACAGTTCATACAACATCAATACATACTCAAACTTGAAACGAAGAGAAGAAAACAAAAGATGCATTAAAACATTAAACTGCAACAAAAACTATTGACACAGGAAAAGAAATACCACTCAAACCAAAACAAAAGCATGTCAAATAAGATCGAAAAGACTATAACTGAATCAAACAATACTTGAATCTCAAAGAAAGATATTGGAACAAAGAGGTTACCTTGCGCAGAACCGATTACCTCGTGTAGAACCGAATCTAAGTTAATCCAAGAACGAGTTGTTGAACTTGCCGTCGATGTAAGTTGCAGCTGGTGCATACCATGTGATTGCTCGACAATGAATATTGGTTCTCACCGGTTTCTCGGTTATGTTACACACTGATTTCTTTCTCTAGTGCCGACGGAATAAATCTCGGTTGTCTAGTGATTTTGATTGCTTTAAGAAGAGATTGAAAGTGGAGGACGGTTACTGTGGGATGGTGGTAAGTTTTGTGTTGTGAATGATGTGTATTTCAAGGTAACGGTGATGCGGTGTTGTGGAGGAAGAGGAACACGGCGGATTCTACTGTTTCCAGGGTGGTAGTGCGGTTGCAAAAACGGCTGACGAGCTTGACACAAGTTTGTTGTTGTTTGATGAGTTGGGTGGGGATGTGGTAGCAGTGACGGTGGCCAAAGTTGATGGATAAAAATTAGTTGTTTGTGCAACCAAAAGGTGATGATTTTCAGGATGGAGAGGAAGAGAGATTATATAGTAATATGCATTTTGTTTTATGATAGCAATAGTGAGGAGCGAGGAAAAAAAAAGAAGCGATTTTTTAGACGAGGAATAATGGAGTTTAGTGTGGAAAATAAAGGATGAAGTTTGTTCTTGTTATGGCATGGTGGTATCAAATGGTTTATGTATGTTGTTTACATAGAGTTTTTTTTTCCTGTGATTTTCAAAGAGAAAAAATTTGTGAGTGATGTGAGTGGAGAGAAAGAGAGTCAGTGGGGATTGTGGGTGTGTAATGAAAAATTGTGAGTGGGTTGTTAATGAACGTGATCCCCAAGTCTACTAGCTGTCTCCTCCATGAATTTTTGAAAGGATTCAAAATCCATTAGCCGCGTGTCCCACTAACAGCTGGCAAAAGCTCATCACATGATTCTGAATCAAAATCGTTAGAGTGCAAAAGGAAGTGGTCCCAAATTAAAATAAATTCTCTTTATGATCTAATTTTTGCAACTTAAAATTAATTAAGTAATTAATTAATTCAAACTAATTATTTAATTAATTCTAAATGATTACAAATAATATTCGGTTAAAAAAAAAAAGACCGATTACAGATAAAAGTCGGGCAAACAAGTGCCCAAAAAAAATTAAGTTAAATACACTAAAATTATCAGCGTAAAATAAACGACTCGGAAAAATACAACATTTCGTCAAATTTTAAAATAAATAGATTGGTTAAATGGCTCAGCTGATCAAATGTGATTGAAAAAGTTGCTGAAAAATTAAAATGAGCACGCCAAATTGATCTATGCGAAACGAAACATATATTAAGAATACTGACGTCTGCAAGCTCTATTTTGAAACTTTTCGTCTATTGATTTTGCACGCAGTTAAAAATTAATTCAACCGGTCTGTCTGTATATCCGAGATTTCATTCTAACTGACATTTTAGGCATTATTTATGATGAAAAACATGTTATGCTGCATAGTTGATGCAAAGTGAAAATAAAATCGAAAAAATGAGAATTTGAAAAAGGGAGGACAAATTTGGGGTATGACAGATGCCCCTATCGAATTGGCTTAGACCGAGTAAGATGAACTGGCTCGCGTTCAATCTGTCAAGGTATAAGATAATTAGATATTAACAGACTCCAAATTTGTCTGACAAAGAAATTGTGAAAATAACAAATGAAGTAAATTGGAAAATAATGGGTGACACATTGACAAAATAAATCACTTATCAACAGAGGAAGATAAGGCAATAAACAGAAAAATAAACTCACTTATCAACAAAGGAAGATAAGGCAATAAACTGAAAAATAAACTCACTTATCAACAGAGGAAGATAAGGCAATAAACAGAAAAATAAACTCACTTATCAACAGAGGAAGATAAGGCAATAAACAGAAAAATAAACTCACTTATCAACAGAGGATGATAAGGCAATAAACAGAAAAATAAACTCACTTATCAACAGAGGATGATAAGGCAATAAACTGAAAATAAACTCACTTATCAACAGAGGAAGATAAGGCAATGGACAGAAAAATAAACTCACTTATCAACAGAGGAAGATAAGGCAATAAACAGAAAAATAAACTCACTTATCAACAGAGGAAGATAAGGAAATAAACAGAAAAATAAACTCACTTATCAACAGAGGATGATAAGGCAATAAACTGAAAATAAACTCACTTATCAACAGAGGAAGATAAGGCAATAAACTGAAAATAAACTCACTTATCAACAGAGGAAGATAAGGCAATAGACAGAAAAATAAACTCACTTATCAACAGAGGATGATAAGGCAAATGACTGAAATTAAAATCACTTATCAACAGAGGATGATAAGGCAAATAACAGAAAATAAAATCACTTATCACCAAAGGATGATAAGGCAAAGGGACTGAAATTTAAACACGGCTATTGAATCTGCCAAGAGAATGCCTGGAATCTTTGATTGATATGATCCTCCGCTGGGGAAAGGACCAGAAACTTGTGCTGATCCTGGATCCTGAATTATGCAACTATGCATGTATGCTTGATTGTTGTGAAATGGTATTCCATAATGATGGAGATACGATGCAAATGCTTATGCACTGAGATATAAATTCGATAATGTTGGGGATATGGAAAGCTGATTTATTTAGGCATGCATATGATGCACATGTTGTAAATGATTGATGCAAATGATGCTTATGATGTTGATGATGCATAATGATGCATATGAGCAATTGGAATGAAAGGTGCCAGCTTGGTGGACTTCTGGTCTGGTAGTTGCCAATGGTAATTGGACTTTGGGTGGGTGGAGGGACTGATTTCCCGACACTCGATCTTCGACGATGTATGGTCAGAAGATGAATCTGAATGCTCTAAGCTTGGTTATCTGCTGATGAGCGGAGCGACTTAATTGACACATGAAGACTGATTTTGCTTTGAATGATTGACAACGTCTAGCAAGGACTGCTTGTTCAGCTGGGGAGAAGATAAAGGAAGATTTGCTCCTTGTTTTCTTGTCCCTGTTTGAGCTGTTGGAAGATAATTTGCCCCTGATTGAGCTGATCTTGAAATAAATTGCCCCTGATTGGGCTGTTGAAAATGCTTTGTCCCTGATTGGACTGCTGAGGTAGTCTTGATTCATGTTGGCACTAATGAAGTTCGAATTTCTCTTTTGATTGCCCCTTGTTGGGATTGTACTGATGTCGAGCACTGAATTGCAATTAAATTGTTCATACACAAATGGTAGTGTTAATTCAATGTTCATGTAAGTTTTGAAAAAAGTCAATTTATTTGAATGATTGTGATAGTGTAACGAATGAACCGTTAGCCCAAACGAAGTGCTGATTTAGAAAGTGCGCGAAAGATGCAGCAAGAATAATGTGCAGTCGAGATTTGAAGATTAGCAAATATATGGGAGTCAATTTACGCAACCTTGTTGGTAGCACGCTTTCAGAATAAACCCTGCCTCAATTAGGTCTTTTGAGGGTTGTAACGTGGTCTGGTTAATGGTTTGAGAAACGAAGGATAATAAGCTCAAAGTTTGATTTGTACCCATCCCTTCTTCGTGATGTTCTCCAGTCCTAAGTTCAGTTAACTCTACACGTGTATTTGTTTTGACTTTGCAAGAGTGAAGATGAAGCTTTAAAGTTCGCTTGGAAGTGGCAGTCATCCTTTTTTGTTTTAATGTTGGTGCCCCTTTGATTTTGTTTTGGTAGTCACCTGATCGTTGCTTTGTTTTTGCTGAGGATTTGAACTCCTCTTTTTGATTTGTTTTTTTTTTCCGACTAAGTCTCCCTTTGGGTGCTCAACTTAGTGATTTTTCCTTTCTATTTCTTTTTTCTTGAATGTTGTGACTGCCAAGTCACTTGTTGATGGTCCTCTGATGGGATGTCTCATCTTGCAATTCGAAGGTGTAGTCGGGTTAACTGAACAACTACCCTGCCCCGGGTTAAATGTAAGGGTTGTATCCGAAAGAAACTCCTACTTCTAGGCTCGAAGTGGTTGACTAGGGATTAACTCCTTATATCTCCAGTGTTTGGGGATTTGAAAGAATGCCTGTACATCATTGACGAGGTTTTATCCGAAAGCATACCGCAACAGTTATGGGTATTTCGTTTTCATCATCCTCCCTCAAATATTTGCTAAAGTGAAGTGAGGGAAATATTTTTGTGATTTTGTGATAAATGATAAATAATGAGCGAATGAGAATAGATTAATTCAAAACATGCATAAACATAACATTAACATAACCAAGAACAAGTAACAATGTTTAGAGCAAATAGCACTTAAACAAACATTACAAAACAACAGGAATGCAGAAATCATAAATGGCATTGGCTGCCTTGATTTGAGGAATTGAACTTCTCTTGATTGAATGCTTCAAAGTTGGAGACTACTCAGCTTGGTCTTCAACAACCCTTTCACATGTCTTCACTTGTTGGCACCGTGTGACGGCATTGGATCATTCTGGACATTTGGATTTCTCGGAGTGAGAGTGAGGTCCTTAGAGTTGATCATATCCTGAATCAAGTGTTTGAAGGCATGGCAGTTCTCGATGTTGTGGCCTGGAGCGCCTTTGTGATACTCACAGCGAGCATTGGCATCATAGTTCCGGGAATTAACAGTCTGAGGTGGCATATCTTTCAACACAAGAGTTCCTTTTGCCATTAGCCCCTTAAAGATTTCAGTATATGTCATAGGCAGGGGATCAATGTGCCTATCATATCCTCTTTGTTGATATGGTGGACGCTGTTGAGGAGCGCGTTGTTGTTGTTGACCAGGCCGTGGTGGATAAGCCGGTTGCTGGTATGGATTGGGCGCATACTGCGCAGCTGCAACCATTGGACGTGGTTGATGAGCCATCTGAGGCGGAAATAGAGCTTGAAAGGCCTGCTGATAAGGCATTGGAGGAACTGGCTGATATGGCATAGGAGCATATTGCGCAGCAGCAACATAGGGATACTGGTAGTAGGGAACCGGTGCCGGTGCACTCTGTTGAAAATTCCCACTTGCAGCAGAAACGGCATTTGTTTCGCCCTTCTTGTACCCGTTGAAAGGTTTCTTGGCATTGTTCTGGCTGCTAGAGCCTCCTTGGATCTTTCCACTCTTCAGGCCTTCTTCGATTCTTTCTCCGACCATCACCATGTCGGAAAATCCAGAAGATACGCTGCTGATCAGCTTCTCGTAGTATTGCCCCTGTAGGGTACCCATGAAGATATCGATCAATTCACGGTCAACCAAAGGTGGATGAACTCTGGCAGCTAACTCTCTCCAGCGTTGGGCGTACTCCTTAAAGGATTCACTCTCCTTTTGAGACATACTCTGAAGTTGAGTACGGTTAGGAGCAAGATCAGTGTTGTACTTGTACTGCTTTTTGAATGCATCAGATAAATCGAGCCAAGTACGAACATTGTTGCGCTCAAGCTGCATGTACCATTCTAATGACGCTCCAGACAGGCTGTCTTGGAAGCAATGGATCATGAGCTTGTCATCTTTGGCATGAGCGGCCATTTTTCTGCAGTACATCCTTAAATGAAGCTCAGGACAGCTGAGGCCTTTATATTTCTCGAATTCTGGAAGTTTGAATTTAGCGGGGACCACAACATCTGGAACTAAGCACATGTCTGAGGCACTCAGAGAGGTTGAGCTGTGTCCTTCCATGATTCGGAGTTTTTCAGCTAACTCGCGGCACATCTTCATGGCTTCAGATTCTTGAGCAACATGAGGATTGGTGATTGGAACAGCAGTATGCATCTCATACTCAACTTGATGATTCTCTTCAGTTTGAGGAAACTGGACTTGATTTGGAATAGGTTGAGCTTGAGGAATAGCACCAACAGTAACACCAGAAGCAGGTATCGGTTGGGAAGTGACCTCTTCAACAGCAGGAGTGAAGCCTGGAGGCAAACCATATACCAAAGGATTTGGAACAGGAACTGAAGGCATTGCTCGTGAGGTAGATCCTTGCATTTGAGCATTGTTCATTGCAGTAGCAGCTTCGCGACGTTCTTCCATTCTTGCCAAAGATTGCAGTGTCTCGTAAATCTGGTCAATCTTGCTCTTGACCGAGTCAATCTCTTCCCTCATAGCAGCTTGTTCTTCTTGAATCACGTCCATCAGTCTTCTAGTGTTGGCTCTAGTTAGATACGGTCGTCTAGCTCGATACGGGCGTCGGGAAACCAGCTTGATTTACTGAAGATGGAGGAACATGAAATGAGTTCTTGGATTTTGAATGAAATGCAATATGAATAAATGATGCAAATGAGATGATATGCAATGTCAGAATCCAGGATCACAAGATCAAGGTCTCACAAGTCCAAGGTACAGCCGGAAGGATACTCAGATCAAGAATTCACTGGGTAGACTCTAAAGTTTAGGGATCCCAAAGTTATCAATTCATATGGCTGTTCATCACACGTGCCATAAGCATGACGGTTGATTGACTCCGCCATATGAATCTATTTTGGGTGAGATCTTCGTATCGACAACCCACGAGAGCAAGTTTTCTCGGGAGTCCATACTACGTGATCATCGACACAAGGCTTAAAACAAAGTCTTGGAGTTATGGAACTTTCTCAACTGTTTGATGCACGTGTCAATTTCATACATTCTTGACAGTCAATCAACTCCATTGAGTAAGTCTATTCCAAGTTAGGTTTTCGTATCGAGCCACGCAAGGGTGAACCCTGGTGCCCCATACTACGTAACCATCAACCGATGTTTTAACCAAAAGGTTCTAAAGGCTCTCAGAGTTGCTGACCTTAATGAAAACAACTGAGCACACACGCCGAAAGCTTGACGGTTGTCAGTATTCTCATTAAAATCTACTCCAAGTGAGGTTTTCGTATCGACAACCCACGAGAGAGATTCTCTCGGGAGCCCATACTACACAACCTCGCTAACTTAAGTTTGTACTCGTAAGCCCGGGTATAGAGCTTTTCCCTCAAATTTCTTTTGCAAAGTATCGATCCAAATTATAGTACCAAGGAGCCACAAGATATATAAAATGGAATGCGATAAAGAAAGCGATAAAAATAAACAAGCAAGGCATAAAAGCAAACATCCAAACAGACGCGGGAACCTAGACTAGGCTTGACTCGCATAGGGGTGAACCATTCCCCAGCAGAGTCGCCAGCTGTCGTACCCCGAAAAATACGACCTCACGCGATCCGAAAAAGACGGAGTCACGCGCCGGACGGACTGAAGAGTCGCCACCTAATTCTATTTATTCCCTAAGAGGGAAAGGGGAGATATAGATACAACCCGGGAGGAAAAGGATGAGGACAAAGGTCAACGGAACCATTGCCTGGGTTCGGGAGTCGGTTATGCAGGGGGAAGGTATTAGCACCCCCTACATCCATCGTACTCGATGGGAACCATCTAAGTTAACGCGCGAGAAAGGATGTCTATGCTAAAACGAATTGCTTGCTAGAGGGAAATGAGTTGAATTATAAGTTAGATTGAACCTAGGTGCTCGGCAAGGATGGAGATCCTCGTGCCTACGTACTCCCGTGTGCAATGGGAAAGTCAGAGTCTCGTAGTTCGGCCTACTAAGGGTAATGGTTGTTGATTTTATTACCTTTCTTCGACGAAAGGGTTTAGGAGTTGAAATGCACTAAAGACTATGGATAGTTTATCTCGCCCAACAAGACGAGTGTCCTGCGTCGAAATAATCGGAGCGAGTAACGAAAGCTCGTTATCCCCCTTTCTACCGCTTAAGGCTCGTGGCGTACAAATCTTCTCGTATTTATTAAAGTGTTTTTATTTCCTAAAGCCGCTTGACGTTAGATCAAGGGTTTGGATCTAATCGAAACATTTTGGTTTTTTGAGGTTAAAGGGTAAATGCAATTGGAGGTTTATTTTTGTAGTTTTGTTAGCGAGGCACGAATCGCTCGGCTCGCAAAGATAGGAGGATCCTAATAAACGAAAAAGATAACTGAAAAATAAAGTGCAAGTGTGCAAGTGCAATCGCTTGGCGTTGGACCAAGGATTCGGAAATAAATACGGAAAGTAAATTGCGTACAAAGTAAGGGGAGAGGGATACAAAATAAATACAGGGGATTGCGAGAAATAAAGAGGTCTCGTTGTAATTAGCCCAAGAGGAAGCGTGTGTGCAGTGTGTTTGAACTATTCGAAGGCGTTCGGCCTGTTTGATCGGGACGCAACTATTTGAAGGCGTTGGACCTTTTTTCGAGAGCAACTATTCGAAGGCGTTGGACCTTTTTGGGACGCGTCGAAATTTGGTTCGTGAACTACCTTAGAATCGGTTCAAAATGGGAACCATTCTATAAGGAGTCGAATCGTAATTTTTAATGAGAAAATAAATAAATTAAATGAATTGAATTGTTAGAAAAAATAAAATAATGAATATAAATAATAAATGAATTAAATAAATATCAATGATAATAAAATGAATTAAATTAAAATACAATGTTTGTTTGTCGGAATAATAAAATGAAAAAATAATTACAAGGAGGGCCTCATATTGACCAAAAATCACCGATTAGCATCGGGCGAAAAATTGGCCTTTTATGATATCATCGGCCTTGAGGTTAAATCGAAAATGTCGAAATTTGGCTCTTTAACTATCTTAGAGCGGATTCATGTTGGAATCACTCTATGAGAAGTCGAGCATCACTTTATGCATCCATACGGTTCTCGAAAGCACAATCAATTTATGCTCCGAAATCGTAATGCAAGGAACATTTAAACAACTTTAAATTGCCATATGAACATACATTAACGTGTGAAAAAAAAATTTTTTGTGGCATAATGGTATGAGATTACCAAATTTGCATATTAAAGTTCACTTAGAAAAACAATGAAATGAAATTAAAATTAAAATCAATAGAAACACAAGCTAAGTACACCATTTACAATTTAAATACACAAATTATTAAATCTAAACACCAAATCATTCACACATGTAGACAATAATAGTTAGAACATAATACACACCTAGTTATCTAATCTAGAAACATGCAAATAAAATCAACACAGAATTTAAAATGTTCATAGTAATATAATTACTTTCACTAAAATATCATGGTATGTTTAATTAAAAAAATTAACATGAACTTTCATTTAAGGTGATGGTTAAAACAATCCTTTTTAGAAAAAGTTAACGTGATACATTTTTTTAATAGAAATATATTAAAAGCCTTTTTTACATGGGAACAAAAACAACAACGACATCATGATATGAATCCAAATGTCCACAGTTTCTTTTAACATTACAAAGTATATCCACAACTGTTAACAAAATAGAAAAACACTAGCATTAACATAATCATGAAACACACACATCAACAGTTCATACAACATCAATACATACTCAAACTTGAAACGAAGAGAAGAAAACAAAAGATGCATTAAAACATTAAACTGCAACAAAAACTATTGACACAGGAAAAGAAATACCACTCAAACCAAAACAAAAGCATGTCAAATAAGATCGAAAAGACTATAACTGAATCAAACAATACTTGAATCTCAAAGAAAGATATTGGAACAAAGAGGTTACCTTGCGCAGAACCGATTACCTCGTGTAGAACCGAATCTAAGTTAATCCAAGAACGAGTTGTTGAACTTGCCGTCGATGTAAGTTGCAGCTGGTGCATACCATGTGATTGCTCGACAATGAATATTGGTTCTCACCGGTTTCTCGGTTATGTTACACACTGATTTCTTTCTCTAGTGCCGACGGAATAAATCTCGGTTGTCTAGTGATTTTGATTGCTTTAAGAAGAGATTGAAAGTGGAGGACGGTTACTGTGGGATGGTGGTAAGTTTTGTGTTGTGAATGATGTGTATTTCAAGGTAACGGTGATGCGGTGTTGTGGAGGAAGAGGAACACGGCGGATTCTACTGTTTCCAGGGTGGTAGTGCGGTTGCAAAAACGGCTGACGAGCTTGACACAAGTTTGTTGTTGTTTGATGAGTTGGGTGGGGATGTGGTAGCAGTGACGGTGGCCAAAGTTGATGGATAAAAATTAGTTGTTTGTGCAACCAAAAGGTGATGATTTTCAGGATGGAGAGGAAGAGAGATTATATAGTAATATGCATTTTGTTTTATGATAGCAATAGTGAGGAGCGAGGAAAAAAAAAGAAGCGATTTTTTAGACGAGGAATAATGGAGTTTAGTGTGGAAAATAAAGGATGAAGTTTGTTCTTGTTATGGCATGGTGGTATCAAATGGTTTATGTATGTTGTTTACATAGAGTTTTTTTTTCCTGTGATTTTCAAAGAGAAAAAATTTGTGAGTGATGTGAGTGGAGAGAAAGAGAGTCAGTGGGGATTGTGGGTGTGTAATGAAAAATTGTGAGTGGGTTGTTAATGAACGTGATCCCCAAGTCTACTAGCTGTCTCCTCCATGAATTTTTGAAAGGATTCAAAATCCATTAGCCGCGTGTCCCACTAACAGCTGGCAAAAGCTCATCACATGATTCTGAATCAAAATCGTTAGAGTGCAAAAGGAAGTGGTCCCAAATTAAAATAAATTCTCTTTATGATCTAATTTTTGCAACTTAAAATTAATTAAGTAATTAATTAATTCAAACTAATTATTTAATTAATTCTAAATGATTACAAATAATATTCGGTTAAAAAAAAAAAGACCGATTACAGATAAAAGTCGGGCAAACAAGTGCCCAAAAAAAATTAAGTTAAATACACTAAAATTATCAGCGTAAAATAAACGACTCGGAAAAATACAACATTTCGTCAAATTTTAAAATAAATAGATTGGTTAAATGGCTCAGCTGATCAAATGTGATTGAAAAAGTTGCTGAAAAATTAAAATGAGCACGCCAAATTGATCTATGCGAAACGAAACATATATTAAGAATACTGACGTCTGCAAGCTCTATTTTGAAACTTTTCGTCTATTGATTTTGCACGCAGTTAAAAATTAATTCAACCGGTCTGTCTGTATATCCGAGATTTCATTCTAACTGACATTTTAGGCATTATTTATGATGAAAAACATGTTATGCTGCATAGTTGATGCAAAGTGAAAATAAAATCGAAAAAATGAGAATTTGAAAAAGGGAGGACAAATTTGGGGTATGACAGATGCCCCTATCGAATTGGCTTAGACCGAGTAAGATGAACTGGCTCGCGTTCAATCTGTCAAGGTATAAGATAATTAGATATTAACAGACTCCAAATTTGTCTGACAAAGAAATTGTGAAAATAACAAATGAAGTAAATTGGAAAATAATGGGTGACACATTGACAAAATAAATCACTTATCAACAGAGGAAGATAAGGCAATAAACAGAAAAATAAACTCACTTATCAACAAAGGAAGATAAGGCAATAAACTGAAAAATAAACTCACTTATCAACAGAGGAAGATAAGGCAATAAACAGAAAAATAAACTCACTTATCAACAGAGGAAGATAAGGCAATAAACAGAAAAATAAACTCACTTATCAACAGAGGATGATAAGGCAATAAACAGAAAAATAAACTCACTTATCAACAGAGGATGATAAGGCAATAAACTGAAAATAAACTCACTTATCAACAGAGGAAGATAAGGCAATGGACAGAAAAATAAACTCACTTATCAACAGAGGAAGATAAGGCAATAAACAGAAAAATAAACTCACTTATCAACAGAGGAAGATAAGGAAATAAACAGAAAAATAAACTCACTTATCAACAGAGGATGATAAGGCAATAAACTGAAAATAAACTCACTTATCAACAGAGGAAGATAAGGCAATAAACTGAAAATAAACTCACTTATCAACAGAGGAAGATAAGGCAATAGACAGAAAAATAAACTCACTTATCAACAGAGGATGATAAGGCAAATGACTGAAATTAAAATCACTTATCAACAGAGGATGATAAGGCAAATAACAGAAAATAAAATCACTTATCACCAAAGGATGATAAGGCAAAGGGACTGAAATTTAAACACGGCTATTGAATCTGCCAAGAGAATGCCTGGAATCTTTGATTGATATGATCCTCCGCTGGGGAAAGGACCAGAAACTTGTGCTGATCCTGGATCCTGAATTATGCAACTATGCATGTATGCTTGATTGTTGTGAAATGGTATTCCATAATGATGGAGATACGATGCAAATGCTTATGCACTGAGATATAAATTCGATAATGTTGGGGATATGGAAAGCTGATTTATTTAGGCATGCATATGATGCACATGTTGTAAATGATTGATGCAAATGATGCTTATGATGTTGATGATGCATAATGATGCATATGAGCAATTGGAATGAAAGGTGCCAGCTTGGTGGACTTCTGGTCTGGTAGTTGCCAATGGTAATTGGACTTTGGGTGGGTGGAGGGACTGATTTCCCGACACTCGATCTTCGACGATGTATGGTCAGAAGATGAATCTGAATGCTCTAAGCTTGGTTATCTGCTGATGAGCGGAGCGACTTAATTGACACATGAAGACTGATTTTGCTTTGAATGATTGACAACGTCTAGCAAGGACTGCTTGTTCAGCTGGGGAGAAGATAAAGGAAGATTTGCTCCTTGTTTTCTTGTCCCTGTTTGAGCTGTTGGAAGATAATTTGCCCCTGATTGAGCTGATCTTGAAATAAATTGCCCCTGATTGGGCTGTTGAAAATGCTTTGTCCCTGATTGGACTGCTGAGGTAGTCTTGATTCATGTTGGCACTAATGAAGTTCGAATTTCTCTTTTGATTGCCCCTTGTTGGGATTGTACTGATGTCGAGCACTGAATTGCAATTAAATTGTTCATACACAAATGGTAGTGTTAATTCAATGTTCATGTAAGTTTTGAAAAAAGTCAATTTATTTGAATGATTGTGATAGTGTAACGAATGAACCGTTAGCCCAAACGAAGTGCTGATTTAGAAAGTGCGCGAAAGATGCAGCAAGAATAATGTGCAGTCGAGATTTGAAGATTAGCAAATATATGGGAGTCAATTTACGCAACCTTGTTGGTAGCACGCTTTCAGAATAAACCCTGCCTCAATTAGGTCTTTTGAGGGTTGTAACGTGGTCTGGTTAATGGTTTGAGAAACGAAGGATAATAAGCTCAAAGTTTGATTTGTACCCATCCCTTCTTCGTGATGTTCTCCAGTCCTAAGTTCAGTTAACTCTACACGTGTATTTGTTTTGACTTTGCAAGAGTGAAGATGAAGCTTTAAAGTTCGCTTGGAAGTGGCAGTCATCCTTTTTTGTTTTAATGTTGGTGCCCCTTTGATTTTGTTTTGGTAGTCACCTGATCGTTGCTTTGTTTTTGCTGAGGATTTGAACTCCTCTTTTTGATTTGTTTTTTTTTTCCGACTAAGTCTCCCTTTGGGTGCTCAACTTAGTGATTTTTCCTTTCTATTTCTTTTTTCTTGAATGTTGTGACTGCCAAGTCACTTGTTGATGGTCCTCTGATGGGATGTCTCATCTTGCAATTCGAAGGTGTAGTCGGGTTAACTGAACAACTACCCTGCCCCGGGTTAAATGTAAGGGTTGTATCCGAAAGAAACTCCTACTTCTAGGCTCGAAGTGGTTGACTAGGGATTAACTCCTTATATCTCCAGTGTTTGGGGATTTGAAAGAATGCCTGTACATCATTGACGAGGTTTTATCCGAAAGCATACCGCAACAGTTATGGGTATTTCGTTTTCATCATCCTCCCTCAAATATTTGCTAAAGTGAAGTGAGGGAAATATTTTTGTGATTTTGTGATAAATGATAAATAATGAGCGAATGAGAATAGATTAATTCAAAACATGCATAAACATAACATTAACATAACCAAGAACAAGTAACAATGTTTAGAGCAAATAGCACTTAAACAAACATTACAAAACAACAGGAATGCAGAAATCATAAATGGCATTGGCTGCCTTGATTTGAGGAATTGAACTTCTCTTGATTGAATGCTTCAAAGTTGGAGACTACTCAGCTTGGTCTTCAACAACCCTTTCACATGTCTTCACTTGTTGGCACCGTGTGACGGCATTGGATCATTCTGGACATTTGGATTTCTCGGAGTGAGAGTGAGGTCCTTAGAGTTGATCATATCCTGAATCAAGTGTTTGAAGGCATGGCAGTTCTCGATGTTGTGGCCTGGAGCGCCTTTGTGATACTCACAGCGAGCATTGGCATCATAGTTCCGGGAATTAACAGTCTGAGGTGGCATATCTTTCAACACAAGAGTTCCTTTTGCCATTAGCCCCTTAAAGATTTCAGTATATGTCATAGGCAGGGGATCAATGTGCCTATCATATCCTCTTTGTTGATATGGTGGACGCTGTTGAGGAGCGCGTTGTTGTTGTTGACCAGGCCGTGGTGGATAAGCCGGTTGCTGGTATGGATTGGGCGCATACTGCGCAGCTGCAACCATTGGACGTGGTTGATGAGCCATCTGAGGCGGAAATAGAGCTTGAAAGGCCTGCTGATAAGGCATTGGAGGAACTGGCTGATATGGCATAGGAGCATATTGCGCAGCAGCAACATAGGGATACTGGTAGTAGGGAACCGGTGCCGGTGCACTCTGTTGAAAATTCCCACTTGCAGCAGAAACGGCATTTGTTTCGCCCTTCTTGTACCCGTTGAAAGGTTTCTTGGCATTGTTCTGGCTGCTAGAGCCTCCTTGGATCTTTCCACTCTTCAGGCCTTCTTCGATTCTTTCTCCGACCATCACCATGTCGGAAAATCCAGAAGATACGCTGCTGATCAGCTTCTCGTAGTATTGCCCCTGTAGGGTACCCATGAAGATATCGATCAATTCACGGTCAACCAAAGGTGGATGAACTCTGGCAGCTAACTCTCTCCAGCGTTGGGCGTACTCCTTAAAGGATTCACTCTCCTTTTGAGACATACTCTGAAGTTGAGTACGGTTAGGAGCAAGATCAGTGTTGTACTTGTACTGCTTTTTGAATGCATCAGATAAATCGAGCCAAGTACGAACATTGTTGCGCTCAAGCTGCATGTACCATTCTAATGACGCTCCAGACAGGCTGTCTTGGAAGCAATGGATCATGAGCTTGTCATCTTTGGCATGAGCGGCCATTTTTCTGCAGTACATCCTTAAATGAAGCTCAGGACAGCTGAGGCCTTTATATTTCTCGAATTCTGGAAGTTTGAATTTAGCGGGGACCACAACATCTGGAACTAAGCACATGTCTGAGGCACTCAGAGAGGTTGAGCTGTGTCCTTCCATGATTCGGAGTTTTTCAGCTAACTCGCGGCACATCTTCATGGCTTCAGATTCTTGAGCAACATGAGGATTGGTGATTGGAACAGCAGTATGCATCTCATACTCAACTTGATGATTCTCTTCAGTTTGAGGAAACTGGACTTGATTTGGAATAGGTTGAGCTTGAGGAATAGCACCAACAGTAACACCAGAAGCAGGTATCGGTTGGGAAGTGACCTCTTCAACAGCAGGAGTGAAGCCTGGAGGCAAACCATATACCAAAGGATTTGGAACAGGAACTGAAGGCATTGCTCGTGAGGTAGATCCTTGCATTTGAGCATTGTTCATTGCAGTAGCAGCTTCGCGACGTTCTTCCATTCTTGCCAAAGATTGCAGTGTCTCGTAAATCTGGTCAATCTTGCTCTTGACCGAGTCAATCTCTTCCCTCATAGCAGCTTGTTCTTCTTGAATCACGTCCATCAGTCTTCTAGTGTTGGCTCTAGTTAGATACGGTCGTCTAGCTCGATACGGGCGTCGGGAAACCAGCTTGATTTACTGAAGATGGAGGAACATGAAATGAGTTCTTGGATTTTGAATGAAATGCAATATGAATAAATGATGCAAATGAGATGATATGCAATGTCAGAATCCAGGATCACAATATCAAGGTCTCACAAGTCCAAGGTACAGCCGGAAGGATACTCAGATCAAGAATTCACTGGGTAGACTCTAAAGTTTAGGGATCCCAAAGTTATCAATTCATATGGCTGTTCATCACACGTGCCATAAGCATGACGGTTGATTGACTCCGCCATATGAATCTATTTTGGGTGAGATCTTCGTATCGACAACCCACGAGAGCAAGTTTTCTCGGGAGTCCATACTACGTGATCATCGACACAAGGCTTAAAACAAAGTCTTGGAGTTATGGAACTTTCTCAACTGTTTGATGCACGTGTCAATTTCATACATTCTTGACAGTCAATCAACTCCATTGAGTAAGTCTATTCCAAGTTAGGTTTTCGTATCGAGCCACGCAAGGGTGAACCCTGGTGCCCCATACTACGTAACCATCAACCGATGTTTTAACCAAAAGGTTCTAAAGGCTCTCAGAGTTGCTGACCTTAATGAAAACAACTGAGCACACACGCCGAAAGCTTGACGGTTGTCAGTATTCTCATTAAAATCTACTCCAAGTGAGGTTTTCGTATCGACAACCCACGAGAGAGATTCTCTCGGGAGCCCATACTACACAACCTCGCTAACTTAAGTTTGTACTCGTAAGCCCGGGTATAGAGCTTTTCCCTCAAATTTCTTTTGCAAAGTATCGATCCAAATTATAGTACCAAGGAGCCACAAGATATATAAAATGGAATGCGATAAAGAAAGCGATAAAAATAAACAAGCAAGGCATAAAAGCAAACATCCAAACAGACGCGGGAACCTAGACTAGGCTTGACTCGCATAGGGGTGAACCATTCCCCAGCAGAGTCGCCAGCTGTCGTACCCCGAAAAATACGACCTCACGCGATCCGAAAAAGACGGAGTCACGCGCCGGACGGACTGAAGAGTCGCCACCTAATTCTATTTATTCCCTAAGAGGGAAAGGGGAGATATAGATACAACCCGGGAGGAAAAGGATGAGGACAAAGGTCAACGGAACCATTGCCTGGGTTCGGGAGTCGGTTATGCAGGGGGAAGGTATTAGCACCCCCTACATCCATCGTACTCGATGGGAACCATCTAAGTTAACGCGCGAGAAAGGATGTCTATGCTAAAACGAATTGCTTGCTAGAGGGAAATGAGTTGAATTATAAGTTAGATTGAACCTAGGTGCTCGGCAAGGATGGAGATCCTCGTGCCTACGTACTCCCGTGTGCAATGGGAAAGTCAGAGTCTCGTAGTTCGGCCTACTAAGGGTAATGGTTGTTGATTTTATTACCTTTCTTCGACGAAAGGGTTTAGGAGTTGAAATGCACTAAAGACTATGGATAGTTTATCTCGCCCAACAAGACGAGTGTCCTGCGTCGAAATAATCGGAGCGAGTAACGAAAGCTCGTTATCCCCCTTTCTACCGCTTAAGGCTCGTGGCGTACAAATCTTCTCGTATTTATTAAAGTGTTTTTATTTCCTAAAGCCGCTTGACGTTAGATCAAGGGTTTGGATCTAATCGAAACATTTTGGTTTTTTGAGGTTAAAGGGTAAATGCAATTGGAGGTTTATTTTTGTAGTTTTGTTAGCGAGGCACGAATCGCTCGGCTCGCAAAGATAGGAGGATCCTAATAAACGAAAAAGATAACTGAAAAATAAAGTGCAAGTGTGCAAGTGCAATCGCTTGGCGTTGGACCAAGGATTCGGAAATAAATACGGAAAGTAAATTGCGTACAAAGTAAGGGGAGAGGGATACAAAATAAATACAGGGGATTGCGAGAAATAAAGAGGTCTCGTTGTAATTAGCCCAAGAGGAAGCGTGTGTGCAGTGTGTTTGAACTATTCGAAGGCGTTCGGCCTGTTTGATCGGGACGCAACTATTTGAAGGCGTTGGACCTTTTTTCGAGAGCAACTATTCGAAGGCGTTGGACCTTTTTGGGACGCGTCGAAATTTGGTTCGTGAACTACCTTAGAATCGGTTCAAAATGGGAACCATTCTATAAGGAGTCGAATCGTAATTTTTAATGAGAAAATAAATAAATTAAATGAATTGAATTGTTAGAAAAAATAAAATAATGAATATAAATAATAAATGAATTAAATAAATATCAATGATAATAAAATGAATTAAATTAAAATACAATGTTTGTTTGTCGGAATAATAAAATGAAAAAATAATTACAAGGAGGGCCTCATATTGACCAAAAATCACCGATTAGCATCGGGCGAAAAATTGGCCTTTTATGATATCATCGGCCTTGAGGTTAAATCGAAAATGTCGAAATTTGGCTCTTTAACTATCTTAGAGCGGATTCATGTTGGAATCACTCTATGAGAAGTCGAGCATCACTTTATGCATCCATACGGTTCTCGAAAGCACAATCAATTTATGCTCCGAAATCGTAATGCAAGGAACATTTAAACAACTTTAAATTGCCATATGAACATACATTAACGTGTGAAAAAAAAATTTTTTGTGGCATAATGGTATGAGATTACCAAATTTGCATATTAAAGTTCACTTAGAAAAACAATGAAATGAAATTAAAATTAAAATCAATAGAAACACAAGCTAAGTACACCATTTACAATTTAAATACACAAATTATTAAATCTAAACACCAAATCATTCACACATGTAGACAATAATAGTTAGAACATAATACACACCTAGTTATCTAATCTAGAAACATGCAAATAAAATCAACACAGAATTTAAAATGTTCATAGTAATATAATTACTTTCACTAAAATATCATGGTATGTTTAATTAAAAAAATTAACATGAACTTTCATTTAAGGTGATGGTTAAAACAATCCTTTTTAGAAAAAGTTAACGTGATACATTTTTTTAATAGAAATATATTAAAAGCCTTTTTTACATGGGAACAAAAACAACAACGACATCATGATATGAATCCAAATGTCCACAGTTTCTTTTAACATTACAAAGTATATCCACAACTGTTAACAAAATAGAAAAACACTAGCATTAACATAATCATGAAACACACACATCAACAGTTCATACAACATCAATACATACTCAAACTTGAAACGAAGAGAAGAAAACAAAAGATGCATTAAAACATTAAACTGCAACAAAAACTATTGACACAGGAAAAGAAATACCACTCAAACCAAAACAAAAGCATGTCAAATAAGATCGAAAAGACTATAACTGAATCAAACAATACTTGAATCTCAAAGAAAGATATTGGAACAAAGAGGTTACCTTGCGCAGAACCGATTACCTCGTGTAGAACCGAATCTAAGTTAATCCAAGAACGAGTTGTTGAACTTGCCGTCGATGTAAGTTGCAGCTGGTGCATACCATGTGATTGCTCGACAATGAATATTGGTTCTCACCGGTTTCTCGGTTATGTTACACACTGATTTCTTTCTCTAGTGCCGACGGAATAAATCTCGGTTGTCTAGTGATTTTGATTGCTTTAAGAAGAGATTGAAAGTGGAGGACGGTTACTGTGGGATGGTGGTAAGTTTTGTGTTGTGAATGATGTGTATTTCAAGGTAACGGTGATGCGGTGTTGTGGAGGAAGAGGAACACGGCGGATTCTACTGTTTCCAGGGTGGTAGTGCGGTTGCAAAAACGGCTGACGAGCTTGACACAAGTTTGTTGTTGTTTGATGAGTTGGGTGGGGATGTGGTAGCAGTGACGGTGGCCAAAGTTGATGGATAAAAATTAGTTGTTTGTGCAACCAAAAGGTGATGATTTTCAGGATGGAGAGGAAGAGAGATTATATAGTAATATGCATTTTGTTTTATGATAGCAATAGTGAGGAGCGAGGAAAAAAAAAGAAGCGATTTTTTAGACGAGGAATAATGGAGTTTAGTGTGGAAAATAAAGGATGAAGTTTGTTCTTGTTATGGCATGGTGGTATCAAATGGTTTATGTATGTTGTTTACATAGAGTTTTTTTTTCCTGTGATTTTCAAAGAGAAAAAATTTGTGAGTGATGTGAGTGGAGAGAAAGAGAGTCAGTGGGGATTGTGGGTGTGTAATGAAAAATTGTGAGTGGGTTGTTAATGAACGTGATCCCCAAGTCTACTAGCTGTCTCCTCCATGAATTTTTGAAAGGATTCAAAATCCATTAGCCGCGTGTCCCACTAACAGCTGGCAAAAGCTCATCACATGATTCTGAATCAAAATCGTTAGAGTGCAAAAGGAAGTGGTCCCAAATTAAAATAAATTCTCTTTATGATCTAATTTTTGCAACTTAAAATTAATTAAGTAATTAATTAATTCAAACTAATTATTTAATTAATTCTAAATGATTACAAATAATATTCGGTTAAAAAAAAAAAGACCGATTACAGATAAAAGTCGGGCAAACAAGTGCCCAAAAAAAATTAAGTTAAATACACTAAAATTATCAGCGTAAAATAAACGACTCGGAAAAATACAACATTTCGTCAAATTTTAAAATAAATAGATTGGTTAAATGGCTCAGCTGATCAAATGTGATTGAAAAAGTTGCTGAAAAATTAAAATGAGCACGCCAAATTGATCTATGCGAAACGAAACATATATTAAGAATACTGACGTCTGCAAGCTCTATTTTGAAACTTTTCGTCTATTGATTTTGCACGCAGTTAAAAATTAATTCAACCGGTCTGTCTGTATATCCGAGATTTCATTCTAACTGACATTTTAGGCATTATTTATGATGAAAAACATGTTATGCTGCATAGTTGATGCAAAGTGAAAATAAAATCGAAAAAATGAGAATTTGAAAAAGGGAGGACAAATTTGGGGTATGACACTGGGTCCATCTTGGAGATTAATAGAGTAGTGTGGGTCAGCATATACTGTCTCAGTCGGCGAGCAGCCCACGCTAAAGCACAACAAGTTTTCTCGAGCAGTGAATAACGTTGTTCACAGTCGGTAAACCTTTTGCTCAGGTAGTATATTGCATACTCTTTTCGACCAGACTCGTCATGCTGGCCCATCACACACCCGATTGACTCTTCTAATACTGTCAAGTACATTATCAGAGGTCTTCCTTCAACTGGAGGCATAAGGATTGGTGGTTCTTGCAAGTATTCTTTAATCTTGTCAAAATCCCTCTGGTAGTCTTCGTTCCACCTGACCGTCTGTTCTTTTCTTAACAGCTTGAACAAAGGTTCACAGGTTGCAATAAGGTGAGATATGAACCTTGAAATGTAGTTCAATCTACCTAGAAACCCTCGAACTTCTTTTTCATACTTTGGTGCAGGCATTTCTTGAATGGCTTTGACTTTATCAGGGTAAACCTCAATCCCTTTCTCGCTTACGATAAAACCCAGCAGCTTACCAGATCGCACCCCGAATGTGCACTTGTTGGGATTCAATTTCAGTTGGTACTTCCTCAGACGCTTGAATAGCTTCAGCAGATTCACCAGGTGGTCTTCTTCTGTGAGGGACTTGGCAATCATGTCATCCACATAACATTCAATTTCTTTATGGATCATATCGTGGAACAATGTTACCATAGCCCGTTGATAGGTTGCACCAGCATTCTTCAGTCCGAATGGCATCACCTTGTAACAGAACGTGCCCCAGGGTGTGATGAAAGTTGTCTTCTCCATGTCTTCAGGTGACATTTTGATCTGATTGTATCCTGAAAATCCGTCCATGAAGGAGAATACCGAGAACTGAGCCGTATTATCAACCAATACATCAATGTGAAGTAATGGGAAATCATCTTTCGGGCTGGCTCTGTTCAGGTCCCGGTAGTCAACACACATCCTTACTTTACCGTCTTTCTTAGGCACAGGTACTATATTAGCAACCCATGGCGGATAGCTAGTTACAGCAAGGAATCCGGCGTCCCACTGCTTTTGTACCTCTTCCTTTATCTTCATTGCCATATCCGGGCGAGTACGACGCAGCTTCTGTTTTACTGGCGGGCAGTCCTCTTTCAAAGGCAGCTTGTGCATGACGATATCGGTGTCCAACCCTGGCATGTCCTGGTAAGACCAAGCAAACACATCCGCATACTCCCGAAGCAGATCAATCAGTTGTTCTTTCACTGAGTTTTGTAGGCAGGCCCCGATCTTAACCTCTTTTACGTCTTCAACCGTACCAAGATTAACTGTTTCAATCTCCTCCTGATGAGGAGTGATAACCTTCTCCTCTTGCCTTAACAACCTGGCTAGCTCTTTAGGAAGCTCAAAATCTTCTTCAACCCCTTCATCGGCTTGATTGATTGGATTGTCAAAGTCATACGAAGCCATAGCTGTGCTGTTGTCGGTGCAGTCTGGAAGGCACTCTCTGCAAGGATTTAGATTGTTCATTTTAGTGATCGATTTTAATCTTGTTTAGAAAAAGTGAAATGAAGTTTATCATTTTGAAAACATTGCCATTTTACTTTTGTACAAAAAGAAAAATGAAAAACAGTGAGCAGAAAAGAAAAAGACTCATTTGCAAAAGACATCCGATATTCATTGATTGATCTGTTTGCACAAAATTACAGACGGCCCGATTACAAAATGAGTCTTGTCATCTTGGGCAAGATACAAGACTTGATGCATGCTTAAAATATACAGGAAATAATAATTACTCTGCAGGAGTAACCCTTATAATTTCCTGGGAAGACCAGTTTGAGATGCGGCTCCCCGGGATCCTTGGACGTATCCAGCTCTCCAGGTTGCGCTCATCTTCCGACTCACCTTCCAAGTTGTTTACAGCATCAGGGGTGAGCATCCCCCCACTAACAAAGCTGGGCTTCTTAGCAGCCTCTGATTTATCTTGTTGAGTTGGTTTGTAACCCAACCCAAATCTGTCTTCTTTCTTTTCCACAGGCAACAGCTTGCCCCAGCCTTGAACATTCCCCTCTTCAACAACCTTCCTGGCTTGCTGGTAGGATGTCATGGAAGTCCCAAGTACAGCAGATGCTTCATTGATGTTCAGGGCTTCGAATCCCTGACTCATGGTTTCATGGATCTCCCCATCCATCTCAATGTATTTGTATGTAGCTAGATGGCTAACAAAAATATCTTCCTCTCCACAAATAGTAACGACTTGGCCCTCCCACTCGAATTTTAACTTCTGGTGAAGGGTTGATGTCACGGCGCCAGCGGCGTGTATCCAAGGTCTACCCAATAGACAGCTGTAGGCAGGCTGTATATCCATCACAAAGAAGGTCGTTTTGAAAGTCTGTGGGCCAATCATTATAGGCAACTCTATCTCTCCCAGAACTGATCTCTTAGAGCCGTCAAAGGCTCTTACTACCAAGTTGCTGGGGCGTAATTCCAATCCTTCATACTCCAACTTCACAAGGGCTTTCTTAGGTAGGACATTGAGGGATGACTCTGTGTCCACCAATACATGAGAAAGAACTACACCCTTACACTCCAAGGTAATGTGCAAAGCCTTGTTGTGATTACGGCCTTCCGTTGTCAAATCAGTGTTGGTAAATCCTAGTCCATGACTAGCGTTAACATTTCCAACTACAGCTTCCAACTGATTGACGATAATCTCCTCTGGCACATAAGCTGCGTGCAAGACTTTTAATAGTGCGTTCCGATGAGCCTCGGAGCACATTAGTAATGATAAAATGGAGATCTTAGAAGGTGTCTGGTGAAGCTGATCCACTATCTTGTAATCAATTTTCTTGATGATCCTCATGAATTCATCAACCTCTTGATCAAAAGGGGTCTTTAAAACTTCTTTAGCAACTTGTTCTTCTTGCACCATGCTCTTCCCTTTTGCCTTGGCAGCAACTTCTGCTTCAGCAATGGGTCTTGGAATTTGTGGGGCAAAAAGACGTCCACTTCGAGTGAAGCCTCCGCCTCCCCCCACATTGTCTATTTGTGGTGAAGAAGTTGATGATTCAAGAGTGATTTTCTGCCCCTCGCAGTATAGGTCAGAGCCATAATGCCAAGGGATGGCATTACTGCTTTCATATGGAACAGGCCCAGGTACCGTGATGGTAACCGGGCTGACTGCAGCAGAGGAGGGTGTTGCAATAGTATGTGGATCATAGTAGATAGTAACTGGTGATATGGCAGGAGATGCCACTGCTTGTTGTTGAAAATTACTGTTCGGAGGAATACTTGACGGATCATAATAAATAGTGACTGCTGAGATGTTTGCTGGTGTTGTAGGAGAAGATTCTGAATAGAGGGGTGCTGACGTTGTAGAAGAGATGTTTGCCGATGTCTGACTTGTTGAAGTGATATTTGAAGCATTTGTTGATGAAACTGAAGAATTGTTTGGAATAATTGTTGTTGCAGTTGTAGGAGACTCTGGAACTGTTGTCGAAGGGATTGCCGGATTCGAAGGTATTGATGTTGTGATTTGAAGTAGACCATTCTGGATAAGACTGTCTATGCCGCTTCTCAAGTTATCACATCCATTTACCGAAATGTTGCAATAACCGCACCCAAGTTCACACCCAGGGAATATCTGGCATTCAAGGAGTTGAGCTTTAATCTCTACCAGGGGTGTCCGGATGTGCCCAACACTGGTTATTAAGAAAGACGGCATATCTTCCTCAATAGCATTGATTCTGGGCCCTCCATGGTTGGGCATAGGGTTTTTGTTAACATTTGGCGGGGGTGCAAAGTGTAGAGCTTTAGAATCTACCAGGTCTTGCACCTTAATCTGTAAAGCTCTGCACTTCTCTGTACTGTGGCCAGGTGCGTTGGAGTGAAAAGCGCATCTGGCGTTGACGTCGTAGTTTCTTGGCAAACTGGAAGGATCTGGTGGTGCCAACGTCCTTAACTCAACCAGGTTGAGCTTCAGGAGCTGTGGCAGTAAAGCGGCATATGGCATAGGGATTGGATCAATCACCCTATTGGCCTGAGACGGTCTCTGTTGAAATGGTCTTTGCTGATTGTTGTTGTTGTAGTTTCTCTGAGGAGGATACTGAGTTTGTTGCTGGTAATGGGGTTGTTGCTGTGGTTGATAAGCTGGTTGCTGAGGAATTGGAGTGGGAATGGTGACTGCTGCCACTGACCTATGAACATATTGTGGTCTGCCTCTGCTGGCCTGAATAACATTAGTCTCACCGGTTCTCCTTGGACCTACAAAAGGTTTTCTGGGGTTGCTGGACGAGCTCGCACCATTGTCAGAAATCTTGCCCATTTTTAACAGGCTTTCAATCCTTTATCCAGCTATGACTACATCAGCGAAGCTGGTGGAAGAAAAGGCAGCTAGCCTGTCAATGTATGTCCCTTGGAGGGTGTTCATAAACATGTCGGCCATTTCCCTCTCCGACATGGGTGGTTGGACAGTAGCAGCAAGCTGTCTCCACCTCTGGGCGTACTCCCGGAAGCTTTCCCTGGATGATTGAGACATTCCCATCAGGAGGGTCCTGTTAGGAGCCATATCCAAGTTATACTGGTATTGTCTGATAAAGGCCTCAGCTAGGTCCTTCCAGCATCTGATGGTTGCTCTAGTCAAGTGAGAGTACCATTCCCTTGAAGCTCCTGTTAAGCTATCTTCAAAATAAAACATCCATAGCTTTTCATCCATGGTATATGCCTTCAGCCTCCCCAGAAAGGATTGTAAATGGGTTCGTGGACAGGAAGTTCCGTTGTACTTCTCGAAGCACGGAGGTTTAAACTTGTGGGGAATCCTTACCCCGTCCACTAGACCCATGTCCATAACATCAAAGCCCAAGGAATTCTGAGACTCCAGGGATCTCAATTTTCCAGCAATTTCATCTAGCCTTCTGTCATAGGCTTCATCCCCAGCTCTCATCACAGTAAATTGATCTTCCTGGGGGTCTTCCTGTAATACCCTGCCTGCAGTGGCATTCCCTTGCACATTAGCAGGGATGTTGATCTCTGGATGAAGGTGGGGTCCATACACTGGAGGATTAACATGAGGCTGAACCCTCTCATTGTTGCTTGTTCCCCCAGTCCCTAGATGGGGTTCCTCCTGGGTCTGCCTTTCTACTAATGCCCTTAATCTCTCTTGGCTCTGTGCCAATCCATTCATCACCTCCATAAACTGGGTCATCTGATTTCTCATCTCCAGTCTCTCATTGGCCATTTGAGTCCTGACCTCTGTAAGGTCCTGCTGTACTTGGTCCATTTGTATACCCGGAAGGTTGTTGCGGGTAGGATATCTGTGTGGACGGTTGAGTGGGAACACCCGACGTCGAGCAATAGTTCCTGAATCACAACCGAGTTAGTAACAACAAAACAAAAACCTACAAAACAAAACAAAAGTTAGTATGCAATGCAGTATGCTCATTTGTTTTCAAGGTATCCGGCTTGGCATTTGGTTTTGACCTTTCCAGACCCCTGAGGAAGGTGCTTTGATGTTGCTTGAGAGAAAAAGAACTCAGATAAAACAAACTAATGAATATATTACAAATGGAAAAACATACATAGTTTATTTTTTACAATATATGCCCTCTGAGGGGGCAAAAATATAACATAAGAAAAAGAAAAGTACATGAAATGAAAGCAACAACAAGCAAAAGTCAGACACCAAGACCAAACTCCTCCTCCTGAACTTCCTTCAAAAGTGCTTCAGTCACAGGATTAGCTAGATGCTCTGTGAGGTTCCTGATGAGAAGATTCCTGGTGGTGATGGCAGTGGTTAGCTTCTTGTGTCTACCCTGGTCCTTTGACCTCTTCACACCAGCTCTGAGTTTCAATTCTGAGATCTCCCTCTGGGCTGCTACTAGGGCTTCCTGCTACTCCTTTGCATTAGCCTCCAACTGCTCAATCTTGTCCTGAGTTCTCTTATCCTCTTGAGTGCGGGCTTCAGTGATCCTGACCCACCTAGCTTGGCTCTTCTTCAGATAAAGATCAGTCCTAGCTCTCTGGAACTGGGCCTCTTTGCAGGCATTCTTCAAAATTTGTTCTCCAGCCCTGGATTTCTTGATGTAGTCCTCTGACTTTTCAATCCTGGCTAGATGCTCCACCTTAAGCTTTTCTAACCTTTCAATGTCCAGACGACCATCACTCCTCTCCCAGAGGGTTCTTTTCAAGGCTTCAGACAAATTCTCATTCCTCTCTTTGAGCTTTTCAAACTCCTCCAGGCTGACAGTGGCTGGAGGTGGTGCTGTGGATGGTCCAGGTACATCTTCAATGGTGAAGGGCATCCCAGAAATTTGAGCCCTGGCATGAGACCACTCATAATGCTGAGCTGAGGCCACATTGTTGCATCTCCCAAGAATGGTTACCCCTTTAGTCTGGACATTGTCCCAAGCCCAGGATGCTTGCCTGACAACAGCCAGATTAGGCTTAATCTCACAATAAAGGGTCTCAGCTAGATCTTGTACTCTAGGAGGGTGGACCAATGCATAGCCCAGTTGTCTTTAGAATAGCAGAGGGTTGTAGTTGATGCAACCCTTCACTCCTATCAGAGGTACATTGGGGAACTGCCCACAACTAGTAATGATGTCCCTGCCCTTGGTGCTCTGGGTGCACCACCTGATGTCATCTGAGGTCAAAGCAACAAGCCTCCTAGCCCAGTTCTTTTGTTGGTGAGGATTCAAGAATGCATCAGTCTTGGGCAGGTGTTTGAGTAACCAGGTATGGAACAAAGGAGCACAGCATCTCACCAATCTTCCCCTTTGCTTTTCATTCCTTTGGTGAACAGAGTAGTAGAAATCTCCCAGTAAGGTGGGCACTGGGTTCCTTAGAATGAAAAGATGGATTGCATTCTTGCTAATAAACTTAGGCTCATCTGCAAATAATATAACCCCATATATGCTAAGGGCTAATAATGCACAGACTGCCTTCTACTCCCCCAAGGAGGCCTTCAGGATAGCCTGGGAGGTCAAGAAATCCAAGTGTAGACCAGAGATTCCAGCCTTTGTTGTCATGTTCTGCCCAATCAGAACTGGTTCTAGATACAATGCCTTTGCCACCTCTTCATTACTAGGAAAATCCATCTCAGGGTTGAAGGGGACTCCACCCCTGATAGGTACACTAATCAGTGATGAATACTCTTCCAACAAGGGTCCCAACTGAAAATTCTGGAAGGTGAAGCACCTCAGAGGGGGATCATAGAACTGCAGGCAAGTATGAATCAAACTCCTCTGGGAAGGGTCCAAATCCATAACCACATCAAGGATGCCTCCATAATGTTCTCTGAATAGTGGTATATGGTCTGGAGTAATCAGGGCCTGGACCTTCCTGATGCCAGCCAGCTCAGGCTCAAAGAAATGGTAGGAGATGTTACTCTTCTTGGGTGCCATGTCTGGTGATGAAGAGCTGAGACAGATGCTGATGATGGAGACTAACACTGGAGGTGGGCCACTGACAGGCTGATACTGGTGATGCAGGTGACTGAAGCAGGTAGCTGATGAAGGTAACTGAAGCAGATAGCTGGTGAACCAAGGCCTATGCAGATGAAAGGGGTCAAAACCAAGCCAAATGTAATATGGATACCCTGAAAAACAAATAAACACATGTTAAATGATGCAATGATGATGTATGCAAATGATATGCAAGGGTTTGTGATCAAGCTGGATCTGATTACTGCCTTGGTATAAGTCCTTGTATGTTCAAGAAGTCCAGATGGAGGTTCATAAGTCCAGTAACCAAGGTGGGGGACTCAAATAAAGAGTCACATGTCCAGGGTTAAAAATCACAAGAACTGATCCAAAATGGAGTACTCTTAATCAAAACAAAGTAACAGGGTATGTTGAGGTCAAGGGTACCTGCAAACCTGTACACAGCCCAACCCCCTCACAGGTGGTGTTCTAAAACAAGGATCCTCAGACTTGGATCAGTTATGAGAAGTGTAAACACTTCCAACCCGGAGGTACAGTGTTTACAATAACCATAAAAGATCCTCCTCTAATTCACCTCAGTTTCTGAAGGTCATAGTAAAGGTCATCCAGACTTAGCAGGCTTCCCAGATAGCCCTAGCACTACAGGAAATCTGTAGCACAGAGTTCTCAAGAAGAAACCCATATCTGAACCGTGTTTCATATTCCCGCACCAGACCGAAATGGAATGGGAAAGAACATGAACCACTCTATCCTATGTGTCACTCAGGTCCCAGGTATAGGACCTTAAACTCTCAATAGAACACCCACCCACCAAAGCAGCAAAACCAGATCCAGCCAGAACAATATGACGGTATGATGTATATAAAGCTGTGAAGAAAGCAGTAAACAAACTGTACATAAAGCAAAAAATAAAACAAATATACAAGCACAAATAGCACATAACACCCCAGTAAACACAAACCAAACAAGCGCTAGGAGGAACCCACAAAAAGAACCAGAAGCCCTGGTTACAGTATAAGGGTCCCCAGCAGAGTCGCCAAGCTGTCGCTCCCGATAAATGGGAAATGGCCCGGATAAAGGTACAGACGCGAACGGTCGGCGAAGGGAGAGATGTGAGAACACACAGGAGTGAACTCACAGGAAAGAAAAGAGTCGCCAGCTAGGCATTTTTATCCCGGAGGAAAGGTAATGCTGCATAGACCTAGAAAGATGTGGATAAGACGGTTGCGAACCAGAGAGACTGAGAAAGGGGGTTGGTTACAACCTGGGAAGGTATTAGCACCCAGATTGTCCGTCGTACTCGACGGGATCCACGCTTAAAAGATTTGTGTTTTAAAGGGGTAGTGTCAGTGCAATCTGTGTATAAAAGAGCTGGAAAAGGATGTACAGGTGTCAGCGTAAAAGAAAGTGATGTGTGATATGTACAGTGTCAATGTAAGAAAAGGAATAAAATGCTCAAGACTATGAGGCTAAAAGAATAATGCTGGAAAGAGGGGGAATATACAGAGACTTTTGTTCGATAACTGTTAAGTTATGCCTACGTATCCTCTCGTGTAATGAGGAAGTCAGAACACCGTAGTTCGACCCAAAGAGACTTAAAGAATGATTTGACTTATGAACTGCTTGCTTGTCTATGCTCAAGTGTATGACCTGTCTGGCTCAGGTGCAAACTGTCTTGCATTAGACGGAAGAAGCAAGTTCTCGGTTGTGAGTGAATGAGGTGAGAAAAGAATCCCGTAGGAGACGATTATTGTTTGTTTTTGAGTTTTCAATCTTTTATTGCTTTTGAAAGTTTATTATAAGTTAATGAGCTTAAGCCTAAACCAATGGGTTAGTAAACTCATCACATCCTCCCTCTGATTAGGGGTAATGAGAATACCTTAAGTGTGAAGTCAGCATCTCACACTTAATCACCCTGATGTAGGATTAAGATCATTAACCTACTTGTGATTATTTAGATGTTTTTGTTGTTTTTGTTTAGTGTTAAGTAATGAGATTAAGCCATAATTAAGGATTAAACAGACTCATTACACCATCCTAATAGAAGGATAATAGATGAGAATGTTTAAGCTGAGGAAAGCTCCTCAACTTAATCCATGATTAGGGATTAAACTCATGACAAAACAAAGCCTTTGTTAAGTGGATTTTAGTTAATGGTATGATTAAGAAATGAGTTTTAGGGTTTGTAAGACAACTTGAGGGGGACTTGTCCATTAACACTAGGGTTAGTCCTTCTTAACCAATTAAGGAAGAATTAGAACCCTAATGCAAGGCCCAAGTTACAAGCTTGATGTCGTGATGATTATTAAGTGGATTGATTAAAGGAGTTAAACACATTAAGGGTTTAACACTTAGGATTAAAGTTATACACTCCATCCTAATAGAAGGATGCATGCATAAGCTTAATCACAAAGCCTTAAAACCTTTAGGGTTTAGTCCTTGATTATGAGATGAGAAAAGAAGACTCAATGAGACACAAAGGTAAAATCTAAATGGGGGACTAATCAAAACCCTAATTATTGTCATGCTTGGAAGTTCCTAAGGTTTGTGGGGTTTACAAGAGACATCTTCAGAGGAACCACCAGGGAGCAGATGAAAGGAGCCAAGAGAAGCAAAGTAACTTGCTTCACTTAAGAAGACAAGTCACTTGAAGGAAGAAAGTAAGATGAAGAAGAATGAGCAAGCTCAATCTCAAACACAAGAAAAAAATGCAGCAATGATGCATAATAGGGATGAAAAGAAATTGTGAGAAGTGAAGGCAAATTCACTTCTCAAAGTGACTTACCACCTGAAAAGTTAGTGAAAGAAATGCAATGCAATGCAAAATGAGATGAAATGGCATGATGCAAATCAAAACCAGAAGCATAAGTATGATACTAATGATGCTATGAGATGATTCAAACATGAATCAAGGCATGAGTATGATCATACAAACATATGGATGCAAGAGAAGCATGCTTAGAACCATGATCATACATGAAAAGTTATGAAATGCAAATGACATACAACATGGAAAATGCAAGAAGCAATGATCAAACATGATTCTAATATGTCTTAAGATGTCTAATGAATCAAATGGATGCATAAAATGTCATGGCAAGTCATGGTATGCAAGCAAATGGAAGATGAATGCAAAAGGAAGCCCAAATTAGGGTTTATGATCAATGCACCAAACAAAAACCAAAACCAGAAGCAAACATCAAGATAAAAAATTGAAAATGCATCCAAGGGAACCTTAAACCTATACAAACTCACTGCCCAAAGGAGGGGTTCTAACTCTTAACCTAATGAGGGTTATGAATTTCTTAAGAATGCTAAGGTTTTAAGGTACCTTGTCAAGAAAAATGTCAAACAAATTGAAAATGCAAAATCAAATCATGCCAATTTAATCCTATGAACTACATGATATGCAAGACACAATGCAAAAAGAATTAAAGTCCAACTCTTAAAGACTAGGCAGAAATGAATTTTCAAAGATTGGATCAAAATAATGCCTTGAAATGAAATTAATTCTATGAAAAATTGTCAAAAGACATCAAGATCAAAAAAGAAATTTGGTTTGAGGGTTGGACAATTTTTCTAAATGATTTTAAAGGTTTCATGAATTTTTTGGTGATTTTTAAATACCTAAAAGTATTTTTAATTAATTAATTCCCATTAATTAATTAAAAATAAACTTTTAAATGATTTAAAAATATTTTTTAATGCAAAAAATAAAAATAAAAATGTTTTTGGTTTCTGAAAATTAATAAAAGCTTGCATAAAAATTTTCAGAATTTTTAAAGATGTTTTGCTATTTTTAATAAAATGAAGAAAACAAATGTAATTAGATGAAAAATAAAATGAATTTAAACTGAAAATGGGAAAGTATGCGCATCCAAGGGCCAGGATTCAAATTCCAGGGGGCGGGAGTTGACTACGCGCGCGTTTGGACGGCTCACATTCAAACTTGGCTAACCCTAATTAATTAGCCCTAATTACTTTCAGACGACCGGAACATTGTTCCGGTCGTCTTCTCCGGCAGGGTGTTCATGCCATCTCACTCCCTACGCATCAAAACTCCACTAAAATCTCCAGATTTCATCCTTAAACATCACTGAACCTAAACCCCACCCCAAAATCCATTTATTTTCACTGAATCATAAGAATCAAAGCAAAAATCATTTCACGGGCAAAGTTTCAGAACAAGCATACAACCTCAAAACTCAATCATTTTCAAAAATAAAAGGCTCAGTGAACTCAGGGAAGCATGTAGATCATTTTAGAAACAAGAGATAAGAGTTCTGGAAAAATGAATTTCCATGGCTACCTGAATCGAAGCTTTGATTTCTGGCACTTTCTGGCTGATGTCTTGCTTGCAATCAACTCCCCTGGACCTCCTGAGAAGCTTTCAAGGCTTGTTTGAAGTTTGTAATGGTTGGTTTGAAAGATGGCTGTAGTTCTGCTCAATGAGGGGCAGAAATCGTATTTTGGTTTCTGAGGGTTTCAGGCTATGGTGATGGGTGCTTTGTGATCAGTGAAGCATATGGAGATTGTTTGTGAAGTTGGTTTGTGTGTTTGAGGCTTGTGTAATGAGTTTCGAAGAGTTTTGCAAATGGAGCATAAACTTGAAAACTAGGGCTTTGGTGTGTTTCAGCATGAAGTGTTATGTGCTTTGGCTTGCTTTTGATTTGTATAAACAATTGTGATAGGTCAGAGAGTGGGTGCTGGCCTATTTTGATTGGTATGGGTCTTTGGCCAAAATGTCAACTTGATTTGTACTTGAGGTATGGGCAATGGTAAAACTTGCTTTTTGGCATGCTTGGGCTCAGCTGAGTTTAGGGAGAGCCATGGAATTGTTTATGAGGTGATTCAGCAAGTGGTTTGTAACTTATGATAAGTTTTGCAAGTTGATTCAAGTTTGGTTCCTTTGAGATTTCTTGAAGTTCAAGGCATGAAATGAGATGATTCTTGGGCCAATTCTGATTTTTAGAGGTCATGTAATCATGTTGTGAAGAAATTGTACACATTTGAGGTCTTTAGAATACTTGATCAAGTCATTTTGCAAAATGCCTCTTTGGTAGAAAACTTCAAATTTTGTGATTTTAGCCAACTTTGACAAGCCATAACTTTTGATCCAAAATGAATTAGGTCATGTTCTTGTACTTTTTGAAAAGGGAATGATCTATTCTACAACTTTCATGACCAAAGTTTTTCCATTTGAAGCATTTTTGAATAAAAAAGCAAGGGTTGAAAAAGTTTCCCAAAATGGCAATTTCATTAAAAAGTCAACTTTCCCAAAAAGTCAACTTTGCAAAAGACTTGAAATTCTTCAATTTTGTGAACTTCCAACTTCTTCTATGATCAAATAAAGATCATATACAATCAAAATGATGAAGAACACCCTTTGGTTGGGTCATTGGGGGCCTCAGATGCCCTGATTTTGCATTGACTTGCTTGAAAAGTCAACTCTTGATCAGATGACTTCCCCATGGAATTTCTTCATGAAAATTGAGATGCATACTCCCTATACCATGTAGAGACCGATAGAAACAAGAATGACCAAAAAATTTGGAATTGTGGTCTCTGAAACCAAAACCCTAATTTTGGGTCATCTGTGCAGTCAAGCCTGGCTCTGCTTCCATACCATTCTCAGTTCTTGTGATTTTTTGACATTCTTGACTTTAAGAGGATATAATATGATACTTGAACATACATGGACCCCTTTGAAGTGATTGATGACCTTTGGAGTGGCTCAAGAAGCTCTTGGATTGCTCAGATCACAAACCCTAGGTGCAGATGACTTTGAATCAATGCAGTGAATCAAAAAATGTAATATGAGATGCTATGATTGAGTTTATGCATATGAAATGATCACAAGCCATGGTGTGAATGGGTGAGGGCAAATTTGGGGTGTTTACAACTATGTCTGCGTTTACAGGCTGTGGGAAGTCTTCACCATCCATAGTAGTAAGTATCATGGCCCCTCCTGAGAATACTGTCTTGACTACAAATGGTCCTTCATATGTAGGAGTCCACTTGTCCCTGGGATCACCCTGTGGTAATATGATACGCTTGATTACCAAGTCACCAACCTGATATACTTTTGGCTTAACCTTCTTGTTAAAAGCTTTGATCATTCGTTTTTGGTACATTTGGCCATGACAAACTGCTGCTAGCCTCTTCTCATCTATCAAATTTATCTGGTCAAGTCGAGTCTGAATCGACTCATCTTCATCCAAGCCTGCATCCTTCATAATTCTTAAGGAGGGGATCTGAACTTCAATGGGTAGAACTGCTTCCATACCATAGACTAAGGAGAACGGGGTTGCCCCTGTTGAAGTACGTATTGTGGTACGATAACCATGAAGAGAAAATGGTAACATCTCATGCCAATCCTTGTAAGTAACAGTCATCTTCTGTACAATCTTCTTAATGTTCTTATTAGCAGCTTCAACTGCCCCATTCATCTTCGGACGATACGGAGAAGAGTTGTGATGCTTAATCTTGAACCGCGTGCAGAGATCAGTAATCATAGTGTTGTTCAGATTAGAGCCATTGTCAGTAATAATCCTTTCAGGGATGCCATACCTACATATGAGATTATTCTTAATGAATCGAGCCACAACATTCTTGGTAACAGATGCAAATGAAGCTGCCTCCACCCACTTCGTAAAGTAATCAATAGCAACCAGGATGAAACGATGCCCATTAGAAGCAGTAGGTTTGATCTCACCAATCATATCAATGCCCCACATAGCAAAAGGCCAAGGAGCAATCAACACATTCAATGGTGATGGAGGTATATGGACTTTATCAGCATAAATTTGACACTTGTGACATGTTCTGGAGTGTTGATAGCAATCAGCTTCCATGGTAGACCAATAATAACCTGCTCTCAATATCTTCTTTGCCATAGTATGACCACTAGAATGAGTTCCAAAGATCCCATCATGCATGTCTTCCATAATCTTTGTTGCTTCTTTCTTATCCACACAACGAAGCAAAGTTGAATCATGATTGCGCTTGTACAAAATCCCATTACTCAAAAAGAACATAGCAGAAAACCTTCTCAGAAACTTCCTATCTTTGGCAGATGCCCCTTCAGGGAACTCCCGAGCTTCAAGATATCTTTTCACTTCATAATACCAAGGCTTCTCTTCTGCTTCTTCAGTGTCAATCTCATTGCAGTATGCAGGCTTTTCAAATCTATCAATAGTAATCTTGGGAGCTTCATCATCCCAGCTGATCTCAAACATGGATGCCATGGTGGCTAATGCATTTGCCAATTGATTCTCTCTTCGTGGAATATGTCCAAAGGTAATCTCTTTGAAATGTGGGATCAAAGACAACACATGCTCTCTGTAAGGAATAAGATTATCATGTTTAGTATCCCAATCTCCTTTAATCTGACTTACTACCAGGGCTGAATCTCCATATACATCCAGGAACTGAATCTTCATATCAATGGCAGCTTTGATACCCATGATACATGCCTCATACTCAACCATGTTATTGGTACAATAGAAACAAAGTCTGGAAGTAATCGGGGTATGACAACCTTCAGGGGAACTGATCACCACACCAACACCATTACCAAGTGCATTGGAAGCTCCATCAAAAACCATAGTCCATCGGGATCCTTGTTCAGGTCCGTCATATTGTCCAGGTTCTTTGGTAATAATCATAATATCTTCATCAGGGAATTCAAAACTCATTGACTGGTAATCATCCACTGCTTGATGAGCCAAATGATCAGCTACAACACTTCCTTTAATGGCCTTCTGAGTAGTGTACTGTATGTCATATTCTGTCAAGATCATTTGCCATCTTGCAATTCTTCCGGAGAGAGCAGGTTTCTCGAATATGTACTTGATTGGATCCATCTTTGAGATCAATAAGGTAGTATGAGTCAACATATACTGTCTTAGTCGGCGAGCAGCCCATGCCAATGCGCAGCAAGTTTTCTCGAGCAGTGAGTATCTTGTTTCACAGTTGGTAAACTTTTTGCTAAGGTAGTATATTGCCTGCTCTTTTCGACCAGACTCATCATGTTGCCCCAATACACACCCCATTGAGTTGTCTAACACTGTTAAGTACATAATCAAGGGTCTTCCATCAACTGGTGGCATCAAAATTGGAGGTTCTAACAAATATTTCTTAATTTCATCAAATGCAGTCTGGCACTCATCATTCTACTCCATTACCTGATCTTTCTTCAAATCCTTGAAGATTGGCTCACAGGTAGCTGTTAATTGGGAAATAAATCTTGCAATGTAATTCAATCGTCCCAAGAAACCTCTAACTTCCTTCTCAGTACGGGGAGCTGGCATCTCTCGTATAGCTTTCACTTTTGCAGGATCCACTTCAATACCTTTTCCACTGACAATGAAACCCAGGAGCTTACCAGATCTAACTCCAAAAGTACACTTATTTGGGTTCAATCTCAACTTGTATTTCTTCAACCTCTCAAATAACTTATGCAGATGATCAAGATGTTGCTCTTCATTCTGGGACCTGGCTATCATATCATCCACATATACCTCTATCTCATGATGAATCATATCATGAAACAAAGCCACCATAGCACGCTGATATGTTGCCCCTGCATTCTTCAAACCAAATGGCATCACCTTATAACAAAAAGTGCCCCACTGTGTAACAAATGTTGTCTACTCCATATCTTCAGGTGCCATCTTGATCTGATTGTAACCAGAGAACCCATCTATAAAAGAGAATACCTTATGCTGAGCAGTGTTGTCTACCAGAACATCAATATGAGGAAGTGGAAAGTCATCTTTGGGGCTGGCCTTGTTCAAATCTCTGTAGTCCACACACATACGTACCTTACCATCTTTCTTAGGTACCGGTACCACATTTGCAACCCACTGAGGATAAGAAGTCACAGCTAAGAACCCTGCATCAAACTGTTTCATTACCTCTGCCTTAATCTTCTCTGACATTTCAGGACGCATGCGACGAACCTTCTGCTTCTTTGGACGACAATCTTCTTTTACTGGTAAACGGTGAACCACAATGTCTGTATCCAACCCTGGCATATCTTCGTAGGACCAAGCAAAGATTTCCACATAATCATGTAACATATGAATCAATCTGCTCTTGACACTATCTGTAACACGGTGGGAGAACTGACTTTTAGTTATGTTGCGGATAGCAAGAGTCGCCACCGACTTTTATTTTATCCAAAGGAAAGGCATAAAAGAACAGGAAAGACCTTTTAAAAGATTTTTGGGTCCGGGGGGTAGGTTATGTAAAGGGAAGGTGTTAGCACCCTTTACATCCATGTTTATCCATGGGCTCTTAGTTACTTAGCTCACTTTAAAATGTTTTTGAAATGTGAAGTGTGTGAATAGAAATTTTCTTAAGAGTTTGATAATGATCCATGTACGGATGCGTAAAAAAACCTTTGTTTTGAAAATTGTTTGAAATGTGTGAAGTGTTTGAAAAGTTTTGAAGAGTGAGCAAGTAACTATGAGGAACCTACCCTAAAGTTTAAGTCTTTCTGTTCTTTATCCTTTAAGTGGTAAGACTATCCCTATTATTAAGGAATAGGTAGTCATTACCTTGGATATGAGGGACAAGTGAGGGACATTTGTTTTAATGAAGGCAACTGTGGGGTGTATAAGCAATTCGAAGGGACTATCATCTTTATTCGAAAGGGACAAGATCATTATGAAAGGCAACCACTTAAGGGACTTGATCTTTGATTATGAAGGGACTAGATGACTTTTCTTTTTAAGGGACTTATGCTTTATACACCCCACTTGACCTTATGATTAGGCAACATTGAGAGGTAACCCTAGAAAGTGAGATGGCGATTAAAAATCGACTTACGTGTGTGAGTGTTTAATTTAATATTTATCTTATGATTTAAGTGACCTAAATTCAATTTTTAAATATAATACATATTTACACTCCCTATTTTACTAACCATAGCATAAGAAATAAACAATTTAAATATTTACAAAAAATTACATCCAGGAGCATTTACATAATAATAAAGCAATTAAAATTAAATAGCAAAATAAAATAAATAAATAAGCAATTATAAATAATAAATAAATAAGCAAGAATAATTATAATAGGGGTTAGTAATAAAAATTAAAAATAAATAAGGTTAGTGAAATAATAATAATAAGCATAATTAAAAAATAAATGGATTAGTAATAATAATAAACAAAATAAGATAATAAATAAGAATTAGAAATTATTAAGGAAATATGAACAATTTAATTATAAAATTTAAAATTATAAACAAATTAGATAAATTATAGACATATTATGAGAAATTATTAAATTTTGCAATTTTAGAAATTATTTATATATATAATTAATTATAAACAATGATAGAATATTTATATATTAAAATGAGATTGATTATAATTTAATTATATTAACTAAAATATATACATAATAATTATATTTACAAAGTTTAGAAAATAAAAATTAGGTTTTTAATAATTATTTAGAAAAGATAAACTAGGGTTTCTAAAATTTGGGTTTGATTTACAATAATAATTTATTTAACTAAATAATATATACATTTTATAATTGCAATACATAATAATAAAAACTAATTTTTTAATTTAGAAAATAAATTTTCAGAAACTAGAAAACATAATATATATATTTTATAATTTAGAAATCACTATAGAAAATAATATAACAATATAATTTATTATTTGAATTTATTTTATATGGAATATTAATTAAATTGAAAGAAATAAAGAAAAAGAATAAGAAAACAAAAACCTGATGGGGCTGGGGTTTGAACCCAGTCCCTTATGCTTGCCAACAACAGCATACACCACTGGGCCATCAGCGCGCGTGTGACATTGTAGGGAGAAGAATTGGTTTTATGCTTTGAATCTGGAAAATCATAAAAATAATAAAACAAAGTAAAAGGCCTGGGGGTAGAATCGAACCCAGGACCTCTTAAACGCGCAAACATACACATGACCAATCCTGCTTGGTGAGCGAGCCTGTCAATGAATCAACTGCAAACCATAATATATTACGCTTGCAATTAAGATAGAAAAATAACAAAAAATTGGTTGGAATGAAGATTCGAACACCACCCCTCCAGCAATACGCGCGTTTGTCTTACCACTAGGACAAACATTGGCTTCTGAAATATAAACAGAGAGAATTCATAATATTTTAAACAAACTTTTCAAATTATAAAACGCGCGTGCTGGACCTTCTTCTACCTCCAGACCTGCGAAACCAGCTGCGAAAATTGCTAGGGGATTACCTGCGAATTCTGTTTCACAGGAAAACCTACGAATATCATATTGCTCAATTCCTGCACGATTTTTCCAAATTGATTGTGCCAACATATTCAAAACCATTCATACAATTCAAATATGTCAATAAAAATCATTTAAATAGCCTATATCCCATAACCCCAATTCGGATGTTCAAACCCTAATCATGGCAACTTGTGATACCTGCACCAAAACTCACTAACAAATGTCCAGAAACAATCAATAACACATTATGAATCATAATCAATCAACAAAAACAATAGAAAATGCATATATGAAGGAAATCGAAATCTTGTCTTCCATGGACATTTGAAGCTTCGGTTTCCATTAGATATGGGGTTATAGATGCTTATGAACATATGAATAGCATCCTGAGAGTCTAAGGATCATCTCTACGTCTTTAAAATACCTTTAACTGTCCTTTAAATGTGAATCCGAAAATTGAAATTTCAATGGATTTTTGAATGTCAAGAATGCTTTTGGAGGCTGCCAATCCGTGAGTTCATGTTAGGGTTACACTAAGTACTTATAGGAGGATGTTTTTAGGTTAAAAAATTGAATGGTTGTGTATAAGATTTGATTCAAAAAGATTCACAATGATAAGCTTTGAAATTTCAATATTTTTGCATCAACACTTTCTATTTCAAGCCAATCAATGTTATTCTTGTATCAATTTGTTCCATGCTGAATTCATGACTTTCTAGAACCAAAAATAAAATTTAATCTTCATATTTAATATTTTATTTAAATTTAAAATGATTTTAAGTATAAAAAATCATAATAAATTAATTAAATAAAATAAAAATTATGAAAATATCATAGAATTTTCGTGCATGATGTCATGGATTGCTTTGGGTCATTAAAAGTTCAGCCCACTTGACAAAATTTGGTTTTAAACCTCCATTTGCTTCATAAACTTCCCTAAAATTTCCCAACTTTGCAAGGGCACATATCCTTCAATTTTAATGGTATGAGGGTGTTCTTGGACATTTTGGAAAGCTTGAAGAGTCCTCTAAACAACCCCACTGGTTTCATATCCATATCATTTACCAATCTCAAGTTATGCCCTTTTGAAGTTGTTGACTTTTTGTTGACTTTCAAAAGGACCTATAATGTCTTAGCTCATACCTTCCAAATGAAGCATTTTTGGGCTTGGCTTGTGAGACACAAAGTTGTAGAGAATTCAATTTCCTTCAAAATGAGCTTTGAGTTGAGCCTTGGTGATGAAGTATGTGAAAGTTATGGCTGGTCAAAGTTCAGTTGACTTTTACTGAGAAAACCCTAATTTAGAAACTCCTGATTCTTGATGATCTGAAATCTCCTTGATGAATCATGATCAACCCTTGATCAAATGATGAATTTTAATTCATATACTTGATGTTGTCAAAAAAATCATGAAGTTTGACTTTGGTTTGACCACAGTTGACCTCAGTTTGACTTTTAAACTGTTTTGACTGATTTTGACTTATCTGATCATCTGACTGAGCAAACTTTGGGAAAAAGTCTTGAAACTTGTCATGGGGATTCTTAAACACATATAAGATGTTATGAAGCTCACTTGAAGTCTTGGAAGTTCATTTAGCCTGATTAAAGTCAAAACCCTAGTTTTGGATGCACTGCTTAGGAGGTGCATTGTCTGAGGGAATTGTCAACTCTTCTGACCAGTTGTGAACTTTGTGAACCTTGTGAACCATCATAAAATGTCTTATGAACCTCAGGGGAGGTATTGTGAACCTTGTGAACCTTGTGAACTTCATAAAGTGACTTGTAGACTTCCTGAACCTCATAAAAAGTCTGGTAAGCATTGTGAATCTTGTGAACCTTGTGAACCTTCATGAAGTGACTTGTAGACTTCATGAGCCTCATGGAAGGTATTGAAAGCATTGGGAAACTTGTGAACCTTGTGAACCTTCATGAAGTGACTTGTAGACTTCATGAGCCTCATGAAAGGTCTTGAAAGCATTGTGAATCTTGTGAACCTTGTGAACCTTCATGAAGTGACTTGTAGACTTCATGAGCCTCATGGAAGGTATTGAAAGCATTGTGAATCTTGTGAACCTTCTTAGTACACAAAGTCTTGTATTGTGAGGGCAAATTTTGGGGTGCAACAGCTGCCCCTGTTCAATTTTCTGAAACCTGAGGGGTTAGATTGGTATATTTTCCAGTCGTGACCTGGAAGGGTGAAGGGGATTGAACACAAAAGCCCAAAAATTTGCACTCACTAGTGCATAGAGTGATATAGATGGCTAGTTTGAATATGCTTGAGTGGGCTTAAAGATGCCACTTGGAGAAAAGTTTTTCAGATGCATTTCTTGGAGGATAAAGCAGTCCAGAATATGGAGGTATGATGATAACTTTCAGAAGGATAAAGCAGTCCTGAGATATTGATAATAGCTATCAGGAGGATGGAGCAGTCCTGAGGTAATAATAAGCTTTCAGGAGGATAAAGCAATCCTGAGGTAATAATAAGCTGTCAGGAGGATAAAGTAATCCTGAGGTAATAATAAGCTGTCAGGAGGATAAAGCAATCCCGAGGTAATAATAAGCTGTCAGGAGGAGAAAGCAATCCTGAGGTAATAATAAGCTTTCAGGAGGATAAAGCAGTCCTGATGTAGTAATATGCTTTCAAGAGGATGAAGCAGTCTTGAGAGCTTTGATAATATGCTTTCAGGAGGATAAAGCAGTCCTGAGGTACAATAAGCTGTCAGGAGGATAAAGCGATCCTGAGGTAGTAATAATCTTCCAGGAGGATGAAGCATTCCTGGGTAATTGTATGTTTTCAGGAGGATAAAGCAATCCTGAGGTACAAGAAGCTATCAGGAGGATGAAGCAGTCCTGAGGTGATAGTATGCTTTCAGGAGGATAAAGCAATCCTGAGGGATGATAACTTTCAGGAGGATAAAGCAGTCCTGATAATCACAAATCTGTTTGTTGGAGAATTAACCTGAAAACAAGGTAGCATTCTGTATGATAATATTAGCTTATGTATTATGTATGCATGTATAATATGATGCACCTTATGTAATGTATTATGTATATATGGATATGTACGTTATGATATGATGTAAATGATGTATGTATGATATGATGCTGCCTGAAGCGTCCGGATGTCTTTGTATAACAACTGCTGGCCAGGGAAAATAAATCCCGATTTGTTGCTGAAGAGTATGAGGAACTCGTTCCCGTCTTGTTTGATAATAAGGTATACATAACCTTCCGTCTGCTGGGAATAATAAGGTATATATAACCTCCCGTCTGCTGGGGATAGCAAGGTATACATAACCTCCCGTCTGCTGGAGATAGCAAGGTATATATAACCTCCCGTCTTCTGGGGATAACAAGGTATATATAACCTCCCGTCTACTTGGGATAGTAAGGTATACATAACCTTCGTCTCCGTTTGATAGTAGGATAGATATAACATCCCGTCTTTGTTCGTCGTACCCTTATTGGAAAGTAAATTCCCGTATATCCGTATGAGGATAAAAGAGATGGATATAAATTCCAGGGGAGATGTAACTTGAAATACTTTATGAAGATGGATTTGTCCTACTGAGGGTTTGTAACTGTCTTGTAAAGATGAACCGGCGAAGCTTCGTTGAGATCCTTCCCTCGTTCGTCCTTAGTAAATACTATTACTGCATTTTCATGCATTTCTGGTAAACATCAATCATATTAAAAAACATACATGCATTTTTGGTAAACATCAATCATATTCAAAAGCATACATACATTCAAACACAACCAATGGACGTTTCGCTTATGTAGATAGGGTAAAAGTAAATCTGGATTCAAAAGATGGAATTTATTTATATCAAAAAGTGACCCATACACGGGTAAATTTGTACAAAGGGACATAAACCCTAGTAAGAGGATTTTGTCATAAAGTGTTTTACAAAACAAGGAAAATCAGCTATGTGGGAAATAATCCTATTGAATTTCAATTATACTATTGCCATTATCTTCAAGTATCTCATCTTCTGCTGTTGAGACGGAAACGATTGGATTGAGCTTTATCTGTTCGAGCTTGAGTAAGTAGTACAGCTGGTCGCAGTTTCATAGGTGATCTAAACGAGACATAGTCATACGCTTTAATCCCTAACTTTTGCCTGGATTGCCCTTTCAGGTTTTCAATCCACCGGGATACCCTTTTTTGCCCAAGCCGCCTTTTCAGGTTTTCGACTTGTCGGGTGTACATTTTTTATATATATCCCTAATTTTTGCCCAAACCCTTTTGGTTTGCCGGGATGCCCTTATTTTTGCCTAGGCCTGTCAACCTAGCGGGTCTCTTTTCATGCGTAGTATTTTTTAACTATGTCTGCGTTTATAGGTTGTGGGAAGTCTTCACCATCCATTGTAGTGAGTATCATGGCACCTCCTGAGAACACTGTCTTGACTACAAATGGTCCTTCATATGTTGGAGTCCACTTGCCCCTAGGATCACCCTGTGGTAATATGATACGTTTGATTACCAAGTCACCAGCCTGATATACCTTTGGCTTAAACTTCTTATTAAAAGCTTTGATCATTCGCTTCTGGTACATCTGGCCATGACAAACTGCTGTTAACCTCTTCTCATCAATTAAATTTATCTGGTCAAGTCGAGTCTGAATCCACTCATCTTTATCCAAGACTGCATCCTTCATAATTCTTAAGGAGGGAATCTGAACTTCAATAGGCAGAACTGCTTCCATACCATAGACCAAGGAAAATGGGGTTGCCCCTGTTGAAGTACGTATTGTAGTACGATAACCATGAAGAGCAAACGGTAACATCTCATGCCAATCCTTGTAAGTAACAGTCATCTTCGGTACAATCTTCTTAATGTTCTTATTAGCAGCTTCAACTGCCCCATTCATCTTTGGACGATACGGAGAAGAATTGTGATGCTTAATCTTGAACTGCGTGCAGAGATCAGTAATCATAGTGTTGTTCAGATTAGAGCCATTGTCAGTGATAATCCTTTCAGGGATGCCATACCTACATATGAGATTATTCTTAATGAACCGAGCCACAACATTCTTGGTAACAGATGCAAATGAAGCTTCCTCTACCCACTTCGTGAAGTAATCAATAGCAACCAAGATGAAACGATGTCCATTAGAAGCAGTAGGCTTGATCTCACCAATCATATCAATGCCCCACATGGCAAAGGGCCAAGGAGCAGTCAACACATTCAATGGTGATGGAGGTACATGTACTTTATCAGCTTCCATGGTAGACCAATAATAACCTGCTCTCAATATCTTCTTTGCCATAGTATGACCACTAGAATGAGTGCCAAAGGTCCCATCATGCATCTCTTCCATAATTTATGCAGCTTCCTTCTTATCCACACAACGAAGCATAGTTGAATCATGATTGCGCTTGTACAGAATCCCATTACTCAAAAAGAACTTAGCAGAGAACCTTCTCAGGAACTTCCTATCTTTGGCAGATGCCCCTTCAGGGAACTCCTGAGCTTCAAGATATCTTTTCACTTCATAGAACCAAGGCTTCTCCTCTGCCCCTTCTATGTCAATCTCATTGCAATATGCAGGCTTTTCAAATCTATCAATAGTAATCTTAGGAGCTTCATCATCCCAACTGATCTCAAACATGGATGCCATGGTGGCTAATGCATCTGCCAACTGATTCTCTCTTCGTGGAATGTGTCCAAAGGTAATCTCTTTGAAATGTGGGATCAAAGACAACACATGCTCTCTGTAAGGAATGAGGTTATCATGCTTGGTATCCCAATCTCCTTTAATCTGACTAACTACCAGGGTTGAATCTCCATACACATCAAGGAACTGTATCTTCATATCAATGGCAACTTTAATACCCAGGATACATGCCTCATACTCAGCCATGTTATTGGTACAATAGAAACAAAGTCTGGCAATAATCGGGGTATGACAACCTTCAGGGGAACTGATCACAACACCAACACCATTACCAAGTGCATTAGAGGCACCATCAAAAACCATAGTCCATCGGGATCCTTGTTCAGGTCTGTCATATTGTCCAGGTTCTTTGGTAATAATCATAATGTCTTCATCAGGGAACTCAAAACTCATTGACTGGTAATCATCTACTGCTTGGTGAGCCAAATGATCAGCCACAACACTTCCTTTAATGGCCTTCTGAGTAGTATATTGTATGTCATATTCTGTCAAGATCATTTGCCATCTTGCAATTCTTCCGGAGAGAGCAGGTTTCTCAAATATGTACTTGATTGGATCCATCTTCGAAATCAATAAGGTAGTATGAGTCAACATATACTGTCTTAGTCGGCGAGCAGCCCATGCCAAAGCGCAGCAAGTTTTCTCGAGCAGTGAGTATCTTGTTTCACAGTCGGTAAACTTTTTGCTAAGGTAGTATATTGCCTGCTCTTTTCGACCAGACTCGTCATGTTGCCCCAACACACACCCCATTGAGTTGTCTAACACTGTTAAGTACATAATCAAGGGTCTTCCATCAACTGGTGGCATCAAAATTGGAGGTTCTAGCAGGTATCTCTTGATTTCATCAAAGGCAGTCTGGCACTCATCATTCCATTCCATCACCTGATCTTTCTTCAGCAACTTGAAGATTGGCTCACAGATGGCAGTTAATTGGGAAATAAATCTTGCAATGTAATTCAATCGTCCCAAGAAACCTCTAACCTCCTTTTCAGTACGCGGAGCTGGCATCTCTCGTATAGCTTTCACTTTTGCAGGATCCACTTCAATACCTTTTCCACTGACAATGAAACTCAGGAGCTTACCAGATCTAACTCCAAAAGTACACTTGTTTGGGTTCAGTCTCAACTTGTATTTCTTCAACCTCTCAAACAACTTATGCAGATGATCAAGATGTTGCTCTTCATTCTGGGACCTGGCTATCATATCATCCACATATACCTCTATCTCATGATGAATCATATCATGAAACAAAGCCACCATAGCACGCTGATATGTTGCCCCTGCATTCTTCAAACCAAATGGCATTACCTTATAACAAAAAGTGCCCCACTGTGTAACAAAGGTTGTCTTCTCCATATCTTCAGGTGCCATCTTGATCTGATTGTAACCAGAGAAACCATCCATAAACGAGAATACCTTATGCTGAGCAGTGTTGTCTACCAGAACATCAATGTAAGGAAGTGGAAAATCATCTTTGGGGCTAGCCTTGTTCAAATCCCTGTAGTCCACACACATACGTACCTTACCATCTTTCTTAGGAACTGGTACCACATTTGCAACCCACTGAGGATAAGAAGTCACTGCTAAGAACCCTGCATTGAACTGTTTCATTACCTCTGCCTTGATTTTTTCTGACATCTCAGGACGCATACGACGAACCTTCTGCTTCTTTGGACGACAATCTTCTTTCACTGGTAAACGGTGAACCACAATGTCTGTATCCAATCCTGGCATATCTTCATAAGACCAAGCAAAGATCTCCACATAGTCACGTAACATCTGAACCAGTCTGCTCTTGACACTATCCTCTAAATCAGCCCCTATCTTGACCTCTTTCCTGTTTTCCTCAGTTCCCAGATTCACAACTTCGACTGGCTCTTCATGTGGCTGTATGGCTTTCTCTTCTTGTTGTAACAACCTAGCAAGCTCTACAGGTACTTCACAATCGTCCTCATTTCCGTCTTCAGTTTGATAGATCGGATTCTCGAAATTATAATTGGCAATAGTAGAACTGTTATCAACAGGATCCAGAGTGGATGAGGATCTGCATTTTAGTGATGTGTGTGTGTGTGTAAGAACACATAGCTGATAAAGCAAAAATAAAAGAAAAGAAAGACAAGGAACACAATATTTACTAAAACGAAACGTCCACTGATTTTATTGAATGAAGTATGCAAATGAAATGACAGCCCGTAACAAGTACACCTTTGTGCCCCGGGTAAGGCACAAGGCTTAAAAGTTCAATTGTTCAAGAAATTACAAACTTAAAAGCAACAACACAGTAATAGTATTTACTCCTGACTAAAGGAGATAGGGATAACATCTTCAGCTTTCCAATTATTGAGTCCAGCACCCACAGTAGGAAAAATCCAAGCATCCACGTTGTAGTCTTCATCATAGTCTCTCACAGCATTGATCTGATCTTTCATAACTCCTTGATTGGTGATACGAACAGCACGAGCACGACGAACAGCCTTCTGGGACTCTGCAGTGAAACCCAAACCAAATTTGTCAGACTTGTATGGGATATCAGGAAGCTGACCCCAAATAGTACAACCACCTTCATCCACCACAGCTCTAGCATCATTGAGGGAGGCCATTGCCATTGTTGGAGGTTTTCTGGTGACCACAGGAACTTTCTTCGCAATAGGAGGAGCTACATAATCATTAACAATCCAGGGAACCACTTCAAATGTCTGACAAGGAGTTTCAATGTATTCACCTTCCATTTCCAGATACTTGAAAGTGTTTACATGGATGACAAAGTATTCTTCCTCTCCATAGACAGTAACAACCTTTCCTTCCACCGGATATCTCAACTTTTGGTGTAATGTAGAGGTTACAGCACCTGCCCCATGGATCCAGGGACGACCAAGCAGACAAGAGTATGAAGGACGAATATCCATCACATAAAATGTAGCAGTAAAAACCTGGGAGCCAACTTTGATTGGAAGATCAATTTCCCCATGCACTACTCTTCTAGAACCATCAAAAGCCTTTACCACAATATTGCTGGGCTTCAACACAGCATCTTCAGGACTCAGTTTGTTCAGGACTTCCTTAGGTAACACATTTAGAGAGGAACCATTGTCTATCAATACATGTGATAGGGTAGTGCCCCTGCATTCAATTGAAATATGCAAGGCCCTGTTATGGTCCCTCTTGGCAGGGGTCAAATCAGCATCAGAAAATCCCAACCCATTATCATAAGTCAGGTGAGCAACACAATTCTCAAACTGGTCAACAGAAATGCCATTGGGCACATGGGCAGTCTTCAGAAACTTTATCAAAGCTTTTGCATGAGCTTCAGAACATAATAACAAGGACAACATAGAAATCTTTGAGGGAGTATGCCCCAATTGATCAACAATGTCATAATCACTCTTGCGAATGATTTTCAATACTTCCTCCATCTGCTTAGAGAGGTCATCAGCAGCTGGCACATCAGCAGATATAGGCTCAATAACAGGACCCTTGCCCCGAGCATCAGTGGTAGAGGTAGCAACAGGAGTAACTGCATTCTTAGAAGTAACTGGAGGTGAGAAGACTCTTCCACTACGTGTGATCTTACTAGATCCAACAATATTATCAATGTCAATAGGCACATCAGCTAAAGGTTCCTGCTTAACACCATGGATGTAAACATCAGACCCATAGTGCCAAGGCACAGCTTTATCAGATGCATATGGAATAGGACCAGGAGTAGTAATGATCAGAGGAGCCACTCTGGCTTCAGCAACAACTTTCACAGGGCCTTCAGCAGTAATCTTGATTGGACCCTGATGGGTGATTTTGATAGGTCTCTTTGAAGTGATTCTTACCGGTACCTTGTCAACCATATCAACCTCTTCAACCTTCTTACCTCTAGTAATATGATCCACCATACTTTCTACAGACGATGGAGTCCTCTCAAACACTATAGTATACTTATCCATGAGACGCTGAATTCCATCTCTCAATCTCCAGCAACTATCCGGCTTATAGGTACAATACAAACAGTCTTCACGACAACCTGGAAAGAGCCCAGCCTGTACTAACTTTTTCTTGATAACAGACAATGGTGTGGTCAACTCCGCAACTGAATAGACATGTAGATCTTCATCAATGGCATTGACAGTCTTCTCGTGATTTGGCATTGGAGCAGTAATCACATTTGGAGTACCCGGAGGGTCAAACTCAATCTCTCCAGCCTCAATCATATCTTGAATTTTGTTCTTCAAGACCCAGCAGTTATTAGTATCATGACCCTGACAGTTTGAATGATATGCACATCGTGCATTGGGATTGTACCTGGGAGAGGTAACATTAGGATTCTGAGGAGCCTCTTTCAGAGTAATGAGTTGAGCCTTTAATAAATGTTGCAATGCCTGAGCCAGTGACATGTTGATCTTCGTGAACTGCCTTCTAGCCCTCTGTTGGTTGCCCTGTGGCTGCTCTGTTGTTGTAGGAGTTGGATTTGAAATATGAACTGCACTAACAGACTGATGCCTTCTGTTACGATCAGGCTGACCATAAACAGCATTATTTCTTTCTTCCCAGTGGGAGGCTTCTTTGCAGCACCTGATGAAGAAGTACCCACCTGGATCTTGCCATTCTTTATACCATTTTCCACTCGCTCTCCTGTCATGATCAACTCAGTGAAGCCAGATGATGAGCTTCCAATGAGATGACTGTAAAACGGGACATTCAGTGTACACATGAACATATCAACCAATTCCCTGTCAGTCAAAGGGGTTTGAACTCTTCCAGCTAAGTCTCTCCATTTCTGAGCATACTCCTTAAAACTTTCTTTGGCACCCATGGACATGCTTTGCAACTGCATGCGAGTGGGAGCTAGGTCGGCATTGTATTGATACTGCTTATAGAAAGCTTCAGCAAGATCATTCCAATCCCTGATGTTGACACTCTCCAATTGATAATACCACTGTCGCTCCCACCAAATGACACCGGGTCAAAAGGGGTACAGACGTGAACGGTCGGCGAAAGGGACAATGAGAACACACAGCCGTGAACTCACTGGAGATGAATAGAGTCGCCAGCTAGGCATTTTTATCCCGGAGGAAAGGCAATGCTGCATAGATCTAGAGAGACATGGATAAGACGGTTGCGAACCAGAGAGACTGAGAAAGGGGGTTGGTTACAACCTGGGAAGGTATTAGCACCCAGATTGTCCGCCGTACTCGACGAGATCCACGCTTAAAAGATTTGTGTTTAAAGGGGTAGTGTCAGTGCAATCTGTGTATACAATAGCTGGAAAAGGTGTACAGGTGTCAGTGTAAGGAGTGCAAAGTGTATAAATGATGTGTCAGTGTAAGAACAAGAATAAGATGCTCAAGATCATGAGGCTAAAAGAATGAGGCTAGAAAGAGGGGGAATATACAGAGACTTTTGTTCGATAACTGTTAAGTTATGCCTACGTATCCTCTCGTGCAATGAGGAAGTCAGAACACCGTAGTTCGACCCAAAGAGACTGAAAGATAAATTGACTTGTGAACTGCTTGCTTGCCTATGCTCAAGTGTATGATCTGTCTGGCACAGATGCAAACTGTCTTGCATTAGACGGAAGAAGCAAGTTCTCGCTTATGAGTGAAGGTGATGAGAAAAGAATCCCGAAGGAGACGATTATTGTTTGTTTTTGTATTTTCAGTCTTTTATTGCTTTTGAAACTTTGTCATAAGTTAATGAGCTTAAGCCTAAACCAATGGGTTAGTAAACTCATCACATCTTCCCTCTGATTAGGGGTAATGAGAGTACCTTAAGTGTGAAGTCAGATTCTCACACTTAATCACCTTTGATGTAGGGTTAAGATCATTAACCTACTTGTGATTATATAGATGTTTTTGTTGTTTTTGTTTAGTGTTAAGTAATGAGATTAAGCCATAATCAGGGATTAAACAGACTCATTACACCATCCTAATAGAAGGATAATAGATGAGAATGTTTAAGCTGAGGAAAACTCCTCAACTTAATCCATGATTAGGGATTAAACTCATGACAAAACAAAGCCTTTGATTAAGTGGATTTTAATTAATGATATGGTGATGAAGTGGATTTTATGATTTGTAAGACAACTTGAGGGGGACTTGTCCATTAACACTAGGGTTAGTCCTTCTTAACCAATTAAGGAAGAATTAGAACCCTAATGCAAGGCCCAAGTTACAAGTGTGATGTCTTGATGATTATTAAGTGAATTGATTAAGGGAGTTAAACACATTAAGGGTTTAACACTTAGGATTAAAGTTATACACTCCATCCTAAGAGAAGGATGCAGGCATAAGCTTAATCACAAAGCCTTAAAGCCTTTAGGGTTTAGTCCCTGATTATGAGATGAGAAGAGAAGACTCAAAAGAGACCCAAAGGTAAAACTAAGAGGGGAGACTAATCAAAACCCTAATCATTGTCATGCTTGGTTGTTCCTAAGGTTTGTGAGGTTTTCAAGAGAAATCTTCAAAGGAACCACCAGGAAGCAGATGAAAGGAGCAGAGAGAAGCAAAGTAACTTGCTTCATTTAAGAAGACAAGTCACTTGAGGAAAGAAAGTGGGGAGAAGAAGAATGAGCAAGCTCAAACTCAAACACATATAGAAAATGCAGCAATGGATGCAAGAGAGATGAAAATAAAGGTTATGAGAAGTGAAAGCAAATTCACTTCTCAAAGTTACTTACCACCTGAAAGGTTAGAAAAGAAATGCAATGCAATGCAAAATGGGATGAAATGACATGATGCAAACCAAAACCAGAAGCATATGCATGATGCTAATGATGCTATGAGATGCTACAAACATGAGGCAGCACATGGAAATGATCATACAAACTTATGAATGCAAATGAAGCTAGTTAGGAACCATGAAAACACATGAAAAGTTATGAAGTGCACATGACATACAACATGGCAAATACATGATGCAATGATCAAACATGTTTTCTATATGTCTTATGATGCCAAATGAATCACATGGAAGCATGGAATGTCATGGCAAGTCATGTTATGCAAGAGAATGCAAGATGGATGCATATGGAAGCCCAAATTAGGGTTTATGAATCAAACATCAAACACAAACCAAAACCAGAAGCAAACCCTTAGATAAAAAATGGAAAATGCCACACAAAAGACCCCTAATCCCATACTAAACCACTGCCCAAAGGAGAGGTCTCAACTCTTAACCAATCTTAAGTTATGATTTTTACAAGTTTCTAGGGTTTTTAGGGTTCCTAAACAAAAGAAATGTCAAACAATTTGAAAATGCAAGATCAAATCATGGCAATTTAATCTCAAAAACTACATGCTAAACACAATGCAATGCAAAAAGAATCAATGTCCAACTCTTCATGGATAGGCAGAAATGATTTTTTGAACTTTGGATCAAATTAATGCATAAAAATGATTTTAATTCAATGAAAAATTATCAAAATGCATCAAGATCAAAAAAGAAATTTGGTTTGAAGGTTGGACAATGTTTCTAAATGTCTTAGAAAATTTCATGAATTTTTTGGTGATTTTTAAATACCTAAAAGTATTTTTAATAAATTAATTTCCATTAATCAATTAAAAATAATCTTTTAAATATTTAAAAATACATTTTTAATGCAAAAAATGAAAATAAAAATATTTTTGTGTTTGAAAAATTAATGAAACTCAGGATAAAAAATTTCATAATTTTTAAACAAGTTTTGCTATTTTAAATAAATTGTGCAAATAAAATGAAAGAAAATGAAATAAAAATTGAAATAAATGGAAGTCAACTGAATGGATGGCTGGGATGGCTTCTGAGTTTGAAAGGGTTGACTGCGCGCGTTAGTGGAGGGCCAGGATTGCGTCTGGTTAAATTAATTTAATTATGGATTAATTAAACTAACTGAGTGGATTAGGGCTAAACAAATGGATCTGGGCCATTCATTCGCGCGGCAGGTCAACAAAGTCTACTGATCCTACGCTCAATATTCAAACGACAATTAATTACAGGATTATGCCCTAATGATTTTCAGGTGGCCGGAGAAGGCCTCCGGTCGTCTTCTCCGGTGGGAAGCCCACCTGAAAATCCCTAAAACTCTCAAAACCTAACTAAAACGAAATCTAAAAACTTGGAAATGATTCACACTCACTCACGAACCAAAACCCCCAATCAAAACAAATTTATTCTTCCTGGAACTCATGAATCGAACGAAACAAATTTTTAGGTCACAGAGTTTCAGAGAGCAATTAAATTCTCATTTCATCACCATTTTCAAAACTAAAAGCATCAGGATAATCAGTAAGACATGGAGAACAAGTTTAGAACTTAAAAATCCATTTCTGGAAAAAAAATTCTTGAGCTACCTGAGATTCGAAGCTTTCACTCCAGCAACTTTCTGACCTCCTCTCCTTGTGAAATCCACTCCACTTGATCCCCTGATGATGCTTGAATGCTTAGAAGGAGTTTGAGTTAGCTGATTAGGGAGTTTGCACAGCTTCTGCTCAAGCTCAGGTGAAAATGGTGATTGTGATGCAGGCAGTTTCAGGCCAATGTGAGTGGTTCTTTGTGGTCAGGGTGATGTTTTGAGAAGGTTTGTGGAGTTTGTTTGGGTGTTTGTGAGCTGTGGAAGATGTTTCGAAGGAAACTGCAGGTGAGGGTGAAAATGGAGAAACCAAGTTCTTGATGGATTCAGGCTTGGGCTTTGCTTGGTTTAGGCTCTATGAAGCATGGTGAGATGATTAGTGAAGCTGGTTTGAATGTTGGTGGTTTGTGCAGAGAGTTTCGAAGAGAAATGCAAATGGGGTGTGTTTTGTGTATATGATGTTGTGATGTGTTTCAGCCTTGCTTGATGTATGAAATGTCTTGCTCTTTGTCCACATAAACCTCTCTCATTGGTCAGATGACATGACATGTGCTTTATTGATTGGTATGGTGCTTTTTGCAAATTGTCAACTTTGTGTAAGGAGGGGCATGGGTCATGTTTCAGCCAAGTACAAAGGGTGTGGGTTGCGCAGCAAGGTGAGGGAGAAAGGCTAGGATTGGTCAGCAGGCTAGGCAGCAAGTGGGTGAGGTGTTATCATGAGTTTTGCAACTTGGTTCCCTTTAGTTCTCATGGAAGAAACTTGCTTCACAAACCATGCAAACATGTGATTCCCTTGGTTCAATCTGAACTTTAAGGCTTGGATTATGTTGGTATAAGGATTAGGCATCAATTAGAAGTCACAAATGCCTTTGGTACATGATTTTGCAAGTTTTCCTTTTAGTGCATAATCTTGAAAATTAGTGATTTTTGGCAACTTTGTCACACCATAACTTTTGATCCAAGAAGAATTAGATCATGTTCTTGTACTTTTTGAAAAGGGAAAAATGTGTTCTACAACTTTCATGACCAAAGTTTCTCCATTTGAAGCTTTTTTGGACCAAAAATCAAGGCTTGAAAAATGACCTAAAATGACATATTCTTGAAAAGTCAACCATGCCCTAAAAAGTCAACTTTGCAAAAACTCCAAATTCTTGATTTTTGTGAAATTCAACCTTCTTCCATGATCAAATAAAGATCATATACACTCAAATTGATGAAGAATGCCCATTGGTTGGGTCATTGGGGGCCTCAGATGCCCTGATTTTGCACTGACTTGTCTGAAAAGTCAACTCTTGATCAGATGACTTCCCCATGGAATTTCTTCATGAAACTTGATATGCATACTCCCTATACCATATAGAGACCAATAGAAACAAGAATGACCAAAAAATTTGGAGTTATGGCCTCTGAAACCAAAACCCTAATTTTAGGTCAACTGTGCAGTCAAACTTGGCTCTGCACCCACACCAATCCCAACTCTTGTGATTCTTTGCATTTCTTGACTTTGAGAGGATGTAATATGATATAAGAACACACATGGATCCCTTTGAATTGATTGATGGCCTTTGGAGTGGCTCAGGAGGCTCTTGGATTGCTCAGATCACAAACCCTAGATGCAGATGACTTTGAAACAATGTAGTGAATCAAAAATGTAATATGAGGTGATATGATTGTGTTTATGCATATGAAATGATCACAAGCCATGGTGTGAATGGGTGAGGGCAAATTTGGGGTGTTTATAGCTGCCCCTATTCAAACATGAGTTAGCTGTGCAGGATGTAAGCGTCGGCTTAACAGGCAAACAAGATAACTTGTGGTTGAATACCAAAGACAGTCCAAAATTTGCACTCACGGAATGAAGAAGAAAAGGGATATAGATTGTAAAGGAAAATAAAGTATATTGTAAAGTGTAGGCGACGGAGGACGACCGTCGAGCAGAGGACAACTGTTGGGTAAAGAGCAATGACGGGGACGGCCGACATGCTGGGAAAAGTGCGGAAAATAAAGCGATGACGGGGACGACCGACATGCTGGGGATAAAAGGTAAAGCCAAGACGGGGACGGCCGACTAGCTGGGAAAAAATAAGATTACGATGGGGACGGCCATCAAGATAAAGCTGTAAAACTCTCTGGGGATTAATGAAACATGACGGGGACGGCCATCAAGTTCACAAAGCCAAGTAACCAACGATGGGGACGGCCATCGGGCTAAAAGGAAAGGGACCACGACGGGGACGGCCATCGGGTTAAAGAATGAATGAAATAAACAGATGATGGGGTACGGCCATCAAAGGCGAAGGACGATCACCTATCAGGGGACGGCTGCTCTGTTGGGAAATAAAGGAATTATGATGGGGACGGCCATCAAAGGTGGGGGACGACCACCTGGCAGGGTACGGCTGCCGAAAATATCAACGATGGGGACGGCCATCGGATGAGCATGATGGAGGACGACCATCAAGAGGTGGAGGACGACCACCTAGCAGGGGACGGCTGCTCTCGGGGTTTATCATGACATAGGACGAATGCCAGATAACCAAAATCAACAATGGGGACGGCCATTGGATAAAATGATGAAGGACGATCATCAACGGGTGGAGGACGACCACCTAGCAGGGGACGGCTGCTAAAATTCACGATGGGGACGGCCATCGGATGAGCATGATGGAGGACGACCATCAAGAGGTGGAGGACGACCACCTAGCAGGGGACGGCTGCTCTCGGAGTTTACCATAACACAGGACGAGTGTCAGGTAAAAAGAAGATTTGCTTTGTTGGCGATCTACTGGGGAGTAGTAAACACGGACGAGTGTTTATATCCAAGAAAAAAAAGGTATAAGTGTTTGGTATTGTGTATAGATTAAAGATGCGGACGAGCATCCCTAAGACTACGATACGGACGAGTATCGGGTAGAAACAAATACTGACACGTGTTCAGAAATGATGATACGGACGGGCATCAACTGGTTAAAGAACACGGACGAGTGTTGGATCTGAAGGGATTCTTCTGGGGAAAAGTAGACACAGGCGAGTGTCTAAATTCAAGAAGACATGAGTGTTTGACACGGTGTATGGATTAAAGATGCAGACGAGCATCCTTAAGACTATGATACGGACGAGTATCATGATAGAAACAAACGCTTGACGCATGTTCTGAGATGATGATACGGACGAGTACCAACGGGTTGACAAAGAATAAGGACCAAAGTCGAATCTGTGGGGATATGAATGGTATATACAAGATACGGACGAGTATCTGTATGAGTGTAACATGAGTAACGAGTATGAGTATTGTATAGATGAGTGTTTATCTGCTGGGGAGGGTGACACGGACGAGTGTCAAGAGAGAAAAGTATAATAATATCAACAAGTATGCGGGTTGTACAAAGTGTAGATGACTGTGCTAGGGATATGACACGGACGGGTGTCAAGAAAGTGTATATAGGTATATGTGAGTGCAAAGAGGATGTCTTTGGCTTTCTGCTGGGAGATATGACATGGACGGGGGTCAGGACGTATCTGTAATACGGGTGGTCTTGTTTGTAAAGAGCGTTCAGGCGACTTTACTGGGGATGATGATGCGGGTGGGTGTCAAAATGAGTATATACTGGTGTTTGTGATTTGTGAGGCAGCTGCTTTTGCTGGGACTCTGGTGGGGACTCTGGGGGAAAGTATTATGCATTCTGATGAATGGTTACTGGTCACAAGTGCTGATTTAAAACATGGCTTATGATTATGCTATGCGTTGGATTTTTGCCGTAATGCTCCGTACTAGACGGAATGCTACGCTTTGTGGGTGAATATGATGCAAATGCTATGATTGTGCAAAGAGACCAAACCGGGATCCGGGTCCCGTTGCTGCAAAGATCTCCGATCGATCTGTTTGGAGTAGACATCCCAGCTGGGGATGAGATCATTGGTAGATCTGATGATATGATATCTGCTTGGGGATTCGGGCCATTGATAGACCTATCCTTTATAAAAGAGAGACCCAGCTGGGGTTTGTAGAAGCTTTCTTCACTCTGTTGTGATCCTTCATGCGTTGCTCTTCTGGACAGAGGCTGGAGCTCTGTGGGGAGATAGCTCTCTGACTTTTGTGCTCGGCTGAGGGCGAGATGACAACCCGGCTGGGGAGAAAGAGAGGAATCACTGAAAGACCTCCCTAGAAATTCTGTTGAAGAGGATCCTTGACTCGGCCGGGGATATAGGTGCCTTCTGTGATGCCTGGCAACTCTGATGGAGATAGGCACTAAGTGGCAACTCAGCTGGGGGAAGTCATGAGAGGCAAATCAGCTGGGGAGAGGGCAATTCGGGTGCTAAAATTGAGTGTTGGTTTGCCAACTTGCTGGGACGAAGCTTACATGCCCCAAGTTACATTCTGGATATCTGCAATCCTGAAAAAGATAGAGAAACGCACAAGGTAATCCCGAGGTATCCCTTACTGGATTCCGTCGTAGGAGTTTAGATACTTCTGAGAGTAAGCATATTTCCTGCAAGCATGTTTTTATTTGAAGATAAGCATCTGTATTCTTATGCAATCAGTTTTTTCTTTTAAGACATCAGACATTTTTTGCAAATGAAATGTACAAAGCGAGACATGACTGAAAATCTGATTTTATTAATTCATATGCCCTGAATTGGCGAGGTACAGTCAAAGAAACAAATCCCCTGAAATGAGGAGATTGTTACAAATTGAGAAACAAAATGCTGGCAGTGTTGACGACGCTTTAAGGGGCTTCCTCTCTCGCTATGACTCGTATGACTTTTGACGTTCTTCTCATCTTGCTTTTTGAAGAATGTTGATTCTGATCGAAGCTTGATCCTTTCAAACCTCACCAAGTTGTAAACGATACAGACGAATTCAGAATGCAGTTGTTCGCTTATTCCCTTATTTTGCATGGATCGCCCTTTCGGGTTTTCAATCCATCGGGATACCCTTTTTTGCCTGAGCTGTCCAATGCGGCTTTTCAGCTCAGCGGGTGTACATTTTTTGTTTATTTTCCCTTATTTTTGCCCGAGTCTTTTATTCTGTTTTTGACTCGCCGGGATGCCCTATTTTTTTTGCCTGGACCTACATTCTGTTTTTATGTCCAGCGGGTCATTTTTATGCGAAGTATTTTCTAACTGCATCTGAATTCACAGGGGACGGGAAATCTTCACCATCCATGGTGCTGAGCATCAGTGCTCCACCAGAGAAAACTTTCTTTACCACGAATGGTCCTTCATAGTTCGGAGTCCATTTGCCCCTGTGGTCTGTATGAGGAGGAAGGATTCTTTTCAGCACAAGATCTCCTACTTGGTACTCTCGGTGCCTGACTTTCTGATCGAAGGCTTTCTTCATTCTCTTCTGATATAACTGCCCATGACAAATTGCAGCCAATCTTTTCTCTTCGATCAGACTCAGTTGTTCGTATCGGGCCCGAACCCATTCTGCTTCACTCAGTTTAACATCCATCAGTACTCGCAAGGAGGGTAATTCAACTTCAACAGGTAGGACTGCCTCCATACCATACACAAGCTGATACGGTGTTGCCCCAGTGGATGTTCTGATCGACGTGCGGTACCCATGCAAGGCAAATGGTAGCATTTCATGCCAATCTTTGTAAGTGACTACCATCTTCTGCACAATCTTCTTGATATTCTTATTGGCTGCCTCAACAGCGCCATTCATCTTTGGCCTGTAAGGAGAAGAATTGTGATGTTGGATCTTGAAGTCCCGGCACAGCTCTGCCATCATTTTGTTGTTCAAGTTGGAACCATTATCAGTAATGATTCGCTCGGGAACTCCATATCGACAGATGATATCTCTTTTCAGAAATCTGGCTACCACTTGTCTTGTGACGTTTGCATATGAGGCTGCTTCAACCCATTTGGTGAAATAGTCAATGGCGACCAGGATGAATCTGTGGCCATTTGAAGCAGTTGGCTCGATCTTGCCAATCATATCAATGCCCCACATGGCAAAGGGCCATGGTGAAGACATGATGTTCAAGGGATTGGGAGGCACATGCACCTTATCTGCATAAATCTGGCATTTATGGCATTTTCTGGCGTAGGCACAACAGTCAGCATCCATCGTGACCCAGTAATAACCTGATCTTAGCAATTTCTTAGCCATGGCATGCCCTCCCGCATGGGTACCAAAGGATCCTTCGTGCACTTCATGCATCAACAAGTCTGCTTCTGTCTTATCAACACATCTGAGGAGTACCATATCAAAGTTCCTTTTGTATAAAGACCCATCAGTGTTCAGGAAGAAACTACCAGCAAGCCTTCTCAAAGTCTTCTTATCATTGGAAGATGCCCCAGGTGGGTATGTTTGATCCTCTAAGAAGCACTTAATGTCATGAAACCAAGGCTTATTATCTTTAACAACATCTGCTACGAATACATATGCTGGTTTATCAAGCCTGGACACTGAGATCTGAGGTACAAAGTTGGCAGCTTGAACTTTGATCATGGATGAAATGGTAGCCAGAGCATCTGCAAACTGATTCTCGTCCCGAGGGATATACTCAAGCTTGACTGTTGTGAAGAAAGTCAATAACCTTCTTGTATAATCCCTGTAAGGTATCAGATGATCCTGGTGGGTGTACCATTTGCCGTTGGTTTGATTGATTACCAGAGCTGAATCTCCGAACACGGTCAATGTCTTGATCCTGAGGTCAATGGCTTCCTCAAGACCCATAATGCAAGCTTCGTATTCAGCTTCATTGTTAGTGCAGTTGAAAGTGAGTTTCGCCGAGAAAGGCATGTGAACTCCCTTAGGTGTAATGAGTACTGCACCAACACCACGACCATTCATATTAACAGCCCCATCAAACATCATAGTCCATTCTTCTTCCGGGTCAGGCCCTTCAGCGTGAATAGGCTCTTCATGATCTTTTGATTTTATGAACATGATGTCTTCATCAGGGAAGTCAAACCTCATAGGCTGGTAATCATCAATGGGTTGCTCAGCAAGATATTCAGATAGTACACTGCCTTTGATGGCTTTCTGAGAGGTGTACTGGATGTCATATTCTGTAAGAATCATTTGCCATCTTGCAACCCGTCCGGTAAGCGCTGGCTTCTCGAAAATGTACTTGACTGGGTCCATTTTTGATATCAACAACGTAGTGTGGGTCAACATATACTGTCTCAGTCGGCGAGCAGCCCACGCTAAAGCACAGCAAGTTTTCTCGAGCAGTGAATAACGTTGTTCACAGTCGGTAAACTTTTTGCTTAGGTAGTATATTGCATACTCTTTTCGACCAGACTCGTCATGCTGGCCCAACACGCACCCCATTGACTCTTCTAATACTGTCAAGTACATGATCAGAGGTCTTCCTTCAACTGGAGGCATAAGGATTGGAGGTTCTTGTAAGTATTCTTTGATCTTGTCAAAAGCTCTTTGGCAGTCTTCATTCCACCTGACCGTTTGCTCTTTCCTTAGCAATTTGAACAAGGGCTCACAGGTTGCTGTAAGGTGAGATATGAACCTTGAGATGTAGTTCAATCGACCTAAGAACCCTCGAACTTCCTTCTCTGTCCTCGGTGCAGGCATCTCTTGGATGGCTTTGACTTTATCAGGGTCAACTTCAATCCCTTTCTCACTTACAATAAATCCCAGCAGCTTATCGGATCGCACCCCGAACGTGCATTTGTTGGGGTTTAACTTCAGTTGGTACTTCCTCAGACGCTTGAACAACTTCAGCAGATTTATCAGATGGTCTTCTTCAGTAAGGGACTTGGCAATCATATCATCCACATAACACTCGATTTCCTTATGGATCATATCGTGGAATAACGTTACCATAGCCCGTTGATACGTCGCACCAGCATTTTTGAGCCCAAATGGCATTACCTTGTAGCAGAACGTGCCCCAGGGTGTGATGAATGTTGTCTTCTCCATGTCTTCAGGTGACATTTTAATCTGATTGTATCCTGAAAATCCATCCATGAAGGAGAATACCGAGAACTGAGCCGTATTATCCACCAATACATCAATGTGAGGTAATGGGAAATCATCTTTCGGGCTAGCTCTGTTCAGATCCCGGTAGTCAACACACATTCTTACTTTGCCGTCTTTCTTAGGCACAGGTACTATATTAGCAACCCACGGTGGATAGCTTGTCACGGCAAGGAACCCGGCGTCCCATTGCTTTTGTACCTCTTCCTTGATTTTCATTGCCATGTCTGGACGAGTACGGCGCAGCTTCTGTTTGACTGGCGGGCATTCTTCTCTCAAAGGCAGCCTGTGCACAACGATGTCGGTTTCCAACCCTGGCATATCCTGGTAAGACCAAGCAAACACGTCCACATATTCTTGAAGCAGGTCAATCAGTTGTCTCTTCACTGAGTCTTGTAGGCAGGCCCCGATTTTAACCTCTTTCACGTCTTCATCGGTACCAAGATTGATCACTTCAACCTCCTCCTGGTGAGGAGTAATAACCTTTTCCTCTTGTCTCAACAACCTGGCTAGCTCTTCAGGAAGCTCACACTCTTCTTCAACCCCTTCATCAGCTTGATTGATTGGATTGTCAGAGTCATACGAAGTCATAGCCGTGCTGTTGTCGGTGCTGTCAGGAAGGCACTCTCTGCAAGGGTTTAGTTTGTTCATTTTAGTGATTTGATTTTAATCTTGTTTTAGAAAAGTGAAATAAAGTTGTCATTTTGAAAACACTGCCATTTATTTTTTGTACAAAAAGAGAAATGGAAAAACAGTGAACGGAAAAGAAAAGGACTCATTTGCAAAAAGATGTCTGATATTTCATTGATTAATCTTGTTGCACAAAAAGCACAGATGGCCCGGTTACAAAATGAGTCTTGTCATCTTGGGCAAGATGCAAGACTTTGATGCATGCTATAAAAATACAGGAAATAATAATTACTCTGCATGAGTAACTCTTATAATTTCCTGGGAAGACCAGTTTGAGATACTGCTCCCCGGGATCTTTGGACGAATCCAGCTTTCCAGGTTGCGTTCTCCTTCCAGCTCGTCTTCCAAACAGTTGATAGCATCAGGGGTAAGCATTCCCCACTCACAAAATTGGGCTCTTTCGCAGCCGCTGCTTGATCTCGTTGAGTTGGTTTGTAACCCAACCCAAATTTGTCCTCTTTCTTCTCCACCGATAACAGTTTGCCCCAGCCTTGGGCATTTCCTCCCTCAACAACCTTCCGGGCTTGTTGGTATGATGATATTGAAGTACCAGGCACAGCAGATGTCTCATTGATGTTCAAAGCTTCAAACCCCTGGCTCATTGTTTCATGGATCTCCCCGTCCATCTCAATGTACTTATAAGTAGCCAGGTGGCTGACAAAAATATCCTCTTCTCCACAGATTGTAACGATTTGACCCTCCCACTCATATTTTAACTTCTGGTGAAGGGTAGAGGTCACGGCGCCAGCGGCGTGAATCCATGGCCTACCCAATAGACAGCTGTAGGCAGGCTGTATATCCATCACGTAGAAGGTCGTTTTGAAGGTCTGCGGGCCAATCGTTATGGGCAATTAAATTTCTCCCAGAACCGATCTCTTTGAACCATCAAAGGCTCTCACCACCAGGTTGCTGGGTCTCAATGCCAATCCATCGTATTCTAGCTTCACCAGGGCCTTCTTAGGTAAGACATTAAGGGACAACCCCGTGTCTACCAGCACATGAGAAAGGACTGCACCTTTGCATTCCATGGTTATGTGCAAGGCTTTGTTATGGTTACGGCCTTCCGTTGTCAAATCAGTATTGGTGAACCCTAGTCCGTGACTAGCATTAACATTTCCAACTACAGCTTCCAGCTGATTGACAATGATCTCCTCAGGCACGTAAGCTGCGTGCAAGACTTTGAGTAGTGCATTCCGATGGGCCTCGGAGCACATAAGCAATGATAGGATTGAGATCTTGGAAGGTGTCTGATGAAGCTGATCCACTACTTTATAATCACTCTTTTTGATGATTCGCATGAACTCATCAACCTCTTGATCGAATGGGGTTTTCAAGGCTTCTTTAACAGTCTGCTCTTCCTGCACCAAGCTTTTTCCTTTTGCCTTAGCAGCAGCTTCTGCTTCGGCAGTGGGTTTCTGAATTTGTGGAGCGAAAAGACGTCCGCTTCGAGTGAAGCCTCCGCCTCTTCCCACATTGTCTACTTGTGGTGCAGGGGTTGATGATTCAAAAGTGATTCTTTGCCCTTCACAGTACAGGTCAGAGCCGTAATGCCAGGGAATGGCATTGCTGCTTTCATAGGGTACTGGTCCAGGCACCGTGATAGTGACTGGACTGACTGCAGCTGCAGAAGGAATTGTGATAGTCTGTGGATCGTAATAAATTGTGACTGGTGCTCTGATGGGAGCAGCACCTTCTGAGTTGTAGGCAGAGTTGTTTTCTGGATCATAAAATATGGTGACAGTTGAGACATCTTCATGATTTGTTGCTGGTGTTGTAGGAGACATCGGTGGAAGGATGGATGCTGTTGTTGTAGGAGCTTCATAATGGAGTGGTGCCGGAGTTGTAGAAGAAAAATTTGTTGATAACTGATCAGTTGAGACAATAGATGAATTACTTGTTGATGAAGCCGAAGAATTGTCAGGAACAATGGTTGTTGCAGTTGTAGGGGGTTCTGGAGTTGTTGCTGATGAGATTGCTGGATTTGTAGGGAATGATGTGGTGATTTGAAGTTGGCCACTCTGAATGAGACCATCTATGCCATTCCTCAGGTTATCACACCCATTGACTGAGATATTGCAGTAAGCACACCCCAACTCACACCCCGGGAACATTTGACATTCGAGGAGTTGAGCCTTAATCTCCACCAACGGTGTCCGGATCTGACCCACACTGGTTATTAAATAAGACGGCTTGTCTTCTTCAATAGCGTTAATTCTGGGGCCACCGTGGTTTGGCATGGGGTTCTTATTGACATTGGGTGGAGGTGCGAAATTCAGAGCTTTTGAGTCCACCAGGTCTTGTACCTTCATGTGCAGGGCTCTTCACTTTTCTGTACTGTGGCCAGGTGCATTTGAATGAAAAGCACACCTAGCGTTGGAGTCATAATTCCTGGGTAGACTGTTGGGATCTGGAGGTGCCAACGTCCTTAGCTCAACTAGGTTGAGTTTCAGGAGTTGTGGCAGCAATGTAGCATATGGCATAAGGATCGGATCGATTACCCTGTTGGCTTGAGAAGGCCTCTGTTGGAATGGCCTTTGCTGGTTATTGTTGTTGGTGTTGCTGTTGTTGTAATTTCTCGGAGGATACTGATTCTGTTGATGGTACTGAGGTTGTTGCTGATAGTTTTGCTGCGGAGGTTGATAAACTGGCTGAGGATGAACTGGAGCAGGAATGGTGACTGCTGCCACTGATCTGTGAACATATTGGGGCCTGCCCCTGTTGGTGTGGATGGCATTGGTCTCGCCAGTTCTTCTTGGGCCTGCAAAAGGCTTTCTTGTACTACTGGACGAGCTGGCACCATTGTCAGAAATCTTGCCCATTTTTAACAGGCTCTCAATTCTCTCCCCAGCTATGACAACATCCGCGAAGCTGGTGGAAGAGAAAGCAGCCAGCCTGTCAATATAAGTCCCCTGAAGGGTGTTCATAAACATATCTGCCATTTCCCTCTCAGACATAGGTGGCTGAACAGCAGCAGCCAGTTGCCTCCATCTCTGGGCATATTCTCGGAAACTTTCCCTTGACGACTGTGACATTCCCATTAGGAGGGTCCTGTTGGGTGCCATGTCTAAGTTATATTGATACTGTCTGATGAAGGCCTCTTCCAGGTCCTTCCAGCATCTAATAGTTGCCCTTGTCAAGTGAGAGTACCATTCTCTTGACGCTCCAGTTAAGCTATCCTCGAAATAGAACATCCAGAGCTTCTCATCCATAGTGTAGGCCTTCAGCCTCCCTAGAAATGATTGTAAATGAGTCCGGGGGCATGAAGTCCCGTTGTATTTTTCAAAACAAGAAGGCTTGAACTTATGGGGAATCCTGACCCCGTCTACCAAGCCCATGTCCATGACGTCGAAACCCAGAGAGTTTTGAGATTCTAAGGACCTCAATTTCTCAGCTATCTCATCCAACCTTCTATCATAAGTTTCTTCCCCAGCACCCATTACTGTGAATTGATCCTCTTGGGGGTCTTCTTGAAGTACCCTGGCTGCAGTGGCGGTCCCTTGAACATTTGCAGGGATGTTGACCTCAGGATGGAGGTGTGGTCCAAATACAGGGGGGTTAACATGAGGTTGGACCCTTTCATTGTTGCTAGTGCCGGCAGTTCCTATATGTGGATCTTCTTGATTCTGCCTTTCGACCATGGCCCTCAATCTTTCCTGGCTCTGAGCCATGTTGTTCATCACTTCCATAAACTGAGTCATTTGATTCCTCATCTCTAGCCTTTCATTTGCCATTTGATTTCTGACCTCAGTAAGGTCCTGCTGTACCTGATCCATTTGGATGCCCGGAAGATTGTTACGGGTTGGATAACGGTGCGGACGGTTGAGGGGAAATACCCGGCGCCGAGCAATAGTTCCTGAACATCACAACAGAGTTAGTGGCAATAAAACAAAAACCTACAAAACAAACAAAAGGGTTAGCATGCAATGCAGTATGCTTATTTGTTTTCAAAGTATCCGGCTCGGCATTCAGTTTTGACCCTTCCAGACCCTTGAAGATGCTGTTGATGTTGCTTTCGAAGTGGAACAAACTAATACATATATTGCAAAAGACAAATGGTACATAGTTCGTTTACAAATACAAGCCCTCTGAGGGGTCAAAATATATTACAGGAAAACAAAAGTACATGGAATGAAAGCAACAACAAACAAATGGTCAAACACCAAGACCAAACTCATCCTCGCGAACTTCCTTGAGAAGTGCTTCGGTCACAGGATCAGCCGGACGCTCCGTGAGATTCCTGATGAGGAGATTCTGGGTGGTAACAGCTGCTGCTAGCTTCCTGTGCTGACTTTGGTCTTTTGACCTCTTCACCCCAGCTTTGATCTTCAACTCTGATATCTCCCTCTGGGCTGCTGCCAGGGCTTCTTGCTGCTCTTTTGCACTAGCTTCCAGTTGCTCCATCTTGTCTTGAACTCTCTTGTCCTCCAGAGTACGGGCTTCGGTGATCCTGACCCACCGAGCTTGACTCTCCTTCAAATACAAGTCTGTCCTTGCTCTCTGGAACTGGGCTTCTTTGCAAGCATTCTTCAGGATTTGTTCTCCAGCTTTAGACTTTTTGATATAATCCCCAGACTTCTCAATCTTAACCAGATGCTCCACTCTCAACTTCTCCAATCTCTCAACCTCCCTCATACCATCACTCCTTTCCCGGAGGGTCTTCTGCAAAGCTTGAGTTAACTTCTCATTTCTTTCTTTCAAACTCTCAAACTCCTCCAAACTGACAGTGGCAGGTGGTGCTGAAGATGATTCAGGCATATCTTCTATAGTAAAGGGCATCCCAGAGAATTGGGCCCTGGCACGGGACCATTCATAACATTGTGCTGATGCCACATTGTTGCACTTCCCCAAAATGGTTATTCCCTTGGTTTGAACATTATCCCAGGCCCAGGCTGCCTGCCTAACAATAGCCAGATTAATCTTGTTCTCACAATAAAGAGTTTCAACCAAGTCCTGTGCCTTAGGAGTGTGGACCAGGGCATAGCCCAGTTGTCTTCTAAACAGCAGAGGGTTGTAATTGATACTACCCTTAACTCCTATTAGGGGCACATTGGGGAAATGCCCACAGCTGGTGATGATATCCCTGCCCTTGGTGCTTTGGGTGCACCATCTGATATCTGCTGAAGTTAGAGCAGTGAGTCTCTTAGCCCAGTTGCTCTGCTGATGAGGGTTTAGAAATGCATCTGTCCTGGGTAGATGCCTGAGAAGCCAAGTATGGAATAATGGACCACAACACCTCACTAATCTTCCCCTCTGCTTTTCATTCCTCTGATGCACTGAATAGTAGAGATCCCCCAATAAAGTGGGCACTGGGTTCTTCAAGATGAACAGATGGATTGCATTCTTGCTAATAAATCGAGGCTCATCTGCAAACAATACAATTCCATATATGCTCAAAGCCAATAAGGCACAGACAACTTTCCACTCCCCTAAAGAGGCTTTCAGGGTAGCTTGAGAGATCAAGAAGTCCAGATGAAAGCCAGGGATTCCAGCTTTAGAAGTCATATGCTGCTCAATCAAGACAGGTTCCAAATGCAGAGCCTTTGCTACTTCTCCATTACCAGGAAAGACCATCTCAGGGTTGAAAGGGATTCCACCCCTGATAGGCAAACCAACCAATGATGAGTATTCTTCTAATAGAGGGCCTAGCTGAAAGTCCTGAAAAGTGAAGCATCTCAGTGGGGGATCATAGAACTGAATGCAAGTGTGGATCAGGCTTCTCTGTGAAGGGTCCAGATCCATAACCATATCAAGTATATCCCCATAGTGTTCCCTGAACAATGGTATGTGATCCGGAGTGATCAGGGTCTGAATCCTCCTGATGTCAGATAACTCTGGCTGGAAGAAGTGATAGGTGATGTTGCTCTTTTTAGGAGCCATGATGCTGAGACTGAGTAGAGACAGGTGCTTGATGATAACACTGAAGAATGAGCCACTGGTTGGCTGGTGCAGATAACTGAAGTAGATAGCTGAAGCAAATGCTGATGAAGATAGGTCAGTGCTGAAGATGGGGTCAAAACCAAAACCAAAGATGAAAGTGGATACCCTGAAACACAAATAAGCAAATGTCAATATGATGCAATGTTTATGTATGCAAATGATATGCAAGGGTCTGTGACTGAGCTGGATCTGATCAAATGCCCTGATATAGGTCCAAGTGTGTTCAAGAATTCTAGTTGGAGGTCTATAAATCCAGTAACCAAGGTGGGGGACTCAAATAAAGAGCCACATGTCCAGGGTTTTAGAATCACAAGAACTGTTCCAACATGGAGTATTCTTAATCAAGTCAAAGTAACAGGGTATTCTGAGGTCAGGGTACCTGCAAACCTGTAAACAGCCCAACCCCCTCACAGGTGGTGTTCTAAAACAAGGATCCTCAGACTTGGATCAGTTATGAGAAGTGTAAACACTTCTAACCCGGAGGCACAGTGTTTACAATAACCATAAAAGTTCCTCCTCTAATTCACCTCAGTTTCTGAAGGTCAAAACTAAAGGTCATCCAGACTTAACAGGCTTCCCAGATAGCCATAGCATTGCAGGAAATCTGCAACACAGAGTTCTCAAGAAGAAACCCATATCTGAACCGTGTTTCATATTCCCGCACCAGACCGAGATGGAATGGGAAAGAATATGATTCACTCTAGCCTAGGTTTCACTCAGGTCCCAGGTACAGGACCTTAACTCTCAATAGAACCCCACCCACCAAAACAAAAAACCAGATCCAGCCAGCAGCATGACAGTATGATATATGAAAAGCAGTAAAGAAAGCAGTAAATAACTGTACATAAAGCAATAAAACATATACAAACACAAATAAACACATAACACCCCAATAAACACAAATCAATCAAACGCTAGGAGGAACCCACAAAAAGAACCAGAAGCCCTGGTTACAGTATAAGCTTCCCCAGCAGAGTCGCCAAGCTGTCGCTCCCACCAAATGACACCGGGTCAAAAGGGGTACAGACACGAACGGTCGGCGAAAGGGACAATGAGAACACACAGCCGTGAACTCACTGGAGATGAATAGAGTCGCCAGCTAGGCATTTTTATCCCGGAGGAAAGGCAATGCTGCATAGACCTAGAGAGACATGGATAAGACGGTTGCGAACCAGAGAGACTGAGAAAGGGGGTTGGTTACAACCTGGGAAGGTATTAGCACCCAGATTGTCCGCCGTACTCGACGGGATCCACGCTTAAAAGATTTGTGTTTAAAGGGGTAGTGTCAGTGCAATCTGTGTATACAATAGCTGGAAAAGGTGTACAGGTGTCAGTGTAAGGAGTGCAAAGTGTATAAATGATGTGTCAGTGTAAGAACAAGAATAAGATGCTCAATATCATGAGGCTAAAAGAATGAGGCTAGAAAGAGGGGGAATATACAGAGACTTTTGTTCGATAACTGTTAAGTTATGCCTACGTATCCTCTCGTGCAATGAGGAAGTCAGAACACCGTAGTTCGACCCAAAGAGACTGAAAGATAAATTGACTTGTGAACTGCTTGCTTGCCTATGCTCAAGTGTATGATCTGTCTGGCACAGATGCAAACTGTCTTGCATTAGACGGAAGAAGCAAGTTCTCGCTTATGAGTGAAGGTGATGAGAAAAGAATCCCGAAGGAGACGATTATTGTTTGTTTTTGTATTTTCAGTCTTTTATTGCTTTTGAAACTTTGTCATAAGTTAATGAGCTTAAGCCTAAACCAATGGGTTAGTAAACTCATCACATCTTCCCTCTGATTAGGGGTAATGAGAGTACCTTAAGTGTGAAGTCAGATTCTCACACTTAATCACCTTTGATGTAGGGTTAAGATCATTAACCTACTTGTGATTATATAGATGTTTTTGTTGTTTTTGTTTAGTGTTAAGTAATGAGATTAAGCCATAATCAGGGATTAAACAGACTCATTACACCATCCTAATAGAAGGATAATAGATGAGAATGTTTAAGCTGAGGAAAACTCCTCAACTTAATCCATGATTAGGGATTAAACTCATGACAAAACAAAGCCTTTGATTAAGTGGATTTTAATTAATGATATGGTGATGAAGTGGATTTTATGATTTGTAAGACAACTTGAGGGGGACTTGTCCATTAACACTAGGGTTAGTCCTTCTTAACCAATTAAGGAAGAATTAGAACCCTAATGCAAGGCCCAAGTTACAAGTGTGATGTCTTGATGATTATTAAGTGAATTTATTAAGGGAGTTAAACACATTAAGGGTTTAACACTTAGGATTAAAGTTATACACTCCATCCTAAGAGAAGGATGCAGGCATAAGCTTAATCACAAAGCCTTAAAGCCTTTAGGGTTTAGTCCCTGATTATGAGATGAGAAGAGAAGACTCAAAAGAGACCCAAAGGTAAAACTAAGAGGGGAGACTAATCAAAACCCTAATCATTGTCATGCTTGGTTGTTCCTAAGGTTTGTGAGGTTTTCAAGAGAAATCTTCAAAGGAACCACCAGGAAGCAGATGAAAGGAGCAGAGAGAAGCAAAGTAACTTGCTTCATTTAAGAAGACAAGTCACTTGAGGAAAGAAAGTGGGGAGAAGAAGAATGAGCAAGCTCAAACTCAAACACATATAGAAAATGCAGCAATGGATGCAAGAGAGATGAAAATAAAGGTTATGAGAAGTGAAAGCAAATTCACTTCTCAAAGTTACTTACCACCTGAAAGGTTAGAAAAGAAATGCAATGCAATGCAAAATGGGATGAAATGACATGATGCAAACCAAAACCAGAAGCATATGCATGATGCTAATGATGCTATGAGATGCTACAAACATGAGGCAGCACATGGAAATGATCATACAAACTTATGAATGCAAATGAAGCTAGTTAGGAACCATGAAAACACATGAAAAGTTATGAAGTGCACATGACATACAACATGGCAAATACATGATGCAATGATCAAACATGTTTTCTATATGTCTTATGATGCCAAATGAATCACATGGAAGCATGGAATGTCATGGCAAGTCATGTTATGCAAGAGAATGCAAGATGGATGCATATGGAAGCCCAAATTAGGGTTTATGAATCAAACATCAAACACAAACCAAAACCAGAAGCAAACCCTTAGATAAAAAATGGAAAATGCCACACAAAAGACCCCTAATCCCATACTAAACCACTGCCCAAAGGAGAGGTCTCAACTCTTAACCAATCTTAAGTTATGATTTTTACAAGTTTCTAGGGTTTTTAGGGTTCCTAAACAAAAGAAATGTCAAACAATTTGAAAATGCAAGATCAAATCATGGCAATTTAATCTCAAAAACTACATGCTAAACACAATGCAATGCAAAAAGAATCAATGTCCAACTCTTCATGGATAGGCAGAAATGATTTTTTGAACTTTGGATCAAATTAATGCATAAAAATGATTTTAATTCAATGAAAAATTATCAAAATGCATCAAGATCAAAAAAGAAATTTGGTTTGAAGGTTGGACAATGTTTCTAAATGTCTTAGAAAATTTCATGAATTTTTTGGTGATTTTTAAATACCTAAAAGTATTTTTAATAAATTAATTTCCATTAATCAATTAAAAATAATCTTTTAAATATTTAAAAATACATTTTTAATGCAAAAAATGAAAATAAAAATATTTTTGTGTTTGAAAAATTAATGAAACTCAGGATAAAAAATTTCATAATTTTTAAACAAGTTTTGCTATTTTAAATAAATTGTGCAAATAAAATGAAAGAAAATGAAATAAAAATTGAAATAAATGGAAGTCAACTGAATGGATGGCTGGGATGGCTTCTGAGTTTGAAAGGGTTGACTGCGCGCGTTAGTGGAGGGCCAGGATTGCGTCTGGTTAAATTAATTTAATTATGGATTAATTAAACTAACTGAGTGGATTAGGGCTAAACAAATGGATCTGGGCCATTCATTCGCGCGGCAGGTCAACAAAGTCTACTGATCCTACGCTCAATATTCAAACGACAATTAATTACAGGATTATGCCCTAATGATTTTCAGGTGGCCGGAGAAGGCCTCCGGTCGTCTTCTCCGGTGGGAAGCCCACCTGAAAATCCCTAAAACTCTCAAAACCTAACTAAAACGAAATCTAAAAACTTGGAAATGATTCACACTCACTCACGAACCAAAACCCCCAATCAAAACAAATTTATTCTTCCTGGAACTCATGAATCGAACGAAACAAATTTTTAGGTCACAGAGTTTCAGAGAGCAATTAAATTCTCATTTCATCACCATTTTCAAAACTAAAAGCATCAGGATAATCAGTAAGACATGGAGAACAAGTTTAGAACTTAAAAATCCATTTCTGGAAAAAAAATTCTTGAGCTACCTGAGATTCGAAGCTTTCACTCCAGCAACTTTCTGACCTCCTCTCCTTGTGAAATCCACTCCACTTGATCCCCTAATGATGCTTGAATGCTTAGAAGGAGTTTGAGTTAGCTGATTAGGGAGTTTGCACAGCTTCTGCTCAAGCTCAGGTGAAAATGGTGATTGTGATGCAGGCAGTTTCAGGCCAATGTGAGTGGTTCTTTGTGGTCAGGGTGATGTTTTGAGAAGGTTTGTGGAGTTTGTTTGGGTGTTTGTGAGCTGTGGAAGATGTTTCGAAGGAAACTGCAGGTGAGGGTGAAAATGGAGAAACCAAGTTCTTGATGGATTCAGGCTTGGGCTTTGCTTGGTTTAGGCTCTATGAAGCATGGTGAGATGATTAGTGAAGCTGGTTTGAATGTTGGTGGTTTGTGCAGAGAGTTTCGAAGAGAAATGCAAATGGGGTGTGTTTTGTGTATATGATGTTGTGATGTGTTTCAGCCTTGCTTGATGTATGAAATGTCTTGCTCTTTGTCCACATAAACCTCTCTCATTGGTCAGATGACATGACATGTGCTTTATTGATTGGTATGGTGCTTTTTGCAAATTGTCAACTTTGTGTAAGGAGGGGCATGGGTCATGTTTCAGCCAAGTACAAAGGGTGTGGGTTGCGCAGCAAGGTGAGGGAGAAAGGCTAGGATTGGTCAGCAGGCTAGGCAGCAAGTGGGTGAGGTGTTATCATGAGTTTTGCAACTTGGTTCCCTTTAGTTCTCATGGAAGAAACTTGCTTCACAAACCATGCAAACATGTGATTCCCTTGGTTCAATCTGAACTTTAAGGCTTGGATTATGTTGGTATAAGGATTAGGCATCAATTAGAAGTCACAAATGCCTTTGGTACATGATTTTGCAAGTTTTCCTTTTAGTGCATAATCTTGAAAATTAGTGATTTTTGGCAACTTTGTCACACCATAACTTTTGATCCAAGAAGAATTAGATCATGTTCTTGTACTTTTTGAAAAGGGAAAAATGTGTTCTACAACTTTCATGACCAAAGTTTCTCCATTTGAAGCTTTTTTGGATCAAAAATCAAGGCTTGAAAAATGACCTAAAATGACATATTCTTGAAAAGTCAACCATGCCCTAAAAAGTCAACTTTGCAAAAACTCCAAATTCTTGATTTTTGTGAACTTCAACCTTCTTCCATGATCAAATAAAGATCATATACACTCAAATTGATGAAGAATGCCCATTGGTTGGGTCATTGGGGGCCTCAGATGCCCTGATTTTGCACTGACTTGTCTGAAAAGTCAACTCTTGATCAGATGACTTCCCCATGGAATTTCTTAATGAAACTTGATATGCATACTCCCTATACCATATAGAGACCAATAGAAACAAGAATGACCAAAAAATTTGAAGTTATGGCCTCTGAAACCAAAACCCTAATTTTAGGTCAACTGTGCAGTCAAACTTGGCTCTGCACCCACACCAATCCCAACTCTTGTGATTCTTTGCATTTCTTGACTTTGAGAGGATGTAATATGATATAAGAACACACATGGATCCCTTTGAATTGATTGATGGCCTTTGGAGTGGCTCAGGAGGCTCTTGGATTGCTCAGATCACAAACCCTAGATGCAGATGACTTTGAAACAATGTAGTGAATCAAAAATGTAATATGAGGTGATATGATTGTGTTTATGCATATGAAATGATCACAAGCCATGGTGTGAATGGGTGAGGGCAAATTTTGGGTGTTTACAACCACTCCAACTGAGCTCCAGATAAGCTCTCTTGAAAGAAATGGATCCATAACTTCTTGTCAGCAGTGTGAGGCTGAATCCTTCTGACATAAGACCTCAAATGCAGCTTGGGACAAGAGACCCCATCATAAACAACAAAGGTAGGAACCTTGAAACCAATGGGTATGACAACCCCAGATATCAGACTCAAATCCTCAAAATCCAGCCCAGAAGATTTCTGCAACTCCATAGCATCCATTCTATCCACCAGCATCTTGAATTTGTCCTCATTAGGATCATGGTAGTAATTAGCCTCAGAATCAGAGTCCCCCATAGTGTTGTGGAGACTGCCTCCCTCTTTTTCAGATTCCTCAGATTCATAGTCTTCAACCTGTTCTTTGGTATTGACAGGACCTTTGAACCTTCTTCCCATGTTGAGCAGGCCACCTGACCTTCTAGTCTTCTTAGTCTTCTTGGCCAGCAGTGTCTTCAATTCATCATTCCCCTTGGATAGGTTCAGAATCAGCTCTTGGAACTGTGCATTCTGTGCCTGGAGATCCTTAACTGATTGTTCAAGAGCCATTGCTGAAATAAACAGCGAGAAGATGAGAAACCTGTGCACAATTATAAACCTGTGATGCAATGAAATGATATGTGAATGCATATGCAATGTTTTCAAGGACCGCAGGATTTAAATTTGCTTAGACAAACAAGAAGGTAAACTTTTATTAGTAATAACTTTGTTTTGCCTCTTGGGCTTACAAAAAATGAAATGAAATAAATACAAGATATGGGGTTTTAAGTCTCCCATGGACGTTTCCTCTTTGTGTTGAGGTATGAATTGAGATTCCGTTCCTCGTGAAGTTGCTTTGTTAGTTCCAGAATTCTTTCTTGGCTTGCTTTGTAACGAGCCTCGAAAGTATCCCTTTGCTCCTTCAACTGGATCCAAGATCTCTGCAAGTCTTCCATGTCAGTAGGCATGTCTGGGTAAAGGATGGTATAAGCAGTATCTCCTTCAGCAACAGGTTCCATGGTAACTGGCAGGATAGCAGGATATGGCATCATGAGAGTCTGAGCACGAGATCGCACCCATCTGAGATAAGCCTCCATAGGGATAGTGTACTTAGGCTCCAGTGTCTTGCTGTCAACCCTGTTTACTTTTCCCCAGGCTCGTATGAATCTCTGACGGTAACCTTGAAGATCGTTGTCGTAGTCGAACACAATGCCCTGAATCAACATGTCATGTGGGTCATCACTCCGAGCGTAACCAAACTGTCATAAAGCTAGAGAGGGGTTGTAGGTGATGCCTCCTCTTATGCCTAGAAGTGGAACATTAGGAAACTCCCCACAAAGGTCAATAATAGTGACATTCTCCATAGATCTGGAGCACCAATGAATATCTGAGTGAGAAAGTGACATGATCCTTTTGGACCATCTGAACCCTTGCTCATTCTTCATCACTGAGCGAGGAAGGTGAGAAATAAACCACCTAGAAAGCAAAGGTATGCAGCACATAAAAGTTCCTCTTGCCCTTGTAGTACGGGTGTGAAGAGAATGCAGGATGTCTCCAAGCAATGTAGGCACTAGATTGTGACTCAGGAATATGTTGATGGCATAAACATCTATGAACTGATCTGGATTGGGGAACAACACTAAGCCATAAATCAGCAAGGCTAAGATATCCTCAAAAGCATCATAACTCATAGCCTTCAAGAACATTTGAGCCTTCTCTATCAACACCTTAGCAAGAATACCCTTGACTCCACTTCTCATTTCTAGAACAATGTCAACCTTCTTCAGATGTAGAGCTGCAGCAATAACCTCAGGTTTAGGCTCTCTTTCCAAACCTGTGAATGGTTTCTGATCAAGAACAGGTATACCCAGAAGTTTAGAGAACTCCTCCATGGTTGGAACCAGCTGGTAGTCGGGGAATGTGAAGCAATGGTGCTTAGGATCAAAGAACTGAAACAGGACACTCATTATGTCTTCATTGAACCCTGAGATGGCTAGATCCAATAGGTGGCCATGTCTCTTGATGAACTGGGAATGATCAGACACTTGAGAAACCAACTCTTTAAGCTTAGCAGGTATGCCCACAAAGTTGATCCTGATGGTATTTCTACGAGCAGTAGTCATGACCTGCAACAAAGAATAAAGATAAATCCTTTGGTCCTTGAAATGGTTAGTGAAAATGTTATGCTTATGATGCATGATGATGTCATGATGTTATGCTCAATCACAAACATGTGGCACACACAAGCAAGTCACACAATAGCCCTAGGTTTAAAGGCTTGCATGAGGTTCAAAGGTAAGTACCCTCCCCTGAAGTTACATGGTTCATCCTGTCCTACAAAAGTAACCAGGTTCTAAGGGATCTCAATATCATTGATCCTTCACAAGGGTGGTTGTTCAGAAGGCAACTTACTTGCCAACCAAAACCCTCCAAGTTTAGAATCTCAATGAGCGTAGTATCGAGTATCAACCAACTTCATTCTGCACCAAAGCCGGTTATCTCACTACTTTCTAAAGGCCAAGATGAGTTAACTAGGGTTCTAAAAGTTAGTTAGTGCATTGACAACATATGGCAGCCTCATATTATCCTCAACTTGACTTAAGGAACATAAGCACCAACCAAGAAGTCACACTAACTATGGCCACCAGATCAACCATATCGGTATACGCCGTACAGTTTCCTTGGTCTATTGCCATTTACCTAAGGTACACTAGATCCGGGTTAGGACCTTTCACACATAAGAGCCCAACAAGTAAAGTAAAGCAAACAAAGCAAACAATTTAAGTGATCTAATTCCTAAGGGTACCCCTCTTTTATTAAATCCCCAACAGAGTCGCCAGTTCTGTAACACAGTGGGAGAACTGACTTTTAGTTTTGTTGCGGATAGCAAGAGTCGCCACCGACTTTTATTTTATCCAAAGGAAAGGCATAAAAGAACAGGAAAGACCTTTTAAAAGATTTTTGGGTCCGGGGGGTAGGTTATGTAAAGGGAAGGTGTTAGCACCCTTTACATCCATGGTTATCCATGGGCTCTTAGTTACTTAGCTCACTTTAAAATGTTTTTGAAATGTGAAGTGTGTGAATAGAAATTTTCTTAAGAGTTTGATAATGATCCATGTACGGATGCGTAAAAAAACCTTTGTTTTGAAAATTGTTTGAAATGTGTGAAGTGTTTGAAAAGTTTTGAAGAGTGAGCAAGTAACTATGAGGAACCTACCCTAAAGTTTAAGTCTTTCTGTTCTTTATCCTTTAAGTGGTAAGACTATCCCTATTATTAAGGAATAGGTAGTCATTACCTTGGATATGAGGGACAAGTGAGGGACATTTGTTTTAATGAAGGCAACTGTGGGGTGTATAAGCAATTCGAAGGGACTATCATCTTTATTCGAAAGGGACAAGATCATTATGAAAGGCAACCACTTAAGGGACTTGATCTTTGATTATGAAGGGACTAGATGACTTTTCTTTTTAAGGGACTTATGCTTTATACACCCCACTTGACCTTATGATTAGGCAACATTGAGAGGTAACCCTAGAAAGTGAGATGGCGATTAAAAATCGACTTACGTGTGTGAGTGTTTAATTTAATATTTATCTTATGATTTAAGTGACCTAAATTCAATTTTTAAATATAATACATATTTACACTCCCTATTTTACTAACCATAGCATAAGAAATAAACAATTTAAATATTTACAAAAAATTACATCCAGGAGCATTTACATAATAATAAAGCAATTAAAATTAAATAGCAAAATAAAATAAATAAATAAGCAATTATAAATAATAAATAAATAAGCAAGAATAATTATAATAGGGGTTAGTAATAAAAATTAAAAATAAATAAGGTTAGTGAAATAATAATAATAAGCATAATTAAAAAATAAATGGATTAGTAATAATAATAAACAAAATAAGATAATAAATAAGAATTAGAAATTATTAAGGAAATATGAACAATTTAATTATAAAATTTAAAATTATAAACAAATTAGATAAATTATAGACATATTATGAGAAATTATTAAATTTTGCAATTTTAGAAATTATTTATATATATAATTAATTATAAACAATGATAGAATATTTATATATTAAAATGAGATTGATTATAATTTAATTATATTAACTAAAATATATACATAATAATTATATTTACAAAGTTTAGAAAATAAAAATTAGGTTTTTAATAATTATTTAGAAAAGATAAACTAGGGTTTCTAAAATTTGGGTTTGATTTACAATAATAATTTATTTAACTAAATAATATATACATTTTATAATTGCAATACATAATAATAAAAACTAATTTTTTAATTTAGAAAATAAATTTTCAGAAACTAGAAAACATAATATATATATTTTATAATTTAGAAATCACTATAGAAAATAATATAACAATATAATTTATTATTTGAATTTATTTTATATGGAATATTAATTAAATTGAAAGAAATAAAGAAAAAGAATAAGAAAACAAAAACCTGATGGGGCTGGGGTTTGAACCCAGTCCCTTATGCTTGCCAACAACAGCATACACCACTGGGCCATCAGCGCGCGTGTGACATTGTAGGGAGAAGAATTGGTTTTATGCTTTGAATCTGGAAAATCATAAAAATAATAAAACAAAGTAAAAGGCCTGGGGGTAGAATCGAACCCAGGACCTCTTAAACGCGCAAACATACACATGACCAATCCTGCTGGGTGAGCGAGTCTGTCAATGAATCAACTGCAAACCATAATATATTACGCTTGCAATTAAGATAGAAAAATAACAAAAAATTGGTTGGAATGAAGATTCGAACACCACCCCTCCAGCAATACGCGCGTTTGTCTTACCACTAGGACAATCATTGGCTTCTGAAATATAAACAGAGAGAATTCATAATATTTTAAACAAACTTTTCAAATTATAAAACGCGCGCGCTGGACCTTCTTCTACCTCCAGACCTGCGAAACCAGCTGCGAAAATTGCTAGGGGATTACCTGCGAATTCTGTTTCACAGGAAAACCTACGAATATCATATTGCTCAATTCCTGCACGATTTTTCCAAATTGATTGTGCCAACATATTCAAAACCATTCATACAATTCAAATATGTCAATAAAAATCATTTAAATAGCCTATATCCCATAACCCCAATTCGGATGTTCAAACCCTAATCATGGCAACTTGTGATACCTGCACCAAAACTCACTAACAAATGTCCAGAAACAATCAATAACACATTATGAATCATAATCAATCAACAAAAACAATAGAAAATGCATATATGAAGGAAATCGAAATCTTGTCTTCCATGGACATTTGAAGCTTCGGTTTCCATTAGATATGGGGTTATAGATGCTTATGAACATATGAATAGCATCCTGAGAGTCTAAGGATCATCTCTACGTCTTTAAAATACCTTTAACTGTCCTTTAAATGTGAATCCAAAAATTGAAATTTCAATGGATTTTTGAATGTCAAGAATGCTTTTGGAGGCTGCCAATCCGTGAGTTCATGTTAGGGTTACACTAAGTACTTATAGGAGGATGTTTTTATTTTAAAAAATTGAATGGTTGTGTATAAGATTTGATTCAAAAAGATTCACAATGATAAGCTTTGAAATTTCAATATTTTTGCATCAACACTTTCTATTTCAAGCCAATCAATGTTATTCTTGTATCAATTTGTTCCATGCTGAATTCATGACTTTCTAGAACCAAAAATAAAATTTAATCTTCATATTTAATATTTTATTTAAATTTAAAATGATTTTAAGTAGAAAAAATCATAATAAATTAATTAAATAAAATAAAAATTATGAAAATATCATAGAATTTTCGTGCATGATGTCATGGATTGCTTTGGGTCATTAAAAGTTCAGCCCACTTGACAAAATTTGGTTTTAAACCTCCATTTGCTTCATAAACTTCCCTAAAATTTCCCAACTTTGCAAGGGCACATATCCTTCAATTTTAATGGTATGAGGGTGTTCTTGGACATTTTGGAAAGCTTGAAGAGTCCTCTAAACAACCCCACTGGTTTCATATCCATATCATTTACCAATCTCAAGTTATGCCCTTTTGAAGTTGTTGACTTTTTGTTGACTTTCAAAAGGACCTATAATGTCTTAGCTCATACCTTCCAAATGAAGCATTTTTGGGCTTGGCTTGTGAGACACAAAGTTGTAGAGAATTCAATTTCCTTCAAAATGAGCTTTGAGTTGAGCCTTGGTGATGAAGTATGTGAAAGTTATGGCTGGTCAAAGTTCAGTTGACTTTTACTGAGAAAACCCTAATTTAGAAACTCCTGATTCTTGATGATCTGAAATCTCCTTGATGAATCATGATCAACCCTTGATCAAATGATGAATTTTAATTCATATACTTGATGTTGTCAAAAAAATCATGAAGTTTGACTTTGGTTTGACCACAGTTGACCTCAGTTTGACTTTTAAACTGTTTTGACTGATTTTGACTTATCTGATCATCTGACTGAGCAAACTTTGGGAAAAAGTCTTGAAACTTGTCATGGGGATTCTTAAACACATATAAGATGTTATGAAGCTCACTTGAAGTCTTGGAAGTTCATTTAGCCTGATTAAAGTCAAAACCCTAGTTTTGGATGCACTGCTTAGGAGGTGCATTGTCTGAGGGAATTGTCAACTCTTCTGACCAGTTGTGAACTTTGTGAACCTTGTGAACCATCATAAAATGTCTTATGAACCTCAGGGGAGGTATTGTGAACCTTGTGAACCTTGTGAACTTCATAAAGTGACTTGTAGACTTCCTGAACCTCATAAAAAGTCTGGTAAGCATTGTGAATCTTGTGAACCTTGTGAACCTTCATGAAGTGACTTGTAGACTTCATGAGCCTCATGGAAGGTATTGAAAGCATTGGGAAACTTGTGAACCTTGTGAACCTTCATGAAGTGACTTGTAGACTTCATGAGCCTCATGAAAGGTCTTGAAAGCATTGTGAATCTTGTGAACCTTGTGAACCTTCATGAAGTGACTTGTAGACTTCATGAGCCTCATGGAAGGTATTGAAAGCATTGTGAATCTTGTGAACCTTGTGAACCTTCTTAGTACACAAAGTCTTGTATTGTGAGGGAAAATCCAAGCATCCAAGTTGTAGTCTTCATCATAGTCACCCACAGCATTGATCTGATTTTTCATAATCCCCTGATTGGTGATACAAACAGCACGAGAACGACGAACAGCCTTCTGAGATTCTGCAGTAAAACCCAAACCAAATTTGTCAGACTTGTACAGAATATCAAGAAGCTGACCCCAAATAGTACAACCACCTTCATCCACCACAGCTCTAGCATCTTTAAGGGAGGCCATTGTAGGAGGTACTCTGGTGACCACAGGAACTTTCTTGACAACAGGAGGAGCTTCATAATCATTAACAATCCAAGGAACCACTTCAAATGTCTGACACGGAGTTTCAACGTATTCACCTTCCACTTCAAAATATTTAAAGGTGATCAAATGGCTAACTACATATCCTTCCTCTCCGTAAACCGTAACAACCTTTCCTTCTACCAGATATCTCAATTTCTGGTGTAAAGTGGAGGTTACAGCACCTGCCCCATGGATCCAGGGACGCCCAAGCAAACAAGAGTACGATGGACGAATATCCATTACATAAAAGGTAGCATTGAAAACCTGAGAACCAACTTTGATTGGGAGATCAATTTCTCCATGCACCACTCTTCTTGAGCCATCAAAAGCCTTCACCACTATATTACTGGGCTTCAACACAGCATCTTCAGGACTAAGCTTATTCAGGACTTCTTTGGGTAACACGTTCAGAGAGGAACCATTGTCTATCAATACATGTGACAAAGTAGTGCCCCTACATTCAATAGAGATATGTAGAGCCCTGTTATGATCCCTCTTAGCCGGAGTCAAATCAGCATCGGAGAAACCTAACCCATTATCATAGGTTAAGTGTGCAACACAATTTTCAAACTGGTCAACAAAAATTTCATTTGGTACATGAGCAGTCTTTAGAAACTTGATCAAGGCCTTGGCATAAGCCTCAGAGCACAACAATAAAGACAACATAGAAATCTTGGAGGGAGTATGCCCCAATTGATCAACAATGTCATAATCACTCTTGCGAATGATTTTCAATACTTCTTCCATCTGCTTAGAAAGATCATCAGCAGCTGGCACATCAGTTGGTATAGGTTCAATAACAGGACCTTTGCCCCGAGCATCAGTGGTGGAGGTAGCAGCTGGAGTAACTTCATTCTTGGAGGTAATTGGAGGAGAGAAAACTCTTCCGCTTTGTGTGATCTTACTAGATCCAGCAATGTTATCAATATCAACAGGCATATCAGCTAAGGGTTCCTGCTTAACACCATGGATATAAACATCAGACCCATAATGCCAAGGCACAACTTTATCAGAAGTATACGGAATGGGACCAGGAGTGGTAATGATCATAGGAGCCACTCTAGCTTCAGCAACAATCTTCACAGGGCCTTCAGCAGTAATCTTAATTGGACCCTTATGAGTGGTTTTGACAGGACCCTTGGAAGTAATCCTCACCGGCACTTTATCAACCATATCCACCTCTTCAACCTTCGCACGCTTAGTTATATGATCAACCATACTCTCTACAGAAGGTGGAGTCCTCTCAAACACTATGGTGTAATTATTCATGAGGCGTTGAATTCCATCCCTCAATCTCCAGCAACTATCTGGCTTATAGGTACAATATAAACAATCTTCACGACAACCTGGAAAGAACCCAGCTTGTACTAGCTTCTTCTTGATAACAGACAAAGGTGTAGTCAACTCTGCAACTGAGGAAATATGTGAATCTTCATCAATGGCATTGACAGTCTTCTCATGATTTGGCATGGGAGCAGTGATCACATTTGGAGTACCCGAAGGGTCAAACTCAATCTCTCCCGCATCAATCATATCTTGAATTTTGTTCTTCAATACCCAGCAACTATTGGTATCATGTCCCTGACAGTTCGAATGATATGCACATCGTGCATTAGGATTGTACCTGGGAGAGGTAACATTAGGATTCTGAGGAGCATCTTTCAGAGTGATAAGTTCAGCCTTCAACAAGTGTTGCAATGCTTGGGCCATTGACATGTTGATCTTAGTGAACTGCCTTCTAGCCCTCTGTTGATTTCCCTGTGGCTGCTCTGGTGTTGTAGGAGTTGGATTGGAGATATGAACTGCACTCACAGACTGATGCCTTCTATTACGATCAGGTTGACCATAAACAGCATTTGACTCTTTCTTCCCACTGGGAGGCTTCTTTGTAGTACTGGATGAAGAAGCACCCACTTGGATCTTGCCACTCCTGATACCACTTTCTACGCGCTCTCCTGTCATTATCAACTCAGTGAAGCCAGACGATGAACTTCCAATGAGATGACTGTAAAAAGGACAATTCAACGTACACATGAACATATCAACTAACTCCCTGTCAGTTAGAGGTGGTTGCACTCTTCCAGCCAAGTCTCTCCACTTCTGAGCATACTCCTTGAAGCTCTCTTTAGTACCCATAGACATGCTCTGAAGTTGCATGCGAGTAGGGGCTAAATCAGCATTGTATTGATATTGCTTATAAAAGGCTTCAGCAAGATCATTCCAATCACGAATGTTGACACTCTCCAACTGATAGTACCATTCCAATTGAGCTCCAGATAAACTCTCTTGGAAGAAATGGATCCACAACTTCTTATCAGCAGTGTGGGGTTGGATTCTCCGGACATAAGACCTCAGATGCAGCTTGGGGCAAGAGACACCATCATAAACAACAAAAGTAGGAACCTTGAAACCAATGGGTATAACCACCCCAGATATCAAACTCAGGTCTTCAAAATCCAGCCCAGAAGACTTCTGTAATTCCATAGCATCCATTCTATCCACCAGCATCTTGAACCTGTCCTCATTGGGCTCATGATAGTAGTTGGCCTCAGAATCAGAGTCCCCCATTGTGTTGTGGAGACTGCCTCCCTCTCTTTCAGACTCTTCAGACTCACAATCTTCAACCTGTTCTTTGGTCTTGACAGGACCTCTGAACCTTCTTCCCATGTTGATTAGGCCACCTGACCTTCTAGTCTTCTTAGTCTTCTTGGCCAGCAGTGTCTTCAATTCATCCTGCCCCTTGGACAAGTTCAGGATCAGCTCTTGGAACTGTGCATTTTGTGCCTGAAGATCCTTAACTGTTTGCTCAAGAGCCATTGCTGAAATAAACAGCGAGAAGGTGAGAAACCTGTACACAAGAAACCTGTGATGCAATGATATGATGTATTAATGTGTATGCAATGTTTTCAAGGACCGCAGGATTTAAATTTGCTTAAACAAACAAGAAGGTAAATTTTTATTAGTAATAAATTTGTTTTGCCTCTTGGGCTTACAGAAAATGAAATGCTATAAATACAAGAGATGGGGTTTTAAGTCTCCCATGGACGTTTCCTCTTTGTGTTGAGGTATGAGTTGAGATTCCGCTCTTCGTGAAGTTGCTTTGTTAGTTCCAGGATCCTTTCTTGGCTTGCTTTGTAATGAGCCTCGAAAGTATCCCTTTGCTCCTTCAACTGGATCCAGGATCTCTGTAAATCTTCCATGTCAGTAGGCATGTCTGGGTGAAGGATGGTATAAGAAGTATCCCCTTCAGCAACAGGTTCCATGGTAACTGGCAGGATAGCAGGATATGGCATCATGAGAGTCTGAGCACGAGATCGCACCCATCTGAGGTAAGCTTCCATAGGAATAGTGTACTTACGCTCTAGAGTCTTGTTGTCAACCTTGTTCACTTTCCCCCATGCTCGTATGAACCTTTGACGGTAACCTTGCAGATCGTTGTCGTAATCAAACACAATACCCTGAATCAAAATGTCATGTGGACCATCACTCCGAGCGTAACCAAACTGTCGTAAAGCTAGTGAAGGGTTGCAGGTAATGCCTCCTCTTATGCCTAGAAGTGGCACATTAGGAAATTCCCCACAACGGTCAATGATAGTGACATTCTCCATAGATCTGGAGCACCAATGAATATCTGAATGCGAGAGTGACATGATCCTTTTGGACCACCTGAACCCTTTCTCATTCTTCATTACTGAGCGAGGAAGGTGATAAATAAACCACCTAGAAAGCAAAGGTATGCAGCACATCAAAGTTCCTCGTGCCCTTGTAGTACGAGTATGAAGAGAATGCAGGATGTCTCCAAGCAATGTAGGCACTGGGTTGTGACTCAGGAATATGTTGATGGCATGAACATCTATGAACTGATCAGGATTGGGGAACAACACTAAGCCATAAATCAACAAGGCTAAGATCTCCTCAAAAGCATCATAGCTCATAGCTTTCAAGAACACTTGAGCCTTCTCTATCAACACCTTAGCAAGAATACCCTTAACTCCGCTTCTCGTTTCTAGAACAATGTCAGACTTCTTCAGATGTAGAGTTGCAGCAATAACCTCAGGTTTAGGCTCTTTTTCCAAGCCTGTGAATGGTTTCTGATCAAGTACAGGTATACCCAGAAGTTTAGAGAACTCTTCCATTGTAGGAACCAGCTGGTAGTCGGGGAATGTGAAGCAATGGTGCTTAGGATCAAAGAACTGAAATAGAACACTCATCATGTCTTCATTGAACCCTGAAGTGACTAGATCCAATAGGTGACCATGTCTCTTGATGAACTGGGAGTTTTCAGACACTTGAGAAACCAATTCTTTAAGCTTAGGAGGTATTCCTACAAAGTTGATCCGGATAGTGTTTCTACGAGCAGAAGCCATGGCCTGCAACAAAGAACAAAGATAAATCCTTTGGTCCTTGAAATGGTTAGTGAAAATGCTATGCTTATGATGCATGATGATGCTATGATGTTATGCTCAATCACAAACATGTGGCACACACAAACAAGTCACACAATAGCCCTAGGTTTGAAGGCTTGCAGGAGGTTTAAAGGTAAGTACCCTCCCCTGAAGTTTAGATGGTTCATCCTATCCTACAAAAGTAACCATGTTCTAAGGGATCTCAATATCATTGATCCTTCACAAGGGTGGTTGTTCAGTAGGCAACTTACTTGCCAACCAAAACCCTCCAAGTTTAGAATCTCAATGAGCGTAGTATCGAGTATCAACCAACTTCAGTCTTCACCAAAGCCGGTTATCTCACTACCTTCTAAAGGCCAAGATGGGATGACTAGGGTTCTAAAAGTTAGTTAGTGTATTGACAACATATGGCAGCCTCATATTATCCTCAACTTGACTTAAGGAACATAAGCACCAACCAAGAAGTCACACTAACTATGGCCACCAGATCAACCATATTGGTATACGCCGTACAGTTTCCTTGGTCTATTGCCATTTACCTAAGGTACACTAGATCCGGGTTAGGATCTTTCACACATAAGAGCCCAACAAGTAAGTATAAAGCAAACAAGGCAAACAATTTTAAAGTGATCTAATTCCTAAGGGTACCCCTCTTTTATTAAGTCCCCAGCAGAGTCGCCAGTTCTGTAACACGGTGGGAGAACTGACTTTAGTTATGTTACGGATAGCAAGAGTCGCCACCGACTTTTATTTTATCCAAAGGAAAGGCATAAAAGAACAGGAAAGACCTTATAAAAGATTTTTGGGTCCGGGGGGTAGGTTATGTAAAGGGAAGGTATTAGCACCCTTTACATCCATGGTTATCCATGGGCTCTTAGTTACTTAGCTCACTTTAAAATGTTTTTGAAATGTGAAGTGTGTGAATAGAAATTTTCTTAAGTATTTTATAATGATCCATGTACGGATGTATATAAAACCTTTGTTTTGAAAATTGTTTGAAATGTATGAAGTGTTTGAAATATTTTGAAGAGTGAACAAGTATCTAAGAGGAACCTACCCTAAGTTTAAGTCTTTTCTGTTCTTGAATCCTTTAAATGGTAAGATTATCCCTATTATTAAGGAATAGGTAGTCATTACCTTGGATGTGAGGGACAAGTGAAGGGACATCTGTTAGTTAGGCAACTGTGGGGTGTATAAGAAATTCGAAGGGACTTATCATCTTTATTCGAAAGGGACAAGATCATTACGAAGGCAACATTCGAAGGGACTTGATCTTTTTATCTGTTTAAGGGACTAGATGATGTGAGATTAGGGACTTTGCTTTATACACCCTACTTGACCTTTTGTTTTAGGCAACATGAGAGGCAACCTTAGGAAGTGAGATGGCGATCCAGGATCGACTTACGTGTGTGGGTGTATAATTTCAAATATTTATCTTTTAAATTAATGATCTAAATTAATTTTAAATACAAACATGTTTCACTCCCTATTTTACTAACCATAGCATTTAAAAAATAAATATTAAATATTACTACTAAAATATTACATAAAGGAAACAATTACATAATAATAATAATTAACAAATTAAATAAATAAGCAAAATAAATAATAATAAATAATTGGGTTAGTAATAATAATAATAATAAATCACAATATATAAATGGGGTTAGTAATAATAAAATAAATATCATATGAAAATAAACATAATTAATAATATAAACAAAAAATATTAGCATAATAATTAAAAGATCAATTTTTTATATGAACAATTATTTTTTAAGATTAAGAAGAAAATATAAACAATTATATACTAATTATCATAAAGTTTTAAATTATATACAAATTATAAAAATTAGGTTAATTATAAACATTTTATGAAAATAAATTATATTTACAAAATTAAATTAGCAAGTTTTAATTATTTTTAAGCATATACTAAAAACTATTTAAATAATAATTACAAATCAATTATAAAAATTAGACACATAATTAAAGTTTTTTTTAAAAGTGATAATTAACAAATTAATATTTACAATTAGAGTTTATAAAAATAATTAGGTTTTAAAAATATTTAGGGTTTTAGAAAATTAGGGTTATGAATTTTAGAAAAATAAAATTAGGGTTTATATATTTTTTAGAATAACAAATTAGAATTAATTAATAACTATATAAAATTATACAATATTTACAATTTACAAAAATAAATAATTTTTCCAATAAGATTTAAATTATAAAAAAAAAGATGAGTTCTAAAATAATATAAGCATTCTATTTATTTTATTATTTAAATTTGTTTAATTATAATAGAAATTAATTAAATAAAAAAAATCAGAGAAAAGAATGAAAAAGCAAAACCTGCCTGGGCTGGGATTTGAACCCAGTCCCTAAGCTTTCAACCCTCAAGACCAGCACTCCAACCACTGGGCCATGCGTGCGCAGGTGCTAGCAAATGCACTCCATGAGGTTTTGTTGCTTAACCTGGAGAAATCATGAAAAAAACAAAACAAATAACACAAAAGGCCTGGGGAGGGATTCGATCACAGGACCTTCTCATAACACGCAGACACACTTACCATCCAGCCGGGAGGGCGCAACTGGTAGTTAATCCACAACAATCAATTATATATTAAGTCTAACAATTAAATGAACTTTTAAATAAAAAGAACTTGACTAAGGGATCGAACCCTGGCCCTCTACCATCACACACCAACGTCAAAACCAACTGAGCCACCGCTCAATGTGATACACAATCAGAAACACAACATTATATTTTAAGTGACTTTTTTGAATTAATTTTTCGCGCCAGATGGTCTTCATCTTCAACCTTGGTACCTGCGGGTTTAGCTACAAAATTAACTATGAATTTTCCTGCGAATTTTTACATACAGGAAACCTGCGAAACTGGAACACCATCAAAACAGCATGATTTCATTAAATTAAGAGTGCAAGCAAGGTCCATAGGTCATTTGGAATTGATCCACGTTTTTAGAAATCATTTATATTCATTCAAACGCAAAACCCTAATTTGAAGGTCAAGAACCCTAAAATGGCAACACACGATTCAGCCATGTTTTCTTCAATCAAACTGCCCAGAATTCATCACAAGCTTCAAATATTTATGAATCAATAAACAAAATTAGTTTGCAATGCATAAATAAAGAGAATCGAAAAATTCAAAGTCAAGAACAAAACAGATTCGGTTTAGGTCATATGCAATGCTTTAGATGCTACAAATGGTTCCAATAGATTCAGTGATGTTCATTGAACATGTCTCAACCTTCAAATTGGCTTGAAAGAGCTTGAATTGTGAAATCCGAATTTGAATTTTTGGTGATTTTTTTGATGTGTGAACTTACTCTTTGAGGCAGGGAATTCGTGGCCTTTGCATTGGGTTATCTTGTATACTTATAGTACAATGAAATTAAGTCAAAAGATTTGATTGTTGTATGGACTTTTTGATTTTTTGAGATTGAAAAAGATTATGGCTCAAATTTCATATATTTGTGAATGAGACCTTTCTATTTCAAGCCAATCTTCATCAATTGTGAATCAATTCAATCTAAATCATATTCATGACCTTCTAGAACAAAAAAATATTTTAAATTTTCACATTTGATATTTTATTTAAATTTAAAATGATTTTTAATATAAAAAATCATAATAAATAAATTAAATAAAATAAAATTATGAAAATATCAAATAATTTTCGTGCATGATGTCATGGAACACTTTGGGTCACAAAAAGTTCAGCCCATTTAGAAAAATTTGGTTTTAAGACCCTATTTTCTTCATAAACCACCCAAAAATTTCCCAACTTTGCAAGGGCACACATCCTTCAATTTTAATTCTATGAGGGTGTTCTTGGACTTTTTGGAAAGCTTGAAGAGTCCTTTAACCAAACCCATTGGTTTCATGTCCATATCATTTACCATTCTCAAGTTATGCCCTTTTGAAGTTGTTGACTTCTTGTTGACTTTCAAAAGGACCTATAATGTCTTAGCTCATACCTTCCAAATGAAGAATTTTTGGGCTTGGCTTGTGAGACACAAAGTTGTAGATAATTCAATTTCCTTCAAAATGAGCTTTGGATGGGAAAAATGTGATGAAGCATGTGAAAGTTATGGCTGGTCAAAGTTCAGTTGACTTTTCCTAAGAAAACCCTAATTTAGAAACCTCTGATTCTTGATGATCTGAAATATCCTTGATGAATCATGATCAACCCTTGATAAAATGATGAATTTTACTTAATATACTTGATGTTGACAAAAAATCATGAAGTTTGACTTTGGTTTGACCACAGTTGACCTCAGTTTGACTTTTTAACTACTTTGACTGACTTTGACTTATCTGATCATCTGACTGAGCAAACCTTTGAGAAAAGTTCTGAAATTTGTCATGGGGATTCTTAAACACATATAAGATGTTATGAAGCTCACTTGAAGCCTTGGAAGTCCATTTAGCCTGATTAAAGTCAAAACCCTAGTTTTTGATGCACTGCTTAGGAGAATGCCTTGCCTGAGGGATTTGTCAAATTTTCTGACCCATAATGAACTTTATGAACCTTATGCACCTCATAAGATGTCTTGTGAACCTTGTGAACCTCATGAAAGGTCTTGTGAACCTTGTGAACCTCATAAAGTGTCTTGTAAACTTCATGAACCTCATGAAAGGTCTTGTGAACCTTGTGAACCTCATAAAGTGTCTTGTAGACTTCATGAACCTCATGAAAGGTCTTGTGAACCTTGTGAACCTCTTAGCACACAAAGTCTTGTATTGTGAGGGCAAATTTTGGGGTACTAAGTTGAGGATGCTAAGATTTTGGAAGAGTTTACAAGATGCTTTGGGTACTAAGTTGAGGATGAGCTCTGCTTATCATCCGCAGACAGATGGTCAGACTGAGAGGACTATCCAATCTTTGGAAGAATTACCGAGGGCTTGTGTGTTGGATCACGAAGGATCTTGGGATAGTCATTTGTCATTGATTGAGTTTACCTATAACAATAGTTATCATGCTAGTATTGGAATGGAACTGTATGAAGCATTATATGGTATAAGATGTCGGACTCCATTGTGTTGGTATGAATCAAGCAAAAGTGCGGTACTTGGACCTGAAATTGTGAAAGAGACGACGAAGAACATTAAGACGACACGAGAAAGAATGAAAGCTTCTCAAAGTCAATAAAAGAGTTATCATGACAAAAGAAGGAAAACACTTGAGTTTCAAGAGGGAGACCATGTGTTCTTGAGAGTTACTTCGGTAACGTGTGTCGGAAGAGCTTTGAAGTCTAGGAAGCTTACTCCGTGTTTTGTTAGACCATATCAAATTTTGCAAAGGATTGGAGAGGTAGCGTATCGGATTGTGTTGCCACCGTCGCTTGCAAATTCGCATGACATGTTCCATGTGTCGCAGTTGAGAAATTATGTGTGCGATCTATCGCATGTGATTCAAATGGATGATATTCAGGTGAGGGATAATCTGACTGTTGAGGTGTTACAATTGTGGATAGATGGTCGAGAAATGAAGCGACTATGAGGAAAAGGGATTGCCTTAGTAAAGGTATTGTGGGGTGGACCAACATGTGAAAGTTGGACTTGGGAACGTGAAAATCAGATGAAAGAGTCGTATCTGACACTGTTTGCTTCAGGTAAGATTTTCGAGGACGAAAATTCCTAAAGTGGGGGAGAGTTGTAACACCCTAATTTCATAATTTAATTAATTAAGTAATTATTTATGAATAAGTGGAAATAAGTGGTGTTTTGTGGAAAATAAAGGATTGTTTTGTTTAGGATAATGAAATAATAATATTGAGAATTATTTAATTTTATTATCAAGAAAATAGAATAAAAGAGTTTGGAGGTCTAAGGGGCAGGATTGTCTTTTGAGTAATTTATGAGAATAGAGGTTACAATCAAATTCTCATAATCGTATTTTGGGTGAAGGTGAAGGTTGTTTTGGAGAACAAGAAGAACAATGAGGCAAAGAGGGATTGCAATCAAAGAGAAAGAGAAAGCTACATTGATCAAGGTATGGGGAGAATTCTTGTTCAATAATCATAATTTAGGAACGTTTTATGAGAATTAGGGGTTTTAGGATGAAAGCCTAAGTTTTGGGGTAATTGTTGGTAGATTAGTGATAAATAGTGTTGTATGTTGTTAATAATGATGAATTTATGATGATTATGTGGTAATTTGACGTTTTCTGTTGTTTTTCTGATGTTTTGTGATGTTTAGAGATGTTTTGGGTGTGTCTGAGTTCTGCAGAATCGCAGGGTTTTACTCAGCGAATCGCGTTTCTCGTTTAGTGAGCTGGAGCTCGCTTAGCTCGCTGAGTCAGTGAGTTTGTCGCTTAGCGAGCTGTTTTCCTCGCTTAACGAGCATTGTATTTCCAAAAATAATGTTTCTTCTGTTGGGTGATTCCTGATGTCTAAATTGTCGTGCCATGTTAATATGTTGTTGTTGGAGGAATTATTACATGTTTAAGTAGGCTAAACTTAAAAGCAATAATGACGACATGAGATAAATGATGAATAAATGGTAGGAAAGATGACATGATGTAATGATAGTATGAACAATTTATGTTGATGATAAATGATGAATGTTGATACATGTTTTGATGAAAGATGATGATGATGATGATGTTGTTTTGTGTATCTTGCATTCATGGCATCCCCTATGTTGAATTTAGACTTCAATCTCATTGTGTGGATTGAGGTGTTGTTGATTATGTTGTGCTCCCTTGTGGAGAGTAGATGGTCAGTGTCCATCACATGTTGAACCAGTTCCACATGCATTTATGATGTTGCATTTCATTCTATGTGGCATAGCATGATCGCATTTGTTTTTTGATGATGTGTATTGTTGATGATTATATATGGGTGAGTTCGTTGTAGCTGTTGTAGGATTAATTGTTCCTATGATTCATGTCTTGTATTATTTTTATTGAATTCGGATTACTCACCATGCCTACCTTTTATGATGGTTTATTATGCCATCCTACGGATTTTCAAGAATAGTTTGGTGATCGAAAGTCGCTCGGAGTGCGTCTCTTGTCGTTATAGAGTCTACGTAGTGTCATGCTCTGTGTCGTGTAACATTGGGGAACACTTGGTTTATATTTGTTGTTTTTGGTTGTTTTTAACACTTGAGGATGATGTTTGATTTATAATTGAATCTTTTTCTTACCTCGATGATTAAGATGCTGAATAATGATTCGCTGCCATGAATTGAGGTTTTATTTTATTTATGAATTAAAGTTGTAACCCGTGTTACGGGACATGACACATACTTGTTGTTTACATGTTATGGGGAAAATGTGATACCCTTTGATGTAGAACTCTGCTTTTATTAAATAATACTATTAATTGTGTTGTGGGTAGAAAGGGTGTTACAACTTTCACTCAACATGTCAAGACAAACACAATGGTAACTTAAATGGATGAAAGTGATGCCTTAAAGAGAGAGTTTGAAATCAAGAAAACTTACATATTGGAGTGTGTCCAATGCACCTTTTAAAGCTCTTCCAGATGAGAAAAAACAATGCCTTTAGCTTCCTTGCATCTCTAGGAATGTGTTGGTATGATTATTTTGGTTTGAGACCTTCCAAATATATCCAAATCAACTTGCAAGTGAAGAAAGTGAAAATTGGTTATGATATTTGGGGTGTTTCAGTTGATTTTTAATGCATACAGAACCTTAAGTGATGTCTATGGAATGTATCTGTGGTGGAAAAGTGGAAGAATGTAGAGTTTCGAAGAAATGGTTTTTGGACAACAATGGAGTTTTTCAAAGTTTGGTTTCTGGTTCAAGAATAAATGATGAGGTTGTAACTGATTCAGAGGTTTATTTGAGGTTTATGAAATGTGTTTATGATTAGAAATGGATGAACAAAGGTTCGAATTGTTTGGAATTTTGAAATGGTTTGAAAAGTGAAAAATGCTCTAGAATGATCTTATGCTTTTTCTTGCTTGGATGATGAATGTTTTGGATGATTTTTTTGTGTGTTTTTATTGGTTTTCTTGTGTGTTTATTGATATGAGATGAAGCCTCTATTTACAAGAAAAATATTTTAATCGTAATCTAATAAAAATATCTTTATTGATTTCTTGCATGCACTCATATTTTTCATAATCTACGTTTTTTTGTTGGATTGTAGACGTTTACCAAATCGAGAATTCCAAAACTTATCGGCAGAAAAAGAAATGTCATATGGAAAATCTAGAAGACAAACAAAATAACCTAGCTTTAATCTCATGATCTATCATCCATATTTGTTTATTTCTCAAAATTTTAAATTTTCTATTGAGCTAATAACTCTTTAACTATGCAAGAAATAATATGTAAAGAAATTCCAATGAGTAATAACACAAACTTTGGTTCTGAGATTAAATCTGAAATTAATGGAATTGAATCCTCTTCAATTTTTTCTCTCATGCTTTCTCTCATGTGCAACTCTTAATCATTGGATTAATCTAACAATTGAAAAATATGAAAGAGAAAACATAATATTTAAAGAAGAGAGAAATATATTTTTTTCTTTTTTTCTTATTTTTAATCCAATATTTAAAAAATAAAAATGAAAATATTTAGAGATTAGAACGAAAATGGGAAAAAAAAATTTTAATTTTTGTGATATTTTTTTCTTATAATATTACTATAGCAATTAAATCACATGAATTGTGGCTGAGAAAAAAAAAATTAATTAAAGAAGTTCAAAATAATATTCTTCTCCAGTGTAAATAAAATTAAAAACTTCTTAAAAAGTAAAATACATCTTTAATATTAAAACAAAAATGTAGCATCTCATATTAACAAAATCATGTCATTGTCACCATAAAAATCAGTCAACCGTTATTATTAAATATGATGCCAATATGAACGACCACAATGTTTAAAATCTATATTAGTTAGTTTAAAAATAATTATTCTATATAAACTGAGTGTAATTAAGTTGTGCTTATTGTTTCAAAAAGTCAAGCGATTTTTTTTAAAAACTAAAATTTGTTTTTTAAGATAATTTTCTAAGGATAAGAAATTGAGATGCTTTTTTTATTTATAAAAACGATAAACAAAATAAGAGAGTTTGTTAGATATATGTTTATCATCTCTTAATTTTAATAATGATTAATTATAACCCTCTTACCATTATGGCGAGATTTGATATTCCCCCTAAAGTTCTTTTTTTTATAGAACCCCCATAATAAAATCCAAAATCAGATTTTACCACACCCTCTTACCTGACTGGGCTTCTGGCCATTGGGTAGGTGACATGCTGACTGTTAATTGCATTTACTCGTTCTTCTTCATATTCATGTAACCTCAATGTCTAGGGTTTTCATCTTTCTTCCTCACATCCACAATTTTCGTTTTTTCCCTTTCTCTCATGTTTTCGTCTTCGCCATTCTTCATATTCGATCAATTATTTTGTTCAGAAGCATACAATATGTCGTTTGAAAGCAGTGCTGCATCAGTTTCGTTTCCAAGTTTACCAGTTTGTGGTTGTGGTAGAGCAATGAAGATGTGAGTTTCAAATACAGGCAAAAACCGCAACAGAAAGTTCTGGAAATATCGCAATGCTGGGAATGGCTGTGAGTTATTTTTATGGGATGTTGAAATTGAAGACTAAATCAAAGGGATGAGTGTTATTCAATTTGTTTGTAAGAAGTGTGTAATGGAAGAAGTGAATTTTGAATCAATGACCACCAAATTAGAGAAGGTGAAGATGAAGCTTGAAGTTCAAAGAAGGGTTAATATGAAGCTCAAGATAGGAATTATGTTGCTTTATATGATTATTGTCATATTGTATAAATCTATGTAATTTTAAGTAGGTTCAATAGGTATTGTAATTTCTGGTGTTATGTATTTTTAAGATATGTCAATGGAAATAAGTTGTTTTTTATTGAAGATATTATGTGTTTTTACCAGTATAATATAAGTGTGTTAATTGGTATATTCTTTCTGGTTATATTGTGTTACCATCGTAATACCAGTGTGTTAATTGGTACATAGCAAAACATATTTTTTTCGGGTACATAAGTGTGTTATAAGTGTGTTAATTGGTACATAGCAGAACACAACAAAACATAATATAACATAACCAAAAGTGTGTTACCAAAACATAATATAACATTACCAAAACATATCAATGTCATTGCATAATAGCACCAAAAGTGTTCTTACATCATATCAGTTTTAAGTAGTAGAAAACAAAATAGCACTAAAATTGTGCTGAAATTACAAAAGTTATGCATAACATATAAGTTAAAGATCATGGATAAATTTCTCCTTTGGAGTCTTCTTAGGTGTAAATTTGATGCCTTTTTGGGTGAAAATTTTGGTGCCTTCTTAGGAGCCTTGCTTGTAGTTTGTGAGGCATGTCCCTTTTCTTCTTCAGAGAATGTCAGTGGTTGTTGTGGGTTTGAACCAGGACCTTTGAAGGGTTTTGATTTTTTAAACCAGTTCTCCTTAATTCTATCACTTTGTCTCTTTCTCAATGGTTTGATGTCCTCTTTGACCTTTGCCTTGCTTTTGTCTTTAGATCTTGTTGTTGTTTGCTTAGTAGAAGGTTTCTTCCTTATACCAAGTAGGTAACCAATGACCACTATTAGTAACCTCACAGTCTAATCTTGTTGTTGTTTGCTCAGTAAAAGGTTTCTTCCTTAGACCAAGTAGGTAACCAATGACCACTATTATCAACCTCATTGTCTAATCTTCTTCTTAAAATTAGCATACAAGTTCCTTAAGCATAGCTTATACTCGATCCTAGCTTCCATTTCCTCAAATACTGCAACCAAGCCATGGGTCATTGAAGACAATTAGTAGGAAACAAAAAAAAATTGAAACAAAAAACAATTTCACATTACTTAATATGATTACCTTTTGCTGGTCAGAAATAAAAACATATACATTCTCAATTCCAACATTTTCCATTAGTAGATTTATGAACCACCTCCATGATTCCTTAGTTTCTGTTTCAACAACATCAAAGGCAATTGGGAAATACTGGTCATTGGGGTCCCTCCCAATAGCTATCAAAAGTTGACCTTCATAGGTAGTCTTCAAGTGACACCCATCAACCCTAATGAAGGGTCTACACCCATTGATGAAACCTTTTCTACATCTATCAAAACAAAAGTAAAAGGATCCAAATCTGGGTTGAATGGAAGCTGATGGTCTATCAATTTTTATCTTGGTTGTATTTCCAGGATTTTCCCCATGCAAATCAGCTGCATATCTCCATAGATTAGCATATTCTTTATCTGCATCACCTTCTATGATTTTCCTTGCAATCATCTTAGCTTTCCAAGCCCTTGCAACAGTAATACCAACTGAATAATTTTGCCTAATATGTTGGATAATATCAATGATTCTTACTTTTTCTGAAGTTTGCATCATTTTACCCACAGTCTTTGCCACCCATTTTGAACTCGTTGTTTTGTTATCTAAAACCCTAGCACATGTGTGGGTGTCCTTTATAGTCTTTACTGCATAAGCGTGCTTGTGACCCACTTTGGAACAAAGTATTAAAAAATCACACTTTGCCTTACATCCCACTCTCACTCTATACCCCTCATTTTTCACAAATTGTATTTCCCTCCCATTCAAAAGCGTCCACTCACGAATTGCTTCCCTAAAGTAATCTAGGGAATTGAACTACATACCCCATTTAAACTTGAAATTCTTATTCAGTTCTTCTTTCTTAAACTTCTCAAACCTTGATTTTTTTTCATCTTCTGAGTTATCAACATCAGACTCAATAACTCTTCACTTACATACTCCTTATCATCCACATCTTTCATACTACAACTAGTTAAGAAACCGCTTATTATTGGACCCTGACTAATTGATATAGTCACATCAACACCTTCAAAACCATCCGCAAGAGCAGTGGTCCTCTCATCCTCACTATCGTCCAAACAATCAACAATATCTTCATCACTTAATTCTAAATCAGTCATATGATTGACACACTTAGAGCTTCTTTCACTCCCACTAGCATCATGTTCTACAAAAAAGTTCTCCATCCACTTGATTCCCACAATGGTAAGAAGAAAAATCAAATGCATCCTCGTCATTCTTAACCTGAAAATGCTTTGGAGTAATTTCGGGGATCCTCGCCCACAATTTGTACGACCCTACACCATGACCCCGCCCACTGACTATGTTGTGAATGTGATTCATGCTAAACCTATCTAAGTGTTCCCCAAAAACCACAGTAGACACATCACCCCTATATATCGTTTCTCCATCAGTAAGCTTCACAAACTTCCCTCCATGTCTAAAAACAACGTTAAACAATGCATTTTTCTGGAAAAAAGAAACATAAAATAAGCAACATTACGAAAACGGGAACTAAATGCAAACAATCAAAAGGTTCACATTACCTATAATTTGAAGTTCGTTTCAATGGCGTTGTCTCCAAAATCACACTGAGCAAATAGAAACCATAATTTCACTGGGGGATTTAGAATCTATAAAAACTAGTTGTCTACCTGTGCGATGCACGGGATACTCATACATATTTTTTATTTTGTAAAATTTAAGGTATTTTAGTTTTAAAAAATATTGAGTAATATATCATAAATTTTATATCAAATTATATATTATATTATTTTCAAACTCTAATTTTGTCTTTAGAGTCAAATATTGTTTCTTCTTGAAAAAAGTTTATAAAATAAATAAGAACATAAATATTATTCTTGAAACATATTATTATCCGATAATTATTAATAAAATCAGTATAAAAGTTTCAACAATTCAAATGAGATGATACATTTTCAACTTTAAAAATAACATTCAACATTTAATTAGTCTTTAAAACAAATTACTTTTATTACTACGCAACACATTCATAAAATTCAACTTAAAACAACTTTCATGGACTATCAATATATGTTATTATTATAAAATAAATGAAATCAATAAATATAGTGAAAGAAAGAGGAAAGTTTGTCAAGTAAATACATATCTTGTTTTAAGTCTATCTAAAAGTTACTTCTAATAATAACAAATTCATAAATTGATGTTTTCATATGATGTCAAGTGTGTTCTTTAATTTATTTATTTTAATGACTACTTCCTAATTATCATCATTTTGACATCCATCGTACCGTTCACAATAAAATTATCTTTATCCTTGTCTATTGTCATTTCAAAGCACTTCTACACCCATCAAAACAATATTTATTCAAATAAAATTTAACAAAACACATAAGAAAAAAAAAATTAACAATAAAATACACTCACCTTGAGTTTCAACACAATCTTACCAATTTTATCAATACATCATTGACATTGCAGTAACATTTTCAACATAGAAGTGATCACGAACTGTTAGATTAAATTAAACATAAATTAAAGGGTTAAATATATTTTTAGTCCCTATAAATATCTCAATCTTCATTTTTAGTCCCTATTAAAAAAATAAAATATTTTAATCCCTACAAAATTATTATTCACGTAGTTTTAGTCCCTTCCGTTAAACTGATGTGTATTTTTAAATGATTATCTTACAAACATCTTTAAAATATTATAAAAAGTTTCTCGGAAAAAAAATGAACTCAAAATTTGATTTTTTTAAGTTGGGGTTTTCATTTCTTTTATCATTATATTTTGAAATTTCAAAAATTCATATTTAATTCTTCTCATTTTAAAAAATTCTAAAATTTGGTAAAAAAATATGTTATAGTATTTTAAACATGGATGAAAAAAATTATTCAAAAATTTAAAAGTTTAAGGATAATTAAACAATTTACAAAATTTTAGAAAACAACGGGGACTAAAATTGCATGCATATAAAATTTGTAGGGACTAATATTTATTATTTTTTTAATAAGGACTAAAAATGAAAATTGAGATCTTTACAAGGATCAAAAAATATTTAACCCTAAATTAAATTAGAGCAAATAAATTAAAACAAAAGAATCATAAATTAACACAACTATAAGTCAAAGTAAATAAATGATTATTATTGTATGCATAATACAAAACAAATCTAACGGATAGAATAAAGAAGATGAGGGGTAGAGAGTAAAATATGGGGAGAAAAATATATCAAATAAAAGTTGTGATGTAATTCGTTATTTGTGATTTGTGGATGTAGATATGGTTGTGAAATTATATATGTATAACTTAGATGTTACTGGGGCTATGGGAAGTTTTACTATTTTAAAATTATTTTAATTTTAATTTTAATTAAGATTTATTTAATTAATTAAAAATAGATTTAGTGGGAATAAAAGAAGTTTAATGCTACCATAAACGTGGAGTTTAGAGCTTAGTGGGGTTATGAGATGTGAGAACTGTTTTTTAAATTATTTTATTTAACTAAATAATTTAAGGAAATTTTTTTATTTTATTAAGTAATTATTATTATTTATTTAATTAATTATTAATATTATTTATTATAATTTTTTGGCGGGAAATTTTATAGGAAAGAATTTCAAGGATTATAATTTAGTATGATGCAATTACACAATCTAGTCAACATGCCACCTATCCAATGGTCAGACGTCCAATCAGCATAAAGGGTAAGAGTGTATGATAAAATCTGATTTTAGATTTTATAAGGAGGTTCTATAAAAAAAAACTTCAAGGAAATACCAAATCTCTCTAATGGCAGAGGATTTATATAATTAACTCTTTTAATAATTAATAACAGTTGGGTACCGGTACCTTCAACCAATCAAAATATGTTATTCAATGACACGTCATTTTATTATTTTATTTTATTTTAAAATAAATTAAAATTTTACTATAATTTATATTAAAAATACCGATACCCAATTACTTATCCTGAGTACCTACAAATTTATCTTAATATATATAACTTGATTGCCTGAATGTAGCAATGACAATAAGAAATTATACTGTATGATGCATTTTACATCGCGCTGATTGGAGCGGTGGCATAAAGAATTAGCCTTGATTGCATCACCGGAGTCAGGATCGCATCATCCTTAAAATAAAATTGTATTGTATTTAAATAATTGATAAAATTGTATGATTGGAGTGAAGATTGCATCTTCCTTAAAATAAAATTGTATTGTAATTAAACAACTGATAAAATTGTATGATTGAAGTCAGGATTGCATCATCCTTAAATAAAATTTGCATCGTCATTCTTGATAAAACAATTGACAAAAACGTGCCATGGTCATAAATATTTGGTTCGCATGGATAGGTATATTCTCATCTCCTCAACTCCAAGGTTTATCTCTAAACAGAACTCTGATACATGTTAGAATGTGTGAGTTGGGTCTAACTCAATCTTATAAAACCAAATTATAGGGTGAGAATTGCTCTCACTTATAATCACATGTTCAAGTCATATATTGTCTGATGTAGAATTCTTAACAAAAAAAACCATAATTATTTTAACAGTAGTGTTGTGTATTTTTTTAGTTTATCTTTTTCACCCTTTCAAGTGGTTGAGGGAGTATAAAACTTCTCCACATATCAAAATTCATAACACCTCTACACTTGATACATATGATAGGATCTAGCTAGTTCCTTAACTTTTGAAAACCCGTTTTCAAGCTATTATGGAATACACAGTTAGATTCTTTCAGTTATTGCAACTATTTCACTTTATGAAAAATTCCTTACAGTATTTATTTTTATCGATTATTGCAATTTTTAGTCTTATGATTATCAAAAAAATTCTCTGTATAAATAGTAGGAAACATAAACTGAAACTACCACCAGGTCCAAAACCATGGCCTGTAATTGGTAATCTTCCTGAAATACTTGCTAACAAACCAGTATCTAAATGGATATACAAAATTATGGAAGAATTAAACACCGAAATAGCATGTATCCGTCTCGGAAATGTCCATGTTATACCTATCACTTCCCCAGATCTTGCTTGTGAATTTTAAAAATACACGATGCTACTTTTGCATCAAGACCAATAACCATGTCCACTGATATTATCTCCATCCAACATGCGCGAAAGAATCATTACGCCTCCATCCAACAATGGCTTTCAATGTTCCACATGTGTCTATGAATGATACAGTAGTTGGAAGTTACTTTATACCAAAGGGTAGCCATGTAATAATAGGAAGAGATGGACTTGGAAGAAATCCAAAAGTTTGGAAAGAACCTTACGAGTATAAACCTGAACGCCATCTCAAGAATGATGGGTCTGATGTAACACTGACAGAGCCAAATTTGAAGTATTTATCGTTTGGTGCAGGGAGGCATGGTTGTCCTGGTGTGATGCTTGGCATTACTATGACTATTATGCAATTGGCTAGGTTGCTACATGGCTTCAGTTGGAGTGCACCTGCTGATACATCTGGTATCAACCTTGTTGAGGCTGAAGGTGATATGTTTCTGGCTGAGCCACTTCTGGCAGTAGCAAAGCCAAGATTAGCATTAAATTTGTACAACTTTTTATGTAAGTGAAATTATTACTGTTGCATCTTCTTCATATCCTAGACACTGATGGTTTAGGGAAAATTATGTTTTACAAAATCTCGACAGCAGAGAAGAATAACACTCACAACATTGTTTATTCATCACCAAAAATTCAACTTTGTACCAAATTCCTTCTAAAACATCACTCCAAATGTAAGTCAATCTTTATTTCTTATTCTACAAACTCAACACAATGTTCATTCATTCTTGTTTTTCTAGTTTTCCTGTTCCAACTCTTATTTTGTAAAACCACACTTGTCTAAATAGATTTGTTTTCAGTTCAAAACATGGACTTAACTTTAGTTTTTTTTTTCCTTTTCTGTTTGTTTTTTAATAGGCAATGATTCAATAAAAGAGAGCATAAGGGAAAGCTCCTACCTCTTAAAACATCGAAGAGGTAGACTATTCCAAACTGAGAAATTACATTGATCCGCTACTTTACAACACAAATGTAACCAATTCCACGATGTAAGAATAATGGCCGACTCATAATCCACAAAACTAAACACTTCACTTTTCTGTTTGTTGTTATAATGTATTTTCTTTAAAGATTTTTTCGGAATTTATATTTTAATAGTTTAACAATTTGTTATTCTAATGTATTTTTTTAAAGTTTATACTCAATTACTATGAATAAGTGATATTATCTCAGTTGATAAAGGGATTTCATTTCGATTTCGTATTTGAGGTAAAGAATTGTGTCAGATTTCCTCTCGGTTGTTTTGCTAACCAAGGAGAAATCTGAGAATGGTCATGGTTTCAATTCTCAGAAACAACTTTTTTTTTGTTTTCAAGCGCGCCCCACTTTTTCCTTCAGTTAGATTTCATAACCGAGGGAGTAAATTGAGTTATTTTTTTACTTCGGCTTTAGATATCAACTGAGAGTGAAACTGTTAAATTTGATTCAAATTCTTTAGTTTCATTTGATTTGCATTTGAGTTTGGGCTAGTGTATCGGTACTACAAAAAATATATTTAACCTCGACTACAAAAGGGAGATAACGAAGGGCGTCATGAAAGTGATCACTTTACCCCTCAGTTTTTAAATAACCGAAGGATAAAGTTATCGTCACATAGGTTTGATCCCTAACGTCTATCTTTTTATTATTTTCAAAATTGAATGACGCGCCCACTATTAAATATCGGTTGTGTAAAACCGAGGTAATAACGCAATATATTTACCTTGGTTATAAATAAAAAACCGAGGGGATAACATTATATATATTTTTATACTTTTGATTGTACCTTTACTATAGAACCATGTCACAAAATATAGAATCACATTTTGCATGTATCTGAAATAGAAACATGTACATTTTGCCACACAAAAAATATTAATTGGTTACACCATAAATATTACTTACTATTTTTTTTCCATAACCCCTCTTTATGATCACAACGAATATCATGCACATCATCTGAATCATTTTCTTCAGATGAATGACATACATGTGTTGTGAAATAACGGGACTCATAGTTAAAATCTTGATTTTCATCAACACTATTATGAAGATATTTTCCGTTAAGAACAATTGACCATCTATTATTAGTAGGATCAGTGACATAAAAAACTTGTTTTGTTTGGGTTGCCATGATAAATGGTTCATTCTTATAAGTTGTCTTTCGAAGATCCACTAGTGTGAATCCTAATACATCGGTTTCTACACAAATTTTACTGTCAATCCACTTGCACTTAAATAAAGGAACTTTAAAAACAACATAATAAATATCTAAAATCTCCTCAATGACCCCAAAGTACGCTCTAGATGCTAGTACGTGATTGTTATCTTTGGAACTAGAGAAGTACACGGATTCAACTTCAACCATAAACCACACTCACTACTATGAAAAACTCATTTAATAACGGTTGGAAAAGATATATAATCACGCCGGCCTAAGCATTGTTATGTAGAGTGTGGTTATATATATGATACTTACAATGTCCAGTAACCGTTGTAATAAACTGGAAAGTGCACACCCTATCACAACGGGTTTTCCAAAAGACCGTTGTGATAAAAATAACGGTCCTAGGTTCGATTCCCAGCTATGCCGTTTTGATATTTATTTTTTCTGGAAAACGCCTGAGATATTATAACGATTATGATATATAACCGTAGTTACATTTTCTGCAGAATTAAAAAATATTATCCTGATTATATAATTAATCCCATTTTTAACCCGTATTATTGTTCACCATATCACAAAAGAAAATACAACTCATGTTTGTGATAAATTTATCATAATAATATTAATTGTATCATATCATAAATCACATAATTGTATCAATTCAATTGTAACAGAACAAACATCCTACAATTTATCAGATCAAACAACCTATAGTTTACACATTACATAACATCACATATGTTGTGAATCGGATACCTTAGAAATAAAGTATAATAGGTTTATTTATGATCAAGAAACCCACAAAGGTTAGGGTTTAAGGTAACCAAGGATAACAACAAGGATTGGTTATAAACTATTATTATCTCATTTCTCTAGAAACAAAATTACAAGTATACAAGAATAACAAATAACATCTCTCACTTTTGAATTAGGGTTTTATCTTCCTATTTTCCCTTATTTCAAAAGATGAGAGACTAGTATGCTATTTATAAGAAAACTAACATACTAACCTAATGGGATTTTTAACAATTACCCATTACAAGCTAACTTAGGGTACAACCTAACTTAAACAATTGGATCCATAACACAATGCCCGATTTGACAACAACATGTGAGCAGACTTCGACGACATGCCACTATTACAAAACGTGCAAACAACAACGTCAGATTTACAACAGATTCATAGACACCGTTGTAATAGGTTAAAATATTTTATAATGCCAGATTTAACAACGGTTAAAATAAAAAATATTGTAATACATCCGGATTTAACAACAATTGTCTTTAAAACCGTTGAAATAAATGATATGTAGCAAGCTTCGACTCCCTGCAACTACATTTTTTTCCATTTTTTAGAGTACATTAAGTGTGTGTCACTGAAGTCCATTATTTTACAACGGTTAAATTAGATAACCGTTGTTATAGCCTATAGTTTAGTTGATGGTCAGAAAACTCGGTTTTAGAGGAAATCGTCTCCTTTTTTAAATCTGTTTTGTGCATCACCCTCAAAAACCTCAAATTCATCTTTTTTTTATATTTTTAATGAATTTTTTTTACTCTTTTCATAGTCTCAAAAAATTCCAAAAAATTTCTCAAAATTCTTATTTTACTTAATTAGATTAAATTTCATATTTTTGTATTTTTCTGAATTTATTTTAATCATATTACTCAAAATATTTCAAAATGCTGACAAACCTTTCACAACGGGTATTTAAAAAACTGTTGTTATAGGTAGCATTTCTTACTTATTTTTTCAAAATGCTAACAATCCTTTCACCACGGGTATTAATAAAGAAGTTTGCACCATTGGGCTAAGTGATTGGGTGAGGATCACCTAACTTAGAATGAGCATTTTTTTTTCAATTATTCTTTTTTTTTCTTTCATTTTTTCTTCTTTTCTTGATAGACCTTTTAATCATGAGATCATACACTTATTTGCATCGACTTCCTAATTAGTGTGTGCTTAGGATGGTGCTGACAGCTAAATAATATAATTAGGGACTACTAAAGGGGTGAGAACTTAAGGCTATGTCATAACAAGTACTCAAATCGATTTCCATAATTGGGAGGCTCACGGTGTTAAGACGATACTGATCCTGCAGAATTTTCCCAAGTCTCACAGTCTAACCTCAATTTCATCTGTAACCTAAGATTTTCAAGAGAAACATTGTTTTTAACGCAAAAAATTTCAAAATATTTGGTGTGGCTCAAGGGAGTGGGAAATCGATAAACACAAAATAGCATTTAAAACTTGGCAGCACATGCAAAGATGTAATGAAATTAGAAAAAAAAATTAAATTTATGCTAGAAAGCAATAAATATAACTAAAAGCGTTAAAATGAAAGCGGTAGAGTTCCTCCCTCACACTTAAACTAAACATTGTCCTCAATGTTTTAATAAAAGGTGGTAAAGGAAAAATAGAACTTGTATGACTGCCATTGCGTGCCACCACGACCAAACTCGCTCTAATTATTCCCTAGTTGTCCTAGTGAAACCACTTCTACTTCGGCGTCTTGTACTACAAGATATTTGGATTCGCCAGAACTTCACTTTTCATGAAGTCGCTCATCATACTGCCTATTTCCGAAGAAAGTACCAGCAAAAAATGTTAGAAAAATACGGTGCGATGTGTGCAGGTGGAACCTGACCATACGAAAGGACAAAGAGGAGATGAGTTATGAATGGGAGAGACATGCCATCTCCTATCATACTTATCATTGGTGTCACCACCAACAGCGACATTCGTAGGAATGTCCATGGGCACCAACTCATCTTAAAGGATTGTCGTCTAGAGACCATTCGCCTAAATGTAGCTGAGACGTGACAAGTGATACAATTCTTTATTTTCTGCAAATACAAATAATAAAAGGAAACATTAACTCAAAAGCTTGTGAGTTTCCACCCATGTGGAGTTTCATTTATTGTTGATAGATCAGCGGTTAGGAGTGTAATTATTCGGTTTCCATGCCCATTTATCAAGCCATCTCACATATCCCTCACCTTTTCTTCTCTTTCTTCTATAGGGCAGTTCATTCTTTTGAACTTGTGGTGGTGGTTCTGGATCTTTGCTAAGTATTATCTTTTCAAGTTTGAGCTTAGTCGTTTCATCAGCCATCTCAAAGGTTAGACTTACCCTCATAGCACTAATGATTTCCCTAGCTTCATGGTCCTCTAATTTTTTCTTTTTATGCTGGAGCTTGAATACAGGTACATTGGTGCGAGTATGTTTCAATACCTCCACAAACGTTTTGGATTGGGATTCTACCTGAGCTTCCACAAAACTCCGTGGAAAAGAAAAAGGTGGGATATATGGAGGGGTAACAACAATAGTTGCTTCATTCTCTACCTCTATGGCAACCTCCCTTTCAGATGATGCCGATGGATTTTCCTCACCAAACCTCTCGCCATTCTCATTATCACTCTCCTCAACCTCATATCCAATCTCCTTAGGATTTTCTAGTTGTTTTTCACTACTAATTGTTATAACATACGCATTCTCCTCATGAGAGGGTTATATAGGTGTTAGTGCAAGTAGTAAGATTTGGGTCTCCAATGCCTCAGTGTGAGTTACTAGGGACTCAACCATTATGTTTATCTACCTAAGGGTTTCATGAGTATTGAGATGTTATCTTCTAAGCTCTTCATTCGGGAGGGTTTGTATCTCCACAAAGCGCTCCATCATAGATTCTTGCCTAGAATTAGCTGTTGTTTCAATGAAATCCTCCAATAATGTTTCGAGGTTGGAATCTTGCGGTTCCTCGAAATATTAGGAATGGTGTTCATCGAGGATATTTGGGTGTGGTTCCTCGAGATATTGGGAGTGATAATCATAGGGAAAATTTGGTTACAGTTCCTCAAAATACTGAGAGTCTTGCAGTTGGTAATTGTTGAAAAGATTTAGGTGCGGCTCCTTAACATTTTGGGGTTAGTAGTTGTAGAGGAAATTTGGGTAAGAATAAGCTAGCGATGCATTGAGATTATCCATTTGTATTTCGAGGTTTGGATTAACAGATTCTTGTGATTCCTCGTGATACTGGGAGTGGTGATTGTAGAAAAAGTTTGGGTGAAACATAGTTATATGGATAAGAATGCCTTAGTCTATACGGTGCAACAACAGAATAACAATATTGACTGTTGGTCCCTGGCAACGACGCTAAAAACTTGATCGCGGCTTTCTGAGTCTAACGGTTACTAACTGCAAGTGCACAATCTATCGCGTAGTAATAAAAGATATCAATCTCACATAGACTAATGTCAAACTATTGTACTCTATCATTACTTTGTAAAGCCAAGACGAAGTGTATTTGGTTAAGAAGAAAATAAAACTAGAACTTAGAATAAAACTAAGAAATTAAGATAATAAAGAGAGACCAGAATATGGATTTCGCGTTCCTAAAGGACTATGTAGAATTTGGTTACTAATTACGATTATAACTTAGTTTCGTAGAATAAATTGACTTAAATACTCTCCTCACGCTCTTGCGGTATTAACTAAAGTCACGTTCCCTAATCCCAAGATTTTTCTCTCGCTCGCCCGATAACTAGGAAATATATTTTGAAAGCCAATAATATCCTAAACTTATCTAAAACACTCTCGCTATATTTAGATTTGTTGTCTAATTTCCATTATCCGAGTCGATCCCTCGCTCTCGTAGTGCCGGTTCTAATCTTAATTAATTTTTCACTCTCGTGACAAAATCGTGTTAAGTAACCCATCACTCTCGTGACAAAACTACTTAAATGTTAATCTGGAAATTAAAACCAAAACTGGGTTCTAATCATAAATTCTCTCCTGTTATTTTCTACCGAGTCCTGTCGGTAACGACGATCCTCATACGCCGGACTCAAGATTATTTAGCTTGACATGTGCAGGAAAATAAACATGCAGATACAATAAATAACTAAAATCGAAAACATACTTTAGAAATTATATAAGAATAGGATAAAATAAATAAAACCTGGAATTAATAGATGCTTCGAATCATACATGGAATCTTGAATTCTTGAATCAGTTGCGGAAAAATAAAATACGAAAAAACAAATAGAATCCTAAAACTAATGGTGTGGTAGTTCCTCGATGTGAGAAACTACCACTTTTACATGGTATAATAAATTTGCTAAAAACTAAGAATAATAATCAAAATAAGGTCCCTTGTTCAAGTTTACTTGGTTCCTATTTATAGGTCTTGAGTACGACTGTTGAAGGGGAAAATTTAGGAAATAATTTTGCTTGGATTGAGAAATCCAAAGAATGACTTGGTTGAGATGGAGACTGAGTTTCCGGAGAGAAAAACGGAAGAGAAACAACGCTTTTGCTTGATTGAGTAATCCATGCAATTAAATTCCTGATAAAACACTCATGACTGTCGTCCTAGGTGGTCTGACGGTCGTCTTGACTACTTTGGGTGTGACGGTCTCTAAAGATGTGGGACGAGCGTCACACGCCTAATTTGTAGAACTTCATACTTTCTGCTATTTGTCTTCTTTTCTTCCTCTTTTCTTCTTCTTTTTTCCTTCTTTTATAAATTAATCTGATTTAATCCAAGTTACCTGAAATCATAATAAATGTCGGCATAATAAAACATAAATCAAGGAAAATAATAAAACGAAACTAAAATCCATGTGAATCGCGTCTAGAAATACGATACATTTTCGTATTATCAGCAACTGCAAATGAGCTTCTGAGTTGTATTATGTCGGCCATATCAAAGGTATTGTTTAATTAATTTCTTGCATTTCCTCTAATAAATCATAAAAGACAATATCATGATGAATTTGGTCTTTTACTTCAGCCTAAATATGAGACTAATACTGAATATCTTGAACATTGATGCCAAAATTATAGCTATTCTTCAGGTAAATGTTCTATTAGTATTATTTTTGCACTGGTTGTATGCTTATTGATGAAAAGTGTCGAACATTTTGTTTAAACTCTTTTTTGTGTATATTGTTATATTAAGTTCAGATCCTGTTGTGTTTGTACTTGAATGATTATTTTTTTAATTATTTGGTGTTTCATAAACTTGAGTCATTTGAAAGACAACATCAAGGACTCTGATATCTCCAGGGTGGAAATACAAGGCAATCCTTCAATGCATTTTCTTCTAATTCTTCATTGCAGACAGCATCAAGGAGTTTGATATATCCAAGGTGAAGACAAGGCTTTTTGGTGAACATTGTAATGCCCCAATTTCGTGATTTAATTTTATAGCTTGTTTTTATTGATTAGTTGATGTTTGTTGAATTGTTGTTGTGTTGGTTGATGAAATTAATTGAATTATTTCAATAAATATTAATAGTAAGGATAATTCTATTATATTAGATTCAAAATATATTCTTTTCAAAGGAATAACACATTATATTTAAAGTAAGGTCTTGAATAAAGTAAAATTTGCTTACAATTGATAAAAAGAGAAAACAAAATCATATATGTTTACTATAAAAAATGAAGAACATATAAACTTGGCTTACCATCACAAAAGTACAGCTGAAAGCATAAGCAAAAACAATATGATTTTTGCTTTGATAGTGTTAGTTGTATCTCTCCTCCTTTCTTATACTTCTTATACTTTAAGAAAATATGAGTTCCCTGCTGATTTTGTGTTTGGTGCATCATCCTCTCTACTTACCATCTTGTTTCTGTACCTGGAAGGATAAATGTCAATCGCATTGAAGGTTATATAGATGACTTGGAAGAGGAAATAACTGTCACCCCAATGACAATGCACCTGACCACTCTAAGAGAAAACCAAGAAGGGCACATATCAAAATATTAGATGGGTTGTTTACATCCCATGGGCAAACAAAATAGAGGAACTTGCATTTGCATAGATTTATGTAAATGAGCCAAATCAGCGTGAAAGACAAAATTTTCAACAAATTTTCAATAAATTACCAATAAAACATGAACTTGCATTTACATTATGATTAAACAAAATTTTCACCTGCATCAAAAACTGCTTCTAAATCACAAAAAGACATAAATTAGATTTTATCTCATTGTCCATCTCTTCAACAATGCATCTTCTTCATTTCCATAGCTTTTTGAAAACCCTAAATATTTTCAAAGCAAAATGCAATAAAAAGTGAGAGTGTGGAAAGAATAAATCAAACTCAGAAAACATGGATCTCGGTAAAAACTAAGAAACAAAAACATAGATATCAGTAAAACCAACAAACACAGATATTAGATAAAACCTATCATGTCAAATACAACCCAAAACATTGTGTTTGAACCACATTATGTGTAATCAATGTGCAAAACAATGCTTTTTCAAATATCATATTTAAAAACTTTATTTTCATATTGATAATTTGTTCTCAAGACACACAGTGATATTTAGTATCAGAAATTTCATAAATATACGGTGAGACTAACCTCAATAGTGTTTGGGAATGACTACTTCTCTTGAATCTTTTAGATCTCATTTTTGTAAGAGTTTTTCTCCAATTTTCAGTTATTGTTTCTGCATAAACCCTAAAATCAGAATAGGAAGGGAGAGAAGAAAAACTGAGAGACATAGTTTATGCTAAGCAAGGTTGGAGAGAAATGAATGTGAAAAGTCTTACCCGATTGAAATGTGATACAAACAAAGAGAGACAGATATGGAGTGCGAACGACGATGATAGGCTTTCGGGAAGAGAAAGGAAAAGAGAAAACTGAAGAGAAGGAGGGATGAGAGAAGAGGGAGAGAAAATGAGTTGTTTTGTATTCATAATAAAAGGTTTTTGAGAAAAAAATCGTGTACAGTGAAGTGGTAAGGGAAGGAGGGGAAAAATTGACGTGTCAAATAGATGACTGACACTTGGCAATATATGAGAGACATGGGTCAGATTTATTACTCCAATTTGTTAATTACATTATTATCCTTTTTGTAGTGCAAATTGTTTTAGGGAAAATGGCATATATGTAAGTTAATGCAATTTATTGTTAAAGGGTTGATAGTAGATTGTATGGTTTTGTAAAATACTTGGTTCACATCTTTAATGAGTGAAGTATTCCAAACGTATTGTATGTTAAATAAACTTGATCATATAATAATTTCATCATTTCAATTAAGTACATATTAAAAAAAATTCCATTAAAAAAGTAATAATAAATTCATAAAATCAAGTTATTGTTTCAGATACTTCACCATTGATTCGTGTTTCTGTTAATCGTAAAAGTTTTAATTTTACTGTTGATTCAAATAATTTTATTAATAATATTAAAATAAAAATAGTATTTATATACCGGAACAATTTTACATTGATTCAAATAATTTTATAACTTTAACATTTATTCAAATACTTTTATAAAAAATGTTAAAATATAAATAATATTAGATTTAATTAAAATGCACTGATAATGTAAAGAAATTTTATACTATCAGTGAATTATAGCTGCTGGATATTAGAATATGTTTGACTTTTATTTTAAAAATTTATAAAATAATGCAAACGGGTGATGAATTAACAATATAAATTTTTTTACACTATCAGTGCATAACAATTAATTTTAATAATATTTATATACAATAAAAAATATATTGTAAAAAATATATTGTTGATCCTAATATTTTTATATGAAAAAATTTATATATACCCAATCAAACAAGATCCCATCGGTTTGACCAATACAATATGAATATAATACAATATTTTTTAAAAAGCTTATTTTTCATGGCATTTGCTATGATAACTTTTGAAAGTAGGTGGCTTTGTATGACATTCTAATGTTAGATAGTCTGTCTAATACCATAATAGAATGATGACATATGAAATATTTTAAAATAATTATGTGTGTTTCCTATGTTAACATGTTAAACTAAATTCTTCATTCATTCGGTTACTTAATGTCAGGGTTGTTAGAATTGAATTTTTACCTTGACTTGTTTTGACTAGGTAAAATCGAAACGTAAAATCATAGAATTTACTTTATGTTAAAATAATATTAAATAAAAATTTAAATAAGCAAAATAATTAAATCTAAATAATACATTTTAACTAAAAGAATATACACAATAAATCAAATCAACTTCTATTAAGTTGGTTTATTAAAATAATAAAAATAACAATGCAGTGTAACAATCACTTATATTACAAATCATAGTAACATTCAAAAACATATAATAACAAAACTAACAAAACTGTAACAAACATAGTAACCAACCAAGGTTACATACACTCACATCATAAGATAGTAACATAACATTGTTTTGTTTTATATTTATGAAGAAGACTAACTTTTTAGATACTTACCAATCAAAGAATATAACTCATATAATATTGTTGAAGTTCATGTCTGACGTCGTACAAGTGAAATGACGTTAGGGTTCAAAAGTTTTTAATCTTCATTGCTTTGGTAAATGAAATGTCCAATGTCTAATGAAAAAAGAGGTTATTAAAAGCGAATAAAATAATAAAATGGGAGAAGTTTTATTGGGCTGGACTTTTTAAATTTCAAGAAAAAAAGAAGGTAAAATCAAGTAAAAGAGTAAAATCCAAATATTTTACATGGTTTATAGATTTCAGAGAGATTTAAATCATGTAAAATCGTTACAGTGTATAATTTTACATAAAAATGATTTTACCTGCGATTTAATACCAAATATCAACCTAGAAACGTAAAGCCTAAGAGTTTAAGTTTTATATCGGAATTTTAATAACCTTGCTACTTGGTTAACATTTTCTTTCATTGACACAAATCATTAATAGAATTAAATTTAAGCCACAGTGGTGATTATAAAATATAAGTTTTATCCAAATATTGTTTTCAATTTAAAAAAATATATTATAAATGTCCAATAAATTAATATGATATGAAATTGGATTTTGATGATTATTAAAATAATTAATACCTTCAAATATTTGTGTAATATATATATATATATATATATATATATATATATATATATATATATATATATATATATATATATATATATATATATATATATATATATATATATATATATATAAACTTTTCAAATATTAGTATAACTAATTAGGAAAATTTTATTTACTTAAAACTTTAATAAGTTTTTATTTTTTCCTAATATAGAAATTACATGAAGCGGATAAAATCAAGTTATTGATCAAAATATTAAATGATAAACGGAAACAACTTTATTATTGATTCAAATATTTTTATTAATAATGTCAAAACAAAAATAATATTTATAAACGAGAAAAATGCATTGTTAATTCAAATATTTTTATATACGAAAAAAATATTATTGTTATAAACTGACACAATTTTATTTTTGATTTAAATAATTTTATATACGGGAACAATTTTACTATTGATTTAATTTTTTATTATAAATAGTGTTAAAACAAAATTAATATTTATATACTGAAAAATATACATAGTTGATTAAAATGTTTTTATATATGGAAGAAAATATTATTGGTATAAATGGGAACAAATTTACTATTTATTCAATTATTATTATTTATTGTCAAAACAAAAATAATATTTTGATTTACATATTTTAATAAACGGGAATAACTTTACTATTGATTTAAATATATTTATAAATAATGTCAAAACAAAAATAATATTTATATACTTGGAGAAAATATATTGTTGATTAAAATATTTTATATACGGAAATAAATACTATTGTTATAAACGGGATCAACTTTGCTACTCATCCAAATATTGAACAATAAAAAAATTTCGACCATTGTATTCTCTTTTATAACATAATGGTCTTATTTGTTTAAAAAACTTAAACGATTAATGGATCTAATACAAGTTTCAATAGTTTTTTATAAATCATAATATTATTGATATTGTTGTTTATCTTTCATCTTCTACATGTACTACTATTTTACTTAAACCAGCGGGATACCATGCTATCGTACGGGTCCGATCTGTATTCACACACTATGTTGCGAAAATCACTTGTCATTCCTGTAAAATTTTTTTTTCAGATTCTAAATTTTTTAGAGTGTAGCCAATTTAATAGGTTAATAAATCCAACAACAATAGTACATATACATTATAAAATACTACAAAATTAATACTTCCTACATATGGTATTAAAAATATATAATAATATCATTCAATACACAATATGTGACTCGAACATGATATTTTGTCGATGAAAACAATAATAAATTTATAACCAGTCTATAGCTGGTATATTATAGATACGTTCACGTCTATCCGTGGAGTATGTCTGCAATTCCAGTAATTACCAAAACTCAGTTGAATTCAGATGAGTAAATTCTAAAACTACAACTCTGAATAATATGTGTGCTATTGCGCGAGTCCCGTCTGGACTCACATTACACGTCGTCCACTCTCATGTCAAGTTTGAATTCATTTCTCAATTGGTTAATATACACATAGTTATATATAGACTAATAATATGCACAAACTTTCAAATTAGAAATAAAATGAGAAATAAAAAAGTGATATTAGATTTATATACTTGGCCAAGATAGTGTTATATCTTGAATGTTGATAGAATTTGGCTAAAAATATTCTACAATTTTGTCAAAAATGAATTTTGTAGTGAATTAATATAAAACAACAACAAAAGAAAGATTTAAAAGATGACATTAAAATGAACACTCTACAACTGATATATTGCATAAACAAAGTTCATGTTCGAATTTCATAGATAATATAGATAATATTGTCTAGAATATGGATGACTAGGTTGTCCTTGAAAATTCAATCATTGAAATTTGAAAACAATTGATTGGATGGTACGAAGAAAATTGATTAATAAATTACATTTATTATTCACTATTTTATGAAATATTCATTAATACATTTGTTATTAAATATTCAAAAAATGAACCAATCCACTTGCGTTGTTATCGAACTTTTTTTTTCTTAGTTTGAATTTTTCTTGAAAAAAATGGATATTTTTTAATATGACAATAACTCCCCCCCTCAGATACGGAGGTTTCTGCACTTGAAAACAAAAATCTGGGGTGTATCACGCAAATATCGGCCCAGTACTCGATGTAGTTTTCCACCAGGGAAGATGCCTTATATTTACAATGCTCTAATAGTTCAAGGTCGAGATACGGTAGACGAACAAATTCACGTAATTATGAAGTACAACAATTATTAGGAAATAAGTGAATTAAAGTTGTAGCTATGAGTGCTACAGATAGTCTAAAGAGAAGAATGGAAGTGATTGACACAGGAGCTGCTCTAAGTGTTCCAGTCGGCAGAGCAACCCTAGGTCAAATTTTCAACGTGCTTGAAGAACCTATCGATAATTTGGGTCCTGTAGATACTCGCACAACATCTTTTATTCATAGATCTGCACCTGCCTTTATACAATTAGATACACAATTATCCATTTTGGAAATAGGAATTAAAGTAGTCGATCTTTTAGCTCCTTATCATTGTGGCGGAAAATAGGACTTTTCGGTGGAGCTGGAGTAGGTAAAATAGTACTCATTATGGAATTGATCAATAACATTGCCAAAGCTTGTGGAGGTGTATCCTTATTTGGTGGAGTAGGTGAGCATACCCGTGAGAGAAATGATCTTTATATGGAAATGAAAGAATCCGGAGTAATTAATGAAAAAAATATTACGGAATCAAAAGTAGCTCTAGTCTACAGTCAAATGAATGAACCCCTCGGAGCTCGTATGAGAGTTAGTTTAACTACCTAACTATGGCAGAATATTTCCGAGATGTCAATGAGCAGGACGTCCTTTTATTTATCGACAATATCTTCCATTTTGTCCAAGCCGGATCTGAAGTATCCGCCTTATTGGTCTGAATGCCTTCCGCTGTGGGTTATCAACCCACCCTGGGGTACTCAAATGGGTACTTTACAAGAAAGAATTACTTCTACCAAATAAGGGTCTATAACTTCTATATAAGCAGTTTATGTACCTGCATATGATTTGACCGATCTTGCTCCTGCCACGACATTTGCATATCTGGATGCAACTATTGTACTATCTAGAGGATTAGCTGCTTAAGGTATCTATCCAGCAGCAGATCCTTTAGATCCAACGTCAACCATGCTCCAACCTCGGATCGTCGGTGAAAAACATTATGAAATTGCGCAAGAGTTAAACATACGTTACAACGTTACAAAGAACTTCAGGACATGATAGCTATTTTTTGGGTTGGACAAAGTATCCGAAGAGGAACGGTTAACCGTATCAAGAGCATGAAAAATGGAACGTTTATTATCACAACCTTTTTTCGTAGCAAAAGTATTTACTGGTTCTCTAAGGAAATGTGTTGGTCTAGTAGAAACAATTAGAGGATTTCAATTGATTCTTTATGGATAATTAGATAGTCTTCCTGAACAAGCCTTTTATTTGGTGGGTAATATCGATGAATCTACTGTGAAGGCTACAAACTTAACTTAGAAATGGAAAACAAATTAAAGAAATTAATTTAAATCTTTGTGTACTGACCCCCAATCAAATTGTTTGAGACTCAGAAGTGAAAGAAATTATTTTATCTACTAATAGTGGACAAATTGGGGTATTAAAAATCATGCACCTATTGCGACAACTTTAGATATAGGTATTATGAGAATACGCCTTAACGATCGATGGTTAACAATGGCTCTAATGGGGGTTTTGCTAGAATCAACAATAATGAGATTAGTGTTTTAGCAACTGATGCAAAAAAGGGCTAGTGACATTAATCCACAAGAACCACAACAAACTTTTAAAATAGCTGAAGCTAACTTAAATAAGGCTGAAGGAAAGAGACAAACAATTGGAGCAAATATAGCTCTCCGACGAGCTAAGACACGAGTAAAGGCTATCATAGAGACTATCAAGAGGATCTCGTAACAAGTTGGTGCAACCAAAAAATAGAAAAAAGATAGGAAATTACAATAAAAAATGATGAGTAGAAAAACTTATGAGATACTAGAATTAATGGTATCTTCTAATTTCTATCAATACCTTACCTATTATTGGATTTAAACCAATGATTCATTTTGTATGAAAGCAATACTCTAAGTTAAGCATGTCATTTATCATCCTAAATAAATAAAAAGTAGTTGTCTATCAGATCAATGGATTATAAATGTTATATTACTTATAAACAATACAAACACACTCTAAATCAAAGAGATTCAATCATGTAATATTTCTCTTGACAAGAATTTATTTATCGAATATGATCAAATATGTATCAAAAGCACAAGGGCTATAACTCAGTTAGGTAGAGCACCTCGTTTACACATGCACCTCGTTTACACATGCGCCAATGTTTTTCTCATAGGAGTCCATCATGTAATTAAAAGAGTTGATCTTAATTGATCAATCAATGTCTTACTCCAGGAACAAAATAAGAGAATAATAGCCTAACAAATGATTTAGACATCAAATGGAATCCATAATGGATTTGAGATGGACAATCTACCGATGTTAAAATGAACAGTATACGACTAATATCTCATAGATATATTCATATCTACCCGTTTATAAAAATATTTATAACTTATACTCGTTTATAAAAATATTTCAGTTTGTAAAAATAATTATATCTATAATAGTCTGCATTATAAGCTATAGAATATACTTGTTTTTGAAATTGTGACCACCATCTTATAGTATTAACTTTTAAACAAATTATATATACAAATCAAAACACATTTATTATTATATATTAGCCGCAGAAGAATTGATAAATTTCTATTCCAATGCATTGTGATAATTAAAATAGTTCTCAACGATATATATTGAAAAAGAGTGTAATATCTACAATAACTAAGATACTTCTAGTATTTTTTGGAAAAAATAAAATTATTTGTCCTGCCAATGAAAAATAAGAAAGAAAAACTTATTATAGAAGTTACTTTTAAAAAGTAGACAGTAAGATTAAAAAAATTGGTAAAATATATAATATTTAAAATATTCATATTCAAGTATTCATATTTAATAAATTTTTCCATCATTTAGGTATGAACATTTCATAAACATTATTTAATATGTCAGATATGTTTTTATCTTACCTTTTTTATTCGAAATATAAGAAAAAATATTTATGAACTATCAATTGATTTGTGATGATAAATATGTTATATAATTATATACAGAAAATAAGAAAATCTGTAATAATTTTAAAATATTATAAAATTATAAAAAAAAAATAATTAAAATAATTATTTATTAATAATCTATTATATTTTTAGCATAATAAATTTATAAATTTTGCCCCCACAGTAAAAATTCTTGGCTCCGTCTCTGTGTTAAATTGAGAAATAAAATGAGAAATAAAAAGAACTCAGATTAATATAATCGAGAGCAATAGAGGATTAATTCATTTTAACAATTTGATGGAACTTGGCCTCTATTTAGATTAAGTTGAGCTTTTGTATATGTTGCTCATACAGTTTCTCCAAAGCATCGTCTTTGACATTAGTAACTCGTGTAATATGCCTTTTAAAGAACAAATACTATATACAATATGCCAAAAATTATATGTCTTTCAAAGAACAAAAATTAAGTTGAGCTTTTTTAGTAAGTTGAGTTTTTATATAGGTTACTCATACAGTTTCTCAATAGCATCATCTTTAGCATCAGTAACCTGTGTAACATGCCTTCCAAAGCATTGTTTTTATATATTTATAATGATGAATCTTCATCCTGTTTTTATTAATAGATGCACAAAAACAATTTCGGCGATAAATATAATTGAATAACATTTTATAGAACATTTTTTCCCTTATACAAAATATCAGTAAGGAAAACATATGTCCTGTAGTTTAGGAAAACATATGCAGAATTGGACTATTGAAATTGTGCAGAGAACCATCAATATTAGTATTAAAATAAAGTTTGTTAAGATCGGAGTTTAAACGTTGATTCGATTAATGAAAGCTCCGTCAATGGAAAAAATGTGATGTAGTTCTCTTGTGATACTATTTTTTCTTTTGCGAACTGCAGAGAACAAACAAAATCGATTATGTAACACCCACAAAACAAAAATTGGATAGATATTATTGATAGGTACCTGAGAATATGGTGTGGTATTTTGAAAGTGAAACAAAATTTGTAAATCAATGGAATTAACTATCCACTCATTGAATTTTAAATAGAGAATAAATAATTCCATAAATCAAATTGAATATCACCAGAACCCTTAGTAGTTGTAGGCTTATGGCACTGTCTTCGACCGCGACACATCTATAAATAAAAAATAAAAACATTTCAGATTCAAATTTTGCATACTAATCATAAAAGAATTAGTTGTAAAACACTTTAAGTTACATGTGATATTTGAAAATTGAAAGGTTATAATTATTCTCTTTGATTATCTGCAATATGTGTCGCTCCCGGGATTTTCATCCTAGTACAAACGCGAAAGTGGCGCGGAAAAGGTAGAGTCGTCAGCCAGACATTTTTATCCCGAAAGAATGGGAAAGGTAATGTTGCACAAACCTGAGGAAGAAGGAAAGGACAAGGTCCTGCGAACCAAAGATCGGGGTTCGGAAGTCGGTTACGACCTGGGAAGGTATTAGCACCCAAAATCGTCCGCCGTACCCGACGGGATCCACGCTTGTCTGCTTGTTAATCTGTTTCAAAGGGTGAGAAATAATATGCTGCTTGAATAAAATTGCTACTGAAACTGGAATGGAGTTTAAATGAGAAAGGAAACTAGAGAAGGAAATGGTAAGAAAGAATGGGGAAAATGTAGGGAAAATAAAGAATGTGCTCGAACGGGCCCTACCCCGCTGCCTACGTACCTCATCGGGAAAATGAGGATCAGAGTCGACGTAGTTCGCCTAACTAAGGCGGGAACTATTTATTTGTGTTTTTTGTAACTGGAATTGCGTATGTCTATGCTCAAGTTTTGCAGGCTCGTCTGGTACGAGTGCGTTTACCGTCTTGCATGCGAGACAAGTCGTCGCGAGTTCGCGTTCAGAATGAATGAGATGAGAAAAGAAGTTCCCGCAGGATAGTCGCTTATTGTTTGTTTTTGTCTTTTATGAGAAGTGTTTTGAATTCGTTTGTGAACATTCTCATACTAAGACTTATCCATCACAGTGAGCATTTACACCTCGCCCCGAAACAGAACGCGTATAAACACTCTGCAACAAAGTCTCGTGTCGTATAAGAACGTTCGATTTTTATTAAGTGTTTTATTACTTTTCTTTTTATGAGATGAGAAACAATGACTCAAGTTGCAAAAGGCAAAATTTAAGGGACTAAGACTCAACTCTAATTTTGTTTATTTATTCACAAGTGGTCCTAATGGTTTGTGTGGTTTTCTAAACCTAATGAAGAAAAGAACTAGAAACTACTAGAATTCAACTTACTTCCTAAGGAAGTTAAGTTGATTCTAAAACAAAGGGGAGGCCTATACAAGTGAAAAAACTTCAAATAATATGGCAAGGCATTAAAATGGACATAAGAAATAAATTCTAAAAATGCACATTTAAAGGTATAAAGCTAAAATAACCCTAAACTTCTTCTAAGTCTATTTATTAGAAATGTCAAGCCTAAATCCTAAAACTAAGGGAATTATCTAATATTGTCACCCTAAAAATCAGTACCTAAACCATGCTAAGTCAATTTAATATCCTAAGATTAAACCTAAGTAAACTAATTCTTAATGGATCTTAATATTCTAACCAAAACTAATTGAATTTTACATGTATAACTAGCCTAAAGATTAATACACTAAAAATATTAAAAGTCCTGGAAAAATTATGGAATTAATCCTATAGGGTCCTAGAACTAACTATTACATTGTGCTAAAAAATATCCTAAAAATTCAGAAGTTAACTATGTCTAAAAGCCTCTTAAATCCACTTAAGAATTAACTATGATTTTCTATGGATTAAACTACCAAAACAGGGGATAAAATAACCTAAAAATTCTACCAAAATTATTCTAGGTTCTCTTATGAGTCTTCTAACCATAGCAAAAATAATGGGTTAAAAATCCTACTGGAAGGGGACAAAATAAAATGAACAAAATCATGTACAGTTAAAAGAAATTCAATAAAAGCTAATTAAAAGAAAAAATCAGAATTAAATCGAAAATAACTAAAATTCAGAAAATAAAAGTGCCAAAAATTTCTAATTGGAATCAACAACCTACTGGGATTTTTGTGGAATTTTATTATGGATTTTACTATTTTTAATTGAATTAATCCTAAACTATATTAACTAAAACTAAAAAAACTAAAAGAAATAGAAAAGGGGGTGCGATAATTATTTTTTATAGTTATGTTTTTAATGGGCTTAAAAACGCAGGGTGCGAATAGCAATGGATAAGGCCCAATCTGTGCAGGCCCTTGGGGGTGTATGTGGTGAGCTATCAGTCAATTATGTTGACTAATTGTGGTCCATCAGATCTAGGGTTTTCTCATCCTACGGTTTATGGAACTTAGGCCTATGATTATTGTGGTGGACAACATGCATACAATCCGCCGCATGGAAAAGCCAACCGGACGGTGACACGTGTCACCACCGGTGTGGTTGAAGTTCAACAAATCAGTCTAACCCTTAATGTTTCATTATCTAACTAAATAATTAAATTTATAAAACAACCACAAGAACAAAAGTTGAAAAACAAGAACCCTAATTCCTCTTTTCAGCTTCCTATCCGCCGCGGCACCCTCTCAACCTCCCCCTTCCTTCTTCTTCTTCGAATCCAACACCACCATCATCACCTCCCTAATCGTCACCTTCGTCATCATCCTTCCTCATTCCGCCACCATTTTCAACTTCTAAACCTACAATCCTCATCAAATCCTACACGAAACCAACTACACTCTTCTAATCCAAATCCGAAACCGGAGTGACAACCTAATACTCTCCTTCTACAAATCCGAAAATGGAACACAAAGCCTATATTCTTCGATAATACACACCAAGATCGAAAGGTGAACCGTACCTTGGATTCACAGGCGCTGAATTCTTGAAGGTTATGGAGGTCGACCGTTAACAACTGATGATGAAGGTCGTTTCGTGAGCGATGAAGCCGGTGAGCCTAAATCGTAGCGACGATATCAATGAAGCATATGTGGTTGCTGCTTCTGAAGCCAACGAGATTCAAAGCTATGTTCAGGTATATTTCGAAAACTTTTTTCACCTCAACTAACTCAGTACCTTCTTCTCCTATTCCGCAATTTCGAAACCGCTTTGTAGTTGAATCGTAAACACTCTGATACAGCGCTCTGTGATGCCTGATGCAGGTTCTTTTTTTTGAAGATTTATCGAAGCTTGTGTTGATGATGATGGAATGTGTTGAAGAATTCGGTTGAATCCTCCATGAAGTTTTTGGTTATGGTATTGACGACTGAGAAAGAGGATGAATGAAGAAGAAAGATGAAGGATGAGGTCTAGATTGAGGAAGATGAACGAATCAACAAAAATGGAGGAAATGGTGAAGAAGTTGAAGATGGATTGAGAAGAAGTATGAAGAAACCGAATGAAGATTGGATGATTTTGGGAGAAAAAGTGAATGAAGTGGGTCTGAAGAAGATTGAAGGAGAAGAGGGTTATGGAAAACAGAAGAAGAAAATGTGAAGGAAGATGGCTCTGATTTATAAGGGATGAATCCAAAAGGATTCTAGAATTTTTTCAGGTAATTTCAGTTATCTTTCAGTTGTGAAATTGGTTAGAATTCTGTTAGGTTAGTTATAGGTTAGTTAGAATTCTGTTATTAGTTTTTGTGAATAGGTTGGAAAAATGAAGTTTACTGTGATTTTGTAACCCTTTTTTGTTGAACTTTCCTCTGAGTTTCTATTACACTTATTATGCCTTTGCATTGTCATTTGCTTTTACAAAATCCTGCCATGAATTGTGCGTTATTGATGTTGATGCAGAAGACATTTTTCTGAACTGAGTTCGGTATGATATGTGTAACACGGTGGGAGAACTGACTTTAAACAATGTTGTGGATAGCAAGAGTCGCCACCGACTTTTATTTTATCCATAAGGAAAGGTTATAAAAGAACAGGAAAGACCTTAGAGAATATTTTGGGTCCGGGGGGTAGGTTATGAAAAGGGAAGGTATTAGCATCCTTTTCATCCATGGTTATCCATGGGCTCTTAGGTACTTAAGCTCACTTTAAATTGATTTTGAAAGTGTAGTGTGTGAATAGAAAAAATCTTCAGAATAGTTTAGTAATAACCCATGTATGGATGTGTAAAAAAACTTGTTTGAAAATTTGTTTGAAATTTGTTTAAGTGTGAAAAAGTTTTGAAGTGAGCAAGTACCTAGGAGTAACCTACCCTAATGTTTAAGGTCTTTCTTATTCTTTATCTTTTCCTTAGTAAGACTATCCCTACTATAATAGAGTAGGTAGTCCTTACTTTGGATGTTAAGGGACATGTGAGGGACAATTTGATTTTGAAGGCCATTGTGGGGTGTAATAAGCATAAGGAAGGGACTATCATCATTTATTTCGAAGGGACTCGATTCGTATAGGCAACCATGAGGGACTTTGATGATTTTCTTTCGAGGGACTTGCTTTATACACCCCACTTAACCATTATTCGTAGGCAACCTGAGGGATAACCTTAGAAAGTGAGACGGCGATTTAAAATCGACTTACGTGTGTGACGTGTTTAATTTAATTATCTTACATTAAAAATTATCTAAACTTATTTTTAAATAACAAACATGTTTTGTCACTCCCTAAATTACTAACCACAACGATAATAATGATTAAATAATTACAATTACATCCGGGAAACAATTACAAGAAATTATAATAATAAGCAAAATATTAAACAAAATAATAAATAAATAAACAATAAATATAAGGGGTTAGTAAATAACGATAAATAAGATTAGCAAAATAATAATAATAAACATAATTGAATTATAAATGGGTTAGTGATAATAATAAGCAATAGAAATAGTTAGTAATGAAAATAAGAAAGGTTAGTAAATAATAAAAATTATAAAGTTAGTGAAAATAATTTAAATAATAAGCAAAAAGTTAGTAATAATAAAAATAATGATAATAACAATTTTAAAATAAGGTTAAAAACACAATAATAAAGATAATAATAAATAATAATATTGTTAATAAATAATAAAGATTAATGAAATTAATAAAGCAAAAATCTAATAATATAGTTAGTATTAATCAAGAATAAGCACAATTAACCAAAATTATAATAATAATATATCAACAATTTTTCCTATAAACAATTATTTAGAAAAGAAATATGAATGAACAATTATTTTAATTTTTTACAAATTTTATTATGACTACAAAATTTGGATTATTATAAACATATATTAATATTTATTTATTGAACAATTTATACATATTATAAGAAGAAGTAGATTTTAAATATCATATATAAAATTTAATTCTATTAACTATTATATTTACAAATTATTTTTAACCATATACAAAAAATATAATTATCCTAAATTAAATTATTTCTAAACATTAAAAGAAAATTAATTTGAATTATAACTATATTTACAAATAAATTAGAATTATTTTAAAGATCATCAATTAGAAAATAAATACAATTAGGGTTTAATTGAAATATATTTTTTAGGATTTGAGAATTAGGGTTTTTATATATATACAAAATTTATCCTAATTTATATATACATATTATAAATTAAACACAAAAATAGTGAAACATAATTTACAAAAAAATACATTTTTAAAAAAAAGATGACATACATATTTCATTATTATCTTTATTGTTTTAGAAACATATATAGTATATATTTAATTTTAATATTATAATGTTTAAAAAAAAACAAATAAAAGAAAAAAATATGGAAAACTTACCTGGCTGGGGTTTGAACCCAGGCCAACTTGATTTCCAGCAAGCATAACAACCACTAGGCCACTGGCGCGCAGGCAAGAGATGAGGGAAAGAGATTTGTTTTGTTCCTTATGATGCAAAAATCCAGAAAAAAAATATGAGAAACAAAAGGCCTGGGGTGGATTCGTACCCAGGACCTTTCAGTGACAAGCATGCATACGTAACCGCCTGGCTGGGAGAGCCTTCCTGTCAGCTTGTTGGCCTTGAATCATAATATATTATGCCTTCCATGATCCTGAAAATAAAATAAAAAATAATGGCCCCAGCATGATTCGAACCATGGACCTTTCATTAAATTCACACGCACTCTTCCACTGGGACAAGCATCAGGCTTGTGAATTAAACAGAAACAAAACTATAATATTTTAAAACAAAATTTGAATATGAATTTTCGCGCCAGCCAAGCTTCGTCTTCAACCTCTGGATTTTGAAGTTTGCTGCGAAATTTGCTACAACAATACCTGCGATTTTTCCTGCACCCTTAAAACCTACGAATTTCAAACTATCATTAAACAATACAGTTTCATCAAATTGAGAACATTTTTGGATTCCTCATAACCTGTACAGTCCAATTTTATCAACCAAATTCATTTATAATGCACAAATCAAACAACCCTAATTCGAAGGTCAAACCCTAATAATGGCATCTCACTGATTCTTCATGGTTTCTTTGGTTTCTTTGCCCAGAAACGATCTAGGCATCACAACAAACATGTATTAATCATCAAAAACAATTTATAATGTGTATATGAATGGATTCGAAAAGAAAATTTTCAAGCATAAAGTGAGTTCGGGTAGAGCAATATGGGGCATATGGGATGCGTATGATGGATGATTTCGCTTCATGGATGATCAAAGAACATGTCTATGTTCTTAATTTACCTTCTAAAGCTCTGAAATTCAAAATCCGATTCTCACTTTTGGAAGGATTTTTGTGCTTTTGAACTTACCTCTAGGCTGCTGGATCTCGTGTATGAGGACTAGGGTTATGCTTAGTATATATGTGGGAGTGATTTAGGTCAGAAACATGGATGGGTTATATGAAAATTTGATCCAAAAAATATTCAAAAAGATCATAGTGTAAAATTCAAATATTTGATCATGAGTGCTTGCTATTTTGGGACAATTCACATGATTTCCTTCCTCTTTGATTCCAATCACCCATTATGACCTTCTAGAAACATTATCCAAATAAAATCCATTATTTTTATATTTTATTCTTATTTAAAATGATTTTTAATGATTTAAATCAAAATAAATAAAAATAAAAATAATAAAAATCAGATTTTAAATGGTTTGGGTCGTGCATAGTGTTTGTGTATGGATTGGATCATGACTTGGGCAGCCCATTTGGAAAGAAATACTTTTAAGCCTCCATTTTCAACATAAACCATCACAAAATTTCCCAACTTTGCAAAGGCACATCTTCCTCAATTTTAAAGGTATGAGGGTGTTCTTGGACTTTTTGGAAATCTTGAAGAGTCCTCTAAACAACCCCATTGGTTTCAGGTCCATATCATTTACCAATCTCAAGTTATGCCCTTTTGAAGTTGTTGACTTTTTGTTGACTTTTGAAATGACCTATAATGTCTTAGATTATATCTCTCAAATGAAGCATTTTTGAGCTTAACTTCCAACATCAAAGTTGTAGAGAATTCAATTTCCTTCAAAATGAGCTTTGGATGGAGACTTGGTGATGAAGTATGTGAAAGTTATGCCTGGTCAAAGTTCAGTTGACTTTTACTAAGGAAACCCTAATTTAGAAACTCCTGATTATTGATGATCTGGAATCTCCTTGATGAATCATGATCAACCCTTGATCAAATGATGAATTTTACTTCATATACTTGATGTTGGCAAAAAATCATGAGGTTTGACTTTAGTTTGACCACAGTTGACCTCAGTTTGACCTTTTAACTGCACTGACTGATTTTGACTTATCTGATCATCTGACTGAGTAAACTTTTGAGAAAAGTCTTGAAACTTGACATGGGGGTTCTTATACACATATAAGATGTTATGAAATTCACTTGAGGTATTGGAAGTCCACTTAGCCTGATTAAAGTCAAAACCCTAGTTTTGGATGCACTGCTTAGGAGGTGCATTGTCTGAGGGAATTGTCAACTCCTTTGACCAATTGTGAACTTTGTGAACCTTGTGGATCATCATAACCTGTCTTGTGAACCTCATGGGAGATATTGTGAAGCTTGTGAACCTTGTGAACCTCATGAAGTGGCTTTGTAGACCTCATAAACCTCAGGAAAGCTTTGTAACCATTGAGAAACTTGTGAACCTTGTGAACCTTCAAGAAGCAACCTATGGACTTCATGAACCTCATGAAAGGTCTTGTAAATGTTGAGAGACTTGTGAACCTTGTGAACCTTCAAAAAGCAACTTGTGGGCCTCATGAACCTCATGCAAGGTTATGTAAATGTTAAGAAAACTTGTGAACCTTGTGAACCTTCAAGAAGTGACTTGTAGACCTCATGAAAGGTCATATAAGCATTGAGAAACTTGTGAACCTTGTGAACCTTCTTAGAACACAAAGTCTTGTATTGTGAGGGCAAATTTTGGGGTGCAACAGCTGCCCCTGTTCAATTTTCTGAAACCTGAGGGGTTAGATTGGTATATTTGCCAGTCGTAACCTGGAAGGTTGAAGGGGATTGAACACAAAAGCCCAAAAATTTGCACTCACCAGTGCATAGAATGATATTGATGGTTGGTTGGACATGATTGAGTGGGCTTAAAGATGCTGCTAGGGGAAAGTTCTTCAGCAGTAGAATGAGAGCTGTCAGGAGTCTGGGGTAATACTGATGTAATAGCATGTCTTCATGAGGATAGGGCAATCAATAATGATAACCCTAAAGCAGTCTTGAAGAGATAATATGATTTCAGGTGGATAGAGCAATCAATAATGACAACTCCAAAGCAGTCTCGAAATAATAATGTGATATGTCTTCAGGAGGATAGAGCAATGGATAGCTCTAAAGCAGTCTTGAAGTAATAATGTGATTCCAGGAGGATAGAGCAATCAATAGCTCTAAAGCAGTCTTGAAATAATAATGTGATTTGTCTTCAGGAGGATAGAGCAATGGATAGCTCTAAAGCAGTCTTGAAGTAATGATATGACTCCAGGAGGATAGAGCAATGGATAGCTCTAAAGCAGTCTTGAAGTAATGATATGACCCCAGGAGGATAGAGCAATGGATAGCTCTAAAGCAGTCTTGAAGTAATAATGTGATTTCAGGAGGATAGAGCAATGGATAGCTCTAAAGCAGTCTTGAAGTCATAAGAAGCTTATCAGGAGGATAAAGTAACCCTGAGGTGACAATAAAGCAGTCCCAAAGAAGAAGAAGCTCATCAGGAGGATAAAGTAACCCTGAGTTGACGATAAAGCAGTCCTGGAGATCATAAGTTTGTTTGTTGGATAATTAACCTGAAACAAGGTAACTTTTGTATAATAATATTAGTTTATGCTTTATGTATGTATGATATGATGCACTTAGGTAATGTACTATATGTCTATGGATATATATGCTATGGTATGATGTAAATGATGTATGTATGATATGATACTGCCGGAAGCGTCTGGATATCTTCGTATAACAACTGCTGGCCAGGGAAAATAAATCCCGATTCGTTGTTGAAGAATATATAACCCTCCGTCTGCTGGGGATAACAGGGTATAGATAACCTCCCGTTGCTGGGAATAGTAAGGATAGATATAACCTCCCGTCTGCTGGGGATAGCATGGTATAGATAACCTCCCGTATGCTGGGGATAGTAAGGTATATATATAACCTCCCGTTGTTGGGGATAGTAAGGTATATATAACCTTCGTCTTCGTTTGACAGTAGGATAAGTATAACATCCCGTCTTCGTTCGTCGTACCCTTATTGGAAAGTAATTTCCCGAATATCCGTATGAGGATAAAAGAGATGGATATAAATTCCAGGGGAGATAAGACTTTATGAAGATGGATTCGTCCTACTGAGGGTTTGTAACTGTCTTGTAAGGTGAACCGGTGGAGCTTCGTTGAAATCCTTCCCTCGTTCGTCCTTAGTAAATACTATTACTGCATTTTCATGCATTTCTGGTAAACATCAATCATATTAAAACATACATGCATTTCTGGTAAACATCAATCATATTCAAAAGCATACATACATTCAAACACAACCAATGGACATTTCGCTTATGTAAATAGGGTAAAAGTAAATCTGGATTCAAAAGATGGAATTTATTTATATCAAAAAGTGACCCATACACGGGTAAGTTTGTACAAGGAGACATAAACCCTAGTAAGAGGATTTTGCCATAAAGTTTTTACAAGAAGAATCAGCTATGTGGGAAATAATCCTATTGAGTTTCAATTCTACTATTGCCACTCAAGTATCTCATCTTCTTGCTGTTGAGACGGAAACGATTGAATTGAGCTTTATCTGTTCGAGCTTGAATAAGTAGCTCAACTGGTTGCAGTTTCATGAGTGATCCAAACGAGACATAGTCATACGCTTTAATCCCTAACTTTTGCCTGGATTGCCCTTTCAGGTTTTCAATCCACCGGGATACCCTTTTTTGCCCAAACCGCCTTTTCAGGTTTTCGACTTGCCGGGTGTACATCTTTTTTATATATATCCCTAATTTTTGCCCAAACCCTTTTGGTTTGCCGGGATGCCCTTATTTTTGCCTAGGCCTGTCAACCTAGCAGGTCTCTTTTTATGCGTAGTATTTTTTAACTATGTCTGCGTTTACAGGCTGTGGGAAGTCCTCACCATCCATTGTAGTCAATATCATGGCACCTCCTGAGAATACAGTCCTGACTACAAATGGTCCTTCATATGTTGGAGTCCACTTGCCCCTAGGATCACCCTGTGGTAATATGATACGCTTGATTACCAAGTCACCAGCCTGATATACCTTTGGCTTAACCTTCTTGTTAAAAGCCTTGATCATCCGTTTCTGGTACATCTGGCCATGACAAACTGCTGCTAACCTCTTCTCATCAATCAAATTTATTTGGTCCAGTCGAGTCTGAATCCACTCATCTTCATCCAAGCCTGCATCCTTCATAATTCTCAAGGAGGGGATCTGAACTTCAATGGGCAGAACTGCTTCCATACCATAGAATAAAGAGAATGGGGTTGCCCCTGTTGAAGTACGTATTGTGGTACGATAACCATGAAGAGCAAATGGCAACATCTCATGCCAATCCTTGTAAGTAACAGTCATCTTCTGTACAATCTTCTTAATGTTCTTATTAGCAGCCTCAACTGCCCCATTCATCTTTGGACGATACGGAGAAGAGTTGTGATGCTTAATCTTGAACTGCGTGCAAAGATCAGTAATCATAGTGTTGTTCAGATTAGAGCCATTGTCAGTGATGATCCTTTCAGGGATGCCATACCTACATATGAGATTATTCTTGATGAACCGAGCCACAACATTCTTAGTCACAGATGCATATGAAGCTGCCTCTACCCACTTCGTAAAATAATCAATAGCAACCAGGATGAAACGATGCCCATTAGAAGCAGTAGGTTTGATCTCACCAATCATATCAATGCCCCACATGGAAAAGGGCCAAGGAGCAGTCAACACATTCAATGGTGATAGAGGTACATGAACCTTATCAGCATAAATTTGACACTTGTGACATGTTCTGGAGTGTTGATAGCAATCAGCTTCCATGGTAGACCAATAGTAACCTGCTCTCAATATCTTCTTTGCCATGGTATGACCACTAGAATGAGTGCCAAAGGTCCCATCATGCATCTCTTCCATAATCTCAGTTGCTTCCTTCTTATCCACACAACGAAGCATAGTTGAATCATGATTGCGCTTGTACAGAATGCCATTACTTAGAAAGAACTTAGCAGAGAACCTTCTCAGAAACTTCCTATCTTTGACAGACGCCCCTTCAGGGAATTCCTGAGCTTCAAGATATCTTTTCACTTCATAGAACCAAGGCTTCTCCTCTGCCCCTTCAGTGTCAATCTCATTGCAGTATGCAGGCTTCTCAAATCTATCAATAGTAATCTTGGGAGCTTCATCATCCCAGCTGATCTCAAACATAGATGCCATGGTGGCTAATGCATCTGCCAACTGATTCTCTCTTCGTGGAATATGTCCAAAGGTAATCTCTTTGAAATGTGGGATCAAAGACAACACATGCTCTCTGTAAGGAATGAGATTATCATGCTTGGTATCCCAATCTCCTTTAATCTGACTCACTACCAGGGCTGAATCTCCATACACATCAAGGAACTGAATCTTCATATCAATAGCAACTTTAATACCCATGATACATGCCTCATATTCAGCCATGTTATTGGTACAATAGAAACAAAGTCTGGCAGTAATCGGGGTATGACAACCTTCAGGGGAACTAATTACAACACCAACACCATTACCATGTGCATTGGAGGCACCATCAAAAACCATAGTCCATCGGGATCCTTGTTCAGGTCCGTCATATTGTCCAGGTTCTTTGGTAACAGTCATAATGTCTTCATCAGGGAACTCAAAATTCATTGACTGGTAATCATCTACTGCTTGATGAGCCAAATGATCAGCAACAATACTTCCCTTAATGGCCTTCTGAGTAGTATACTGTATATCATATTCTGTCAAGATCATTTGCCATCTTGCAATTCTTCCGGAGAGAGCAGGTTTCTCGAATATGTACTTGATTGGATCCATCTTTGAAATCAACAAGGTAGTATGAGTCAACATATACTGTCTTAGTCGGCGAGCAGCCCATGCCAAAGCGCAGCAAGTTTTCTCGAGCAGTGAGTATCTTGTTTCACAGTCGGTAAACTTTTTGCTAAGGTAGTATATTGCCTGCTCTTTTCGACCAGACTCGTCATGTTGCCCCAACACACACCCCATTGAGTTGTCTAACACTGTTAAGTACATAATCAAGGGTCTTCCATCAACTGGTGGCATCAAAATTGGTGGCTCTAGCAAATATCTCTTGATTTCATCAAAGGCAGTCTGGCACTCATCATTCCATTCCATCACCTGATCTTTCTTCAACAACTTGAAGATTGGCTCACAGATGGTAGTTAACTGGGAAATGAATCTTGCAATGTAGTTCAATCGTCCCAAGAAACCTCTAACCTCCTTCTCAGTACGGGGAGCTGGCATCTCTCGTATAGCTTTCACTTTTGCAGGATCCACTTCAATACCTTTTCCACTGACAATAAAACCCATGAGCTTTCCAGATCTAACTCCAAAAGTACACTTGTTTGGATTCAATCTCAACTTGTATTTCTTCAACCTCTCAAACAACTTGTGCAGATGATCAAGATGTTGCTCTTCATTCTGAGATCTGGCTATCATATCATCCACATACACCTCTATCTCATGATGAATCATATCATGAAACAAAGTCACCATAGCACGCTGATATGTTGCCCCTGCATTCTTCAAACCAAATGGCATCACCTTATAGCAAAAAGTGTCCCACTGTGTCACAAATGTTGTCTTCTCCATATCTTCAGGTGCCATCTTGATTTGATTGTAACCAGAGAAACCATCCATAAAAGAGAATACCTTATGCTGAGCAGTGTTGTCTACCAAAATGTCAATATGAGGAAGTGGAAAGTCATCTTTGGGGCTAGCCTTGTTCAAATCTCTGTAGTCTACACACATACGTACCTTACCATCTTTCTTTGGAACCGGTACCACATTTGCAACCCACTGAGGATAAGAAGTCACTGCCAAGAACCCTGCATTGAACTGTTTCATTACCTCTGCTTTGATCTTTTCTGACATTTCAGGACGCATACGACGAACCTTCTGCTTCTTTGGACGACAATCTTCTTTCACTGGCAAACGGTGAACCACAATGTCTGTATCCAACCCTGGCATATCTTCATAAGACCAAGCAAAGATCTCCACGTAGTCACGTAACATCTGAATCAACCTGCTCTTAACACTGTCCTCTAAATCAGCCCCTACCTTGACCTCTTTTCTGTTTTCTTCAGTTCCCAGATTCACAACTTCGACTGGCTCTTCATATGGCTGTATAGCTTTCTCTTCTTGTTGTAACAACCTAGCAAGCTCTACAGGTATTTCACAATCGTCCTCATTTCCGTATTCAGTTTGATAGATCGGATTCTCGAAATTGTAATTGGCAATAGTAGAACTGTTATCAACAGGATCCAGAGTGGATGAGGATCTGCATTTTAGTGATGTGGGTGTGTGTAAGAACACATAGCTGATAAAGCAAAAATAAAAGAAAAAGAAAGACAAGGAACACAATATTTACTAAAACGAAACGTCCACTGATTTTATTGAATGAAGTATGCAGATGAAATGACAGCCCGTAACAAGCACACCATTGTGCCCCGGGTAAGGCACATGGCTTGAAAGTTTTTATTGTTCAAGAAATTACAAACTTAAAAGCAACAACACAGTAATAGTATTTACTCCTGACTAAAGGAGATAGGGATAACATCTTCAGCTTTCCAATTATTGAGTCCAGCACCCGCAGTAGGAAAAATCCATGCATCCAAGTTGTAGTCTTCATCTTGATCTCCCACAGCATTGATAACCCCTTGATTGGTGATACGAGCAGCACGAGCACGACGAACAGCCTTCTGGGACTCTGCAGTGAAACCCAAACCAAACTTGTCAGACTTGTATGGGATATCAGGAAGCTGACCCCAAATAGTACAACCACCTTCATCCACCACAGCTCTAGCATCATTGAGGGAGGCCATTGCCATTGTTGGAGATTTTCTGATGACCACAGGAACCTTCTTCACAGCAGGAGGAGTCACACAATCATTACCAACCCAGGGAACCACTTCAAATGACTGACATGGGGTCTCAATGTATTCACCTTCTACTTCCAGATACTTGAAGGTATTTACATGGCTGACAAAGTACTCTTCCTCTCCAAAGACAGTAACAACTTTTCCATTCACCGGATATCTCAACTTTTGATGCAATGTAGAGGTCACAGCACCTGCCCCATGGATCCAGGGACGACCAAGCAGACAAGAATATGAAGGACGAATATCCATCACATAAAACGTAGCAGTAAACACCTGAGAGCCAACTTTGATTGGAAGATCAATTTCCCCATGCACTACTCTTCTAGAACCATCAAAAGCCTTTACCACAATATTACTGGGCTTTAGCACAGCATCTTCAGGACTCAACTTATTCAGGACCTCCTTGGGCAACACATTCAGAGAGGAACCATTGTCTATCAGCACATGTGACAGGGTAGTGCCCCTGCACTCAATTGAAATATGCAAGGCCCTGTTATGATCCCTCTTGGCAGGGGTCAAATCAGCATCAGAAAATCCTAACCCATTATCATAGGTCAAGTGGGCAACACAGTTTTCAAATTGATCAACAGAAATTGCACTGGGCACATGAGCAGACTTCAGAAACTTGATCAAGGACTTGGCATGAGCCTCAGAACACAGCAATAAGGACAACATAGAAATCTTTGAGGGAGTATGCCCCAACTGATCCACAATGTCATAATCACTCTTGCGAATGATTTTCAATACTTCTTCCATTTGCTTAGAGAGATCATCAGCAGCTGGCACATCAGTAGATACAGGCTCAATAACAGGACCTTTGCCCCGAGCATCAGTGGTGGAAGTAGCAGCAGGAGTAACTGCACTCTTAGAAGCAACTGGAGGAGAGAAGACTCTTCCACTACGAGTGATCTTGCTAGATCCAGCAATATTATCAATGTCAGCAGGCACATCAGGTAAAGGCTCCTGTTTGACACCATGGATGTAAACATCAGACCCATAGTGCCAAGGCACAGCTTTATCAGATGTATAGGGAATAGGACCAGGAGTAGTGATGATCAGAGGAGCTACTCTGGCCTCAGCAACAACTTTCACAGGACCTTCAGCAGTAATCTTGATTGGGCCCTGACGAGTAATTTTAATAGGACCCTTTGAAGTGATCCTTACCGGTACTTTGTCAACCATGTCAACCTCTTCAATCTTCTTACCCTGAGTCAGATGATCCACCATATCTTCTACAGATGCTGGTCTTCTTTCAAACACTATAGTATACTTATCCATGAGACGTTGAATTCCATCTCTCAAAATGAAGCAACTATCTGGTTTATAGGTACAATACAGACAATCTTCACGACAACCTGGAAAGATCCCAGCTTGTACTAACCTCTTTTTGATAACAGACAATGGTGTGGTCAACTCCATAACTGAATAGACATGCAGGTCTTCTTCATCAATGGCATTGACAGTCTTCTCGTGATTTGGCAGTGGTGCTGTAATCACATTTGGTGGATCAAACTCAATTTCTCCAGCATCAATCATATCTTGAATTTTGTTCTTCAAGACCCAGCAGTTATTAGTATCATGTCCTGGACAATTTGAATGATATGCACATCGTGCATTGGGGTTGTACTTGGGAGAAGTAACATTGGGATTCTGAGGAGCCTCCCTCAGGGTAATAAGTTCAGCCTTCAACAAGTGTTGCAATGCTTGAGCCATTGACATGTTGATCTTCGTGAACTGTCTTCTAGCCCTCTGTTGGTTGCCTTGAGGCTGCTCTGTTGTTGCAGGAGTTGGATTTGAAATATGAACTGCACTAACAGACTGATGCCTTCTGTTACGATCAGGTTGACCATAAACAGCATTTGATTCCTTCTTCCCAGTGGGAGGCTTCTTTGCAGTACCTGATGAACAAGTACCCACTTGGATCTTACCATTCTTGATACCATTCTCTACCCGTTCTCCTGTCATGATCAACTCAGTGAAGCCAGATGATGAGCTTCCAATGAGATGACTGTAAAATGGACCATTCAGCGTACACATGAACATATCAACTAATTCCCTGTCAGTCAAAGGGGGTTGAACTCTTCCAGCCAAGTCTCTCCATTTCTGAGCATACTCCTTAAAACTTTCTTTGGCACCCATAGACATGCTCTGAAGCTGCATGCGAGTGGGGGCTAAGTCAGAATTGTATTGGTACTGCTTATAGAAAGCTTCAGCAAGATCATTCCAATCTCTGATGTTGACACTCTCCAACTGATAATACCACTCCAACTGAGCTCCCGATAAGCTCTCTTGAAAGAAATGGATCCACAACTTCTTGTCAGCAGTGTGAGGTTGAATCCTTCTGACATAAGACCTCAAGTGCAGCTTGGGACAAGAGACCCCATCATAAACAACAAAGGTAGGAACTTTGAAACCAATGGGTATCACAACCCCAGATATCAGACTCAAATCTTCAAAATCCAGCCCAGATGATTTCTGCAATTCCATAGCATCCATCCTATCCACCAGCATCTTGAATTTGTCTTCATTAGGCTCATGGTAGTAATTAGCCTCAGAATCAGAGTCCCCTATAGTGTTGTGGAGACTGCCTCTCTCTTTCTCAGATTCCTCAGATTCATAGTCTTCAACCTGTTCCTTGGTCTTGACAGGACCCTTGAACCTTCTTCCCATGTTGAGCAACCCAGCAGACCTTCTAGTCTTCTTAGTCTTCTTGGCCAGCAGTGCCTTCAAATCATCTTGCCCCTTGGACAGGTTCAAGATCAGCTCTTGGAACTGTGCATTCTGTGCCTGAAGATCTTTAACTGATTGTTCAAGAGCCATTGCTGAAATAAACAGCGAGAAGATGAGAAACCTGTGCACAATAATAAACCTGTGATGCAATGAAATGATATGGGAATGCATATGCAATGTTTTCAAGGACCGCAGGATTTAAACTTGCTTAGACAAACAAGAAAGTAACTTTTTATTAGTAATAACTTGTTTTGCCTTTTAGGCTTACAAAAAATGAAAGTGAAATAAGTACAAAAGATGGGGTTTTAAGTCTCCCATGGACGTTTCCTCTTTGTATTGAGGTATGAGTTGAGGTTTCGTTCCTCGTGAAGTTGCTTTGTTAGCTCTAGGACTCTTGCTTGGCTTGTTTTGTAATGAGCCTCGAAAGTATCCCTTTGCTCCTTCAGTTGGATCCATGATCTCTGCAAGTCTTCCATATCAGTAGGCATGTCTGGGTGAAGGATGGTATAAGCTGTGTCTCCTTCAGCAACAGGTTCCATGGTAACTGGTAGGACGGCAGGATATGGCATCATGAGTGTCTGAGCACGAGATCGTACCCATCTGAGATAAGCCTCCATAGGAATAGTGTACTTAGGCTCCAGTGTCTTGCTGTCAACCCTGTTTACCTTTCCCCAAGCTCGTATGAATCTCTGACGGTAACCCTGAAGATCGTTGTCGTAATCAAACACAATGCCCTGAATCAACATGTCATGTGGACCATCACTTCGGGCGTAACCAAACTGTCGTAAAGCTAGAGAGGGGTTGTAGGTGATGCCTCCTCTTATGCCTAGAAGTGGCACATTAGGAAACTCCCCACAACGGTCAATGATGGTGACATTCTCCATAGATCTGGAGCACCAATGGATATCTGAGTGAGAAAGTGACATGATCCTCTTGGACCATCTGAACCCTTGCTCATTCTTCATTACTGAGCGAGGAAGGTGAGAAATAAACCACCTAGAGAGTAAAGGTATGCAACACATCAGAGTTCCTCTTGCCCTTGTAGTACGGGTGTGAAGAGAATGTAGGATGTCTCCAAGCAATGTAGGCACTGGATTGTGACTCAGGAAAATGTTGATGGCGTGAACGTCTATGAACTGATCTGGATTGGGGAACAATACTAAGCCATATATCAGCAAGGCTAAGATCTCCTCAAAAGCATCATAGCTCATGGCCTTCAAGAACATTTGAGCTTTATCCACTAATACCTTGGCAAGAATACCCTTGACTCCACTTCTGGTTTCTAGAACAAGGTCGGACTTCTTCAGATGTAGAGCTGCAGCAATAACCTCTGGTTTAAGCTCTTTCTCTAAGCCTGTGAAGGGTCTTTGATCAAGAACAGGTATACCCAGAAGTTTAGAGAACTCCTCCATGGTTGGAACCAGCTGGTAGTCAGGGAATGTAAAGCAGTGGTGTTTAGGGTCAAAGAACTGGAACAGGACACTCATCATGTCTTCACTGAACCCTGAAGTAACTAGATCCAATAGGTGACCATGTCTCTTGTTGAACCGGGAGTGATCAGACACTTGAGAAACCAACTCTTTAAGCTTGGGAGGTATCCCCACAAAGTTGATCCTGATGGTGTTTCTACGAGCTGAAGCCATGACCTGCAACAAAGAACAAAGATAAATCCTTTGGTCCTTGAAATGGTTAGGGAAAATGATATGCTTATGATGCATGATGATGTCATGATGTTATGTTCAATCACAAACATGTGGCACACACAAACAAGTCACACCATAGCCCTAAGTTTAAAGGCTTGCATGAGGTTCAAAGGTGAGTACCCTCCCCTGAAGTTAGATGGTTCATCCTGTCCTACAAAAGTAACCATGTTCTAAGGGATCTCAATATCATTGATCCTTCACAAGGGTGGTTGATCAGAAGGCAACTTACTTGCCAACCAAAACCCTCCAAGTTTAAGATCTCAATGAGCGTAGTATCGAGTGTCAACCAACTTCAGTCTGCACCAAAGTCGGTTACCTCACTACTTTCTAAAGGCCAAGATGAGTTAACTAGGGTTCTAAAAGTTAGTTAGTGTATTGACAACATATGGCAGCCTCATATTATCCTCAACTTGACTTAAGGAATATAAGCACCAACCAAGAAGTCGCACTAACTATGGCCACCAGATCAACCGTATCGATATACGTCGTACAGTTTCCTTGGTCTATTGCCATTTACCTAAGGTACACTAGATCCGGGTTAGGATCTTTCACACATAAGAGCACCCCAACAAGTTAATACAAAGCAAACAAGGCAAACAACTTAAAGTGATCTAATTCCTAAGGGTACCCCTCTTAAATTTAAATCCCCAGCAGAGTCGCCAGTTTTGTAACACGGTGGGAGAACTGACTTTAAACAATGTTGCGGATAGCAAGAGTCGCCACCGACTTTTATTTTATCCATAAGGAAAGGTTATAAAAGAACAGGAAAGACCTTAGAGAATATTTTGGGTCCGGGGGGTAGGTTATGAAAAGGGAAGGTATTAGCATCCTTTTCATCCATGGTTATCCATGGGCTCTTAGGTACTTAAGCTCACTTTAAATTGATTTTGAAAGTGTAGTGTGTGAATAGAAAAAATCTTCAGAATAGTTTAGTAATAACCCATGTATGGATGTGTAAAAAAACTTGTTTGAAAATTTGTTTGAAATTTGTTTAAGTGTGAAAAAGTTTTGAAGTGAGCAAGTACCTAGGAGTAACCTACCCTAATGTTTAAGGTCTTTCTTATTCTTTATCTTTTCCTTAGTAAGACTATCCCTACTATAATAGAGTAGGTAGTCCTTACTTTGGATGTTAAGGGACATGTGAGGGACAATTTGATTTTGAAGGCCATTGTGGGGTGTAATAAGCATAAGGAAGGGACTATCATCATTTATTTCGAAGGGACTCGATTCGTATAGGCAACCATGAGGGACTTTGATGATTTTCTTTCGAGGGACTTGCTTTATACACCCCACTTAACCATTATTCGTAGGCAACCTGAGGGATAACCTTAGAAAGTGAGACGGCGATTTAAAATCGACTTACGTGTGTGACGTGTTTAATTTAATTATCTTACATTAAAAATTATCTAAACTTATTTTTAAATAACAAACATGTTTTGTCACTCCCTAAATTACTAACCACAACGATAATAATGATTAAATAATTACAATTACATCCGGGAAACAATTACAAGAAATTATAATAATAAGCAAAATATTAAACAAAATAATAAATAAATAAACAATAAATATAAGGGGTTAGTAAATAACGATAAATAAGATTAGCAAAATAATAATAATAAACATAATTGAATTATAAATGGGTTAGTGATAATAATAAGCAATAGAAATAGTTAGTAATGAAAATAAGAAAGGTTAGTAAATAATAAAAATTATAAAGTTAGTGAAAATAATTTAAATAATAAGCAAAAAGTTAGTAATAATAAAAATAATGATAATAACAATTTTAAAATAAGGTTAAAAACACAATAATAAAGATAATAATAAATAATAATATTGTTAATAAATAATAAAGATTAATGAAATTAATAAAGCAAAAATCTAATAATATAGTTAGTATTAATCAAGAATAAGCACAATTAACCAAAATTATAATAATAATATATCAACAATTTTTCCTATAAACAATTATTTAGAAAAGAAATATGAATGAACAATTATTTTAATTTTTTACAAATTTTATTATGACTACAAAATTTGGATTATTATAAACATATATTAATATTTATTTATTGAACAATTTATACATATTATAAGAAGAAGTAGATTTTAAATATCATATATAAAATTTAATTCTATTAACTATTATATTTACAAATTATTTTTAACCATATACAAAAAATATAATTATCCTAAATTAAATTATTTCTAAACATTAAAAGAAAATTAATTTGAATTATAACTATATTTACAAATAAATTAGAATTATTTTAAAGATCATCAATTAGAAAATAAATACAATTAGGGTTTAATTGAAATATATTTTTTAGGATTTGAGAATTAGGGTTTTTATATATATACAAAATTTATCCTAATTTATATATACATATTATAAATTAAACACAAAAATAGTGAAACATAATTTACAAAAAAATACATTTTTAAAAAAAAGATGACATACATATTTCATTATTATCTTTATTGTTTTAGAAACATATATAGTATATATTTAATTTTAATATTATAATGTTTAAAAAAAAACAAATAAAAGAAAAAAATATGGAAAACTTACCTGGCTGGGGTTTGAACCCAGGCCAGCTTGATTTCCAGCAAGCATAACAACCACTAGGCCACTGGCGCGCAGGCAAGAGATGAGGGAAAGAGATTTGTTTTGTTCCTTATGATGCAAAAATCCAGAAAAAAAATATGAGAAACAAAAGGCCTGGGGTGGATTCGTACCCAGGACCTTTCAGTGACAAGCATGCATACGTAACCGCCTGGCTGGGAGAGCCTTCCTGTCAGCTTGTTGGCCTTGAATCATAATATATTATGCCTTCCATGATCCTGAAAATAAAATAAAAAATAATGGCCCCAGCATGATTCGAACCATGGACCTTTCATTAAATTCACACGCACTCTTCCACTGGGACAAGCATCAGGCTTGTGAATTAAACAGAAACAAAACTATAATATTTTAAAACAAAATTTGAATATGAATTTTCGCGCCAGCCAAGCTTCGTCTTCAACCTCTGGATTTTGAAGTTTGCTGCGAAATTTGCTACAACAATACCTGCGATTTTTCCTGCACCCTTAAAACCTACGAATTTCAAACTATCATTAAACAATACAGTTTCATCAAATTGAGAACATTTTTGGATTCCTCATAACCTGTACAGTCCAATTTTATCAATCAAATTCATTTATAATGCACAAATCAAACAACCCTAATTCGAAGGTCAAACCCTAATAATGGCATCTCACTGATTCTTCATGGTTTCTTTGGTTTCTTTGCCCAGAAACGATCTAGGCATCACAACAAACATGTATTAATCATCAAAAACAATTTATAATGTGTATATGAATGGATTCGAAAAGAAAATTTTCAAGCATAAAGTGAGTTCGGGTAGAGCAATATGGGGCATATGGGATGCGTATGATGGATGATTTCGCTTCATGGATGATCAAAGAACATGTCTATGTTCTTAATTTACCTTCTAAAGCTCTGAAATTCAAAATCCGATTCTCACTTTTGGAAGGATTTTTGTGCTTTTGAACTTACCTCTAGGCTGCTGGATCTCGTGTATGAGGACTAGGGTTATGCTTAGTATATATGTGGGAGTGATTTAGGTCAGAAACATGGATGGGTTATATGAAAATTTGATCCAAAAAATATTCAAAAAGATCATAGTGTAAAATTCAAATATTTGATCATGAGTGCTTGCTATTTTGGGACAATTCACATGATTTCCTTCCTCTTTGATTCCAATCACCCATTATGACCTTCTAGAAACATTATCCAAATAAAATCCATTATTTTTATATTTTATTCTTATTTAAAATGATTTTTAATGATTTAAATCAAAATAAATAAAAATAAAAATAATAAAAATCAGATTTTAAATGGTTTGGGTCGTGCATAGTGTTTGTGTATGGATTGGATCATGACTTGGGCAGCCCATTTGGAAAGAAATACTTTTAAGCCTCCATTTTCAACATAAACCATCACAAAATTTCCCAACTTTGCAAAGGCACATCTTCCTCAATTTTAAAGGTATGAGGGTGTTCTTGGACTTTTTGGAAATCTTGAAGAGTCCTCTAAACAACCCCATTGGTTTCAGGTCCATATCATTTACCAATCTCAAGTTATGCCCTTTTGAAGTTGTTGACTTTTTGTTGACTTTTGAAATGACCTATAATGTCTTAGATTATATCTCTCAAATGAAGCATTTTTGAGCTTAACTTCCAACATCAAAGTTGTAGAGAATTCAATTTCCTTCAAAATGAGCTTTGGATGGAGACTTGGTGATGAAGTATGTGAAAGTTATGCCTGGTCAAAGTTCAGTTGACTTTTACTAAGGAAACCCTAATTTAGAAACTCCTGATTATTGATGATCTGGAATCTCCTTGATGAATCATGATCAACCCTTGATCAAATGATGAATTTTACTTCATATACTTGATGTTGGCAAAAAATCATGAGGTTTGACTTTAGTTTGACCACAGTTGACCTCAGTTTGACCTTTTAACTGCACTGACTGATTTTGACTTATCTGATCATCTGACTGAGTAAACTTTTGAGAAAAGTCTTGAAACTTGACATGGGGGTTCTTATACACATATAAGATGTTATGAAATTCACTTGAGGTATTGGAAGTCCACTTAGCCTGATTAAAGTCAAAACCCTAGTTTTGGATGCACTGCTTAGGAGGTGCATTGTCTGAGGGAATTGTCAACTCCTTTGACCAATTGTGAACTTTGTGAACCTTGTGGATCATCATAACCTGTCTTGTGAACCTCATGGGAGATATTGTGAAGCTTGTGAACCTTGTGAACCTCATGAAGTGGCTTTGTAGACCTCATAAACCTCAGGAAAGCTTTGTAACCATTGAGAAACTTGTGAACCTTGTGAACCTTCAAGAAGCAACCTATGGACTTCATGAACCTCATGAAAGGTCTTGTAAATGTTGAGAGACTTGTGAACCTTGTGAACCTTCAAAAAGCAACTTGTGGGCCTCATGAACCTCATGCAAGGTTATGTAAATGTTAAGAAAACTTGTGAACCTTGTGAACCTTCAAGAAGTGACTTGTAGACCTCATGAAAGGTCATATAAGCATTGAGAAACTTGTGAACCTTGTGAACCTTCTTAGAACACAAAGTCTTGTATTGTGAGGGCAAATTTTGGGGTGCAACAATATGCAGGTTGATGCAATTTCTTCAAGGAGGCCTGAAAATGATTGATGAGGGGTGCAGGAAATGATGGTCGATTGAAGATGTGAAGTTTATTGAGTTTGTGAAGATTGATGAAGAGAATGAAGAAGTTGGACAGAAGATGAAAAAGTGAATCAACATCTGGATGAGAGAGCCCGACTTGAAGAAGATGAAAAGGAGTTTTTTTTTCTGTTATCAAATCCCCTGCTTCTGGTTTTTCTGTTACTGAGTTTTTCCCTTCTATTATATTAGTTTGTGACTGATTATTTTTTTGTATTGTTTCCTTGTATTTGTAACAGCTTTCTCAACTAATTTCATGTTGAAGTTTTTTCTATGATTTTTTTTGTAATCTAATTCTGTTATAATCTGTTTTTTTTTAAGGAGATAACTCTATTTAGTGACCTCAATTTTTGGCAAACTCATCTGATTTTTCCATTGCTGTTGGGAAGCCCTGCTACCAATCCCTCAAAGCCATGGCAATGTGCATCACAGGTACGGCAAAACAGGATTAACGACTTCCGACGGATGATCCAAATGCATCCATAATTTGGTCTTGGCAAACTTAGCACTTAGGGATTTTAGTACCAACTTTCTTTGTGTCTTGTAATGTAGTCCTTATGAATTTTGGATGCCTTTAAATGATCATGAGTGGAAGATGTTCGAATGAATTTGACTTCTGAAATATTGGAAATTTCCTCTTTTTAATAAACCTTTACTTTGATGGAACTTGGACAATGTAGCAATTTCATAAAGACCATAAATGAACTTGAATGAACTTGTATAATTGTAACTTGAAACCTTGAATGAATCTTGCCTTTCATGTCAAACAACCTCTAACCTCTTTCAAGCCCATGGATTCCAATTAATTTTCAAAGGAACAAACTCAATCCAATTTTAACGCCAAATGACCTTGGCTCCTCTATCAATTAATCAAACAAAATCCAAAGCAACCCTTGATCAAAATAAATCCTATAGGTATAACATCATGCTTTGAAAGGATGTCTACACCTCCGTATCTCTTGTCATGATTTGTGCCTTACAATTCACTAACCTGATGGTCAATGATCTTAAAACAAATGACTTAAAGGAAACCTTGAAGATGAATAGTCATACAGATTCTCTCTGAATATGAAAAAATCCAAATCACCAGAAAGCAACCAACCCCATGCTTTAGGAAACCCCATGAAATGCATGATTATGAAGGTTATGACCTGATGGAATGTGCAGATGAAATGTGAAGCATAAAGCCGATAAAGGGAATAAATAATGAGGGCAAATTTTGAGGTATTACAATATGCATCAAAATATCAACTCATTTCTTTTACTTGTAAATGAGTTAAGCTTCATCCATCATAAAATAACATGTTGTATCAAAATCTTATCAACAACTATAGAATTGTGTAGAACTTATTTTGAACCATAGTTTGAAATTTATAACTAAAACGATAATTCAAAATGAATAAGTATTAAAACGTTGTACTCTGGTAGTGCTACAAATAATTATCTAGAAAAATTCAGTCGTTCATTCTACACCGCGTAGGATAGCTATCATGAGTCAAAGTCAGTGTCCCAACAGGTGAATGAACATGAGACATTAAACAAATTTAGAAAATAAACATAAATCATGAAACACACAACAACAACAACAACAACAACAACAAATATGTTATGAAAAAAAATCTATTGATCTTTTGTTTTAACTAATTTAAAAAAGGGTGAATAACCTTGATCTTCTGAGGAAGAAAGTGCAGCTAGCCATGAAGTACATTGATGTTGGTTCTTGTGATGTGCAGCTAGCCATGAAGTACATTGATGTTGGTTCTTGTGAAACCTGGTGAAGCAAGGTTTTGTAAGAGAATGAACAATAGTGAAACTCGATGATCAGTTATTGTGATGAAGAAAAAACAAAAACTTTTCTGGCTTGACCTTATCTTCTTTAACAGAGTAATTATGCTTTACAACTGTCACCGAAAAGCATTTTTTTAATGAAAATCAACAAAAAGAGAGGTCCACAAAAACGCCATGAACGAAGTGAAGTTATACCTTCTAACTAATAAAATGCTCTTGCCATATTGAAACAGATCATAAACCATGTCAATATGTCCAGTGATCGCCCTCCCAATTTGACACGTCAAACCAACAATATCACAATTTCTACTCCTAATTGCAGATATTTTGTGCAAATTTGTGTAAAGTGCCCTTAATACCAGCCTTATTATCATTCACAAACTCTCCAACAGCTCCATGAGCATATTCCAACTATTTCACTGTTACATAACTATACATATGAGATTATGTCACAAAATACTTCTAATTAAAGGATAAATTCTATTGTAATTACCTCTGAATTCCTTAGAGAGTGCTTAGGGGAAACGATCCAAAACCAATATAACATAATAAAGAATAAAGGTTGAACTTCAATAATAAATTAAAAAGAGAGATCAATAATAATGAGTGAAGGGATAGATACCTCCAAAAGATGAGTGTGGTTAGGTTGGTTGAGGAGTTTGTGATGCAAATCAAATGGAAGAATCTGCAAATAGAAAAAGAAAGATATAAGAAAGAAAGTGATTGAGTTTGAAGGTTGTAGAATGGAATGGTGTGAGAGGTGCGATGTGATGCTTGTAAGAGAGCTTGGAGATCGTCGTTGTGCAATGAAAAACACAGTGGATGTGGGTGTGTTGCACAACATTTGAATTTGAATATGAAAAGGCTCAGTGACAGAAAAAGTAAAAGTGGTGTTGCCTTCAAACTCCATGTTGATGCTTTCATCCAACATGCCATTGCAATTCACATTATCTTGAGTTTCCCTTTGAATGCATCGAGCCAAGAGATAATGAATGGTTTACATGTAAAATGTAAAGTTATTTTTCACTTCTCAATATAACCATTGAGTTGCTATATAGAGTCTTCACAATTTACAAAGTTTTCAATTACTTAAGTTGAAATGATTTTAAGTGTTATAATTTAAATAATAGAATAAAAAAACATTAATAAAATGACACATCAACCGTGGTTAATATCAAAATTCTAATATTACACAAAATTTGTAATTAGTCCTTAATACCGTTTTTATTAAGTTTCATTAAGAATTTTAACAGAGAGTAAAATAAATAATTAGTAAATAATCATTTTTTTAGTTATATACTAGTAAAATACCCGTGCTCCCGCACGGGTAGATCTATTTTGGTATTGAAAAAATAATATATTCAGATATGCCTTAAAGAAAAACTCATTCTAATAGAGAATGTATGATAAAATAAATTATAAATGCAAAATTGTCAACAATAAATTTATAATATGATTATACAAAATATAATTAAATTCTAATAAAGGATATTGTCGCTCCCGAAGATTTGCATCCCGGTACAAGCGCGAACGGTCGGCGAAAGAAGAAAAGAAAAGAGTCGCCAGCTAGGCATTTTTATCCCGAAGGAAAGGTAATGTTGCATAAACCTAGAAAGAAGATGGATAAGACGGTTGCGAACCAGAGAAACTTAGAAAGGGGGTTGGTTACAACCTGGGAAGGTGTTAGCACCCAGATTGTCCGTCGTACTCGACGGGATCCACGCTTGAAAGTTTGTGCTTAAAGGGGTAGTGTCAGTGCTATTCTGTGTGCAAAAGCTGGAAAAGAATGCAAGTGTCAGTGCAAAAAGAAATGTGAAGTGAGATAGAAGAGTGTCAGTGTAAGAAAAGAGTATGAAGCTCAAGATCATGAGGCTTAAAGAATAATGCTGGAAGAGGGGGGATAGACAGAGAATTTTGTTCGATAACTGTTAAGTTATGCCTACGTATCCTCTCGTGAAATGAGGAAGTCAGAAAACCGTAGTTCGACTCAAAGAGAGTGAAAGATAAATTGACCTGTGAATTGCTTACTTGTCTATGCTCAAGTGTATGACCTGTCTGGCTCAGGTGCAAACTGTCTTGCATTAGACGGAAGAAGCAAGTTCTCGTTTGTGAGTGAATGAGGTGAGAAAAGAATCCCGAAGGAGACGATTATTGTGTGTTTTTGATGTTTTCAATCTTTTATTGCTTTTTGTGTTTGTCATAAGTTAATGAGCTTAAGCCTAAACCAAGGGTTAGTAAACTCATCACATCCTCCCTCTGATTAGGGGTAATGAGAATACCTTAAGCATGAAGTAAACACCTCACACTTAATCACCAGGATGTAGGATTAAGATCATTAACCCACTTGTGATTATTTAAATGTTTTTGGAGTTTTTGTTTAGTGTTAAGTAATGAGTTTAAACCATAATCAAGGATTTAATGGACCCATTACACCATCCTAATAGAAGGATAATAGATGAGAACATTTAAACTAAGGAAGACTCCTCAACTTAATCCATGATTAGGGATTAACCTCATGACAAAACAAAGCCTTTATTAAAGTGGATTTTAGTTAATGGTAAGATTAAGAAGTGGATTTTATGGTTTGTAAGACAACTTGAGGGGGACTTGTCCATTAACACTAGGGTTAGTCCTTCTTAACCAATTAAGGAAGAATTAGAACCCTAATGCAAGGCCCAAGTTACAAGCTTGATGTCTTAGTGATTATTAGATGGATTGATTAAAGGATTTAAACACATTAAGTGTTTAACACTTAGGATTAAAGTTATACACTCCATCCTAATAGAAGGATGTAGGCATAAGCTTAATCACAAAGCCTTAAAACCTTTAAGGTTTAGTCCTTGATTAAGAGATGAGAAGAGAAGACACAAAGATGACACAAAGGTAAAACTAATGGGGGACTAATAAAACCCTAATTGTGATCATGCTTGGGTGTTCCTAGGGTTTATGAAGCTTGCAAGAAGACCTTCAGAGAAGCCACCAAGGAAGAAACAGGATGGAAGGAAAAGAAGCAGCAAGAAGCAAGACAACTTACTTCACTTAAGAAGATAAGTTGCTTGAAGAAAGGAAGAGGAGAAGGAGCATGAATGAGCAAGCTCACTCTAATCCACAAGTAAAATGCAGCAATGAATGCATAAAAGAGATGAGAAGAGATTGAGAGAAGTGAAGGCAAATTCACTTCTCAATGACTTACCACCTGAAAAGTTAGCAAAAGGAAATGAAAATGAGATGAAATGCAAAGATGAAAACCAAAGTCAGAAGCATATCAAGATGCAAATGATGCTATGGGATGATGCAAAATCAAAACCAAGAGATGTGGATGATCATACAAGCAATGAAGATGCAAATGAGACATTAAAGGAAGCATGAAAGTTCATGAAAACTTATGAAATGCAATGGATGCAGAACATGGCAAATGGATGATGCAATGATCAAACATGACTTCAATATGCCCTAAGATGTCTTATATGTCATATGGATGCACAAAATGTCATGGCAAGTTCATGTATGCAAGCATATGAAGAATGAATGCAAATGAAGGCAAAAATTAGGGTTTATGTACAAGATGCAATGCAAAATTCAAAATCAGAAGCAAAGCATGAGATAAAAATTAAAAATGGAATCAAAGGAACCCTAAACCCATATGATATCACACCCCAAAGGAGAAGACCTAAATCTTAACCCTAAGGAAGTTATTATTTTCCTAAGTTTGCTAAGGTTTTAAGGTACCTTGCAAGGAAAAATGTAAAACAAATAAAAAATGAAAGATAAATTAATGCCAATTTTATCCTAGAAACTATATGATATGTGGGATGCAATGCAAATAGAATCACTATCAAACCCTTCATGGTTAGGCAGAAAAGATTTTTCTAAGTTAGGGTCAAAATATTGATTTTTAAGAATTCTAAATCCAAAGAAGAATGTCAAAATGGATCAAGAACCAAAAAGAAATTTGTATGAATGGTTTGATAATGTCTCTAAATGTGTCAAGATGCAATGTGATTTTTTTGGTGATTTTTAGAAACTTAAATGGTATTTTAATTAATTAATTTTCATTAATTAATTAAAATAAACATTTAAATATTTTAAAAATATAAATTTTATGCAAAAAATAAAATAAAAATTATTTTTGGGTGGTGAAAAATATTTGAAATTAAAATGCAGAAGGAAATATTTTTATAATTTTTCTAAGTATTTTAAATTAAATGACAAAGGAAATGGGATTAAAATGAAATAAAAATGAAAATAAAAGAAAGTCAGCTGATCCAATGGACATGATTTGAACTGGGGAAGTCCTAGTTGACCAGCGCGCAAATGAGTGGCTGAGATGCACTCTGGCTAATTAATCTAGATTAATTTAATTAATTAAAAATTAGGACTAAGTGAACAGATCCCAACCCTCCAAACACGCGCGAATCTCACATCAAATGCTCCACATTCAAACTTGGCTAATCACCTGAGATTAGCCCTAATTATTTTCAGATGACCGGAATAGTTCTCCGGTCATCTTCTCCGGCAGCTCAGAATGCTATCTCTCTCCCTAAGCCTCTAAAACCTAATCTCTCTGCCAAGAATCAAACCCCACACATCACATAACAAGAATCATCCATCACAACAAATTTATTTCACACATTTAAGCTGAATCGAAGCAAATTAGTTCTAGGTCAGAAAACTTTCAGAGATCATGAAATGCTTATTTCTCCCCCATTCTCAAAACTAAACATATCAGGATGATCAGTGCAACTCATAGAATCATTCTATAACAAGAAATCAAAGTTCTAGAAAAAATGTTCTTGAGGTATACCTGAGATGGAGCTTTGCTATCTGGAGCTTTCTGGCCACTTCTCTTGTGTAAATCCACTCATCTTGACCTCCTGATGATATTAGAATGCTTTGATGGAGCTTAGAATGGCTAGAATGAGAGCTTGCACTCTTGCTGCACCAGAATCGTGTTTTGGTTTTGGGGTGCTTTGAGGCTTGTTTGATGGTTGGTTTATGCTTTATGGATCATTTCTGAATAAATGGTGAAGTTTGTTTTGAAGTTTGATGGCTGGACAGAAAGTTTCGAAGGAATTTGCAAGAGGGATGATTTTTGAGAACTTGAGGATTCTGATGTTTCAGCTTGCAATGTTGTGTGAAATGGTTTGCCTTTGGTACACATATCAATCCTTGATAGGTCAGAGAGTGGGTGGTGGCCTATGGTGATTGGTATGGGCAAGTTGCCAAAATGTCAACATGACTTGTACTTGAGGTATGGGCATGTGGCAGGCTTGGATTTGGGTATGGTTGTGCGCAGAAAAGATCAAGGAAGGCTTATGGATCAGATTTGATGAGCTGTAACAAGTGGAGGTATGGTTACATGAGATTTTGCAAATTGGTGCAACTTTGGCCCCTTTGTGATTTCTTGATGTGTAAGGCATGAAAAGTTGTGATCCTTGGGCCAATTTTGATCCTTAGGCAATGCATTATGATGTTAAGACATGTAGAAGTGTGTTTGAGGTTACAAAAATGTTTGGCATGAGAATTTGCAAACTTCCCTTTTTGGTGTAAAAGTGAAATTTATGTGATTTTTCCCAACTTTGTCAAGCCATAACTTGAGTTCCAAAATGAATTAGGTCAAGTTCTTGTACTTTTTGAAAAGGGAATGATCCAATCTACAACTTTCATGACCAAAAATTTTTCATTTGAAGCATTTTTGAATCAAAAAGAGGGGGTTGAAAAACTTTCCCAAAATGGCAAGTTTACATTACAAGTCACCTTCCCAAAAAGGCAACTTTGCAAATGGCTTGAAATTCTTCAATTTTGTAAACTTCTAACTTCTTCTAAGATCAAATAAAGATCATATACACCCAAAATGATGGAGAAGACCCTTTGGTTGGATGATGGGGGGCCTCAGATGCCCTGATTTTACACTGACTTGTTCAAGAAGTCATCTATTGATCAGATGCCCTCCCCATTGAATTTCTTCATGAAAATTGGTATGCATGATCCTTATATCATATAGAGACCAATAGAAACAAGAATGACCAAAAAAAATTGGAGTTATGGCCTCTGAAACCAAAACCCTAATTTTAGGTCATTTGTGCAATTAAACCTGGCTCTGCTTCTATACCTTCCTCAGTTCTTGTGATTTTCTGGCTTTCTTGATCTTGGGAGGATATAACATGATGCTTGAACATACATGGACCCTATTGAGATGATTGAAGACCTTTGGAGTGGCTCAGATGGCTCAGGGATTGCTCAGATCACAAACCCTAGATGCAGATGACTTTGAACCAATGCAGTGAAGCAAAAATGCAATATGGGATGATATGATTGAACTTATGCAAATGAAAGGAATCACAAGCCATGGTGAAATGAGTGAGGGCAAATTTGGGGTGTTTACAGCTGCCCCTATTCAAGCATGAGTTAGCTGTGCAGGATGTAAGCGATGGCTTATCATACTAACAAGATAACTTGTGGTTGAATACCAAAGACAGTCCAAAATTTGCACTCACTGGGTATGAAGAAGAAAAGGGATATAGATTGTAAAAGAGAATCAAGTATGATTATAAAGTGCGGGCGATGGAGGACGACCATCGAGCAGAGGACGACTGTTGGGGATAAAGCAATGACGGGGACGGCCGACATGCTAGGGGAAATGGAGGTATCATGATGGGGACGGCCATCAGGTAAAGGAACAAAACTCTCTAGGGATTAAAGGTAAAGTAAATGATAGGGACGACCATCAGGTTCAAAGCATAAATGAAATAAACGATGAGGTACGATCATCAAAGGTGAAGGGCGATCACCTAGCAGGGGACGGCTGCTCTGTTGGGGATAAGATGAGGGACGGTCATCTAAGGTGAAGGACAATCACCCGGCAAGGTACGGTTGCCGAAAGTATCAGGACATAGGACGAATGTCGGATAGAAAGAGTCGACGATGGGGACGACCATCGGATAAGCATGATGAAGGACGATCATCAAGAGGTGAAGGACGATCACCTAGCAGGGTACGGCTGCTCTGGGGTTTATCATGACATAGGACGAATGTCAGATAACAAGATCAACGATGGGGAACGGCCATCGGATAAAATGATGAAGGACGATCATCAAGAGGTGAAGGACGATCACCTAGCAGGGGACGGCTGCTAAAATATCACGACATTGGATGAATGTCAGATAAGAAAGGGTTCCAATAATGGAGACTCCGTTGAGGGAAAGATGAAGGACGGTCATCAAAGGTGAGGGACGATCACCTGGCAGGGTACGGCTGCCGGAATTATCATGACATAGGACGAATGTCAGATAGAAGAAAAGAAATTTGCTTTTTACTGGGGATTTGCTGGGAACTCTTCTGGGGAATGGTAGACACAAACGAATGTCAAAGGAATGTATAAATATCTGTTTGTGGAGGATGTTCTGGTGACTTTGCTGGGGAAAATGACACGGACGAGTGTCGAGTGAGTATATATACTTGTGCTAGAGAGTGCAAAGGGGACGCTTTGGCTTTTTTTGGGGAAATTGAGAGATATTTGTATATTGCTGATGTGGTATTGTTGATATTTACAAGTGACTGATTCGATCCTGACTTGTGATTATGCAATATGTTTGACTTTTTACCGTAATGCTCCGTATTAGATGGAATGCTACGCTCTGAGGGGAAATATGATGCGAATGTTATGATTATGCAAAGATACCGATCCGGGATTCGGATCCCGTTGCGATGAAGATCTCTGACTGATCTGCTTTGAAAGAATATCCCAGCTGGGGGAAAAGATCATTGGTTGATCTGATAAGATGTATGACTGCTTGGGGAAACAAGCCACTGATAGACCTATCTTAATGAGGAGGAGCCCAGCTGGGGTCTGTGGAAGCTTTCGTCACTTTGTTGTGAGATCTTCAGATATTGCTCTTCTGGATAGAGGCTGAAACTCTGCGGGGAGATGATTCCCTGCCTGATACTTGGCTGGGGAGGAATGATCACTGAACGATCTTCCTAGAAATTTCTGTGGGGATCCTGCTGAGGATGATGAAATTAGCTGGGGAAAGGAGCCCCTTCTGATGTTGTTTGGAAGATGTGTTGAGGAAATAATGATTTGACAGCTTGCCGGGGAGAAGCTCTCATGCCCCACGTTTCACTTTGAGTACCTGCAATCCTGTTATGACAAAGAAACGCACAAGTACCCCGAGGTCCCCCTTACTGGATTCCATCACAGGAATTTAGACACTCCCGGGAGTAAGTAGTATATTTCCTGCAAGCATGTGTTTTAAAAAAACGCATCTGCATTTATGCAACCATTATATCAAGGATATCGGACATTGTTTGCAAAATGAAAGTAAAATGTACGAGACTAAGTGTGACTGAAAATATAATTTTATTAATTTATGTGCCCTGAATTGGCAAGTACAGTCAAAGAAACAAATCCCCTGAAATGAGGAGATTGCTACAAATTGAGAAACAAAAAGGTGCTGGCAATGTTGATTGACGCTTCAGTGTGCTTCCCTTTTGCTATGACTCGTATGACAATGACGTTCTTCTCATCTTGCTTTCTGAAGAAGGCTGATTCTGACTGATGCTCGAACCTTTCGAAGCTTGCCATGTTGTAAGTGATACAGATGAATTCAGAATGCAGTTGTTCGCTTATTCCCTTATTTTGCGTGGATCGCCCTTTCGGGTTTTCAATCCACCGGGATACCCATTTTTGCCTGAGCTGTCCAATGTGGCTTTTCAACTCAGCGGGTGTGCATTTTTTTTGTTTATTTTCCCTTATTTTTGCCCGAGTCTTTTATTCTGTTTTTGACTCGCCGGGATGCCCTATTTTTTCCTGGACTTACATTCTGTTTTTATGTCCAGTGGGTCATCTTATACGAAGTATTTTTTAACTGCATTTGAATTCACAGGGGACAGGAAGTCTTCACCATCCATAGTACTGAGCATCAGTGCTCCACCAGAGAAAACTTTCTTTACTATGAATGGACCATCGTAATTCGGGGTCCACTTGCCCCTGTGGTCTGTATGAGGAGGAAGGAGTCTTTTCAGCACAAGATCTCCTACTTGGTATTCCCGAAGCCTGAATTTCTGATCGAAGGCTTTCTTCATTCTCTTCTGATACAGCTGCCCATGACAGATTGCAGCTAATCTCTTCTCTTCAATCAGACTCAGTTGTTCGTACCGGGATCGGACCCATTCTGCTTCACTCAGTTTAACATCCATTAGTACCCGCACGGAGGGTAGTTCAACTTCAACAGGTAGGACTGCCTCCATACCATACACAAGCTGATACGGTGTTGCCCCAGTAGATGTTCTTATTGAGGTACGGTACCCATGTAAGGAAAATGGTAGCATTTCATGCCAGTCTTTATATGTGACCACCATCTTCTGCACAATCTTCTTGATATTCTTGTTAGCTGCCTCAACAGCGCCATTCATCTTTGGCCTGTAAGGAGAAGAATTGTGGTGGTGGATCTTGAAGTCCCGGCACAGTTCTACCATCATTTTGTTGTTCAAGTTGGAACCATTATCAGTAATGATTCGCTCGGGCACTCCATACCGACAGATGATGTCTCTCTTCAGGAATCAGGCTACTACTTGCCTGGTGACATTGGCATAGGAAGCTGCTTCAACCCACTTGGTAAAATAGTCAATGGCTACCAGGATGAATATGTGGCCATTTGAAGCAGTCGGTTCAATCTTGCCAATCATATCAATGCCCCACATGGCAAAGGGCCAAGGTGAAGACATCACGTTCAGAGGATTCGGAGGTACATGCACTTTATCTGCATAAATCTGGCATTTATGGCACTTCCGGGCATAAGCACAACAGTCTGCATCCATTGTGATCCAGTAATAGCCTGATCTTAGAAACTTTTTAGCCATAGCATGTCCTCCGGCATGGGTACCGAAAGATCCTTCGTGCACCTCGTGCATCAGCAAGTCTGCTTCTGCCTTATCAACACATCTGAGAAGTACCATATCAAAGTTTCTCTTGTACAAGGAACCATCAGCATTCAGGAAGAAATTACCAGCTAACCTTCTTAATGTCTTCTTATCATTGGAAGATGCCCCAGGTGGGTATGTTTGATCCTCCAAGAAGCATTTGATGTCATAGAACCAAGGCTTATCATCTTTAGCGAGGTCTGCAGAGAATACGTATGCTGGTCTGTCAAGTCTGGACACCGAAATCTGAGGTACAAAGTTGGCAGCTTGAACTTTGATCATGGATGAAATGGTAGCCAGAGCATCTGCAAACTGATTTTCATCTCGAGGGATATACTCAAGCTTCACTGTAGTGAAGAAAGTCAATAATCTCCTTGTATAATCCCGGTAAGGTATCAGATGCTCCTGGTGAGTATACCATTTGCCGTTGGTTTGATTAATTACCAGAGCTGAATCTCCGAATACAGTTAAAGTCTTGATCCTGAGGTCAATGGCTTCCTCAAGACCCATAATACAAGCTTCGTATTCAGCTTCGTTGTTAGTGCAGTTAAAGGTGAGTTTTGCCGAGAAAGGCATGTGAACTCCCTTAGGTGTAATGAGTACTGCACCAACACCCCGACCATTCATATTAACAGCCCCATCAAACATCATAGTCCATTCTTCTTCTGGGTCAGGCCCTTCAGTGTGAATAGGCTCTTCATGATCTTTTGCTTTTATGAACATGATGTCTTCATCAGGGAAGTCAAATCTCATAGGCTGGTAGTCATCGATGGGTTGCTCAGCAAGATAATCAGACAATACACTGCCTTTGATGGCTTTCTGAGATGTGTACTGAATGTCATATTCTGTGAGAATCATTTGCCATCTTGCAACCCGTCCGGTAAGTGCTGGCTTCTCAAAAATGTACTTGACTGGGTCCATCTTTGAGATCAATAAAGTAGTATGGGTCAACATATATTGTCTTAGTCGGCGAGCAGCCCACGCTAAAGCACAGCAAGTTTTCTCGAGCAGTGAATAACGTTGTTCACAGTCGGTAAACTTTTTGCTTAGGTAGTAAATTGCATACTCTTTTTGACCAGACTCATCATGCTGGCCCAGCACACACCCCATTGACTCTTCTAATACTGTCAAGTACATGATTAGAGGTCTTCCTTCAACTGGAGGCATAAGGATCGGAGGCTCTTGTAAGTATTCCTTGATTTTGTCAAAAGCCCTTTGGCAGTCTTTATTCCACCTGACCGTTTGTTCTTTTCTTAACAACTTGAACAAGGGCTCACAGGTTGCAGTAAGGTGAGATATGAACCTTGAAATGTAGTTCAACCTACCTAGGAACCCTCGAACTTCTTTCTCGGTCTTCGGTGCAGGCATTTCTTGGATGGCTTTAACTTTATCAGGGTCAACTTCAATCCCTTTCTCACTTACGATAAATCCCAGCAGCTTACCGGATCGCACCCCGAATGTGCATTTGTTGGGGTTTAACTTCAATTGGTACTTTCTCAGACGCTTGAATAGTTTTAACAGATTCACCAAGTGGTCTTCCTCCGTGAGGGACTTGGCAATCATGTCATCCACATAACATTCAATTTCTTTGTGGATCATGTCATGGAATAATGTTACCATAGCCAGTTGTAAGTGGCACCAGCATTCTTCAGTCCGAATGGCATTACCTTATAACAGAATGTGCCCCAAGGTGTGATGAAAGTTGTCTTCTCCATGTCTTCAGGTGCCATCTTGATCTGATTATATCCTGAAAATCCATCCATGAAGGAGAATACCGAGAACTGAGCCGTATTGTCGACCAATACATCAATGTGAGGTAATGGGAAGTCATCTTTAGGGCTGGCTCTGTTCAGGTCCCGGTAATCCACACACATCCTCACATTGTCATCCTTCTTAGGCACAGGTACAATGTTAGCGACCCACGGCGGGTAACTAGTTATAGCAAGGAAACCGGCGTCCCACTGTTTCTGTACCTCTTCCTTTATCTTCATTGCCATATCTGGATGAGTACGGTGCAGCTTCTGTTTTACTGGCGGACAGTCTTCTTTCAGAGGCAGCTTGTGCATAACAATGTCGGTGTCCAACCCTGGCATATCCTGATAAGACCAAGCAAAAACATCCACATACTCCTAAAGCATGTCAATAAGTCGCTCTTTCACTGAATCTTGCAAGCAGGTCCCGATTTTAACTTCTTTCAAGTCTTCTTCTGTACCAAGATTAACCGTCTCAACCTCCTCCTGATGAGGAGTGATAACCTTCTCCTCTTGTCTCAACAACCTGGCTAGTTCTTCAGGTAGCTCATAATCTTCTTCAACCCCTTCATCGGCTTGATTAATCGGATTGTCAAAGTCATACGAAGTCATAACAGTGTTATTGTTGGTGCAGTCTGGAAGGCACTCTCTGCAAGGGTTTAGATTTGTTCATTTTAGTGATCAGTTTTATCTTGTTTAGAAAAGTGAAAATGAAGTTATTATTTTGAAGAACATTGCCATTTTATTTTTGTACAAAAAATGAAAAATGAAAAACAGTGAGCGGAAAAGAAAAGACTCATTTGCAAAAGATGTCCTGATATTCATTAATTGATCGTTTGCACAAAACACAAGATGGCCCGATTACAAAATGAGCCCTGACATCTTGGGCAAGATGCTGGACTTGATGCATGCTTTAAAGACAGGAAATAATAATTACTCTGCAGGAGTAACTCTTATAATTTCCTGGGAAGACCAGTTTGAGACATGGTTCCCCGGGATCCTTGGATGTATCCAGCTTTCCAGGTTGCGCTCGTCTTCTGACTCATCTTCCAAACTATTCACAGCATCCGGGGTGAGCATTCCCCCGCTGACAAACTTGGGCTCCGTCGCAGCCTCTGGTTGATCTTGTCGAGTTGGTCTGTAACCCAACCCGAATCGGTCTTCTTTCTTCTCAACTGGCAGCAGCTTGCCCCAGCCTTGAGCGGTACCCTCCTCAACAACCTTCTGGGCTTGTTGATATGATGTGGTGGAGGTCCCAGACACAGCAGATGCTTCATTGATATTAAGGGCTTTAAACCCTTGACTCATGGTCTCATGGATCTCCCTATCCATTTCAATGTACTTGAAAGTAGCCAGCTGGCTAACGAAGATATCCTCCTCCCCACAAATGGTAATGACTTGGCCCTCCCACTCAAATTTTAACTTCTGGTGAAGGGTTGACGTCACGGCGCCAGCGGCGTGTATCCATGGTCTACCCAATAGACAGCTGTAGGCAGGCTGTATATCCATCACAAAGAAGGTCGTTTTGAAAACCTGTGGGCCAATCATTATGGGCAACTCTATCTCTCCCAGAACTGATCTTTTAGAACCGTCAAAGGCTCTCACTACCAAGTTGCTCGGGCGTAGTGCCAATCCATCATACTCCAGCTTCACAAGGGCTTTCTTGGGTAGGACATTGAGTGATGACCCTGTGTCCACCAATACGTGAGAAAGAACTGCACCCTTACACTCCAAGGTAATGTGCAAAGCCTTGTTGTGATTGTGACCTTCCGTTGTCAGATCAGCGTTGGTAAATCCTAGTCCATGACTAGCGTTGACATTTCCAACCACAGCCTCTAACTGATTGACAGTACTCTCCTCGGGCACATAAGTTGCGTGCAGGACCTTTAATAGCGCGTTCCGATGAGCCTCGGAGCACATTAGCAATGATAGTATGGAAGGTGTTTGGTGAAGCTGGTCCACCACCTTATAATCGCTCTTTTTGATTATCCGCATGAATTCATTAACCTCTTGGTCAAAAGGAGTCTTCAAAGTTTCTTTAGCAACTGATTCTTCTTGCACCACGTTCTTCCCTTTTGCCTTAGCAGCAGCTTCTGCTTCAGCAATGGGTCTTGGCATTTGCGAAGCAAAGAGACGTCCGCTTCTAGTGAAGCCTCCGCCTCCCCCCACATTATCTATCTGAGGTGAAGAAGTTGATGACTCTAAAGTGATTTTCTGCCCCTTGCAGTATAGATCTGAGCCATAATGCCAAGGGATGGCATTATTGCTTTTGTAAGGAACTGGACCAGGCACTGTGATAGTGACCGGACTGATAGCAGCTGCAGAGGGGACCACAATGGTGTGTGGATCATAATATATGGTAACTGGAGCTCTGACAGGGGTAGCATTTTGTTGTGAGTTGTTGGAAGGAACATTTGCGGGATCGTAGTATATCGTAACCGTTGAGACGCTCTCATTAGCTGTTGCTGATGTTGTAGACGGTACTGATTGGACGGGTGTTGAAGTTGTAGCAGGAACTGACAGAGTAATGGGTGTTGTCGTTGTAGAAGGAATTGTGGCTGAACTTGTATCCGTTGAAGTGATTGACTGAATATTTGTTGGAGTTGTAGCAGAATCTGTTGGAACAATGGTTGCTGACGTTGTAGGAGTATCTGTGATTGTTGATGAAGGAATTGTTGGAGTTGTAGTCATTGTTGTTGTAATCTGAAGAATGCCATCTCTTATGAGGCCATCTATGCCGTTTCTCAGTCTCTCACATCCATTAACAGCAATGTTGCAATATTCACAGCCGACCTCACATCCGGGGAACACTTGGCATTCCAACAGCTGAGCTTTGATTTCAACCAAGGGTGTTCAGATTTGTGCAACACTATTAATTAATGTGGATGGTTTGCCCTCCTCAATAGCATTAATCCTAGGGCCGTTGTGACTAGGCATTGGATTTCTTGTGACGTTCGAAGGAGGCGCAAAATTGAGAGCTTTTGAGTCCACCAAATCCTGGACTTTCATCTGTAGGGCCCTACACTTTTCAGTATTATGCCCCGGTGCATTTGAGTGAAATGCACACCTGGCATTTACATCATAGTTCTTTGGCATATTAAGAGGATCTGGAGGTGCCAACGTCTTTAACTCAACTAGGTTAAGCTTTAGGAGTTGTGGCAAGAGTGCAGCATACGGCATTGGGATTGGGTTAATAACCCTGTTTGCTTGTGATGGCCTTTGTTGGAAGGGACGTTGCTGTTGGTTGCTATTGCTGTTGTTGTACGACCTTTGTTGCGGATAATGAACTTGTTGTTGATACTGTGGTTGTTGTTGAGGATATGATGATTGTTGTGGAATCGGAGCTGGGATGGTAACAGCTGCCACTGACCAGTGAGTATACTGAGGCCTGCCCCTGTTTGTATGAATGGAATTTGTTTCACCTGCCCTCCGGGGTCCTGCAAAAGGTTTTCTGGGATTACTGGAGGAATTTTCACCACTGTCGGAGATTTTGCCCATCTTCAAGAGACTTTCAATCCTTTCACCAGCTATGACCACATCAGCAAAACTGGTAGAGGAGAAAGCAACCAATCTATCAATGTAGGTCCCTTGCAATGTGTTCATGAACATGTCAGCCATTTCCCTTTCCGACATGGGTGGTTGGACAGTAGCAGCGAGTTGTCTCCACCTTTGGGCATAATCCCGGAAGCTCTCTCTGGAAGACTGAGACATGCCCATTAGAAGAGTTCTATTGGGAGCCATGTCCAGGTTGTACTGATATTGACGGATGAAAGCCTCGGCCAAATCCTTCCAACATCTTATGGTGGCCCTAGACAAATGCGAATACCATTCTCTCGAAGCTCCAGTCAGACTGTCCTCAAAGTAGAACATCCATAGCTTTTCGTCCATGGTATAAGCTTTGAGCCTTCCCAAGAAAGACTGCAGATGAGTGCGAGGACAGGAGGTTCCATTGTACTTTTCAAAGCATGGGGGTTTGAATTTGTGGGGAATTCTCACCCCATCCACTAGTCCCATATCCATCACATCGAAGCCCAAAGAATTTTGAGATTCTAAAGATCTTAGCTTTTCGGCAATCTCGTCCAATCTTCTGTCATATATCTCATCTCCAGCCCCAATAACAGTAAATTGTTCTCCCTAGGGATCCTCCTGCAGGATTTGGCCCCCAATAGCATTACCTTGACCATTTCTCGGGATGTTAACTTCTGGATTTAGGTGAGGTCCAAACTCCGGTGGGTTAATACGAGGCTGGCCTCCTTCATTGTTGCTAGTTCCTCCTGTCCCAAGATGAGGCTCTTCAGGAGTTTATCTTTCCACCAGCTCTCTTAAACTTTCTTGACTATGGGCTAAGCCAGTTATCACTGCCATGAATTGAGACATCTGATTTCTCATCTCTACTCTCTCATTGGCCATCTGATTTCAGACCTCAGTCAAATCCTGTTGTACTTGTTCCATTTGAATGCCGGGAAGATTGTTACGAGTCGGGTACCGGTGCGTGCGGTTGACAGGGAACACTCGGCGATGAGCAATGTTTCCTGAGATCACAACAAAGTTAGAAACAAAAATAATAACAGAACCTACAAAACAAAAACAAAGGTTAGTATGCAATGTAGTATGCTTATTTGCTTTCCAAGGTATCCGGTTTGGTTATTGGTTTTGACCTTTCCAGACCTCGAGGAAGATGCTTGATGTTGTTGAGAGGAAAACCCAAATGAAAACAAACTAAAATATATTACAAATGGTGAACAATACATAGTTTGTTTTACAATACATGCCCATGGAGGGCCAAAATACAACAAGAGGAAAAAGTACATCAAATGGAAATAAACAACAAGCAAAGAATCAGACATCCAGTCCAAACTCATCCTCTTTGACCTCCTTCAGGAGTGCCTCAGTCACTGGACCAGCTGGGTGCTCTGTAATGGTCCTAATGAGGAGGTTCCTGGTAGCAATAGCAGTAGTCAGATTCTTATGCATGTCCTGGTCTTTTGATCTCATCAATCCTGCTCTAAGCTTCAACTTTGATATCTCCTTTTGAGCTTCCAACAAAGCTTCTTGTTGCTTCTTCTCATTGGCCTCCAACTGCTCAATCTTGGCCTGAGTCTTATGGTCTTCTTGTGTACGGGCCTCGGTGATCCTGACCCACCTAGCCTGGCTTTCTTGCAGATAGTGCTCAGCCCTGGCTTTCTGAATCTTGGCCTCCTTGCAGGCATTCTTCAATATCTGCTCTCCAGCCCTTGCTTTCCTTATGTAGTCTTCTGTCTTCTCAATTTTGGCAAGATGCTCCATCACAAGCTTCTCCAATCTCTCAATGTCCAGACGACCATCACTTCTTTCCCAAAGAGTCTTCTTTAAGGCCTAGGATAGCTGCTCACTCCTTTCTTTCAACTTTTCAAATTCCTCCAGACTAACTGTTGCTGCAGGCTGTACTGTAGATGGCCCAGGTATGTCTTCCAAGGTGAAAGGCATTCTGGTAATCTGAGCTCAAGTACGGGACCAGTCTGAGTACTAAGCTGAAGCAACATTGTTACATCTTCCAAGAATAGCCACCCCTTTCGTCTGGATGTTGTCCCAAGCCCAGGATGCTTGTCTGACAATAGCTGAATTAGGTTGTACTTCACAATATAGGGTCTCAGCTAAATCCTGTCCTCTGGGAGGGTGAACCAAGGCATAGCCTAGTTGTCTCTTAAACAGTAAAGGATTGTAGTTGATGCAACCCTTCACTCCTATCAGAGACACATTTGGGTATTGTCCACAACTGGTGATAATGTCCTTGCCCTTGGTGCTCTGGGTGCACCATCTGATATCATCTGAAGTCAAGGCAATGAACCTCTTGGCCCAATTCTTCTGCTGGTGGGGGTTCAAGAAAGTATCTGACTTAGGCAGGTGCCTGAGCATCCAGGTATAAAACAAAGGAGCATAATATCTTACTAACTTCCCCCTCTGTTTCTCATTCCTCTGATGAATGGAGTAGTAAAAATCTCTCAGCAGTGTGGGTAATGGGTTCTTCAGGAGAAACAGATGGATGGCATTCTTGCTGACAAATTTAGGCTCATCTGCAAACAGTATAGCCCCATATATGCTGAGGGCTAACAGTGCACAGACTGCCTTCCACTCTCCCAATGAAGCCTTCAGGATGGCCTGAGAAATCAAGAAGTCCAAATGCAAACCAGGAATCCCAGCTTTTATTGTCATACTTTGCTCAATAAGGGCAGGCTCCAAGTACAGTGCCCTTGCTATCTCTTCATTTCTGGGAGAAGTCATCTCTGGGTTGAAAGGAAATCCACCTCTGATAGGTACTCCAATCAATAAAGAAAACTCTTCCAGCAGAGGCCCTAACTGGAAGTCTGGAAATGTGAAGCATCTCAGTGGTGGGTCATAAAAATGCAAGCATGTGTGGATCATGCTCCTTTGAGAAGGATCAAGGTCCATAACCATATCCAGGATACCTCCATAGTGCTCTCTAAACAGTGGCATGTAGTCAGGTGTGATGAGTGACTGGACCTGCCTGATACCAGTCAATACAGGCTCAAAAAAGTGATAGGATATGTTGCTCTTCCTGGGAGTAGCCATGAGTGCTGCTGAAGAAGCTGAAGACAAATGCTTATGAAGATCACATACTGATGCTGGAAGTGGACCACTGACAGACTGGTGCTGGTGAGGATGGAAATAACTGAAGTAGATAACTGATGGAGACAGCTGAAGCAGAGGTCTATGCAGAAGAAGGGGTCAAAACCAAAACCAAGATACAATGAAATGGATACCCTAAAAAGCAAATAAACAAGTGTTAAATGATGCAATGATGATATATGCAGATGATATGCAAGGGTTTGTGATCAAACTGGATCTGATTATCTGTCTTGATATAAGGCCTATGTATGTTCAAAAAGTCCAGATGAAGGCTCAGAAATCCAGTAACCAGGGTAGGGGACTCAAATAAAGAGTCACATGTCCAGGGTAAATCACAAGAACTGTCCAAAGTGAAGTACTCTTAAACAATACAGTGACAGGGTATGATGTGGCCAAGGGTTCCTGCAAACCTGTAAACAGCCCAACCCCCTCACAGGTAATGTTCTAGAACAAGGATCCTCAGACTTGGATCAGTTATGAGAAGTGTAAACACTTCTAACCCGGAGGTACAGTGTTTACAATAACCATAAAAGATCCTCCTCTAATTCACCTCAGTTTCTGAAGGTCATAATAAAGGTCATCCAGACTTAGCAGGCTTCCCAGATAGCCCAAGCACTACAGGAAATCTGTAGCATATCTCAAGAAGAAACCCACATCTGAACTGTTTTTTCATATTCCCGCACCAGACCGAAATGGAATGGGAAAGAACATGAACCACTCTAGCCTAAGTGTCACTCAGGTCCCAGGTATAGGACCTTAATCTCTCAATGGAACCCCACCCACCAAAGAAAACCAGATCCATCATAGACAGTATGAAATATGCAAAACTGAAAAGAAAGCAAAAAATAAAGCTGTACATAAAGCAGTAAATAAAGCAAAATAAATAAACACATATAGCACATAACACCCCAGTAAATCACAAATCAAACAAGCGCTAGGAGGAACCCACAAAAAGAACCAGAAGCCCTGGTTGCAGTATAAAGGTCCCCAGTAGAGTCGCCAAGCTGTCGCTCCCGAAGATTTGCATCCCGGTACAAGCGCGAACGGTCGGCGAAAGAAGAAAAGAAAAGAGTCGCCAGCTAGGCATTTTTATCCCGAAGGAAAGGTAATGCTGCATAAAACTAGAAAGAAGATGGATAAGACGGTTGCGAACCAGAGAAACTGAGAAAGGGGGTTGGTTACAACCTGGGAAGGTGTTAGCACCCAGATTGTCCGCCGTACTCGACGGGATCCACGCTTGAAAGTTTGTGCTTAAAGGGGTAGTGTCAGTGCTATTCTGTGTGCAAAAGCTAGAAAAGAATGCAAGTGTCAGTGCAAAAAGAAATGTGAAGTGAGATAGAAGAGTGTCAGTGTAAGAAAAGAGTATGAAGCTCAAGATCATGAGGCTTAAAGAATAATGCTGGAAGAGGGGGGATAGACAGAGACTTTTGTTCGATAACTGTTAAGTTATGCCTACGTATCCTCTCGTGCAATGAGGAAGTCAGAACACCGTAGTTCGACTCAAAGAGACTGAAAGGTAAATTGACTTGTGAATTGCTTACTTGTCTATGCTCAAGTGTATGACCTGTCTGGCTCAGGTGCAAACTGTCTTGCATTAGACGGAAGAAGCAAGTTCTCGTTTGTGAGTGAATGAGGTGAGAAAAGAATCCCGAAGGAGACGATTATTGTGTGTTTTTGATGTTTTCAATCTTTTATTGCTTTTTGTGTTTGTCATAAGTTAATGAGCTTAAGCCTAAACCAAGGGTTAGTAAACTCATCACATCCTCCCTCTGATTAGGGGTAATGAGAATACCTTAAGCATGAAGTAAACACCTCACACTTAATCACCAGGATGTAGGATTAAGATCATTAACCCACTTGTGATTATTTAAATGTTTTTGGAGTTTTTGTTTAGTGTTAAGTAATGATTTTAAGCCATAATCAAGGATTTAATGGACCCATTACACCATCCTAATAGAAGGATAATAGATGAGAACATTTAAATTGAGGAAGACTCCTCAACTTAATCCATGATTAGGGATTAACCTCATGATAAAACAAAGCCTTTATTAAAGTGGATTTTAGTTAATGGTAAGATTAAGAAGTGGATTTTATGGTTTGTAAGACAACTTGAGGGGGACTTGTCCATTAACACTAGGGTTAGTCCTTCTTAACCAATTAAGGAAGAATTAGAACCCTAATGCAAGGCCCAAGTTACAAGCTTGATGTCTTAGTGATTATTAGATGGATTGATTAAAGTATTTAAACACATTAAGGTTTTAACACTTAGGATTAAAGTTATACACTCCATCCTAATAGAAGGATGCAGGCATAAGCTTAATCACAAAGCCTTAAAACCTTTAAGGTTTAGTCCTTGATTAAGAGATGAGAAGAGAAGACACAAAGATGACACAAAGGTAAAAATAATGGGGGGACTAATCAAACCCTAATTGTGATCATGCTTGGGTGTTCCTAGGGTTTATGAAGCTTGCAAGAAGACCTTCAGAGAAGCCACCAAGGAAGAAACAGGATGGAAGGAAAAGAAGCAGCAAGAAGCAAGACAACTTACTTCACTTAAGAAGATAAGTTGCTTGAAGAAAGGAAGAGGAGAAGGAGCATGAATGAGCAAGCTCACTCTAATCCACAAGTAAAATGCAGCAATGAATGCATAAAAGAGATGAGAAGAGATTGAGAGAAGTGAAGGCAAATTCACTTCTCAATGACTTACCACCTGAAAAGTTAGCAAAAGGAAATGAAATGAAATGAAAATGAGATGAAATGCAAAGATGAAAACCAAAGTCAGAAGCATATCAAGATGCAAATGATGCTATGGGATGATGCAAAAGCAAAACCAAGAGATGTGGATGATCATACAAGCAATGAAGATGCAAATGAGACATGAAAGGAAGCATGAAAGTTCATGAAAACTTATGAAATGCAATGGATGAATAACATGGCAAATGGATGATGCAATGATCAAACATGACTTCAATATGTCCTAAGATGTCTTATATGTCATATGGATGCACAAAATGTCATGGCAAGTTCATGTATGCAAGCATATGAAGAATGAATGCAAATGAAGGCAAAAATTAGGGTTTATGTACAAGATGCAATGCAAAATTCAAAATCAGAAGCAAAGCATGAGATAAAAAATTAAAAATGGAATCAAAGGAACCCTAAACCCATATGATATCACACCCCAAAGGAGGAGACCTAACTCTTAACCCTAAGGAAGTTATGATTTTCCTAAGTTTGCTAAGGTTTTAAGGTACCTTACAAGGAAAAATGTAAAACAAATAAAAAATGAAAGATAAATTCATGCCAATTTTATCCTAGAAACTACATGATATGTGGGATGCAATGCAAAAAGAATCACTATCAAACCCTTCATGGTTAGGCTGAAAAGATTTTTCTAAGTTAGGGTCAAAATATTGATTTTTAAGAACCCTAAATCCAAAGAAGAATGTCAAAATGGATCAAGAACCAAAAAGAAATTTGTATGAATGGTTTGATAAAGTCTCTAAATGTGTCAAGATGCAATGTGATTTTTTTGGTGATTTTTAGAAACTTAAATGGTATTTTAATTAATTAATTTTCATTAATTAATTAAAATAAACATTTAAATATTTTAAAAATATAAATTTTATGCAAAAAATAAAATAAAAATTATTTTTGGGTGGAGAAAAATATTTGAAATTAAAATGCAGAAGGAAATATTTTTATAATATTTCTAAGTATTTTAAATTAAATGACAAAGGAAATGGGATTAAAACGAAATAAAAATGAAAATAAAAGAAAGTCAGCTGATCCAATGGACAGGATTTGAACTGGGGAAGTCCTAGTTGACCAGCGCGCAAATGAGTGGCTGAGATGCACTCTGGCTAATTAATCCAGATTAATTTAATTAATTAAAAATTAGGGCTAAGTGAACAGATCCCAACCCTCCAAACACGCGCGAATCTCACATCAAACGCTCCACATTCAAACTTGGCTAATCATCTGAGATTAGCCCTAATTATTTTCAGATGACCGGAATAGTGCTCCGGTCATCTTCTCCGGCAGCTCAGAATGCTATCTCTCTCCCTAAGCCTCTAACACCTAATCTCTCTGCCCAGAATCAAACCCCACACATCACATAACAAGAATCATCCATCAAAACAAATTTATTTCACACATTTAAGCTGAATCGAAGCAAATTAGTTCTAGGTCATAAAACTTTCAGAGATCATGAAATGCTTATTTCTCACCTATTCTCAAAACTAAACATATCAGGATGATCAGTGCAACTCATAGAATCATTCTATAACAAGAAATCAAAGTTCTGGAAAAAATGTTCTTGAGGTATACCTGAGATGGAGCTTTGCTATCTGGAGCTTTCTGGCCACTTCTCTTGTGTAAATCCACTCCTCTTGACCTCCTGATGATGTTGGAATGCTTTGATGGAGCTTAGAATGGCTAGAATGAGAGCTTGCACTCTTGCTGCACCAGAATCGTGTTTTGGTTTTGGGGTGCTTTGAGGCTTGTTTGATGGTTGGTTTATGCTCTATGGATCATTTCTGAATGAATGGTGAAGTTTGTTTTGAAGTTTGATGGCTGGACAGAAAGTTTCGAAGGAATTTGCAAGAGGGATGATTTTTGAGAACTTGAGGATTTTGATGTTTCAGCTTGCAATGTTGTGTGAAATGGCTTGCCTTTGGTACACATATCAATCCTTGATAGGTCAGAGAGTGGGTGGTGGCCTATGGTGATTGGTATGGGCAAGTTGCCAAAACGTCAACATGACTTGTACTTGAGGTATGGGCATGTGGCAGGCTTGGATTTGGGTATGGTTGTGCGCAGCAAAGATCAAAGAAGGCTTATGGATCAGATTTGATGAGCTGTAACAAGTGGAGGTATGGTTACATGAGATTTTGCAAATTGGTTCAACTTTGGCCCCTTTGTGATTTCTTGATGTGTAAGGCATGAAAAGTTGTGATCCTTGGGCCAATTCTGATCCTTAGGCAATGCATTATGATGTTAAGACATGTAGAAGTGTGTTTGAGGTCACAAAAATGCTTGGCATGAGAATTTGCAAACTTCCCTCTTTGGTGTAAAAGTGAAATTTATGTGATTTTTCCCAACTTTGTCAAGCCATAACTTGAGTTCCAAAATGAATTAGGTCAAGTTCTTGTACTTTTTGAAAAGGGAATGATCCAATCTACAACTTTCATGACCAATAATTTTTCATTTGAAGCATTTTTGAATCAAAAAGAGGGGGTTGAAAAACTTTCCAAAAATGGCAAGTTTACATTACAAGTCACCTTCCCAAAAAGGCAACTTTGCAAATGGCTTGAAATTCTTCAATTTTGTGAACTTCTAACTTCTTATAAGATCAAATAAAGATCATATACACCCAAAATGATGGAGAAGACCCTTTGGTTGGATGATGGGGGGCCTCAGATGCCCTGATTTTACACTGACTTGTTCAAGAAGTCATCTATTGATCAGATGCCCTCCCCATTGAATTTCTTCATGAAAATTGGTATGCATGATCCTTATATCATATAGAGACCAATAGAAACAAGAATGACAAAAAAAATTGAAGTTATGGCCTCTGAAACCAAAACCCTAATTTTAGGTCATCTGTGCAATTAAACCTGGCTCTGCTTCTATACCTTCCTCAGTTCTTGTGATTTTCTGACTTTCTTGATCTTGGGAGGATATAACATGATGCTTGAACATACATGGACCCTCTTGAAATGATTGAAGACCTTTGGAGTGGCTCAGATTGCTCAGGGATTGCTCAGATCACAAACCCTAGATGCATATGACTTTGAACCAATGTAGTGAAGCAAAAATGCAATATGAGATGATATGATTGAACTTATGCAAATGAAAGGAATTACAAGCCATGGTGAAATGAGTGAGGGCAAATTTGGGGTGTTTACAGATATCAATGATCCAAAATAAGAATATCATGAACTTCATTCTTATTTGTAAGTCGGTTTTAACTTTTAATGTTCATTGAATAATTAATGTATCAAACATATATATAGTCCAAATACATCATTTATTCAATGAATCTAAAAAATCAAAATTTGCTTATCAATTGAAATGAAGGGAATATGTTTTTAATTGAATTATTTACACTTTCTTTTAGCAATAACATTTATGGGATATGAGTCCTTTCAATCAACATATTTCATACAAATGCACTTATATGTAGGTAGGGATGGAGAACAGGCCGCGTAAATTTATTTGATATAGTATAAAAAAAACTAAATTTATATATAAATTTAAAATGTGTTACTTAATTGTAAATTAAAATAAATATTAATTATATAAACTAAACAATAATACAAAAAGAAAAAAAAAAGATTTGTGAAATAAAGAAAGAAAAAAGTTTTCACATTTGAAAATAACGATTTCGTCTCTTAAATAAAGACAAGTGGTGATTAAAATAAAATATGTATTTTGTTGATAGTGAGCCGTAAAATTAAATATTTTATTCAATTATAAAATAGTATATATGATATTATCAAAATAGACAACACAGTAAAATTTGAAGGGAACATTGATTATATTTGATGTATTCAAAAAACAGTTATATAAAGATTCAAAAAACAGTTATAATCAGCAACATAAAATTGATGTTGAAATAATTTGGTCATCTATAGATTATATACAATTTGATCATTAATATATTTCCTAGTGACAACTATTTTCCAGTGGACTCCATTAGTTAGTTGATGGCGTCACAAAATGGGAATTGAGATGCTCTCATTGTTAACATGATGTATTTCATATTTTTTCAGCCTTGATAGCAGCCACTCTAGCTGCATTGGCTGCTCTATTAGCTGCTGATACTGCTCTTAGGGGTGTTCATGGGTACGGGCCAACCCACGAACCCACGAACCCAACCTAACCCAACCCTTATTTTTACCCAACCCATTCATGCACGGGTCCAACCCGAACTAACCCATTCAAACCCATTGGTGTTTGGTTCGGGTAACGAGTTTGAAGTTTTAAATCCAAGAACCTGCGAACCCAACTCATTGGTGTTTGGTATTGGATTTAATCAAATTAGACCCAACCCAACCCGCGAACACCCCTAACTGCTCTATTAACATAGATAATTTCAGCCAGTGGCAATTTCAGCCAGCTCACAAGTAGTACGGTCTACTTCAAAATCCTAGACGGCACGGTACAACCACTGGTCCACTAATACATGATAGTTCTTTTAGTAAACATAAAAAGAACATGTAAAGCACCACATCCCTGCCATCAAAACCATAACTACTGAGCTCAATTAAATAATATCATCAAAAGATAAGTTGATTTTAATTGACTTAATTTAAATTTAATTATTTAAAAACAAAAACTAATTTAATTTAATTTAATTTAATTTAATTAATATTTAAATTTATTGATTTAATATTTAAACTTAATATGTGCCTAATTTATATTGAAAATTAAGAATGTGTCTATTGATTTTGGAATGATGGATTTAGTTTTCTCGTTATAATACTTTGACATGTAACTGAGACTATCATAACTTTGAACTTACAAATGTGTAATTTTCAGTTTATTCTAAAAGTTTCCAAACAACATCTTTACCATGTCTATGTACAACCTACTTAGTTAGTTTGTTCTTAAAAAGCTAGTATTGTCACATGCAATTCTTAGCTTATCAAACAATGATTCATGTGGTTTCCCTCCAACATCTTTCATCTGATATGAAAACATATATATTTCAATATACAAACATGTTGTATATAATCCATAAACATGATATTCAAACTACCAATATTTCTTTTATTTTGGATTGTTTCAAACACCAACTTTGCATCTCTTACTAATCCATTTCTTCCATACATGGTTACCAAAGTACATTGCAGTACATTGCATATAGTCATTTGCGCCAAGTCCAAATTTGATGGTATTAACATGAACTTGTTCACCCCAACTTCCATGATTTCGCATCCTTACACATGCTTTGAAGTTATATTTGCACTGCGGTGGGTGGGTGTTGTTGGCGGTGGTGGAGCAGCAATGGTTTTCATTTGTCATCGAGTGGACAAATAACCTACGACGAATCACACAAAATGTGATTGAAGTATTACAAGAATTTGAGTACTTCTATCATAAAAGATGAATTTAAACTACAAAACACAACCATGTTTTAGCATGTGTCATATTTAATATAAAAAATAGACACTTCAAGGATACTGCTAATGACTCAATTAGATGACTCAATTTGGACAGTACAAAAACATGTTGTATTTATACGTTCCGACCTTCTGCACATATGTTGCAGAATCCATGGCTTTTGCATATATCTCAGGTCATATATTTTAAGTTTTTCATTGGAACTTTAATTTTTTATAGTTAAATATTAATAGTATCAACATAGGCTATCCAATATTTCTATACCAGAAATAAACTCTACAATAATAAAGCTAATATAAAAACTCTATAATAATGAACAATATACTGCGGTTTTGATAGAGTGGAAAAAAAGAATCATTAGTTGCAACATAATTTTGAGAGAGAATGGATTAGGACTTCTGAAAGGAGAGAAATGAAAGAATTTCAGTAGAACTAAATATTGATGAATGATAAACATTACCGATCAGCAATCATGTTGGCTTTGCTTTCCATCAACAGCAAGACCGGTTTGTGAGTTGGTAAAGCCTTTCTTATGAATTTCCAATTTGTGAAACTTAACTTCAATGGTTTTGGCTATTTTGACATCATCCAGGTCTGAATCTAGTATCTCTACATTGAAAGATCCTTGTCGCATCAACGATGTTGATTCCACAGAGTTAGCTTGCTGATTTATGTGGTTATAGAGTTGTTGATGGAATTCGTGATTAAAGGAGAAACAATTTCCGGTAATCGATGCAACTGCATTATGTCTCGATGACTTGGAATCTTGTTTTTTGTAGAAGTGTGGGAGAGATTCGTAGTCCATTACCTTGAGTAATTCGTCTTTGCCACAACCTTGCAACACCTGGATTTTCTTCCTTGTTCTTTCTTGCAAAAGAGGCTTTACAACCTTCCGATTATTATTGAAGTAAAAAGATTTCAGTTATTAATCTTTCGATTTCGATATTATGATAATGAAATTAAAGAGAAATGAAACTCTGGTAGCATTAAGGCAGACACAAATCTTCCAACACGCGGAGAATAGATATGATGCATTAACAATATAGTATGTGCAGTCTTTTCCGGTTAGTTCACGCATCCATTGTAGATATAGCTGTCAGTAGCTGCAAAAGGCGATCAAACACAAACGGTTAACTTTAATTGCAGTGACATTAGCATTGATGATAACAAAGTCCAAAGAATGAGAGATGCAGCAAAAAAATAAAACAGAAACAATTTAATCAAATCACAATCTAACATAAGTTTATAAAAACCATTTTGAGCATACCTTTCATTAACCTCTACAATGTATAAGTTGAAGATACTGTCAAAATAAAAACATTGTCAAAATAAAAACATAGTTAACGTCATTGAAAAATTATTCATTGAAAATACAAATACTTAAAAACAGTTATTTCCCAGTTGTTAATGTTTCATCTTCTAAAATAAAACCCTGAAATCATTCTCCTTGAATTTATGTTTCTCACATACATACATTGAAGGAAGAAGGGAGTTAAGGGAAATACCTTTGCCTCTTCATGTTTGGCTTTGATGTTGAGACAAAAATCAAAGGAGGAAATAAGAGATGAAAACAAAGTAAGGAAATGATGGAATGAATTAGAAAGTTTTGAAATAACTAATGAAGTAAGTGAAGAAAGGAACAAAAATATCTGCCACCATATTGAAATTATATAATGAAAAGGATGTCTTCTTATGAAAATGTGTTCAATGTTGCCATAAAACAGTGAGGACAATGTACATACATAAGAATAAACATTTAGGGGGAACATATCCTCCACTTTTATTGGTGCCTCTTAAGAGTAGGATTATACTCTGTAATGTTTGTGATCCTACATATGCCTTTCCAATTTTCAACCATGAAAAGTATGAGTTACTATGCATTCATTATATGAAAACACCAAGTAAAAGTCTAATCCATTTACCTGAGTACTAATCCCAGTAGGGTCTGCATTTTGAAGGCTAGAGCCATACAAAGGTGTGGTTCTAGTGAAAAGGGTAATTGTTGAAATTGATATTGCACGAGTTTTGAACATAGTCTGCACAATACATGAAAAATGAATAGATTTAATTATAAGAAAAAAGTTATTATTTTATCTTAAGAAAACATAGATCAAGATGGAAAAAGAAACACAACTATTTCTCTTCTAAGCTCTTACTTGTAACCAAACTGATGCTTACTTCACAAATGAAGGTATAATAATTTCCATGACCTCTAACTAAGTCACCAAATCTGTACAAAACAATAACCCATTAAAGACAAAGAATCAGACACAGGAGAACAAATCCTTAAATCAAAAAATAAGAAGAAATCGAAAATCAGACCATGAAATCAATAGAGTGAAAGGAAAAGATAAATACCCGTGTTGAATCTAAAAGTGTTGGTTATGGTTTGCTCCCGCACGATGAAAGGAAGATAAATCTACCATTAGATGCATGCAATGAAACAACAATATAAAGAAATTTACACATAGTGAAAATGAAAGATCAAAGAGAGAGGAGAATGGACGGCGGCTGGGTTGACTTTAGGGTTTGTGGGAAAACTAAGAGAGATACATAGGAAACGGGAGAAAGAGAGAAGCAGGAAAATGAAAGAGCAAGAGAGAGAAGCCCACTTTGGACTTGTAAGACACATTTCAAAGACACGTGGCTGTGTGTTGTGGCTAGGAAAAAAGGTGGAGTTATGAATTTATTATTCTTAATGCATATTTTATGAAAATATGCAAATAAATACGCGTCTGAAACCATATTATACAAACAAAAAAAAATGGTGCCCACACGGGTTTCTTAGAAGTTTATATTAAAAATAATAATTTATAGAAGAAAAAAAAAGTAAATTATAATCTGGGAGGAAGGAAGAGAGGAGAAAGTAGACTTGTACCTAAAGTCCTAATAGTAGTAACACAAAACAAACAAATGACCTTTTCATTTCATTGTAATAATCAATGAATGAAAGTTGACAAAACAGTGAGCAGTGAAATGGGTTAGTTAGTTTCTCTGCAACTTTTCACAATTCAAACATGATTAACACTTTCACACTTCACCCAACTACCCATTTTTCTTCTCTCCCTCTTCACCTCACACACTTCACACCCACTTCCCATTCTTATCCTTTTCTTCTCCCCAAACTCATTCTCAAACCCATTTTCCCCCTCACTTCTTCTTCGTTTTCTTCCTCCCCATTACGCCGGAAACTTCCGTCTGCAACCATGCTCCACCATGACCCTATTGTCTCTGATTTCATTGCAACTGCTATCTCCGGTGTTGTTGCTACCTCTTTTCTTAAATTGTGGGAAGAAACTGCAAAACGTGGACTTTTTGATCAGGTCAGTTTTATTACTTTGATTTTGTTGTTTCTGTTTAGAGGGGTTGTTTTGATTTAGCTCAACATGGAAGTGAATTGTGAAAGTTTTTTTTTTTTTTTTTTTTTTATGGGGTTGTTGGAATTGGTAATTTGAATTTGTTGTTTAGGTTATGTCATTGAGGGAGAGAGTTTGGTGAAATCAATGTGTGCTACAATGCTTCTTTGTTGTTCAGTGTGATTTAACACTTGGTTTTGATACCCTTTTCATTAAGCACTTATAGAAAAACAAAAGTTGAGTGTTCTAAATAGTACATTTCTGCATAAGTTGGAATCAGTTTTTACTCCTTTACCTTTTCATAATCCCTTTTATCTGATTTCTTTCCACAAACAGTTACTTAGCTACCAAATAACTATATCTTATGAGAAGCTTTTTCATAAGCTAGATGCTCATTTTAACATGGTCTGTTTAGATAAACAACTTATTTGCCGCTTATAGCACATGTGCTTATCAAAATAAGCGCTTATGAATAAGCTAGCATAAGCTATTTTTATAACATAAGATAAAATAAATTTAAATTGTTTAGTTGTTTTCATTAGATATCTAAAGAAGATTTTTTTTTAAAAATAAGCTCAAAAACATTTATGAAAAATGTCATAAGCTGTTTTGATTAAGTCTCCAAAACACTGTCATAAAACTTATGGCAGTAGATAAGTTCAAATAAGCCCATCTAAACAGGCCCTTAGTGCATTGTTTTTTTTTATGTTACAACTATATAGTTACCGATTTTCTGTTTTTCTGAGTGTATATCTTGTTCACGTATGCAGAATGCTCATTAACTTTTTTTGTGTTTAGAAATTGAATAGGAAACTTGTGCACATATCCATTGGGCTGGTATTCATGCTCTGTTGGCCACTATACGGGTAATTGTGTAGTTTATAAATTTACAAGCCTTTCAAAGTTCTCTTCCGATGTCTTTTTGTTGAATGACCCTTTCTTGTATAATTGCAGTACTGGTCAATGGGGACCTTACTTTGCGGCTTTTATTCCGGGAGTCAATATACTTCGGATGCTTGCTATTGGACTTGGAGTATGGAAAGATGAGGGCACTGTGAAATCAATGAGCAGATTTGGAGATTATAGGTTGCGAAAATGAATTCGTTAATGCCAGTGAGAATATTTGAACATGTGATGTAACTATAATAGTATTAATTCTTGCTACTGACTGATAATTGATTACATGTCGTACATAAATTCTTCACTTGGTCTCACATTTTCTTCTGAACCAGGGAACTTCTTAGAGGACCACTGTATTACGCTGCAGCTATTACTTTCGCATGCATAATATACTGGAGAACTTCGCCGATTTCTATTGCCGCAGTATGTAATCTGTGTGCAGGAGATGGTAATAATGCTTCTCACACAAATTACTATTAGTCTTATGTACTGCAATTAGGCAATGTTTTACACATTTTAAAGCCTTGGCGTACATTAAATATTCCAAAATCTTTAGCGGTTGGGTGAAAATACATAAACGGTTGAGCGCCAAAACCTTATCTTGTGATTCCCTAGACGGACATAATTTTATGGTTGTTGTTGTTAATTTAATATTTCAGGTATGGCTGACGTCGTCGGAAGGAGATTTGGTAGTAAAAAGATACCTTACAACAAAAACAAGTCCTATGCTGGATCGATTGCAATGGCATCGGCTGGATTCTTGGCTTCTATTTGGTAAACTATATGTGAACCTCTATTGCTTTCTTTTGAATTTCCCTTCCACGTGATAGCCTACTATGTGCGTATTTGATTTTGCATTGGTGAAAATTGATTTTGATTAAAAGTGATTTGTGTTTTGAACACATTCACTTAAAAGTGTGTCATTTCAAACTATAAATTTGTGAGTGAAAATCAATTTTACCGACAAAAGCTCCAAATTTGAGCTTATTTTTGTATTAAGTTTGGATACAAAATTAACTATATTCGAGTACACCTAAACTTGTCAAAATCAACTTTATGCTTCTATAATCAGTTTCACCATATTCAAAAGCAGTGTTGTTAAATGGAGGTCATGGTCAGACCATGGCATGGAGGGATGCCCGCCATTGACGCTGTCATAGGCTGCAATGGCATGTTTATATGGCGGATCTTTGTCCTTCCGCCATATTCTGCTATCCGCCATTAACAACACGGAATAAAAGTGAAACCAACCATACCCGCAATCTATTTCCTTATTAACAGTTATTGGTTTTTCAGGTATATGTGGTATTTTTCGTCATTTGGATACATGGAGGGAAGCTGGAACAAGGTTATAGGTTTCTTAATTGTGTCTGTTATCACGGCAATCGTGGAGTCCCTTCCTATCAGCACGGATCTTGATGACAATCTCACAGTACCCCTCACTTCCATATTGGTAGGAAGCATGATCTTCTGATATAGATCATGTTGTAATCATAGGAATTTGTTCCAATTTAGTTAGAAAACGTTTGTTTAGTTTGTCTTGTTAACAGTTAAACAGAGATGTGATTGTACTGTATTGCTAACCATCCTTCAGCAGTTAACATTTCTTAGTTTATCTTCAAAATAAGAAATGTTGGTAAAGAATGCATTGGTTGGAATGAAATGATTATTGAGGCAATGTTTCTCCAATTTCTTATTAGAATTGTAACCATCAAATTTGCTAACTCATATGGCTTTTTTCATATCACATGTCACGTTATGTTCATCTACTTTTGTCTTATTGCACATGCATAAAATATAAACTAAGATGGGGTTCATATCTAAGGGCTTTTTTTGTTTTTTTACAGAACTTTCCAAAATTTACTTTGATTGATATTGAAAGTGCATGTGACATCATGTCTCAACATGGATAAATTTAGTATGGACCACCATTTGATATAATCCAGTGTAAATTTTGAAATTGACTACATGCATTTTCTTATTTTTTTTCTTATGTTGCGGATATAATGTATCTTGACTCTAATTAATACTATCTCTGTTTTAAAATGATTGTCGTTTTAGTAAATAAAATTTGTTTCATAATAACTATGATTTTAAAATATTTATAGGAAGTGGTAATTATGTGAATTGAATTTGTTGCATTCACTATGCCACAATTTTACATCTCAAATGAATGGTTGATACTTGATATCGTCTTCAATGTATTTTATTATTGTGTAATCTATGTCATTCAATCTAAAATCAACTACCAACATTATTGACAACGTGAAATTGTGGATTCACTACTCTAAATCTCTAGGGTTAGGTTTGAGATTAATGTCTATGGGGTAGAAGTGAGTACGTACGCTACCATCTTCTGTGGTGTGGATTGAAAACAAAACTAATAATCTTGTACTTGAATCTTGTCTTGAGAAGAGTACAATAAAGAAGTGAGGGTGCGTTTGATATAATAAATATTTGACAAAAAAGTATAAAATAATACAAATTAATGCAAAAATGATTTTTTTATTTTTTATTTTTATAATTTATGTTTGAGATAAAAAATTGTTCCATGATTTAGTGAGGGACAATAATTCATATATTTGTCTTTTCTCATGACTAATTTCTATATCAAATAGGATACAAAATAGTTATCATGTCCAGTATCTAACAATCTCTCTAGTACAAGGCCTTGAGGGCGATGTCATTAAGATAATACATCTCAATTCATAATCACTCAAACTAGTGGCCTAGAAGGGCAATGTGATTTGGCAAAAGCATAAAGGGTGATGTGATTTGGGTGCATTTGTTGGTCCAAAAGGAAGGGTCTTATCTTTTGAGGCATGATGTTCCACAGTATTGTGGTTGCAGCTCAGATAGGAGTAATAGTTTGAGTTCTAGATAAGTGACACATTTTAACGATATGTAATGGTAAAACTCTTGGGAAGGACCAAGTGATTTTCTTCATTGATCAATTTGCATGCCTACAATAAGATGTCATTGATGGCATGTCCCTATTGTGGTGTCTATGAGCCTAATGAGTGTGTGATGATGACTCTACTTAGCCTAAGGGTATATCACATCCATTAAATACATGATTCATGATTTTTTCCTCCTCATTATTTCCTTTTACATTTTGACTTAGTTTGTTATGGGTTTCACGTCTTCCTTCAAGTTCATATTCTACATTTGTCAAACAAGTTACATGTAATGAGTTATACTCTCATTGCGCCTCTTTTTTTATGTAACCACTGGCTTAGACATGCTTACCACATAAGCCAACTTGGGAGCCTCTGAATGATACAAATAGTTTAGGTCCTATTAAAGCCTCTTGTAAGCGTCCAAAAATAGAACTTTGGTTGAGCTTCCAAGATCTTATAGTTGTAGGTTTATAACCATGGGATTGTCTTCATGGGCATAACTCATATTGCATCTTTCCGCAATATGGTGATTTTTTGCTCAAAAGTAGACTTTAGTTTCAAAGTCAAATCCACCACATGCATCACCTGTTAGGCATATCTTCTTAGGGAGGAGCTGGATATTCCTCCGCTTATGAATCCTCCAACAATTGTGTTGAGTGTATGACAAACTGTTATATCCTCCCTTCCTCATTGCAGTTCTGTATGCTTACCAGGTCGAGCCTTTTGGGTTGGTTTCGTCTTGAAGGGAAATACCTACCTCTTAAATGTCGAGAGGTTCCCTAAACATATTTTTTTAGACGACCTTCCTGGATAAGGCGCTATATTTCTTTCCTTATTTAGTGACAATAATTTATTTGGTGGTATTTCACTTTGTGGCATTTAACCCCCTATTTGGCCCATTTAGTATGACATTATACTTTGGAGTTGGAAGAGGATGGATGACATGTGCAAGGAGTAAATCGTGTCAAATTTTGTCTTGCTTGAAGGTCGCTCAGTCATAAACTTACAAAGTGTAATGGCTTCTGCCTAGGTGTTGAGAGGAATCAAACCCTCTAATGCCACACTCTTTTGCATTGCTAACCTTCTTTGTGTTGCTTTTTCTCCCTTTATGTAGTACTTGTCTCGTGTCATAATCTTTGCCATGGAAGAAACATCCTTTTGGGTGAGAGTCTCATTGAAATACTTTGCTTTCATAACATTCTTGAAAAAGTCCCCACAAACATTTATTGGTTCGACTTTGAAATTCTAGTATCAAATATGAGATGTCGAAAGAGACGTCATGTCATTAAGATATGGACATTAAAAAGGTTAATAAAGCATAAAACAAAAGAAAAATAACACAAGGAATTGTTAACCCTGTTCGGTGGAATCACACCTACTCTGGGTGCTACCAAGTCAGGAAGGAAATCCACTATCAGTAGTATCAATTCAGAGTTAAACCACTCAGTTTACACTCTTCACTTAATCACTAGCCAATGCAACTTCTATCTAAGAACTCTTAGATAAGAGACACCTTTCACTCCCCCTCAATCATACACAGTGATAATATCACAAAGTACAAAGAATAGAAGTCACACGTCAAGAACACGTAATCATCAGTGCTTCAAAGCTTATGGGTGATTAACAAAGTACAACTCAAAAACAGTCCAACCCTAATATCAGAATGATAAAAGAGTGGCTCACAATTAACACAAATACAAACCCTAACACTCAAAAGCACAATGTTTCATAATACTTTATTCTTTGCACACTTTACAATTAGGTTTTGTATCCTATAAATAGAAACATTCTGAATGGGTCTGGATCAGATCAATTATATAAAAGATATGCTTCCATGATTTTCTCCAAAAATAACAACTCAAGGATATAAAAAGATCTTCAAATATTTGGAACAAAACATCTTTTGTTATTCAAATATTTCCTCTTTGATTTTCGCACCCTATTGAACCAATCACAGATATGCAAGAATCAAATCAAATCTTTCTGCATAAATATGTCCTAGAATTGACAGACAGATGTTAAGACTTCTAATATGACATCACAAATACACCTGCACAGATGTTCTTCAAACATGTCGAAGACATCTTATATGACATTTATAACACCTCACTTTTCCCAATTTATAAAATAATGAATTAATAAGTAAAATTAGAGTTTTAGACAAAGTAGAATGCCACATCAACAATATTAACCACAAAACTTCTAATTAGAAACATAGAAAAAATATAAATTATTTAACTTATGGGAAAATGTCAACATCAACAATATTCCTCAATAATTCTTGGTTCATAAAGTTTCAACAAAAGAAATATGATACGTAACAATTAATGAAAACAAGTAAAACATAAAAAAAATCTCCAAGTCCAGTGTTACGTATCAGAGCAGTCCTATGACTCGAACAGGTAACACACAATCCACGCATACTCAAGTACCTGGATTATCTGTACTTCCAAGGAAGCAGAGATACAATAACAACAACAAAGGGGTGAGAAACGTATTCAATAATTAACGGTGCATAAAACATTTCAAGGATAGTATCTCACACAATCAACATACACAACAAAACATCACAACAACGATTAGCAACATGATTCATGATTCAACAACAATAATAATTCAATGTGACTCAACAATGACACAATGCATGTGGTACCAATCCACCTTAGTTCATTCAATCGAACTCGATTTATAAAGAATCTGGATAAATCATATATGCCCATCCGACAATGATTTATCTCCAACATTCTCCAGAACAAAGTACAGATGAATCGCTTACGCTCATCCGGAAACGAATCATCCAACCTATAATACCTCAATGTATGCATGACAATGACTATGTATACAACATGTATAAACACCACATTATACATCCACATGATCCGTCCGATCACATATGCAACACAAGATTCATACAGTCACCGAATATACCTCACACGACTTAAGTAATTAATCATCTAGTTAATTTACCTAAGTTTCATTATTAATTAATTTTACATCACCAATCCTCGATTAATTAAGTCCTAAGGTCCACACCAATGCCCTAGATCAAGAGAATCGACATTGAACGTAAAATCGGGACAAAAATCACGAAACACCAAAAATTTCCCTACCAGCCTGGTCATATGCGTATTGCACAGTGTCATACGTGTATGAACCAGCTGCCATGCCTCCTTATTCCCCCCTCCCCCTTACACCCATCCTTACGCATATCACCCTCACTCTTAAGTCAATATGCATATTGCCTCCTCATACTCGTATTGCCAAGACTCCTCACACATAAACTATGAAAATGGACAGATGGCCATGCCAAAATGCTTTTCACATGCATAAGTCCCCTTCATTACACATAATGCCCTAATTTCACGTCACTCCATAAACGTATGGCATACCTATTACGCATATGGACAAAGACACACCAAATTCTCATGTTTTCCTCTTCATTCTGAGTTTGTTCACTATGATTCTCGTTTTCACAATTCATACCAGTCCTAGAATTATCTCTACACTAGTTTTACACTCATATTCATGTCATTCTTTCATCTAATTTTACTAAATCCAGTTCTATCTGTTTTCTAGATCTAGAATTGTCACTCTCCTTCTGCAACAACACCAAAATATGTACATATTATGAAATATACAGAACAACAACAACAATATTTCAAACTAGCATTCAATCAAACCAGATCGATTTCACAATAGTTTCACCAACAACAGATTCATCAACATTATTCACAGGAAAAAAATCCTACGAGAGAAAGGACCCCTCACTATCCCATCATGTTAATATCACCTATTATGAACTCTTTTCTCCCCCCTTACCTCAATTCTTGAAAAAATTCCTGCGAATTTGCTCTATGAAAATTGCCCTAGCAGTGTTCTTCCTCCTCCTAGCTCTCCCTTGATCTCCAAAAGTTATTATCACTAAGCCTCTTCTAATTTCAGATTAAGGCATAATTCTTATAATACCCACACTCTAATGTTTTACTAAATTAACCCTCATTTTAATTAAAATGATATAATAATAATAATAATAATAATAATAACTATACTAATTAATATCATTAACATAATAATAATAATAATAATGTTTAATTGTACATTTTCTTATTACTACACCTCACCATTACTACCCACACCTTAAGTTTACTCGTCCCTCTAGGACCCTACACCAAAACAATTAGGCACACACACCTTAAACCAGGCCAACAATACACCAAAAATACACGACAAATAAATTATTGAAAATGGGGTGTTACGACATTAGGAGTCACCATAATGTTTTACTACAAATGCAACCAACCTAAGAATCTTCAATCTCCCTCTTTGGAAAATTTTGGCTAAAATATTCATAGAACCAGATAACCAGAAAAATAGAAACACAGAGACCAATGCAATTGAAGAAAGTCAGATTACATAATTAATTTTTAAAATTTGGCTAACACATGTTAGAACATCTGGTTAGACATCATCCAAACAAAATAACCCTCCCCCTCAAACAGAACCCAGTCTGATCTTATAATTCAGATAAGTTTTAAGCTCCCCACTCTCCATATTAAGTTAGCTTCAGTTTAAATTAGCTAGCTCTCCCCCTTTTTATCCATAATATGTCAAACACACAAGAATTATGAAAGATGAAATAAACATCATATTAAAATATCAGGTAAAGACCATGCACTCAAGGTACCCAAAAAATCTAGGGCAAGGCCCAAAGGATAAAACCAAAACAGAAAAAAAAATTGAGTAAAATCAGTCTTCATCAGTAGAAGCGCCATCATCAGAAGCATTTTCACCAGAACTCCCAGAGGAAGAATCATCATTATTAGAACCAGACCTATCATTACCACATGTATCATCTTCCACCCTGTCAACATCAACAACACTAGCAGCTTCAACATGTTCAAGCATTTTGATTAACTTCTCAAACCTCAGTTTCCTTGTTATGCTAGCTTGAACCACTTCATCCAACTCCTTACAAGCATCTTTAAGCTCAGAGATAACACCCAACTTGGTGGTAGGTTTGCTGTCAAATGATGTCCCAATAGATGTCACAACAATGTCTGGAACATGTTTCCCCATAAACAGCTTGTAGTGGAGAGACAAAGCAGAGTCTCTTTTGCACACAGAATCAGTATCACATAGAATTCCAGGATGTTGACGAAGAATAATTCCACATATAATCAATGGAAAAGTTATAGGAAGCTTCACAGCCAAGGTGTCTGCATGCTTCATAGTTTAGTCGAAAATATAAGTACCATAATCAAACTTTGTCTTGGTTCCAACAGCAAAAATAAATCTTCCCATCCCAGTTGCAATGGTGGACGTGTGGTTGGTAGGAACCCAATTAGCAACACCAATCTTATGCAAAATTTCATACTTTACACTGAGCTTTCCAGCAGAGAGTTTATCCTTCTTAGACCAAGCATTTACCTGATTAGTAGTTATCTCCTTGAACACCTAATTGTCAGTGACTTTCAATTCAGGTTGAGCTTCAACACTTCTACCCAAATACTTATTGATCACAGAAGGAGAGTATTCCACACACTTTCCTCTAACATATACTTTTCTGAAATCCCTGATCTATCCATCAACAGAATCCTCAGAAATATTGACTATGAACTCTTTTAAAATAATTTCATAGCACTTAGCAAAACCTGTAACATTTTTCAAGAGACCGGCAAAAGAAATAAGCTTCATCACTTCCTTGTATCCCAAGGAATCTTTTCCTAGATCTCTCTCAAGGTCCAACCTTCTTTGGTACACATAATTTCATTTGTTCACACTACCAACATAGTGAAAGGGGATATTGTCCAATGGAGCATCACGGACCCTAATAGAAGTCTTCTTAGTTGTAGATTTCTTCACAGGAATGATGGCTTGAACATCATCTTCAACATCATAGTATGATTCAGAATCATACACAACAACCTTCCTTTTCTTGGTAGCAACTTTGCTCCAAGGCTTAGGAGGACCAACAACCTTCTTCATACAACCCTTAACAGAGGATACATCAACACAACATTTCCCTTTCATTTTCTTTAATCTCATGAAAATACCAGGATTTACACTTTTGATCAACTCCTCATCAGAGGGCAAGTTGTCAACATCCACAATTTATGCAGCAACAGAATTCTTCGCATCAGATGATGCCACAACATCTGGTTCATCATCAGGTCTGACATCTTCCAAAACAGAAGAAGCCAAATTGTGAAGATTCTCATTAGAGTTATCCTTCTCATCCATAGCCACATGAACAATCGTATCAACAGTAGCAGTAATGTGGGGATGGGCTATTTGAGAAAGGGGTTTAGTGATGCCATGAACCTGATGATTTTCACTATGAACCCTAGATACAAGTATTTTAATCCTCATATCAACATCAAAGATAATATCTTCTTCCTTATCTAAATCAATAGTATGAGTATAACTGTTACCTACACATGTGTCTTTAGAACTGCTTGCATGTATAACCCTAGCCTTCTTAAGATCAGCGTCTGTGCAGGGCACCATAGATAGAGGGGAAACATCAACAACTTTGTCAGATGAAGAGGAATCACTTAATGAAGATGGGTGAACATGTTTAGACATCTTGACAATTTTGAGTATGGAGGTTCTCTGAACAAAACAATTTCTTTTTCTGATGAGAGTAATGGGCAAATGCATGAGATAGATTACAAAATAGGGATAATGTGTGAGAAAGCAAAGTTGGTAAATATGAAATGATTGCAGTTCGAGTCTTAAAGTGACTTGAATAACATTACCACACAACTTTAATTGCTATAGATCATCATGGATACAAATCCCTAATTTACCCTTTAAAATTTCAAATTTATTGGCATCCAAAGCTTTAGTAAAGATGTCAGCCAGTTGCAAATCAGTGGCTACATGTTCTAAAGCTACAATCTTGTCCTCAACAAGCTCTCTAATGAACTGATGACAAATATCAATGTGCTTGGTTATGCTATGTTGAATAGGATTTTTGGAGATGTTTATAGCACTTAAGTTGTCACAGTACAATATCAGGACATCTTGTGGAACATTGTATTTTGTCAGTATTTGCTTCATCCAAACCAACTAAGAACAACTGTTTCTAGCTGTTATGTACTCAGCCTCAACTGTAGATAGAGATACACAATTTTGTTTCTTACTAAACCAAGATATCAGATTGTTTCCCAAAAAGAAGCATCCTCCAAATGTGTTTTTTTCTGTCATCAACACACCCTGCCCAATCAGCATCACAATAACCAATTAACATATAATTTGATCCATGTGAGTATAGAATACCATAATCACATGTGCCATTCACATACTTCATAATTCTCTTCACTTGGTTGATGTGCCTTACTTTGGGTTCAGCTTGGTATCTAGCACATACACCTACAACAAATACAATATCATGCCTACTTACTGTGAGATATAATAAGTTTCCTATCATACTTCTGTAAAGACTTTGATCCACATTATCACCCTTTTCATCTTTAGATAACTTTAGATGAGTAAGAGCAGGTGTCCTTTTGTGACTGTCATTCTCCATTCCAAACTTCTTAACAATATTCTTAGCATATTTACTCTAAGATAGGAATATAGAGTCTTCCATTTGACTTGTAGACCAAGAAAATAGGTTAATTCACCAACAAGGCTCATCTCAAATTCAGACTGCATCTGTTTGACAAAGTTGAACCATCTCATCAGACATCCCACCAAAAAAATACCATCAACATAAATTTGAGCAATCATGAGCTTCCCCCTTCTTCTTTGACAAAGAGTCTTGTCTATACTACCTTTTCTATACCCATTGTCAACAAGAAATTATGTAAGTCTCTCATACCAAGCTCTTGGAGCTTGTTTCAATCCATATAGACCTTTCCTCAACTTGTACACATGATTAGATAAATTTGGATCAATGAATCCTTTAGGTTGTTCCACATATACTTCCTCATTTAAGTATTCATTCAAGAAAGCACGTTTAACATCCATTTAATACAACTTAAACTTCGGCATGCAAGCAACTCCTAAGAGTAATGTTATAGATTCTAGTCTAGCAATAGGAGCAAAAGCCTCATCAAAAATCAACTCCCTCAACTTGAATATATCCATGAGTAACCAATCTTGATTTATTCCTGGTAACAACTCCCTTTTCATCAGATTTGTTCTTGTAAACCCACTTAGTTCCAATCACATTTGTTCCTTCAAGCCTTGGAACCAGATCCCAAACTTCATTCCTCTTGAATTTCCCTAATTCTTCTTGCATAGCATTGATCCAAAACTCATCAATTAAAGCTTATTTAACATTCTTTGGCTCTACTTTTGACACAAAACATGAGTTAGTCATGATTTACCTTGATCTGGTAGTGACTCCTTCATTCAGATCTCCTATGATAAGATATTTAGGATGATCTTTCTGAATCCTGATAGAAAGACCCTTGTTGACCTGACTAGTTTCAGACTCAGAACCAGAGGGTTGAACATCAATACTTTTGTCTTCAGTTTCTATTGGTGTTTCATTCTGAGATGTTTCAACATCTTCTAGGACATCAACTTCCTTGTTCAAGTTTTGATCATCAACAACAACATTTATTGACTCCATCATAACTTTAGTTTTGGAGTTGAAGACTTTATAAGCTCTGTTGTTTGTAGAGTAGCCCTGAAATATCCCTTCATCACTTTTGGATCTAATTTTCTTCTTTGTTCACGATCTGCCAAGATGTAACACTTACTTCCAAAGACATGGAAGTATTTAACCATAGGTCTTCTTCCTTTCCATATTTCATAGAGAGTAGTTGAAGTACCTTTCCTCAAAGTAACACTGTTATGAATATAGCAAGCAGTGTTCATGGCTTCAGCCCAAAAGTGATATGGTAATTGTTTTGCATATATCATGGCTCTAGCAGATTCCTGTAGAGTCCTATTTTTGTGTTCTACAATTCCATTTTGCGGAGGGGTAATGGGAGAGGAGAATTCATGACAAATTCCTTAAGAGGAACAAAATCCAGCAAATATTTTGTTCTCAAATTCCTTCCCATGATCACTTATGATTCTAATAACAGTGCTTTCTTTTTCTCTTTGAAGCTTTGACAAAGATTTTTGAAAACCTTAAAAGCTTTTGATTTCTCTCAGATGAAATTTATCCAGGTGTATCTTGAATAGTCATCCACAACAACATAGGCATATTTCTTTCCACCAAGACTTTCCACCTGCATAGGTCTCATCAAATCCATGTGAAGAAGTTCTAAAATTTTGTAGTAAGATGTTGGATCTTCTGATGTGACATCTTAGTCTGCTTTCCAACTTGAGATTCTTCACATACTCTTCCTTCTTCAATTTTGAGCTTTGGAATTCCTCTTACAGCTTCCATAGATATGATTCTCTTCATTCATTTCAGATGCATGTGTCTAAGTTTCTGATGCCACAATTTAACCTCATCTTCCTTAGCAAGCAAACATGTGGAGGAATAACTTGAATCTTGAGGTACCCATAAATAGAAATTGTCCTTAGATCTGACTCCCTTCATGATCAATTCACTCTTCTCATATGTAACAAGACATTCAGATTTAGAGAAATTTACTTTGAAGCCTTGATCACACAATTGATTTATGTTAATTAGATTGGCAGTTCACCCCTTAACAAATAACACATCATCAAGTTTTGGGACTCCTGAGCAGTCCAACTTTCCAACCCTTTTGATTTCACCTTTGGCTCAATCACTAAAAGTTACATAACTATTAGCATGGGGTTTCATATTCACCAACAGATTCTTGACATCTGTCATATGTCTTGAACAACCCCTATCAAAATACTAGTCTTCTTTGGCTGAAACTCTGAGAGAGGTATGGGCTATCAAACTGTTGGTAGAAACCTTGGGAATCCATTGCTTCTTGACTTTAGGAATGTTCTGATTAGATTGAGGTTGAGGTGTTGGCTTAGGATATCCATAAAGTTTAAAACAGTAAGGCTTTAAGTGACCAAACTTCCCACAATAATGACATTTCCATCTCTAGAATTTTTGTCTTTTTTAATTCCCTTGTCTTCTGTCATGATGTTGAGAGATTCAACATCTTTGGTTTAGGCTCAAAATGAACAAGATTTGAGACATGTTCTTTTCCCCTATTAAACCCTAGTCCACTCATATCTCCCTCCATCTTTCCAACTTAAAGAATTTCATCTAAAGTGTCTGATCCACGGTTCAACATCCTGACAGTCTTGCTCATTTGATCAAGTTTAGAGTTTAGCAATGTCACTTAATTTTCCATCTTGGAGATAATTTCCATATGCTCTTCCTTCTCAGCCTCCAATTGGGTTATGATTTTCTTTTGTTTCTCCCCTTGTTTGCACACCTCTTCACTTTTGATGCACAATTCTCTAAAGGAAGAAGCTAATTCATCATAGGTAACTTCATCATCACTAGAATCAGAGTAATATCTGCCAGTTAGAGTAGTAACATCCTTAGCAGATTCTTCTTCAATTTCACTTTTAGAATCTTCATCAGACCAAGCCACAATAAGGCTCTTCTTCTGTTTCTTGATATGTGTGAGGCATTCAGATCTAATGTGTTCAAAACCTTCACATCCAATCCCTTTTCCTTGAGGAGAGTTCTCTTCAACATTTGTCTTTCTTCAAAACTCATTAGACCTGTTGATGTCAGATGAGTTGTTTTTGATATTTGGTCTTGCCTTCTTGTCCATCCTTCTCACCACCTTATTAAATTGCCTCCCAAGAAGCACTAAAGGGTTTGATAGACCTTCATCAATATCCAGATCACATTATTCTACTCCATCTTCAGTGTTGGAGGCAAAGGCTTAAATTTTATTCTTCTTGTCAGATCTATCACTCATGCCTATTTCAAAAGTTTGAAGAGATCCAATAAGTTCATCCATTCTCATCTTGTTAATGTCATAAGCTTCTTCTATGACAGTGACTTTCATGTCAAATCTCTTAGGAAGATATCTGAGAGTCTTTCTTACTAACTTCTCTTCAGACATTATTTCTCCTAAGACACTGGATGCATTAGCTATCTCAAGGATGTTCATACGAAAATCATGAATGCTTTCATCATCTTTCATCCTCAATTTTTCAAATTTGATAGTGAGCAACTGAAGTCTTGACATTTTCACCTTAGAGGTGCCTTCATGAGTAGTCTTGAGAATGTCCCAAGCATCTTTAGCCACAACACACGTGTTAACCAATCTGAAAATATTTTTTTCAATTCCATTGAATATAACATTCAATGCTTTAGAGTTTCCAAGAGCAAGATCATCTTCTTCCTTAGACCAGTCCTCTTCTAGCTTCAATTCTGTTGTATCCTTCCCATCTTTGTCATTCACAACAGGGTATTCCCATCCTTTCAGAACAACTTTCCAAGCCTTGTTATCCAAAAATTTCAAGAAGGCAACCATTTTTGGCTTCCAATAATCATAATTAGTTCCATCCAGAATGGCTGGTCTGTTCACAAATTCTCCTTCCTTGTCCATTGTACCAGAAAGTAACTTCCTTAGATCTCACCCAGATACAGAGAAGGATGTCTACGCTGATACCAATTGAAATTCTGGTATCAAACATAAGATGTCGAAAGAGACGCCGTGACATTAATATTTGAACATTAACAAGGTTAATAACACATAAAACAAAAGAAGAATAACACAAGGAATTGTTAACCCAGTTTGATGCAATCACACCTACTCTGGGGGCTACCAAGCCATGAAGGAAATCCACTATCAGTAGTACCAATTCAGAGTTAAACCACTAAGTTTACACTCTTCACTTAATCACTCTCCAATGCAACTTCTATATAAGAACTCTTAGATAAGAGACACCTCTCACTCCCCCTCAATCACACACAGTGATAATATCACAAAGTACAAAGAATAGAAGTCACACTTCAAGAACACATAATCATCAATGCTTCAAAGCTTATGGATGATTAACAAAGTACAACTCAAAAATTGTCCAACCCTAATATCAGAATGATAAAAGAGTGGCTCACAATTAACACAAACCCTAACACTCAAAAGCACAATGCTTCACAATACTCTATTCTTCACACACTTTACAATTAGGTTTTGTATCCTATAAATAGAAACATTCTGAATGGATCTGGATCAGATCAATTATATGAAAAGATATGCTTCCATGATTTTCTCCAAAATTAACAACTCAAGGATATAAAAAGATCTCCAAATATTTGGAACAGAACATCTTCTGTTAGTCAAATAATTCCTCCTTGACTTTCGCACCCTATTGAACCAATCACAGAAACAAACAACTGCTGAAAATATGCAAGAATCAAATCAAATCTTGTTGCATAAAGATGTCCCAGAATTGACAGACAAATGTTAAGACTTCTGATCTGACATCACAAATACACTTGCACATATGTTCTTCAAACATGTCAAAGACATCCTATATGACATCAGGAGTCAGCATAATGTTTTACTACAAATACAGCCAACCTAAGAACCTTCAGGCTTAACCACTTTTATGGCCGCATCGTTGAACCTAGTGAGGTGCTCTTTCAAAGATTCAGAGTTTCCCCGACGGACATTGTACAAATTGGTTGTTGAGACCCTTCGATATTTGCTCGTCGATAACTAATGAATAAACTCCCTCAAGAGGTTTGATAGTTGGTTATCTAGAATTTAGATTGGTCCATATAACACCAGAATGTCGCCTCCTTGAACGTATCAAATAGGAGTTTACACTTCAAGGATTTGATGGTGCCTATTATCAACATTTGAGTGTTGATATCGATGATGTGCTCATATGGGTCGATTTTTCCGTCAAAGGTTACTAGGTCAGTGGCTTAAAGTTCTCTAGTGCGAGTGCATTCCAGATTTCTTCTGAATGGTGTTATGGATCTAAGATCTTTGCGCCCTATGGTGGGTCATCCTCGTGTCGTTATTGGTGGAGATGCAAAACTCTATTGCAAGGTTTCATTATGGCGACATAACTCTTCCATAGAATCCCAAATCTCTGTTATGGCTATTTAGTTGCCACTTCTCTTGCTAATGGTGCCACGTCTCACCATTTTGGAATGGGGATTATGGCAAAGAATGTTTCAGATGAGAGTGTGACCCAGATTACTTTTACTGGGTTTCGTGGTAGACACAAACTATACTCGCAGTGAGTATGATAAGGGATATGCTTCCTTCGATGAGATGCGCAAGAGGACTTTTCTATTCTGATATGTAAAAGAGTGAATGAATTACCCAACTATCTAGCTAGAGTATTTATGGGCTAAGTTACATGATCCAGGAGTTGTTGTGACGACTGGTTCTAATACCTATCAATTCGGCCATGCACACTGTAACTTTGACTTGATAGTGGAATGAGTGGAGTCAATCATTCCACAAAATAAGGATGGCAGTTAATCCATACAACTTAGGTTGAACATGTTCTCCTATGATCCACGACTAAGGAGCATTGGACCGGGCGAGATCACATACTTACCACTAGACCCCTCCCTCTTGCAACCAGGACCGGGCGAGATCACATACTTACCACTAGACCCCTCCCTCTTGCAACCAAGTCCTTTCTGTGTTACTGACAAACTAAATAATTGGTTGGCCAAGCTCTTTGAGGTACTTACAAACTAAATAATTGGTTGGCCAAGCTCTTTGAGGTCCAACTGAAATTATTTGAGTTCACAATCTTTCAAACACGAGACTTGGAAGGACGGTGTGACTAAGGTATAACATCTCAATTTCACGGTCCTGGTCCTCTAAGCACAAGGTCTGGAAGGAGATCTGATTAAGGCAAAACATTCCAGCTCAATTCCAATAACAAAAGATCACTTGCAATTATATTTAAGGGAACATTTCTATGACTGGACTGAACCAAATTATATTTAAGGGTTGAGACATCAACAAAACAGGTAATTATAATTGTCCATCTACTGGCCTGATGTTGTAACTTAAGATGATATACAGTTACAAATTGATAAAAATAGGTAGTATAATCTGGTGTGGCTCCTCATTATTTGAAAGATAAAACCTTCCTACTAGAGCCTTACTTCGTATCTGATGCCCTGATCCCATAGCGCTTGAAGATTTCTCTAAACCCATAAACACTGATATCGTAGTTGAACTGCAATGGCGCACACAACAAATGGAAGTAAGAGATTATTAAAAATATTCAAAGCCAAAGCCTTTAACATATGTCATAGAAGTTCAAAAATGTTTGATGGGTTTTACAGCCACTAAGGGCGTTTCCAAAGGGGTCACAACTTTTAGTTGTTTAGCAGCTATCAAGTGGTTTTAAATTTCAACTGTGCCACATTATATTTAAGCAACTCAATATACATTTTGCTCCGGTGATATAGTAATATTTAAGCAATATTTAAGCAATCCTGCAATCTACACTTTTATACTTTCTAATTAAAAATTAATTTTGTTTCAAAATGAAATATCAATTTTGAGTAAGTAAGAAATTTGTTTTTAAATGCTAGAAATGGCTCCTTATACATGGAATGGAACAAATCATAACTTTGAGGAACCCCCCATGGCAAGTAGACAAATTCCATTGGTAAAATAAAAACCTAAAGGACTGCATATCAAGAAACATGTGAGTAAGTTGATCTTAGGGGTTGATTACTAGATTTAATACCTAGGAAGGCTTCATTTTCAGTATTTGATATTTGCTAAAGGGGGATTGTTCAAAATACAAATAATCATGGCCGGTATTACATGCTTTACAATTTTTCTGAAAAGCAGGAGGAGGGATACTTACAGGCATGACTTTCACATTGTATTTAGTAATATTTGGATCAGCTACCCTACCCTGGTTAGCTACCTGTAAAAAGAAACACATGTCTCAAGTAACTATAAATTTCCATTGAGTCAATGAAAAGATCAACCAATAACTAAAAACCAAATTATTGCCATAGAATCTGTGCTTTTGAGGTTTACTTAAAACATGGCACAGAAGAAAATTTATTATAATTTCATCCAATTAGCAATTTAGGCACTGAGGTTAAGAGGCTGAGAAAACAGAAAGGAATACCATACATGTGTTGGACTATGAAATATTTCCATGAATGGGTACTCCTTTTTCTGCCGACTTATACAAAACCCAGGATATTTGGGACATTCAACCTGCAAAGCACAAAAACTTTATCATGTCATCAATGCAGAATAGAAACGCTACAGAGTGTATAGACAATAACAAGCAATAAAAGTACATAAAAAGGATAAAAGATAAATTCCACTGTAAGCCTAGTGCGTACATTCCTAAAAGTAAACTCCAACTCATTGCAAAGTAATGAGCACATTTGTGTATGCTTTTGTGACTCTATCAAACTAGACAATTGCAATGCTTCATCGTGAGTAATAAATATACATAGATATGACTCCCAGATGCTAACACAAACAGTAACAAGAGACCATTAATAAAATAACTTACACGCATAAATTTTACATGTGGATAAAACACAGCAGCAGCTTCTTCTAATACTTTGTCCAGATGTTCTGTATAATTCCCCCTGCATTATTGAATAATAAGAAGTTATTCCTAAATCAATCACTTTATCTCATTCAGACCTAAATAAGCTTCAGAGTAAGTATTCAAGAGCTGAGTCCAACCAGATCACCTTATAGTAAAAGCAACAACCACAGGAAACCCTTCATGAAGGAGATTGACAAACTCACGCTCGGAGGTGAAATGAATAACCCGTGATGGTCCAAGATCCTTTGGATAACCAGTATAGTACCTAATATTATCAAAATAATTCCAACAAATTGATACTTCTCAATAATAGATAGCATGGGATGAGGTGAACTTATTCCAAGAATAATGCACCAGGGCATTGGGCAAAGTATCTACCAACTAAATTATATCATGCAAAGTATGCTATACAGTAGGGATCACTGAACTTTATCATTAGTATACGGGATTTGAAATAGGATTCCATAGATTTATCAATATGACTAAACAATTCTTCAATCAAATGACTATAAGTAGTTTCTAATATTTAATTAACAAAAACAATGCCTAGAGAATAATAAGTATTGCCGTATAAAAAATTATTGAAAAATAGAAGCAGTAATAAAGATTAATAAAGCTACAATTTAGAGAAAAATGACACCAGTAGTTAACATGGACATACTTGCAAGTTCCCCGAAGATGACCAATCATTCGGTCCAAAAATGACGAATCTTCCATTCCACCGAGTACTTCAATAGGTTAACTATATATCCAGAACCTGCATCATAATCAAATTTTACATCTAGGAATTGATTACGATAACATCATCTACTCTTTTATACACAGATAATAATCAACTAAACAACAGGTAAAGAAATCTCACAATTCACTTTGCATCACTAGCTCAAAATCAAATAACCAATTCAGCAGATAATAGTTATGACAGTGCACTATCAATCTCCCTAAAACCTATTACAGTTCATTTTATCCATAACCAGTGTGTCCTGCCCACAAAGTTCGGTTGAAGCATTTTATCAAACAGAAAACAAGCATTACACCATGAGACACAAAAGCAGCAAAATCATTCAGCTTAATCAATGGAAACATCTTAACAATGGAAGAGTTCAAATCAAAGCTTCATTACTAATTTATTATCAAGACAGATAACAAGCACTTAGTTGAACACTTCAGTGGCAACAAACTAAAATAAATGACAACTCAAATGAAAATAAAACAAATAAAAGCTTCGTTATCATAATGAGGATTGAAACCTACTGTGGGAAGATTAAGTTACCCTTAAGCTTTGGAACCGAGCTTCAATGGCGGAGGGAAAACAGAAAAGGAAGAAGAATGGGTTCTGTGGTTTGTGAGAAAAGAAAAGTGGAAAGGAATTGCATACGAGAATGATCAAGACGGTTTTCAAGACCCAAGACCGGATCTGTGGTTCATTCGAATTAGTTCGGTCGAACCGGGTTTTTCTATTTTCTCTCGGTTTACTTTGTGGTTAGGGGTATGCATCACAAAAGTACGGGTCGAAAGTGGTTTTTAATTCCCCAAAATTCAAACTCGATTTCTAAAATAATCTTTTGTTCCTCGCCTTCATCTCAATTGGATGTGGAGAATTAAAACTCAAATATATCTCAAATGAGTTTGGTTGGATTCAGATATCTCCATTTTGTCATCATCTAATAAAATATCTCAAAAATTTCATATATATATTTTAAATAATAAATATAAATCAAAATATAAAAACATTAATCATATATTTAATATTCTGAATTATCAAAACTAAAAAATTTTCTAAATAATAAATTATCAAAACATTAACCACATGTCAGTCCTGATATTTTTCGTCTAAAATTTGTATCCTTCTTGTCAATGTCCGTTAACAGAAGCTGATGTGACATTATCACATAAAATTTTTGTATGATTAGATTTGCATGTGGCAGTACCAACGTGACAAACATGTTGACGTGATTAAGATCAACATTATAATTAAATTTATAAAAAAGATTGTAACTAATATGTAGCTTTAATCTTAACTAATTCGTAGAAAATTCCAGAACTAGAAATTTTATCATGCAAAAATCAGAATAAAAAATTAATGTAAAATGTAAATCATTTTAAATTTTAACTACTGAATCAAATATATTATCGTACATAATTTGATATTAAAAATTAACTACCGAATCAATTAAAATTGTATTTAGGAAACGGAAAGGAAAAAAACCTTCACTTGAATAGTTTTAATGCCTTTCTTAATCATAGTTGATAAATCTAGTTTTGAAGTCAAATTTTTGTGCTAAAAAAGTTTACCAATGGTTGTGATTCATTATTTTGAATTCTCTGTTTTCTTCCTTCAACCGTGAACATGTGTTGTACATTGAACTAATTTTAGAACAATGTCCATCTTGCATCTTTTCTATTTGATAAGGGCACCATCGGTGACTTCTTTTTCTCCAACTCCACACTTTTTTCAAACATGTTATGCAACTTGTTGCTTTGTCATTGAAGAGAGGGAAGAAATATACAAACCTTTCCAGCAAAGTCTGAACATGTTGACTCTTTATTTGATAGAAGATAGGTGCTAGGGGATTTGGTTATTGATAAACCTGTTGTAATTTCAACCATGGGAAAGGCTTACATTAAATCAATCCAAATGTGTGTATTCTATTATGTATTTAAAATATTATTTCACAATTAAAAACCTTCACAATGCATCACTAGAACAATTATGGTTGTTTGATTCAAGTGTGGTTATATGTTCAATATTTCACTACGGCTGAAGCTTGCAGCCGTTGTGAAATTATTTACCACAAAATTGCAACCACGTGTCCTTTCACATTTATTGTCATTTAAAAATTGAAAGTATAACAACTACGATTGTTTCACTCAACTGTAGTTATATTATCTATATTTCAGTAAGGTTGAAGCTTGCAATTGTTGTGAAATTATTTCCCACAAAATTAAAATGTAATAGATACTTCACTTTTTTGATGACACGCAAGGGTACCCTAGCAAATGAGACGATATCGATAGCGAAATCTTCATCATCTTCATTCATTTCTAGAAATGAATATCTTTTTTAGAAACAAAATCGTCATCCTCTTTGAATTATGGTATGTTGCCATTCTCTCTCTCTCTCTCTCTATCTATCTATCTATCTATCTATCTATCTATCTATCTCTATCTCTCTCTGACGCTTCTGAATGATTATGTTCTTTGCTAGGGTTACTGGTTTGTTTTTTTAGCAGAAAAATGATGTTAGGATGTTGTGTGTATTGACATCGTCATGTGTATTATTCATGTTGCCCATGTTCATATTTTATTTATATTTTGTGAATATTATTTAGGTTTTGGTGTTGGATATGCATATGCATATAATCATATTAGGATGTTGTGTGTGTAACGTTAGTGTGTCATTCATATCAGTCTTTTGATATAAATTTCAAAGTTTGTTATGGATCATAGTTGGATGAAAGTGGATAGATTAGGTTCGGTGTATGAGAAAGGAGTTCTTGAATTCCTTGAATTTGTCGAAAAAATATTCCCAACAATAATGGTATCTTTTATTGTTCTTGAGTTTTTTTGCGGGAATATAAAAAACAGTCAAAGAAAGAAATATTGCATAACCTATGTTGTGATGAAATATGTCAAAATTATACAACATGAATGTGGCATGGAGAAGTAGATAATAATCAAAATGCAGCGTCGGAAATGGATGAAAATGATGAAGATATGGATGATCGACTAGAATATATGATTTGTGATAATGGAGAATCGTCTTATATGAAAGCCCATATTTATGATACTTTATGTATCGACAATGATGTGTCTTTATATAAGGGGTGCACCGATTTTACACGATTATCTACGTTGTTATAATTTTTAATCTGAAGGAAAAAGGTGGGTGGTCAGATAAATGTTTCACAATATTGCTTAATTTATTGAAACAAATGCTATGAAAAGATAACAATTTGTCGGATCATTGTTATAAGGTCAATAAGATATTGTGTCCAAAGGGTATGAAGTATGTCAAAATACATGCATGCCCTGATGTTTGCGAGTATTTGCATGGTAACAAGGTTCCCCAAGTTACTTTTCAAACATCAAGAAACTTGTATCAATGAAAGATGAATTAGAAGATGAAGCTGCAATAATATTGTGTCAATTGGAGATGTATTTTCCTCCATCATTTATTGACATTGTAGTTCACTAACTTGTTTATCTAGTCAGAGAAATCAGATTTTGTGGTCCAATTTATTTAAGGTGGGTGTATCCTATAGAGTGATACATGAAGATATTAAAAGGATATACAAATAATCATCACCAATCAAAAGCTTCAATCATTGAAAGGTACATCACAAAAAAGCTCTTGAGTTTTGTTCAAACTATTTGCCGGAAATAAAGTCTATTGGAATTCCAAAGTCTCGTCATGCTGACACATTTGAAGGTTTAAATGTTAAGTCAATGAGTCGTGTTGTGAATCGGATACCTTAGAAACAAAGTATAATAGATTTCTTTATGATCAAGAAACCCACAAGGGTTAGGGTTTAGGGTAACCAATGATAACAACAAGGATTGGTTATAAACTATTATATTTTTCTTTCTCTTTAAAACAAGATTATAAGTATACAAGAATAACAAATAATCTCTCTCACTTTTGAATTAGGGTTTTATCTTCCTATTTTCCCTTATACCAAATATGAGAGACTAGTATGCTATTTATAAGAAAACTAACATAATAACCTAATGAGCTTTTTAACAATTACCCATTACAAGCTAACTTAGGGTACAAGTTAACTTAAACAATTGGATCCATAACACAAGGCCCAATTTGACAACAGCGTGTGAGCGGACTTTGACGGTATGCTAAACCTAGAATTTGTTCCGATATCTCACAAATTTCCACTTTGGAACAAACTCTATAACAGCAAGAAACAAACTAGCTTTCTTCATGCAGCTTTATCAACTGCATACAGTGGAAAACTTGCAATTGGGCAACGTCTTGGTGATCATATCAGCATCATTATGACCTGTTGAAACCTTCAGCACTTAGACTTCTCCATGCTTGATTAACCCTTTGACAAAATGTAGCCTCACGTCAATGTGCTTGGTTCGCTCATGATAGGTTGAGTTCTTCGACAGGTGTATTGCACTTTGACTATCACATTTAACAGTGATACCTCGATATTGAAGTTTCAGCTCATTTGCAAAACCTTCAAGCCTTAATGCTACCTTTACAGCTCCAGTTAGGGTAATATATTCCGCTTTAGAGGTTGATAAGGCAACAACATTATGAAGTGTTGCTTTCCAAATAATTGTTGTGCCAAACATAATGAAAACATATCCAGAAATAGATTTTCTGGAATCCATACAACCAGTATAATCAGAGACCCATTTATGTATCTTAGAATCCACTTCAATGCTTGCCAGTGGACCTTTCCGGGATTCTCCATGTACCTGCTTACAAGACTTACTGCATATGTTATATCAGGTTTAACACATACCATATCATACATCAAAGAACCTACTATATTATCATATGGAATGCTATCCATACAAGTCCTTTCGACATCAGTACTGGGACACTGATCCATACTCAGCTTGAATTAAGGGATTGTCAGAGTTACAATAGGCTTTGAATTCAACATACCAAACTTTTCGAGAATCTTTTGTAGGTATGCCGCTTGAGGTAACCATAATTTCAACTGTTTTCTATCTCTTCAGATGTTAATCCCAAGAATCCTGGACGTAGCTCCCAGATCCTTCATGTCAAACTCCTTATTGAGTTCAACTTTCACCCTCTTTATATCTTCTACACTGTTGCTTGCTATTAGAATATCATCCACATAAATCAACAAAATAACAAATGAATTACCCGGTCGAAATCGGAAGTAAACATAGTGGTCGAACTGACTTCTGATTAAACTTATGCGTGCCATGAACTTGTTGAATCTCCTATTCCACTATCGAGGAGATTGTTTGAGCCCATATAAATATCTCTTCAGTTTACACACATACTCTTCTTTCCCATCTCCGACATACCCTTCAGGTTGCCTTATCATGATTGTTTCATCAAGATCACCATACAAGAACACAATCTCCATATCTATCTGTTCCAGTTCAAGGTCGAACTGTGCCACTATGGCAAGCAACATTTGAATGGACATGTGCTTCACAACAGGAGAGAACACATTATTGAAGTTGACACCTTCTTTTAGAGTGAAACCCCTTGCAACCAACCTTGCCTTGTATCTCTTTGACGTCACTCCTTAGATTCCTCCTTAACTTTGAAAATCCATTTACAGCGGACTAACCTGGCTCCATCAAGTTACTCGATCAGTTCCCATGTGTTATTATCATGAAGATATTTCATCTCATCATTCATTAACTTCATCCATTCAGTCTTATTTTGACTCCTCATAACTTCCTTATAGTCTATATGTTCTTCGTCTAGAGCCTCACTTGCAAAGATTAGGGCATAAGTTATAAGATTTGCATAACCAAGTCTATGAGGTGGCTTGATGACTCTTCTTGACCTGTCTCTTGCCAGAAGGTAGTTATTATCAGTCTCCTCATCTTTGATAGTAGTTTCTGCTTCTTTTTCGACTTCATGCAATTCAACATCATTATGCTCCACCTCAACAGGAATTTTTCCCTATTCCAGCTCTTCATCAGCATCATCAATTTTCTTGAAAGTCATCTCAACTTCATTGAAAACTACATCTCGACTGGTGATACACCTCCTGTGACCTGGCTCTAGGCACCATAGCCTATAAGATTTGACTCCTTCAGGGTATCCCATGAACATGCATTTCAGAGCTCTAGGTTTGATCATGTCTTGCCTAATGCGAGCATATGCCACACAACCAAATATTCTCAGTTTGTCGAGATTTGGTGGATGTCCCGATAAAACTTCTCCAGGTGTCTTCATATCTAATGTAGTCGAAGGACATGTGTTTATCAGATATGTTGTTGTCGAAATAGCCTCATCCCAAACTATCTTCAATCCAACACTAACCAACATACATCTAACCCTTTTGAAGATTGTTCGATTGAATCTCTCAGCTAGACCATTTTGTTGAGGAGTACCTGCTACAGTCTTATGCCTTGCAATACCAAACTCGACACAGTAACTGTCGAAAGCTTCGTTACAAAATTCAAGGCCATTATTAGTTCTCAACCTCTTGTACTTTCTTCCAGATTGAGTTTCGACCAGAACCTTCCAACTCTTGATATTCTCAAAAGTTTCATCCTTCGTCTTCTGAATGAATACGCATAACTTTCTGGAATAATCATCAACTATGGATAGAAAATATCTTGCACCTGAATGTGAAGGATTCCTTGTAGGCCTCCAAAAATCAGCATGGATATAATCAAGCGATCCATGTGTTCTTTTGTTTACCTTTGTTAAACTTCACCCTACAGGATTTACCAAATACACAAGGTTCAAAAAACTCCAACTTCTCGACTTTGTCACCACCTAGCAAGTTATGTTTCCCTAGTTCGACCAGGCCTCTCTCGTTGACATGGCCCAATCTCATGTGCCATAATTTTGTCTTCGACAATAGTTTCATGGATGCAACATTTTTCGAACCACTTACAACTTCAACCTCAAGGGTATACAAGCCTTATTTCCTCATGCCTCTTAAGACTTTCTTCGACCCCTTCGTGACTCTTAGGATACTTTTCTCTCATTGAAAAACATATCCCTTCTTGTCGAATTCACCAAGAGAAATTAGATTTCTCTTCAAGTCAGATACATACCTAACTTCAGTCAATAGCCTTATTGACTCATCATGGATCTTGAATCTCACAGATCCAATACTTGTAATTTTGCAAGCTTTGTTGTTTACCAACAACACTGATCCACCATCTTGATCACTAGATCCGCGTGTAGAATCTTTCACACAGTAGCCCCAAGACAAAACCCTTAAAAGTAAAACATAAAAGTCAAACAAACAAATAATAAAGTGAGCTAAAACTCTAAGGTAACCCCTCTTTAAATAGTTACTCCCCAGCAGAGTCGCCAATTCTGTAATACGGTGGGAGAATTGACTTCGTCGTTTTTGTTTTCATAAAAACAATGTTGCAGATAGCAAGAGTCGCCACTAACTTTTCTTTTATCCAAATAGGAAAGGTGGAAAAAAACAGGAAATACCTTGATATAGAATTTGAGTTCGGGGGGTAGGTTATACAAAGGAAAGGTGTTAGCAACCTTTGTATCCATGGTTATCCATGGGCTCTTATCTGCTTAACTCACTTTTTTTTTTAAAAATAGTGGTGGTGTGTTTTGGGAAAAAGGCCCAACTTTGTAATGATTCTCGTATGAATGTATACAAAGTGGTTTTTTGAAAGATGTTTTGAAAGTGTGAGGTGTAAAGAGTGTTTGTTTTGAAATTGTGAGCAAGCAGTTAAGGGATCCTATCTACTCAAGGTCATTCATGTTATTCTCCTATTTCCTTATAGATAGGAATGTCCTTACTATTAGTTAGTAAGTAGTCTTATCTTTGGATGTAAGGGACGGGCGTAGGGTTATCATCGGTCATAGAAGGCAACCTTGTAAAGGTATCTTAGCAATTCGAAGGGACTATCATCATTTTTTTGTAGGGTCATCGGGGGACTAGATCACTTATTTGTAGGCAACTCGAAGGGTCATTGAGGGACTATGATCTTTATATCGAAGGGACTGTGATGATATTTATTTAGGCAACTTTGCTAAGACACCTCGACGTTCGAGGGACTTGATCATTATTCGTTAGGCAACAAGAGAGGCTACCCTAAAGGTGCAAGTGTGTAAGGTGTGTCATTTTCAATTATTTTATCTTGGATTTGATGTTTTCTAAGGTGTTTTTAGTCTTATCATACAATCCTATTAGTCATACATCTAAGCAGTATATAGGTGCGGAAAGTAAAAATGCGGAAAATAAAACCCTAGACTATTGTAAACACCCCAAATTTGCCCTCACCCATTCACACCATGGCTTGTGATCATCCTCATATGCATAAACACAATCATATCATCTCACATCTCATTTTTTGATTCACTGCATAGTTTCTAAGGCATCTGCACCTAGGGTTTGTGATCTGAGCAATCCCAAAGCATCTTGGGCCATTCCAAAGGCCACCAATCAACTCAGAGAGGTCCATGTGTGTTCTTATATCATATTCCATCTCCTCAAAGTCAAAATTGCAGAGGAATCACAAGAACTAGGGTTTGAGTGGATGCAGAGCCAGGTTTGGCTGCACAGTTGACTGAAAATTAGGGTTTTGTTTTCAGAGGCCATAACTCCAAATTTTTTGGTCATTCTTGTTTCCATTGCTCTTTATATGGTATAGGGAGTATGCATATCAATTCTCATGAAGAAATTCCATGGGGAAGTCATCTGATCAAGAGTTGACTTTTCAAGCAAGTCAGTGCAAAATCAGGGCATCTGAGGCCCCCAATGACCCAACCAATGGGTGATCTTCATCATTTTGAGTGTATATGATCTTTATTTGATCATGGAAGAAGGTTGAAGTTCATAGAAATCAAGAATTTAGGGTTTTTGCAAATGTTGACTTTTTGGGCATAGTTGACTTTTCAAGAATGCTTCATTTTATGTCATTTTTCAAGCCTTGATTATTGATCCAAAAATGCTTCAAATGGAAAAACTTTGGTCATGAAAGTTGTAGATCTCACCTTTCCCTTTTCAAAAAGTACAAGAACATGATCAAACTCTTCTTGGATCAAAAGTTATGGCAATGCAAAGTTGGCTAAAATCATTGATTTTTAAGGCATGCCACAAATGGAAATTTTGCAAAATCTTGGACCAATGCATTATGTGGCTTCTAATTCATTTCAAACCAGCACATAAATATCCTCTAAGTCCTAAAAATCAGATTTGGACCAAGAATGCCTATGGTTTATGTTTGGTTATGCAAAAGAATCACATGTGAACCAAAATGTCACAACTTGCAAAAGCACTCATAACATTTCACCAACTTGCTGCCTTGAATGCTGGACCAAGCCTAGCCTTTCCCTTCACTTTGCTGCGCAGCCCATGCCCATTGTACTTGCCTAGAGTGAAGCCATACTTGCCTTACACAAAAGTTGACATTTTGGCAAAAGTAGCCACACCTATCACAGCAGGCCAAGTCACATCAACTGACCAATAGGCTTTGTTTATGTGGATCAAATGCTGGCCATAACACACTTCAAGCAAGGCTGAAACACTTCACATTCATCACATTCACAAACACTCCATTTTTGCATAAGCCTTAGAATTTCTCTCCACAGCATACAAACACAAAAACCATCTTCACCAATCATCTCACCACACTTCATAGACCCCAAACCACCAAGAACCCAAGCCTGATACAACCAGAACATCTCACTGCCATTTCTCACTTCATTTTGCAGTTTCATTCGAAACTCTCACCATAACTCACAAACACACCAACAAACACCACAGACCTTCTCCATTCATCCTCAGGATCATAAACAACCCCTCACCATGACCTGAAAGTGCCAGAAACACCATTGCCATTTCTGATCAAGCTTGAGCAGAAGCTGTCGAATCTCATTATCCAGCCAACACAAACTTCTTTTGAGCATTCAAACATCTTCTGGGGATCAAGTGGAGTGGATTGCACAAGGAGAAGTGGCCAGAAAGTCCTCAAACTGAAAGCTCCAAATCTCAGGTAGCTCGAAAATTATTTTTTCCAGAAATCATTTTTCTTGTTACAAACTTGTTCTTTGTGTTGTCCTGATCATGAATATGTCTTTGGTTTTTGAAATAGTGATGAAATAAGCATTTAATTGAACTCTGAAACTGGTTTGCCCTAAAACTTGTTCTGTTCGATTCATGGTTTTGAGGAAGAAGAAATTTGTTTGGACTTAGGGTTTTGATTCAGGAGATCATGGGGTTCATTTCTATGTGCTTAGTTTTCATTTTCGTTACGATTTGAGGGATTTGGGGATTTTTCAGGGAGAGAGCTGGCCGGAGAAGACGACCGGAAGTCTTCTCCGGCCGCCTGAGTGATTAAACCCTAATCTCAGGTCATTAATGTTAGTTTGAATATTGAGCGTTGGATGGTCTGACTTGTTTGACTTGCCGCGCGAATGGATGGCCCAGATCTAATCATTATGCCCTAACTTTTTTCATTAGTCTTAATTAATTATAATTAAACTAATTAACTCAGGAGCCATCTGGGCCCTTCATTTGCGCGCTGGTCAACAGATTCAAACCCTGGGCGCATCTCATCCCTCCATTCTGATTACTTTCAGTTTTATTTAATTTTTATTCATTTTTATTTCATTTAACTTGCATAATTATTTTAAAATAGCAAAAAATACATAAAAATTATGAAACTTTTTCTTTAAGGTTTTATTAATTTTTAAGACCCAAAAATATTTTTATTTTATTTTTCATCATTAAAAAAGTATTTTTAAATATTTAAAAGATTATTTTTAATTGATTAATGGAAATTAATTAATTAAAAATACTTTTAGGTATTTAAAAATTACAAAAAAATTCATGAAATGTTCTAAGACATTTAGAAACATTGTCCAACCTTCAAACCAAATTTCTTTTTTGATCTTGATGCACTTTAAGAATTTTTCATTGAATTAAATCATTTTTTATGCATTATTTTGATCATAAGTTCAAAAATTCATTTCTGCCTATTGGAGAAGGTTGAGACATTGATTCTTCTTGCATTGTTTTGTGTTTGGCATGTAGTTTCTAGGGTAAAATGGCCATGATTTGATCTTGCATTTTCCATTTGTTTGGCATTTCTTTTGTTAAGAACCCTAAAAAACCCTAATAACTTAGAAAATTCATAACTTGAGTTTGGTTGAGAGTTGAAAGTTCCCCTTTGGGCAGTGGTTTATTATAGGTCTAGGTTTTCTTTGAGTGCCATTTTCCATTTTTTATCTTAGGGTTTGCTTCTGTTTTGGGTTTTTGTTTGTTGTTTAATCCATGAACCCTAATTTGAGCTTTCTTTTGCATCCTTCTTGCATTCTCTTGCATAACATGACTTGTCTTTGCATTTTGTGCATTCTTGTGATTCATTTGACATCTTAAGACATATAGGAAGCATGTTTGATCATTGCATCACATATTTGCCATGTCATTTGCTTTGTATGCTTCATAACATTTCATGTTTGTTCATGCTCCTTAGCTTGCATCATTTGCATTCATGATCTTGTATGAACATCCCCATGTCTTGCCTCATGTTTGCAGCAACTCATAACATCATTATCATCATCAACATGCTTCTGGTTTTGCTTTGCATCATACCATTTCATCTCATCTTGCATTACATTGCATTTCTTTCTAACATTTCAGGTGGTAAGTAAACTTGGGAAGTGAATTTGCCTTCACTTCTCATAACTTTTCTTTTCATCTCTCTTGCATCCATTGCTGCATTTCTATTTGTGTTTGAGATTGAGCTTGCTCATTCTTGTTCCTCCCACCTTCTTTCTTCAAGTGACTTGACTTCTTGAATGAAGCAAGTTACTTTGCTTCTCTTTGCTCCTTTCATCTGCTTCCTGGTGGCTCCTCTGAAGATCTTCTCTTTTAAAACCTCACAAACCTTAGGACCAACCAAGCATGACAATGAATTAGGGTTTTGATTAGTCTCCCCCCATAGTTTTACCTTTGTGTCTCTCTTTGAGTCTTCTCTTCTCACCTCATAATCAGGGACTAAACCCTAAAGGCTTTAAGGCTTTGTGATTAAGTTTATGCCTGCATCCTTCTCTTAGGATGGAGTGTATAACTTTAATCCTAAGTGTTAAACCCTTCATGTGTTTAAATCTCTTAATCAATTCACTTAATAACCATCAAGACATTACACTTGTAACTTGGGCCTTGCATTAGGGTTCTAATTCTTCCTTAAATGGTTAAGAAGGACTAACCCTAGTGTTAATGGACAAGTCCCCCTCAAGTTGTCTTACAAATCATAAAAATCACTTCATCACCATATCATTAATCTAAAATCCACTTAATCAAAGGTTTGTTTTGTCATGGGTTTAATCCCTAATCATAGATTAAGTTGAGGAGCTTTCCTCTGCTTAAACATTCTCATCAATCATCCTTCTTTTAGGATGGTGTAATGAGTCTGTTTAATCCATGATTATGGCTTAACCTCATTACTCAACACTAAACAAAAATCACAAAAACATCTAAATAATCACAAGTAGGTTAATGATCTTAATCCTACACCAAAGGTGATTAAGTGTGAGAATCTGACTTCACACTTAAGGTATTCTCATTACCCCTAATCAGAGGGAAGATGTGATGAGTTTACTAACCCATTGGTTTAGGCTTAAGCTCATTATCTTATGACAAACTCCAAAAAAGAAATAAAAGACTGAAAACTCAAAAACAAACAATAATCGTCTCCTTCGGGATTCTTTTCTCATCACCTTCACTCACAATCGAGAACTTGCTTCTTCCGTCTAATGCAAGACAGTTAGCACCTGAGCCAGACAGGTCATACACTTGAGCATAGACAAGCAAGCAGTTCATCAGTCAATCCTTTCAGTCTCTTTGGGTCGAACTACGGTGTTCTGACTTCCTCATTGCACGAGAGGATATGTAGGCATAACTTAACAGTTATCGAACAAAAGTCTCTGTACATCCCCCCTCCTTCCAGCCTCATTCTCTTAGCCTCATTATCATGAGCAATTCATTCTCATTCTTTCACTGACACATCATTTATACATATCACACTTCACAACCTTTACACTGACACCTGTGCATCCTTTTCCAGCTCATTTATACACAAATTGCACTGACACTACCCCTTTAAAACACAAATCTTTTAAGCGTGGATCCCGTCGAGTACGACGGACAATCTGGGTGCTAATACCTTCCCAGGTTGTAACCAACCCCCTTTCTCAGTCTCTCTGGTTCGCAAACCGTCTTATCCGTCTCTTTCTAGGTCTATGCAGCATTGCCTTTCCTCCGGGATAAAAATGCCTAGCTGGCGACTCTTTTCATCTCCAGTGAGTTCACGGCTGTGTGTTCTCACTGTTCCCTTCGCCGACCGTTCGCGCTTGTACCTGGATGCAAATCTTCGGGAGCGACAGCTTGGCGACTCTGCTGGGGACCCTTATACTGCAACCAGGGCTTCTGGTTCTTTTTGTGGGTTCCTCCTAGCGCTTGTTTGATTTGTGTTTACTGGGGTGTTATGTGCTTGTTTGTGCTTGTATTTATTTTTGTTTATTGCTTTATGTACAGTTACTTTACTGCTTTCTTTACTGCATTTATATCATATTGTCATTATTGCTGGCTGGATCTGGTTTCTTGTTTTGGTTGGGTGGGTGATTCATTGAGAGTTAAGGTCCTATACCTGGGACCTGAGTGACACCTAGGCTAGAGTGGTTCATGTTCTTTCCCATTCCATCTCGGTCTGGTGCGGGAATATGAAACACGATTCAGATATGGGTTTCTTCTTGAGAACTCTGTGTTGCAGATTTCCTGCAATGCTAGGGCTATCTGGGAAGCCTGCTAAGTCTGGATGACCTTTAGTATTGACCTTCAGAAACTGAGGTGAATTAGAGGAGGAACTTTTATGGTTATTGTGAACATTGTACCTCCGGGTTAGAAGTGTTTACACTTCTCATAACTGATCCAAGTCTGAGGATCCTTGTTTTAGAACACCACCTGTGAGGGGGTTGGGCTGTTTACAGGTTTGCAGGTACCTTGACCTCAGAATACCCTGTTACTTTGACTTTGTTAAGAATGCTCCATGTTGGACAGTTCTTGTGATTCTAAAACCTTGGACTTGTGGCTCTTTATTTGAGTCCCCCACCCTGGTTACTGGATTTATAGACCTCCATCTGGAATTCTTGAACACACATGGATCTATACCAAGGCAGTTAATCAGATCCAGCTCAGTCACAAACCCTTGCATTTCATTTGCATACATACCCATTGCATCATATTAACATTTGCTTATTTGTGTTTCAGGGTATCCACCTTCATCTTTGGTCTTGGTTTTGACCCCATCTGCAGTTTTGACCTGTCTCCACCAGCACTTGCTTCAACCTGTCAGCCATATACTTTAGTTACTTGCACTAGCCAGCCAGTGGCCCACTTCTCAACCTCTTCATCAACACTTATTCTACTCAGTCTCAGCATCATGGCTCCAAAGAAAAGCAACATCACCTATCATTTCTTCCAACCAGACTTATCAGACATCAGGAGGATCCAGACCCTGATCACCCCAGATCACACACCTTTATTCAGGGAGCATTATGGGGATATACTTGACTTGGTCATGGATCTGGACCCATCTCAGAGAAGCCTGATCCATACCTGTATTCAGTTCTATGACCCCCCATTGAGATGTTTCACCTTTCAAGACTTTCAGTTGGGTCCTCTTTTGGAAGAATACTCATCATTGATTGGTTTGCCTATCAAGAGAGAAATCCCTTTTAACCCTGAAATGGTCTTTCCCAGCAATGGAGAGGTAGCAAAAGCTTTGCACCTGGAACCTGTTTTGATTGAGCAACACATGACCTCTAAAGCTGGGATCCCTGGATTTCATCTGGACTTCCTGATTTCTCAAGCTAGTCTGAAGGCCTCCCTGGGGGAGTGGAAAGCTGTTTGTGCTCTGTTGGCCTTAAGTGTATATGGAATTGTGTTGTTTGCAGATGAGCCTCGATTCATCAGCAAGAATGCAATCCATTTGTTCATCCTGAAAAACCCAGTGCCAACTTTGCTGGGTGATCTCTATTACTCAGTACATCAGAAGAATGAGAAGCAGAGGGGAAGGCTAGTGAGGTGTTGTGCTCCATTATTCCATGCTTGGTTTCTCAGGCATCTACCCAGGACAGATGCATTTCTAAATCCTCATCAGCAAAGCAACTGGGCTAAGAGACTCACTGTCCTCACTTCAGCAGACATCAGATGGTGTACTCAAAGCACCAAGGGCCGAGATATAATCACAAGCTGTGGACACTTTCCCAATGTGCCTTTAATAGGGGTTAAGGGAAGTATCAATTACAACCCTCTGCTGTTCAGAAGGCAATTAGGCTATGCACTGGTCCACATTCCTAGGGTACAAGACTTGGTGGAGACCCTTTACTGTGAAAACAAGATTAGTTTGGCTGTTGTTAGGCAGGCTGCCTGGGCCTGGGATCATGTTCAAACCAAGGGAGTCACCATTCTGGGTAAGTGCAATAATTTGGCATCAGCACAATATTATGAGTGGTCCCATGCTAGGGCCCAATTCTCTGGAATGCCCTTTACCATAGAAGACGTGCCTGAGTAATCTTCAGCACCACCTCCTGCCACTATCAGTTTGGAAGAGTTTGAGAGCTTGAAGGAAAGAAATGAGAAGTTAACCCAAGCCTTGCAGAAGACCCTCAGGGAGAGGAGTGAAGGTGTGAGGGAGATTGAGAGATTGGAGAAATTGAGAGTGGAACACTTGACCAAGATTGAGAAGTCTGGAGATTATATCAACAAGTCCAAAGCTGGTGAGCAGATTCTGAAGAATGCTTGTAAAGAAGCCCAGTTCCAGAGAGCAAGAACAGACTTGTACCTGAAAGAGAGTCAGGCCAGGTGGGTCCGGATCACTGAGGCCCGTACTCTAGAAGACAAGAGAGTTCAGGATAAGATGGAGCAGATGGAAAAAGCCCTGGCGGCAGCCCAGAAGGAAATATCGGAGCTAGAAATCAGAGCTGGAGTGAAAAGGTCTAAGGACCAAAGTCAGAACAAGAAGTTGACTGCAGCTGTTGCAACAAGAAACCTTCTCATCAGAGGTCTCACGGAGCGTCCGGCTGATCCTGTGACCGAAGCACTTCTTAAGGAAGTTCGTGAGGATGAGTTTGGCCTTGGAGTTTGATCATTTGCTTGTTGTTGTTCCTTTTCCATGTACTTTTGCTTTTTGTGATGTATTTTGACCCCTTTGAGGGCTTGTGTTGTAAAATGAACAAGTTGTATTATTTCACATTTTGTAATATATTTGTGTTGGTTTCTATCTGGGTTCACATCAAAAGCAACTTCAATAGCAGCATCTTCAAGGGTCTGGAAGGGTCAAAACCGAAGGCCAAACCGGATACCTTGAGAACAAATAAGCATAACTGCATTGCATGCTAACCCTTTTGTTTGTTTTGTAGGTTTTTGTTTTGTTGTTGCTAACCTCTGTTGTGATATTCAGGAATTATTGCTCGCCGCCGGGTATTTCCTCTCAACAGGCCACACAGGTACCCAACTAGAAACAACCTTCCGGGAATCCAGATGGATCAGATGCAGCAAGACCTTACGGAGGTCAGAAACCAGATGGCCAACGAAAGGTTGGAGATGAGAACTCAGATAACACAATTCATGGAAGTGATGAACAACCTAGCCCAAAGCCAGGAGAGGCTCAGAACTTTGGTAGAAGGGAGGAATCAAGAGGAGCCCCATGTGGGAACTGCTGGCACAAGTAACAACGAGAGGGTCCAACCTCATGTCAATCCCCCAGTTTTTGGACCCCATCTCCACCCTGAAGCTAACATTCCTGCAAACATACAAGGGACTGCCACAGCAGGGAGAGTACTTCAAGAAGATCCTCAGGAGGACCAGTATACAGTAATGGGTGCCGGAGAGGAAACTTATGATAGACGATTGGAAGAAATAGCTAAGAAGTTGAGATCACTGGAGTCTCAAAATTCTTTGGGCTTCGACGTCATGGACATGGGTTTGGTAGACGGGCTCAGGATCCCCCATAAGTTCAAACCCCCTTGTTTCGAAAAGTATAATGGGACTTCATGCCCCCGGACTCATTTGCAATCATTTCTGGGAAGGCTGAAGGCCTATACAATGGATGAGAAACTTTGGATGTTCTACTTCGAAGATAGCTTGACTGGAGCTTCTAGGGAATGGTATTCCCATTTGACAAGGGCAACTGTAAGATGCTGGAAGGACCTGGCAGAGGCCTTCATCAGACAGTATCAGTATAATCTAGATATGGCACCCAACAGGACCCTCCTAATGGGAATGTCACAGTCATCTAGGGAGAGCTTCAGAGAATATGCTCAAAGATGGAGACAGCTTGCTGCTGCTGTCCAGCCACCTATGTCAGAACGGGAAATGGCTGATATGTTCATGAATACCCTTCAGGGAACCTATATTGATAGGCTAGCTGCCTTCTCATCTACCAGCTTTAGAGATGTTGTTATAGCCGGGGAGAGAATTGAAAGCCTGTTAAAAATGGGAAAGATCTCAGACAACGGTGCAAGCTCGTCCAGTGGTACAAGAAAGCCTTTTGCAGGCTCGAGAAGAACTGGCGAGACTAATGCCATTCACACCAACAGGGGTAGGCCCCAATATGTTCAAAGGACAATAGCAGCAGTCACTATCCCTGCTCCAGCTCATCCTTAGCCAGTCTATCAACCTCCTCAACAAAACTTCCAACAACAACCCCAGTATCAGCAGAATCAATATCCTCCAAGAAACTACAACAACAACAACTCCAACAACAACAATCAACAGAGGCCATTCCAACAAAGGCCATCCCAAGCTAACCGAGTGATCGACCCGATCCCAATGCCGTATGCTGCCTTGCTGCCACAACTTCTGAAACTCAACCTAGTTGAGCTAAGAACGTTGGCACCTCCGGATCCCAACAGTCTACCAAGGAACTATGACTCCAATGCTAGGTGTGCTTTTCATTCAAACGCACCTGGTCACAGTACAGAAAAATGCAGGGCTCTGCATATGAAGGTACAAGACTTGGTAGACTCCAAGGCTCTGAATTTTGCACCTCCGCCCAATGTCAATAAAAACCCAATGCCAAACCATGGTGGTCCCCGAATTAACGCTATTGAAGAAGACCAACCGTCTTATTTAATAACTAGTGTGGATCAGATCAGGACACCATTGGTGGAAATCAAAGCTCAACTCCGCGAAAACCAAATATTTCCGGGGTGTGAACTAGGATGTCCCTACTGCAATATTTCATGGAACGGGTGTGAGGACCTGAGGAATGGCATTGACAGCCTTATTCAGAGTGGCTTGCTACAGATCACTACATCACTCCCGACAAATCCGGCAACTTCATCAACAACGGTTCCAGAACCTCCTACAAATGCAGCAATTATTGTTCCCAACAATTCATCAGCACCATCAACAAGTACTTCACCTGTCCTTCCAAATGATCAGTTTTCAACAGTTTCTCCTGCTACAACTTCAGCTTCATTCCATTTCGAATCTCCGTCAGCAACAACAACAGTCCTTCCAACAGTACCTCCTACAACACCAGCAATCAATCATGAAGATGTCTCTACCGTCACCATATTCTACGATCCTGAAAATAATTCTGCCTACCATTCAGAAGGTGCTGCTCCCGCCAGAGCACCAGTTACAATCTTTTATGATCCACAAACAATAACAGTCCCTTCAGCAGCAGCAATCAGTCCGGTCACTGTCACGGTGCCTGGACCAGTACCATATGAAAGCAATAGGGCCATCCCCTGGCACTATGGCTCTGACTTGTATTGCGAAGGAAAAAGAATCACTCTAGAAACATCAACACCTGCACCACAAGTAGATAATGTGGGGGGAGGCGGAGGCTTCACTCGAAGCAGACGTCTCTTTGCTTCACAAGTTCAAAGACCTACTGCCGAAGCAGAAGCTGCTGCCAAGGCAAAGGGAAAAGGCCCGGTGCGGGAAGACCCAGCTGCCAAAGAAGCCCTGAAGACTCCATTTGATCAGGAAGTTGATGAGTTTATGCGAATCATCAAAAAGAGTGATTATAAAATTGTGGATCAGCTTCACCAGACGCCATCCAAAATCTCTATCCTCTCACTGCTTATGTGCTCCGAAGCCCATCGGAATGCACTACTTAAAGTCCTGCACGCAGCTTACGTGCCTGAGGAGATTACTGTCAACCAATTGGAAACCGTGGTTGGAAATGTTACTGCTAGCAATGGGCTAGGGTTTACCAATTCTGACTTGACAGCGGATGGCCGCAATCACAACAAAGCCTTGCACATAACCATGGAATGCAAAGGAGTTGTCCTTTCTCATGTGCTGGTGGACACAGGTTCTTCCCTGAATGTCTTACCAAAGAAGGCTCTGGTGAAGTTAGAATATGATGGACTGGCATTGAGACCCAGCAACCTGGTGGTAAGAGCCTTTGATGGTTCGAAGAGATCGGTTCTGGGAGAGATTGAGCTGCCTGTGACAATTGGCCCACAGACCTTTAAAACTATCTTTTATGTGATGGACATTCAGCCCGCCTACAGCTGTTTGTTGGGTAGGCCCTGGATTCACGCCGCCGGCGCAGTAACGTCTACCCTTCACCAAAAGTTAAAATTTGAGTGGGAAGGTCAAGTTGTCACAATCTGTGGAGAGGAGGACATTTTTGTCAGCCACCTGGCAACCTATAAGTACATTGAAATGGATGGGGAGATCCATGAAACAATGAGCCAGGGGTTTGAAGCTTTGAATGTGCATGAGGCATCTGCTGTATCTGGGATCTCCATGTCATCATACCAACAAGCCCGGAAGGTTGTTGAAGAAGGAACTGCCCGAGGCTGGGGCAAGGTCTTAGCTGTGGAGGAGAAGAAGGACAAATTTGGGTTGGGTTACAGACCAACTCAACATCAAGCGAAGGCTGCTGCAGAGCCAGGTTTTGTCAGTGGGGGAATGCTTACCCCTGATGCTATCAACTGTCTGGAAGACGAGTTGGAAGAGGAGCGCAATCTGGAGAATTGGATTCGTCCAAAGATCCCGGGGAGCAGTGTCTCGAACTGGTCTTCCCAGGAAATTATAAGAGTTACTCATGCAGAGTAATTATTATTTCCTGCATTTTTATAGCATGCATCAAAGTCTTGCATCTTGCCCAAGATGACAAGACTCATTTTGTAATCAGGGCCATCTGTACTTTTGTGCAAACAAGATTAAACTAATGAAATATCAGACATCTTTTTGCAAACGAGTCTTTTTCTTTTCTGCTCACTGTTTTTTCCATTTTTCTTTTTGTACAAAAATAAATGGCGGTGTTTTCAAAATGATAACTTCATTTCACTTTTTTTCTAAAGCAAGATTAAAATCAATCACTAAAATGAACAAACTTAACCCTTGCAGAGAGTGCCTTCCAGACAGCACCGACAACAGCACGGCTATGACATCGTATGACTTTGACAATCCAATCAATCAAGCTGATGAAGGGGTTGACGAAGAATATGAGCTCCCTGAAGAGCTAGCCAGGTTGTTAAGACAAGAGGAAAAGGTTATTGCTCCTCATCAGGAGGAGATTGAAGTGATTAATCTTGGTACTGACGAAGACGTGAAAGAAGTTAAAATCGGGGCCTGCCTGCAAGACTCAGTGAAGAGGCAACTGGTAGATCTGCTTCAGGAGTATGTTGATGTGTTTGCTTGGTCGTATCAAGATATGCCAGGGTTGGACACCGATATAGTTGTGCACAAGCTGCCTTTGAGGGAAGAATGCCCACCAGTTAAACAGAAGCTGCGCCGAACTCGCCCAGACATGGCTATGAAAATCAAGGAAGAGGTACAAAAGCAGTGGGACGCCGGGTTCCTTGCTGTAACTAGCTATCCGCCGTGGGTTGCTAACATAGTACCTGTGCCTAAGAAGGATGGCAAAGTAAGAATGTGTGTTGACTACCGGGATCTGAACAGAGCCAGCCCGAAAGATGACTTCCCATTACCTCACATTGACGTATTGGTGGATAACACGGCTCAGTTCTCGGTATTCTCCTTCATGGATGGATTTTCAGGATACAATCAGATTAAGATGTCACCTGAAGACATGGAGAAGACAACATTCATTACACCTTGGGGCACATTCTGTTACAAGGTGATGCCATTCGGACTGAAGAATGCTGGTGCCACATATCAACGGGCTATGGTGACATTATTCCACGATATGATCCACAAGGAAATCGAGTGTTATGTGGATGATATGATCGCCAAGTCCCTTACAGAGGAAGATCACCTGGTGAATCTGCTGAAGTTGTTCAAGCGTCTGAGGAAATATCAACTAAAGCTGAACCCCAACAAGTGCACATTCGGGGTGCGATCCGGTAAGCTGCTGGGCTTTATTGTAAGTGAGAAAGGGATTGAAGTTGACCCTGATAAAGTCAAAGCCATCCAAGAGATGCCTGCATCGAAAACTGAGAAAGAAGTTCGAGGGTTCTTAGGTCGATTGAACTACATTTCACGGTTCATATCTCACCTTACAGCAACCTGTGAACCTTTGTTCAGGCTGCTAAGAAAGGAACAAACAGTCAGGTGGAACGAAGACTGCCAGAAGGATTTTGACAAGATCAAGGAATATCTGCAAGAACCTCCAATCCTCATGCCGCCAGTTGAAGGAAGACCTTTGATTATGTACTTGACAGTATTAGAAGAGTCAATGGGGTGTGTGTTGGGCCAGCATGACGAGTCTGGTCGAAAAGAGTATGCAATATACTACCTAAGCAAAAAGTTTACCGACTGTGAACAACGTTATTCACTGCTCGAGAAAACTTGCTGTGCTTTAGTGTGGGCTGCTCGCCGACTGAGACAGTATATGCTGACCCACACTACCTTATTAATCTCAAAAATGGATCCAGTTAAGTACATTTTCGAGAAGCCAGCACTTACCGGACGGGTTGCAAGATGGCAAATGATCCTTACAGAGTATGACATACAGTACACATCTCAGAAAGCCATCAAGGGCAGTGTACTATCTGAATATCTTGCTGAGCAACCCATTGATGACTACCAGCCTATGAGGTTTGACTTCCCTGATGAGGACATCATGTTCATTAAAGCAAAAGATCACGAAGAGCCTATTCACACCGAAGGGCCTGACCCGGAGGAAGAATGGACTATGATGTTTGATGGGGATGTTAACATGAATGGCCGTGGTGTTGGTGCAATACTCATTACACCTAAAGGAGTTCACATGCCTTTCTCGGCAAAACTCACTTTCAACTGCACTAACAACGAAGCTGAATACGAAGCTTGCATTATGGGTCTTGAGGAAGCCATTGACCTCAGGATCAAGACATTGACCGTATTCGGAGATTCAGCTCTGGTAGTCAATCAAACCAACGGAAAATGGTACACCCACCAAGATCATCTGATACCTTACAGGGATTATACAAGGAGGTTATTGACTTTCTTCACAACGGTCAAGCTTGAGTATATCCCTCGGGACGAGAATCAGTTTGCAGATGCTCTTGCTACCATTTCATCCATGATCAAAGTTCAGACGGCTAACTTTGTACCCCAGATTTCAGTGTCTAGACTGGATAGACCAGCATATGTATTTGCAGCAGACATGGTCAAAGATGATAAGCCTTGGTTCCACGACATTAAGTGCTTCTTGGAGGATCAGACATACCCACCTGGGGCATCTTCCAATGATAAGAAGACTTTAAGAAGGCTTGCTGGCAGTTTCTTTCTGAACACTGATGGGTCTTTATACAAGAGGAACTTTGACATGGTACTCCTCAGATGTGTTGACAGGACGGAAGCAGATTTGCTGATGCATGAAGTGCACGAAGGATCTTTTGGTACCCACGCAGGAGGGCATGCCATGGCTAAAAAGTTGTTAAGATCAGGCTATTACTGGATCACAATGGATGCAGACTGTTGTGCTTACGCCAGAAAATGTCATAAATGCCAGATTTATGCAGACAAGGTGCATGTGCCTCCCAATCCTTTGAACGTCATGTCTTCACCATGGCCCTTCGCCATGTGGGGTATTGATATGATTGGCAAGATTGAGCCAACTGCTTCAAACGGCCACAGATTCATCCTGGTTGCCATTGACTATTTCACCAAGTGGGTTGAAGCAGCCTCATATGCAAATGTTACAAGGCAAGTGGTAGCCAGATTTCTGAAAAGAGATATCATCTGTCGGTACGGAGTGCCCGAGCGAATCATTACTGATAATGGTTCCAACTTAAACAATAAAATGATGGCAGAACTGTGCCGGGACTTCAAGATCCAACATCACAATTCTTCTCCTTACAGGCCAAAGATGAACGGCGCTGTTGAGGCAGCAAATAAGAATATCAAGAAGATTGTGCAGAAGATGGTAGTCACTTACAAAGACTGGCACGAAATGCTACCATTTGCTTTGCATGGGTACCGCACATCAATCAGGACGTCCACTGGGGCAACACCGTATCAACTTGTATATGGCATGGAAGCAGTCCTACCTGTTGAAGTTGAACTACCCTCGTTACGGGTATTAATGGATGTTAAACTGAGTGAAGCAGAATGGGTTCGGTCCCGATTCGAACAACTGAGTCTGATCGAAGAGAAAAGATTGGCTGCAATCTGTCATGGGCAGTTATATCAGAAGAGAATGAAGAAGGCCTTCGATCAGAAAGTCAGGCACCGAGAGTACCAAGTAGGGGATTTTGTGCTGAAAAGAATCCTCCCTCCTCATACAGACCACAGGGGCAAATGGACTCCAAATTATGAAGGACCATTCGTTGTAAAGAAAGTCTTCTCCGGTGGAGCACTGATGCTCAGCACCGTGGATGGTGAAGACCTCCCATCCCCTGTGAATTCAGATGCAGTTAAAAAATACTTCGCATAAAATGACCCGCTGGACATAAAAACAGAATGTAAGTCCAGGCAAAAATAGGGCATCCCGGCGAGTCAAAAACAGAATAAAAGACTCGGGCAAAAGTAAGGGAAAATGAATAAAAAATGTACACCCGCTGAGTTGAAAAGCCGCATTGGACAACTCAGGCAAAAATGGGTATCCCGATGGATTGAAAACCCGAAAGGGCGATCCATGCAAAATAAGGGAATAAGCGAACAACTGCACTCTGAATTCGTCTGTATTATCTACAACCTGGTAAGCTACGAAGGATCAAGCTTCAATCAGAATCAACTCTCTCCAGAAAGCAAGACGAGAAGAACGTCATTGTCATACGAGTCATAGCAGAAGAGGAAGCTCTTTGAAAGCGTCGTCAGCATCGCCAGCACTTTATTTCTCAATTTGTAACAATCTCCTCATTTCAGGAGATACGTTTCCTTGACTGTATCTTGCCAATTCAGGGCACATGAATTAATAAAATCAGATTTTCAGTCATGTTTCGTTTTTACATTTATGTTTTGCAAAAATTGTCTGATATCTCTAAAAATACAATTGCATAAGTACAGATGCTTTTCTCTAAAAATAAAAACACATGCTTACAGGGAATGTGATTATTCTCGAAAGTACTTATCTCCTATGACGGAATCCAGTAAGGGATACCTCGGGACCTTTTGTACTTTTCCTTATCGTTGCAGGAGTGCAGGTATCCAGAACGCAACTTGGGGCATGCAGGTTACATCTCAGCAAGTTGGCGAATCATTATCAACTCGGTCTATCTTCCAAGTGGCACTGGAGAGTGCCCACTTCCCCAGCAAAGTTGCCAAATCAACAAACAGGCTTAACACTCCGGATGTTTTCTCCCCAGCTGAGTTGTTTCCCATTGCTCTCCCCAGCTGAGTTACCAACAGCATTCCCCAGCTGTAGTACCAACCATTCTTCCTCAGCAGGATGCAGAAATCAAGGAATCATCTCCCCACAGAATCCCCAGCCTCTATTCAGAAGAGCAACGCACGGAGAAGTCACAACAGAGTACAGAAAGCTTCTGCAAACCCCAGCTGGGTCCCATATTATAAGGATATGTCAATCAGTGACCTATATCCCCAAACAGATACATCATTAGATCTACCAATGATCTCATCCCCAGCTGGGATGTTCACTTCAAGCAGATCAACCAGAGATCTTCGCAGCAATGGGATCCGAACCCCGGATCCGCGCCTCTTTGCATAATCATGGCATTTACATCATATTCACCCCCCAGAGCGTAGCATTCCGTCTAATACGGAGCATTACGGCAAAAATCAAATGCATAGCGTAATCATAAGTCATGTTCTGAAGTAACACTTGTGAATAATAAACTGTTCATCATCATTATACAGAAAAAACTCCCACCAGAATCCCAGCAAAAACAGTTGCCTCATATTCACAAACACCAGTATATAATCATTTTGACATCCGTCCATGTCATCATTCCCCAGTAAAGTCGCCAGAACACTCTTTACAAACAAGATCACCTGTATTACAGATACTTCCTGACACCCGTCCGTGTCATACTCCCAGCAGAAAGCCAAAGACATCCTCTTTGCACTCACATATACCTATATACACTTTTCTTGACACCCGTCCGTGTCATATCCCCAGCGCAGTCGCCTAGACTTTGTATATCAGACACTTGTTAATATTATGCTTTTCTCTTTTGACACCCGTCCGTGTCACTCTCCCCAGCAGTTAAAACACTCATCTATACAATACAATACTCACTACTCATGGTACACTTATACAGATACTCGTCCGTATCTTGTATACATCATCACTCATATCCCCATAGATTCGACAGTAGTCCTTGTTCTTTGTTAACCAGTTGGTACTCGTCCGTACCATCATCTCAGAACATTGCGTCTAGTGTTTGTTTCTACATGATACTCGTCCGTATCATAGTCTTAGGGATGCTCGTCCGCATCTTTAATCCATACACCGTGTCAAACACTTATGTCTTCTTGGATATAGATACTCGTCTGTGTCTACTATTCCCCAGAAGAGTCCTTTCAGATGCAACACTCGTCCGTGTTCTTTGTTAACCAGTTGATACTCGTCCGTATCATCATCTCCGAACATGTGTCAGTTTGTTTCTACATGATACTCGTCCGTATCATAGCCTTAAGGATGCTCGTCCGCATCTTTAATCTATACACAATACCAAATACTCATACTTTCCTTTCTTGGGTGTGAACGCTCGTCCGTGTTCACTATATCCCCAGTAGATCGCCAACAATTTTCTTTTTTATCTAACACTCGTCCTGTGTTATGATACCTTTGAGAGCAGCCGTCCCCTGCTGAGTGGTCGTCCTCCACTTCTTGATGGTCGTCCTCCATCATGCTCATCCGATGGCCGTCCCCATCGTTGATTTTAGCAGCCGTCCCCTGCTAGGTGGTCGTCCTCCACCTTTTGATGATCGTCCCTCATCAACTTTATCCAATGGCCGTCCCATTGTTGATTTTGGTTATCTGACATTCGTCCTATGTCATGACAAACCTCGAGAGCAGCCGTACCCTGCTGAGTGGTCGTCCTCCACTTCTTGATGGTCGTCCTCCATCATGCTCGTCCGATGGCCGTCCCCATCGTTGACCTTTCCTATCCGATGGCCGTCCCCATCGTTGATATTTTCGGCAGCCGTACCCTGCCAGGTGGTCGTCCTCCACCTTTGATGGCCGTCCCCATCATATTTCTTTTATCCCCAACAGAGCAGCCGTCCCCTGCTAGGTGATCGTCCTTCACCTTTGATGGCCGTACCCCATCATCTGTTTATTTCATTTATTCTTTAACCCGATGGCCGTCCCCGTCGTGGTCCCTTTTCCTTTTAGCCCGATGGCCGTCCCCATCGTTGGTTACTTTACCTTTATGAACTTGATGGCCGTCCCCGTCACGTTTCATTGATCCCCAGAGAGTTTTACAGCTTTATCTTGATGGCCGTCCCCATCATGATATCTTATTTTTCCAGCTAGTCGGCCGTCCCCGTCTCAGCTTTACCTTTTATCCCCAGCATGTCGGCCGTCCCCGTCATTGCTTCATTTTCCGCACCTTCCCCCAGCATGTCGGCCGTCCCCGTCATTGCTCTTTACCCAGCAGTCGTCCTCTGCTCGACGGTCGTCCTCCGTCGCCTACACTTTACGATATACTTTATTTTTCTTTTTACAATCTATATCCCTTTTCTTCTTCATTTTGTGAGTGCAAATTTTGGACTGTCTTTGGTATTCAACCACAAGTTATCTTGTTTGCCTGTTAAGCCGTCGCTTACAACCTGCACAGCTAACTCATGATTGAATAGGGGCAGCTGTAAACACCCCAAATTTGCCCTCACCCATTCACACCATGGCTTGTGATCATCCTCATATGCATAAACACAATCATATCATCTCACATCTCATTTTTTGATTCACTGCATAGTTTCTAAGGCATCTGCACCTAGGGTTTGTGATCTGAGCAATCCCAAAGCATCTTGGGCCATTCCAAAGGCCACCAATCAACTCAGAGAGGTCCATGTGTGTTCTTATATCATATTCCATCTCCTCAAAGTCAAAATTGCAGAGGAATCACAAGAACTAGGGTTTGAGTGGATGCAGAGCCAGGTTTGGCTGCACAGTTGACTGAAAATTAGGGTTTTGTTTTCAGAGGCCATAACTCCAAATTTTTTGGTCATTCTTGTTTCCATTGCTCTTTATATGGTATAGGGAGTATGCATATCAATTCTCATGAAGAAATTCCATGGGGAAGTCATCTGATCAAGAGTTGACTTTTCAAGCAAGTCAGTGCAAAATCAGGGCATCTGAGGCCCCCAATGACCCAACCAATGGGTGATCTTCATCATTTTGAGTGTATATGATCTTTATTTGATCATGGAAGAAGGTTGAAGTTCATAGAAATCAAGAATTTAGGGTTTTTGCAAATGTTGACTTTTTGGGCATAGTTGACTTTTCAAGAATGCTTCATTTTATGTCATTTTTCAAGCCTTGATTATTGATCCAAAAATGCTTCAAATGGAAAAACTTTGGTCATGAAAGTTGTAGATCTCACCTTTCCCTTTTCAAAAAGTACAAGAACATGATCAAACTCTTCTTGGATCAAAAGTTATGGCAATGCAAAGTTGGCTAAAATCATTGATTTTTAAGGCATGCCACAAATGGAAATTTTGCAAAATCTTGGACCAATGCATTATGTGGCTTCTAATTCATTTCAAACCAGCACATAAATATCCTCTAAGTCCTAAAAATCAGATTTGGACCAAGAATGCCTATGGTTTATGTTTGGTTATGCAAAAGAATCACATGTGAACCAAAATGTCACAACTTGCAAAAGCACTCATAACATTTCACCAACTTGCTGCCTTGAATGCTGGACCAAGCCTAGCCTTTCCCTTCACTTTGCTGCGCAGCCCATGCCCATTGTACTTGCCTAGAGTGAAGCCATACTTGCCTTACACAAAAGTTGACATTTTGGCAAAAGTAGCCACACCTATCACAGCAGGCCAAGTCACACCAACTGACCAATAGGCTTTGTTTATGTGGATCAAATGCTGGCCATAACACACTTCAAGCAAGGCTGAAACACTTCACATTCATCACATTCACAAACACTCCATTTTTGCATAAGCCTTCGAATTTCTCTCCACAGCATACAAACACAAAAACCATCTTCACCAATCATCTCACCACACTTCATAGACCCCAAACCACCAAGAACCCAAGCCTGATACAACCAGAACATCTCACTGCCATTTCTCACTTCATTTTGCAGTTTCATTCGAAACTCTCACCATAACTCACAAACACACCAACAAACACCACAAACCTTCTCCATTCATCCTCAGGATCATAAACAACCCCTCACCGTGACCTGAAAGTGCCAGAAACACCATTGCCATTTCTGATCAAGCTTGAGCAGAAGCTGTCGAATCTCATTATCCAGCCAACACAAACTTCTTTTGAGCATTCAAACATCTTCTGGGGATCAAGTGGAGTGGATTGCACAAGGAGAAGTGGCCAGAAAGTCCTCAAACTGAAAGCTCCAAATCTCAGGTAGCTCGAAAATTATTTTTCCAGAAATCATTTTTCTTGTTACAAACTTGTTCTTTGTGTTGTCCTGATCATGAATATGTCTTTGGTTTTTGAAATAGTGATGAAATAAGCATTTAATTGAACTCTGAAACTGGTTTGCCCTAAAACTTGTTCTGTTCGATTCATGGTTTTGAGGAAGAAGAAATTTGTTTGGACTTAGGGTTTTGATTCAGGAGATCATGGGGTTCATTTCTATGTGCTTAGTTTTCATTTTCGTTACGATTTGAGGGATTTGGGGATTTTTCAGGGAGAGAGCTGGCCGGAGAAGACGACCGGAAGTCTTCTCCGGCCGCCTGAGTGATTAAACCCTAATCTCAGGTCATTAATGTTAGTTTGAATATTGAGCGTTGGATGGTCTGACTTGTTTGACTTGCCGCGCGAATGGATGGCCCAGATCTAATCATTATGCCCTAACTTTTTTCATTAGTCTTAATTAATTATAATTAAACTAATTAACTCAGGAGCCATCTGGGCCCTTCATTTGCGCGCTGGTCAACAGATTCAAACCCTGGGCGCATCTCATCCCTCCATTCTGATTACTTTCAGTTTTATTTAATTTTTATTCATTTTTATTTCATTTAACTTGCATAATTATTTTAAAATAGCAAAAAATACATAAAAATTATGAAACTTTTTCTTTAAGGTTTTATTAATTTTTAAGACCCAAAAATATTTTTATTTTATTTTTCATCATTAAAAAAGTATTTTTAAATATTTAAAAGATTATTTTTAATTGATTAATGGAAATTAATTAATTAAAAATACTTTTAGGTATTTAAAAATTACAAAAAAATTCATGAAATGTTCTAAGACATTTAGAAACATTGTCCAACCTTCAAACCAAATTTCTTTTTTGATCTTGATGCACTTTAAGAATTTTTCATTGAATTAAATCATTTTTTATGCATTATTTTGATCATAAGTTCAAAAATTCATTTCTGCCTATTGGAGAAGGTTGAGACATTGATTCTTCTTGCATTGTTTTGTGTTTGGCATGTAGTTTCTAGGGTAAAATGGCCATGATTTGATCTTGCATTTTCCATTTGTTTGGCATTTCTTTTGTTAAGAACCCTAAAAAACCCTAATAACTTAGAAAATTCATAACTTGAGTTTGGTTGAGAGTTGAAAGTTCCCCTTTGGGCAGTGGTTTATTATAGGTCTAGGTTTTCTTTGAGTGCCATTTTCCATTTTTTATCTTAGGGTTTGCTTCTGTTTTGGGTTTTTGTTTGTTGTTTAATCCATGAACCCTAATTTGAGCTTTCTTTTGCATCCTTCTTGCATTCTCTTTCATAACATGACTTGTCTTTGCATTTTGTGCATTCTTGTGATTCATTTGACATCTTAAGACATATAGGAAGCATGTTTGATCATTGCATCACATATTTGCCATGTCATTTGCTTTGTATGCTTCATAACATTTCATGTTTGTTCATGCTCCTTAGCTTGCATCATTTGCATTCATGATCTTGTATGAACATCCCCATGTCTTGCCTCATGTTTGCAGCACCTCATAACATCATTATCATCATCAACATGCTTCTGGTTTTGCTTTGCATCATACCATTTCATCTCATCTTGCATTACATTGCATTTCTTTCTAACATTTCAGGTGGTAAGTAAACTTGGGAAGTGAATTTGCCTTCACTTCTCATAACTTTTCTTTTCATCTCTCTTGCATCCATTGCTGCATTTCTATTTGTGTTTGAGATTGAGCTTGCTCATTCTTGTTCCTCCCACCTTCTTTCTTCAAGTGACTTGACTTCTTGAATGAAGCAAGTTACTTTGCTTCTCTTTGCTCCTTTCATCTGCTTCCTGGTGGCTCCTCTGAAGATCTTCTCTTTTAAAACCTCACAAACCTTAGGACCAACCAAGCATGACAATGAATTAGGGTTTTGATTAGTCTCCCCCCATAGTTTTACCTTTGTGTCTCTCTTTGAGTCTTCTCTTCTCACCTCATAATCAGGGACTAAACCCTAAAGGCTTTAAGGCTTTGTGATTAAGTTTATGCCTGCATCCTTCTCTTAGGATGGAGTGTATAACTTTAATCCTAAGTGTTAAACCCTTCATGTGTTTAAATCTCTTAATCAATTCACTTAATAACCATCAAGACATTACACTTGTAACTTGGGCCTTGCATTAAGGTTCTAATTCTTCCTTAAATGGTTAAGAAGGACTAACCCTAGTGTTAATGGACAAGTCCCCCTCAAGTTGTCTTACAAATCATAAAAATCACTTCATCACCATATCATTAATCTAAAATCCACTTAATCAAAGGTTTGTTTTGTCATGGGTTTAATCCCTAATCATAGATTAAGTTGAGGAGCTTTCCTCTGCTTAAACATTCTCATCAATCATCCTTCTTTTAGGATGGTGTAATGAGTCTGTTTAATCCATGATTATGGCTTAACCTCATTACTCAACACTAAACAAAAATCACAAAAACATCTAAATAATCACAAGTAGGTTAATGATCTTAATCCTACACCAAAGGTGATTAAGTGTGAGAATCTGACTTCACACTTAAGGTATTCTCATTACCCCTAATCAGAGGGAAGATGTGATGAGTTTACTAACCCATTGGTTTAGGCTTAAGCTCATTATCTTATGACAAACTCCAAAAAAGAAATAAAAGACTGAAAACTCAAAAACAAACAATAATCGTCTCCTTCGGGATTCTTTTCTCATCACCTTCACTCACAATCGAGAACTTGCTTCTTCCGTCTAATGCAAGACAGTTAGCACCTGAGCCAGACAGGTCATACACTTGAGCATAGACAAGCAAGCAGTTCATCAGTCAATCCTTTCAGTCTCTTTGGGTCGAACTACGGTGTTCTGACTTCCTCATTGCACGAGAGGATACGTAGGCATAACTTAACAGTTATCGAACAAAAGTCTCTGTACATCCCCCCTCCTTCCAGCCTCATTCTCTTAGCCTCATTATCATGAGCAATTCATTCTCATTCTTTCACTGACACATCATTTATACATATCACACTTCACAACCTTTACACTGACACCTGTGCATCCTTTTCCAGCTCATTTATACACAAATTGCACTGACACTACCCCTTTAAAACACAAATCTTTTAAGCGTGGATCCCGTCGAGTACGACGGACAATCTGGGTGCTAATACCTTCCCAGGTTGTAACCAACCCCCTTTCTCAGTCTCTATGGTTCGCAAACCGTCTTATCCGTCTCTTTCTAGGTCTATGCAGCATTGCCTTTCCTCCGGGATAAAAATGCCTAGCTGGCGACTCTTTTCATCTCCAGTGAGTTCACGGCTGTGTGTTCTCACTGTTCCCTTCGCCGACCGTTCGCGCTTGTACCTGGATGCAAATCTTCGGGAGCGACAACTATTACAAGGCTTTGGGAGAGTTACATAATTGAGGAGTGCAGAAAGTAAAATCCTAATTAGACTATTACATTTCATAGGTAGTTACATAAGTAAAAAAGAAATTGTGGAAAGAATAAATTACAAGTCTTTTTGGCACCTATACATTTTTTCTAGAAATCGTAAAATAATCGAAACGAAAAGATCGGAAGAATATTGAGTCTTTGAGATGAGAGGAGGATATATTTTGTTTATTATGGAGATTATTTTTATTTTTTATATATATACTAATAGAAGAATAAAAAAAATAAGCAGAATCAAATAAAATCATTGCAGATTTTAAAATAATGGAAAATAAGAAAAGCGATTAAAATAAAATCTAAAAAATATTAAAACAATGCTAAAAATCTAATAAAATCAAATAAAGAGCGCACAATTATTTTTAGATTTTTTTGAGAATATGAAAATAGAAAATAAATCAAATAAAATAGAAAAAAAGAGGAATTTACGATTTTGAGGGTCAAAATCTTTTAGAATTTTATTCTAAAAAAGTATTGTTCTTCGATTTTTTTCTGAACTTCTGGAAAAAAATCGGAGTAAATCAAAACAGTAGCACTTCTAAACTTACCTGACAGACTGAAATTATTATCACTACTGCAGCCCTCAAAGTGTCGGCGGAAACTGATTACAGCAGATTAACCAACAGTTTAGTTCTCCATGGAATAAGTAAAAAGCAAAAGAAACATCATAGTTCTTTTAGATCAAACTTTTTTTAATGAAATTTTAAAAATATTTTAGGGTTTGTGGAGGCAAGGATTTCTTGAATTGTGGGTAAGGGTAGTATGAGAAAAATAGGGTCTATTTATAGATAAAGGATTAGGTCAGAAATTGAATGTGATTGTCTAAATTAAAAAAGATTTAATCTGACCTGATTTTCCCAATTTCTTAAAGCCCAAGACAATGAATCTGGATGGATTCATGGCTCGATGAATTTAAATAAAAAAAATATTTAAAATAATAATCTAATAATGATGATGAAAAACATATTTTATTTTATTTTATTTTTGTGATTTTTTGAGATTTTTTCCATAAAATAATGATTTTAATGAAAAAAATCATATTTTAAAAAATGCATTAAACGCAATACGAAAATTAAAAATTAAATAATAAAAAATATTATTTTGTGATTTTTTTATAATAAAATAAAAATAAAAAAAGTTATTAGTAAAGGAAAAATAAAAATAAAATTATTAAAAGAGAGGATGGTGGGATTTGAACTCACTACCTCTCACATTTATATCTCTTATACCCATCTTTCTACCAATTGTGCTATTTTATTTATTCGAAATAAAGGGCATCAGAAAGCATATGAAGAGGGTCTAAATTTGGGGAACGACAAGTGTGAGGAGTCCTTTTGAATCAATTTGTCTCAAATATGTGAGGGCAAATTTTGGGGTAGAACAGCTGCCCCTATTCAATCTTCTTAGACCTGAGGAGTTAGATTAGTATGCGTGTCAATCGTGATCTGAAGGTAGAAGAGGATTGAACATATAAGTGCCCAGAAATTTGTACTGTTGGTTGACTGTATTGCTTGGACGTTAAAGATGCCCTCTGATGAGCTGACTGAAGGTTGTCGAAGATGGGCTTAAAGATGCCATCAAGTAAGTTGATGGAGTATTTGTCAAAGATGGACTTAAAGATGCCATCCATAGTAATGGATATCCAGGGGGTTTATAGCGGCCCAAGATGGAGATAGATGTAATCCCGGGGTTTATAGCAGCCCAAGAAATTGGTAAATGTAATCCTGGGGTTTATAGCAGCCCAAGATATTGGTAAATGTAATCCTGGGGGTTTATAGCAGCCCAAGATAGAGACAAATGTAATCCTAGAGGTTTATAGTAGCCTAAGATAGAGATAGATGTAATTATGGGGGTTTATAGCAGCCCAAGATATTGGTAAATGCAATCCTTGGGGTTTATAGCAGCCCAAGATATTGGTAAATGTAATCCTGGGGGTTTATAGCAGCCCAAGATATCGGTAAATGTAATCTTATGGGTTTATAGCAGCCCAAGATAGAGACAAATGCAGTCTTAGGGGTTTATAGCAGCCCAAGATATTGGTAAATGTAATCCTGGAGGTTTATAGCATCCCAAGATATTAGTAAATGTAATCCTGGGGGTTTATAGCAGCCCAAGATAGAGACAAATGTAGTCTTAGGGGTTTATAGCAGCCCAAGACGTTGGTAGATATGATCCTGGGGGTTTATAGCAGCCTAAGATATCGGTACATATAATCCTAGGGGTTTATAGCAGCCCAAGATAGAGACCGATGCAGTCTTAGGGGTTTATAGCAGCCCAAGACGTTGGTAGATGTGATCATGGGGGTTTATAGTAGCCCAAGATATTGATAAATGTAGTCCTGGGGGTTTATAGTAGCCCAAGATATCGGTAAATGTAATCCTGGGGGTTTATAGCAGCCCAAGATATCGGTAAATGTAATTCTGGGGGTTTATAGTAGCCCAAAAATAAGTTGTTGATCACATTCGTCTGTTAGGGAATTAGCTTGAAAAACAAGGTTAGTTCTATGCAGTGTCATGATGTGTGTAATGCATTGCAAGATGATGTTCTTAACATAAATGAGAAAGTTGTATGTGTTGTGGATGCGTATTTCATGATGTGTTGTAGATGATGTATGGACAAATTATGTAGTTGAAGCACATTAGTAGCTTCATGTAACAACTGCTAACTAGGGAAAATAGATCCTTGTTCATTATTGGGGATGATGAATGGACAAATTATGTAGTTGAAGCACATTAGTAGCTTCATGTAACAACTGCTAACTAGGGAAAATAGATCCTTGTTCATTATTGGGGATGATGAAGACATTACTTCAAATCCCAGTCGAGGAGAGTCGATCGTTCGTCATGTTTTTTATTGAAGGATTAAGTTCCTAAATACCTTGACTGGGGATAAAAATGAAGGGAAATTGCCGATAAAATTGCAGCGGAAAACAAAAATTTCCCTTTAGAGATCCTTACAAAAGGGCATGATCTGTGATAAAATATTTACCTCTTGTGGCGCTTGAAACCTTTTATTCCGATTTGATCACAAGCGTTGTACGACGAAAAACGCCTCTACTCAGTCCACACGAACACCTTCCTTCAATCACAGTGCTAGCTGGTTACGAATGAAGGTTTAGAGTGAAAGGAGAGGAAAATGAATACGGCAAGGGTTTCAAAAACAACAACTTATGAGCTTCTTCACAAGGGTTTTATTTATAGAACTACTTGTGTAGGCTTTAACCTAAAAGCCCAACTCAATAATAATAATATTATTATATTATTATAATAACTATTATTATATTATTATAATAACTATTATTATAATATTATTATATTTTATAACTATTATAAAATTAATAATAAATATTATTATTATATCATATGGTACCCTACCATATTCAGTATTTCATTCTAGTGCACCATACCTTACGGTGTACCTTATTTATTCCATCTTTTCTCTAATTGTCCTTATGTGTGTGACCCTGTAGGATTTTGCGACGTTGGTAATTATATTAAATCATGTATTTAACATAATAAACAGTGAGCAGTATCTAGCAACACATCACTGCTACCCAAGTCACAAAATTGTCATGTGATCTGACAAAACCTTTTGTGATAGTATTTATGTGTACAATTACCTTTTTGCCCTTATGTTTATATTGAACACAAGGCATATACCGTGTCATCCTTGTCCAGTTCAATATTGGGACCTTAGACATTTATCATGTTATGCAGGATGAACAAATTCCATCTAGGCTACCCATGTCCCTCAACATGCTTTGTGAAGTTTCCATCAACTGTCTTTATGATCATCTAATTACGAACAACGTTTGATCAACAATAGAGTACTTGACTCTACATCTAGGGTCCATAGTAGTTTCAGGTCGAAGAGTGGTATACACCACTATCACCATGAGAGTAACTTATGACACTTTACATAACATTTTATGTAGTACTCTCATAGTGGTGTATAGTGGTGTATAATAATAGTTATTATAATAATATAATAATAATATTATTATTGAGTTGGGCTTTTAGGTTAAAGCCCACACAATTAGTTCTATAAATATAACCCTTGTGAAGAAGCTCAGAAATTGTTGTTTTGAAACCCTGACCGTATTCCTTTTTCCTCTCCTTTCACTCTAAACCTTCATCCGTAACCAGCTAGCACTGTGATTGAAGGAAGTTGTTCGTGTGGACTGAGTAGAGGCATTGTTCGTTGTACAATGCTCGTGATCAAATCGGAATCAAAGGTTTCAAGCGCCACAAGAGGTAAATATTTTATCACAGATCATGCCCTTTCGTAAGGATCTCTAAAGGGAAATTTTTGTTTTCCTCTACAATTTTATCGGTAATTTCCTTTCATTAAGGCATGTTTACCTTGCACTTTCATTCCAGTTTCTTCATATAACTTCACCTTGAACTTCTTAGGTGTTTAGTACCTAGTTAGGGCATAGTTTGTTAGTCTTTGATCGTATAACCTTAGAACACATTAATATGGTTTAGCTACTTACTTTAGAAGCCTTTTATCATTTAGGATCCTTCTACTTTAGAACTTAGCCTTAGGGAAACCTTAGTGCCTTTTTATGACTTGTTTAGCTTTGTAGTTTCTTATGCTTTCAATATGAATTTTGTACCTAACCTTTGTTTTGTAGGGGGTTAAGGTAAGTCATGTGTGTGGGAGGGTATCCCACATACAACTTTCTGTTGCACCCCAAAATTTGCCCTCACAAGACAAGGCTTTGTGTACTAAGAGGTTCACAAGGTTCACAAGACATCTCATGATGTTCACAAGGTTCACAAAGTTCACAAATAGTCAGAAAGTTTGACAATTCTCTCAGACAATGCCTCCTCCTAAGCAGGGCATCCAAAACTAGGGTTTTGACTTTAATCAGGCTAAATGGACTTCCAAGACTTCAAGTGAGCTTCATAACATCTTATATGTGTTTAAGAACCCCCATGATAAGTTTCAAGACTTTTCCCAAAGGTTTGCTCAGTCAGATGATCAGATAGGTTAAAATCAGTTAAAGCAGTTAAAAAGTCAAACTGAGGTCAACTGTGGTCAAACCAAAGTCAAACTTCATGATTTTTTGCCAACATCAAGTATATGAAGTAAAATTCATCATTTGATCAAGGGTTGATCATGATTCATCAAGGAGATTTCAGACCATCAAGAATCAGAAGTTTCTAAATTAGGGTTTCCTCAAGAAAAGTCAACTGAACTTTGACCAGCCATAACTTTTACATGCTTCATCAAGAATTTTACATCCAAAGCTCATTTTTAAGGAAATTGAATTCTATACAACTTTGTGTCTCACAAGCCTAGCTCAAAAATGCTTCATTTGGAAGGTATAAGCTAAGACATTATAGGTCCTTTTGAAAGTCAACAAAAAGTCAACAACTTCAAAAGAGCATAACTTGAGAATGGTAAAGGATATGGACATGAAACCAATGGGGTTGGTTAGAGGACTCTTTAAGCTTTCCAAAATGTCCAAGAACACTCTCATAGCATTAAAATTGAAGTATTTGTGCCCTTGCAAAGTTGGGAAATTTTTGGGAGGTTTATGAAGCAAATAGGGCCTTAAAACCAAATTCTTCCAAATGGGCTTGCAATTTTGTGATCCAAACTTTAACATGACATCATGCACGACCCAATTCTCATTTATTCAGATTTTTATTATTTATTTTATATTTATTTTGATTTTATTCATTAAAAATCAATTTAAATCAAAATTAAATATGAAAATTAAATATTTAAAAGTGATTCTTCTTCTAGAAACTCTTAATGACCATTTAAATTGATTTGATGCTATCCAAATTCGTGCTAAGGTATTATAGCATGAAAATATTTGATTTTTTGACTAATTTGGCAAGGAGATTTCTTCACACTCAAGGTATCCATTAAGCCCACAAATCCACCACTTTTCTGACCTAATTTCACTCTTCTATAAGTATACAAACTACACATACACAAGGACACGAAATTGCAGCCTCCAAAAACACATTGCACATTCAAAATTTTCCTTAGAATTTCAATTTTCGGTTTTATACTTACAGGACGATTAAAGGTATTCTAAGAACATAGACATGATCCTTGGACTTCTTTGATACTATTTGCACTCTCATAAGCATCCATAGCCTCATAAATTGCACAAACCGAACGCATCTTCCTCTTCTTGTTTTGATTTTCGATTCCATTAATTTATCCACTATCAGTTGTTTTTGTGCTTCTAACTTTGTTTGTTATCATGTATAGAAGGTTTCTGGGCAAGAACATTGAAGAAACCGTGACTAAACATTGATATGCCATGTTAGGGTTTCAAGCTTGAAATTGGGGTTTCTTGATTCGGCTTATATAAATACATTCTAATAACATAAATAAGATGAATGAACTGTATTGATCATGTTGGCATGATCAATTTGGCAAAATTGTATGGATATAAAATGTTACGAATTTTGTAGGTTTTTGAACGCAAGTAGATTCGCAGGAGATTTCCCAATAAAATTCGCAGGAAAACCTGCGAAATTCCAAGGAAGAAGATGATCTGAGTGGCGCGAAAATATAATTCAAATATTAGACTTTTTTTTAATTATTTATTGATTCCATTATATGTCATCAACGAGCGCGTGACTCAGTTGGTTTTGGACGCAAGCGTTGAAGCTAGAGGATCAGGGTTCGATCCCTTGGTCAGTTTTTTTGTTCAAAATTTCATTTAATTATCAGGTTTATTATATTATCATTGGAAGTTGTTTCATGAACACGCTGCATGCGCAGCCCAGTTGGTTGATGGTTGATGATGGAGGCTGGGAGACCTGGGTTCGACCCCAAGCTCCAGCAGGTGAGTTTTATTATTTTTTTTTGTTTGTTAATTTAATTGTTTTCTATTTCTTTTATTTTCTTTAATTTTAATTAAAATAATATATAATGAAAAATAATATAATAGGATTATATATGTTTGAAAATTAATTTGTATGCCCATATTATTAAATATATATATATATATATATATATATATATATATATATATATATATATATATATATATATATATATATATATATATATATATAATTTGTAAATAAATGGATTTGTTTTGTAAATTAATAAATAAAACCCTAATTTATTTTTCTAAACTCATAAACCCTAAATTATTTATATTAACCCTAATATTTTCATATAAAACCTAATATTTTCTAAACCCTAATATTTTTTATAAACCTTAATTATATTATAAATCTTAATTTATTTATTTGTAAATTTTAATTATGTACATTATTTTATAATTTGTTTATAATTATTATTGAATATAGCTTTCATATGTAAATAATTTAATTAAATAGTAAACCCTAGTTTATTTTTCTAAAACAATTAAAAATCCTAATTTTATTTTATGAATATAATTTATTATTTTTTTTATATGCTTATTTAATTATAATTAGATGTTTTTATAATATGTAGAATAATTAGTCATATTTATTAGTATATAGTATTTATTATTTATCCCTTTCATTAAAAATCTTAAAAAATTAATTATTTCTTTAATTTTGAACTTTTAATTTATTTCTATATTATATTGTTATACTAACCATCTTATACTTATTTTTATTTTTGTGTTTATTATAACTAACCCATTTAATTATTTATTTATTTGCTTATTTATTTTAATTGTTTTAATTGTTATAATGTAATTGTACCAATTATGTAATAGTTGTAGTAGTATTTTTATTTTTAAATGCCATGGTTAGTAAAATAGGGAGTGATAATCTATGTGTTTTAAAATCAATTTAGATCATTAACTTAAAGACAAATATTTGAATTGGTACACTCACACACGTAAGTCGATCTTGGATCGCCATCTCACATTCTTAAGGGTTACCTCTCATGTTGCCTAAACAAAAGGTCAAGTAAGGTGTAAAGCAAAGTCCCTTCTCTCATATCATCTAGTCCCTTAATAGATAAAAAGATCAAGTCCCTTCATGGTTGCCTTCGTAATGATCTTGTCCCTTCCGAATAAAGATGATAAGTCCCTTCGAATTGCTTATACACCTTACAGTTGCCTAAATAACAGTTGTCCCTTCACATGTCCCTTACAACATCCAAGGTAATGACTACCTATTCCTTAATAATAGGGATAGTCTTACCACTTAAAGGATATTTAAGAATAGAAAAGACTTAACTTAGGGTAGGTTCCTCTTATGTACTTGCTCACTTTTCAAAAACATTTCAAACACTTCACATTTTTTAAGCAATTTTCAAAACAAAGGCTTTATATATATATCCGTACATGGATCATTATAAAGTACTTAAGAAAGTTTCTAATCATACACTACACATTTCAAAAACATTTTAAAGTGAGCTAAGTAACTAAGAGCCCATGGATAACCATGGATGTAAAGGGTGCTAACACCTTCCCTTTACATAACCTACCCCCCGAACCCAAAAATATTTTAAGGTTTTTCCTGTTCTTTTATGCCCTTTCCTTTGGATAAAATAAAAGTCGGTGGCGACTCTTGCTATCCGCAACATTTAACTAAAGTCAGTTCTCCCACCGTGTTACACTTTCCCCTTTATCTTTTTATACTTTCAAGTTGTGTTTGTCTTAACATTTTATGCTTTGTTTGTATAACTTTATTCTTTCCATCTTTAGAAACAACTTGACTTCTTTAGAGAAGTAAGTTGCTTTCTAGTTTCCTCTTATTTTCTTCTTCTTCATTATGATTAGAAAACCACATTAACCATAGAATCTCCTTTTGATACAACAATTCAGGGCGAGTCTTAGTTCCCCTAGTTTTCTCCTTTCTCGACTTGAGCCCCTTTTTCTCATCTAAAAAAAACAAAACACTTAATAAAGGTCGAGCTTTCTCGTGCACTAGGAGACTTTGCCATGAGGTACTTGCACGCGTCCCATTTCGGGGCAAGGTGTAAGGCATCTACCATGATGAATAAGTCTTAGCACGAGGATGTTTCACAAACAACAAAATCAAAAACTCTTCTTTTAAAAGAAAGTAAACAAATAACACACGTCTTTTCCTGCAGAAATTCTCTTCTCACCTCATTCACTCTAAACGAGAACTTGCTATGACTTCTCTCTTTGCAAGACGGTAACGCACTCGTACCAGACGAGCCTGCAACCCCTGAGCATAGGCATAAGCAGTTCAATTCATAAAAAACACAAATAAGTTTCCGCCTTAGTTAGGCGAACTACGTCGACTCTAATTCTCATTTCCCATGAGATACATAGGTAGTGGGGTAGGGCCCATTCGAGCACATTCTTTATTTTCCCTACATTTTTCCCGTACCTTTTCGTTCTTTTTTTCCAGTTCCCTCTCTCATTCTAGTTCCAGTTAGCAGTTCTTTTATTCAACAACATTTTATTCCTTACCCTTTGAAACAAACTAACAAGCGTGGATCCCGTCGGGTACGACAGACGATCTGGGGTGCTAATACCTTCCCAGGTCGTAACCGACTCCCGAACCCAGTTCTTTGGTTCGTAGGACCTTTTCCTTTCCTTTTCTCTTAGGTTTGTGCAGCATTACATTTCCCATTCATCCGGGATAAAAATGCCTGGCTGGCGACTCTACATTTTTCCGCGCCAATTTTGCGTTTGTACTAGGATGAAAATCCCAGGAGCGATAGTGTCATTGAGGAAATTTTAGAGATTGGTTATGTTATTTTCAAAGTGCCTTTATTTAAATGCAAGTGGGTTCCCAATAAAAAGACGGTGTACAAAATGATGAGTTAGGATTCACGTGAGTTGACCTTGGCACGACAACTTATAACAATGTACCATTCATCATGGCTATTCAAGCAAAACAAGTCTTTTATGTGATAGACCCAACAAACTTATCGAAGAGATGGTCAATTGTTCTCAAAGGAAAACACATTTCTCCTGGTGATAATGAAAGTTTTGATATTCCTTCCACTCCTTCTTATGTAACACAAAGTTCCTACTTCATATGAAGAAGTTGATAGAGATGATTGTAACACCCCAAATTTTCCCTCTTCTTTTTAAGCATCATATCATATCATATTCATCATGAACATATCATATTCTTGGCATCTTAGCATGGAAAGATGAGGCATAACATTCTCATGACCTAACATTAGGCATATGATCATTTGTGGAAGGATTTGAAGCACCACAAGCTATGGCAAGGGGCCCAATGGATTTTCTCAAGTTCTATGAGGAGTCTACATTGCTTTCACAAGCTCAAGATCATTCACAAAAGCTCAGAAGATGGGAAGATCATCAGAGGATTCAAGCTAGGGCAAAGCTCCTACACAGTGATCCCAAATTAGGGTTTGAGTTTCAAGCATGAAAACCTTGTGACTTTTTCCATTTAATTTGGGAAAAGTCTCTTATATGTTAATAGGATCCTAGGGATGAAATTTGGTGAGAAAATTCCTTGTGGAAGTCAAGTATTTCTTCAGTTGCTTGTAAATGAAGAAATTGGTCAACTGTGCATTCTGAAAGTCAACTGTGAGATTTCAAATGGTCCAACCCTAGTTTTCAAGCCAAGGGATGTTCTTATAACCTTATAAGAGGTTTGGCAAGATAAAAGATCAAGAATCATGAGGTTTTGAGGTGTTTTGCAAAATTGGCATAAGTTTGGTAATGAGAATTTCCATTTTTAGTAACATTTTGCCCTAATTTTCAAGTAAGCATAACTTGGTGAAAAAAGCTTCAAATGAATCACAACCAAACATGAAAGTTGAAGATTAAAGCCTCCCATTTTTAAGAAGTACAAGAGCATTTTCATAGCCCTCATGATTTAAGAGGAATGCCCTTCGAAAATTGGTGGATTTTTAGGGCATGGCATGCATTTCAAGCATCCTTCAAATGCAAAACTTCATGAACTTTATTTTTGAGTGATGTAATGAACCAAATGAGGTCACAAACTTACAAAGCAATGCCAAGAGTCCATTTTGCTCCAAAAATGTTGCCAAATTCGTGCATGAGAAGAGGAGTATTTCACAAGAGGGAAATTTGCATGAACATGGGAAAAGCATGATCCTCAGATCTAAGGGCCAATATGATTGTTGTTTTGAATCAAGGGTGAGATGGTGATCACACATGGGCAAGAAGTGAGAGGGATGCACGTGCCAAGCATGACTTCACAAGAATTTTGCCAAATTTTCAATTTCACTCCCACACTCTCATCTCACGTGCTCTTGCTCTCATCCTTTCAGCATTGCATTTTGGATCCATATAAAAGAAAACTAGGGTTTCATTTCAGGCTAGATCCATCACATTTGTTCATTCCAAAGTTTTTGCACCAAGAGCATTTTCTTTCGAATCTCCTCATTTCCTCACTCTCTTCACAAACCAATCACATATTCTGAATCCTTGAGGCTTAAGGATCATTAATCCACCATTGGTTTAAGCTGAAGCTCAGGATTTCAAGAGGTGCCATTAAGTGTAGCTGCTCTCAAACCTCAAGATCTAGGAGTGTTCAAGGCTTCTTTTGCATTTATTTTGCAATAATAAGTTAGAGGGAGTAGATCTGCAGCATTGGAAGCTTTATTCTGGTGATTTGAAGGATCTGCAAGCTCAGGTATACTTTGAAATTCGTGGATCTGGAAATGAAATTAGATGTATGTAATGTGTTGTGCTTGTTATGCTGAGTATTCTGCACCTTTTAGATTGAAAAAGGCTTGAGAATTGAGTGTTATATGATGATTTGAAGTTTCATAGTTGGATCTGTTTTGCTTCGATCTGTTTAATTCAGTGATCCATTGTGAATTTGAATGCCATATTTGGATTCAGCGTGCCCTAATTGTCTAATCTGGAGTGTTTGAGTTATTTATATTATGTTTTGTTCTTGGTTTGTGTTTTCCGGTGCCGGAGCCCTAGCTCCGGTCACCGGATTCTAGAAATAAGCTCACCTGAGTTCCAATGAGGAAGACAACTCCACAGCCCTTAGATCATTTCATCTGGACGTCCCTCATGCTGCCACCACATAAATGAGCCAACCTCCCTCTCACGTGTTTTTGTTTTCTGATTTAATTCATCATGTTTCTCACCACACCATAATTAATATGTTCCCTCACCTCCAACAAATTAATATGCTGACTGTGTTTAATGAGTTGACCTATCTCACGCGTACGTTTGATCCCATGGTCTCTGTTTTTTCTGAATTTAAATGAATATCCACAACAATATTGTGAGCTACGCTGACTTTCCAATGGGCTTGACTTGCTAATCCCACCCCCCTGAATTTGAGGCCCATTGAATTTGAACTGAAAAGCCTTCTATTCGCACCCCCTGGCTCATTCTTCATTTTTATTTCTTTTTTTGTTTTCATTTTAATTTCAATTTGGTTTTTAATTTTTAAAAATAGTCTTAGGTCTCCAAAAATTATAAAAAAATTCATGAATAATTGTTTGAGTTTTCCCTAATTTTTGACATTTTTATTTTCCATTTATTTTTATTTGACACGTGGAAATTAATTGTTCCCTTTTATTAATTCATTTTTATTTCATTTTGAAGCATGCTGACTTGTCCATTTTCTATCTTGATCATCATTTTGAATTTTTGGTTGGTTCTTTTTGCTTTGGATTCATGATAGGATGTAGTTTATTGGTGATTTTTGTTCTGATTTTTATAATCTTGATTAATTGATTTTGGTCTCTAACTTGTGAGTGAATCCATCTAACCCTAAGCCATGTTTGAACCCTCTTTTGAATGATCAAGCTTCTGATTCTTTCTCCCTCCTTTTGGCATGTTATTTTGGTATGTTTGAAGATCACTTGTGCAAGGTTGTGGAATTTTTGAATGCTCATGTGATTTGATTTGAATTTTTGTTCTTGACTTGTCCCATTTTGCTTCTTTTTGATCATTTGTTCATTCCTTAGTTTAGAAGGGCACTTGTGCCAACTTCTTCATCTTGTTTAGAGCCTTATTAGGATGTTAATACCTCTCTGATCTTGAATTGTGGTTTGTGTCTTGAGAAATTTTGTGTTTGGTTGCTTTTGAAGTCCTTTCATTCTTATGCATCTTCCTTTGCTTCTTTCTTCTCATAATGTGATCACTTGACCATATGCATCTTCTTCTCTTCATCTCTCATGCTTCTTAGGCACTCTTCTAACATGATTAGGGTTCTGGTTTTGTACCTTGGGTTTGTGATTTGTTTACTTTGCCTTGCATCTTATCATGTTTGTTTTGATTTGACATAAGTGATTCATGTTAACCTCTTTGAGTTGTGTGGTTCTCTCCTCATTCTTGTGACTTGTGTTTGCATTTGACATTTATGTGTATGACTTCACTTCTGGTTGTATGGTGTTGGTATGGCATTATGTTCATGTTGCATTGCTTTTATACTTGTGTTACTAACCTTTTCAGAGGCTTAGGTAAGTGAGAGGTGTGGATGTGATTCCCACATCTCCAAATCTTATATCTTCTCTTCTTCTCCTTATTTGTTCTAACCTTGTGATTGTTGGGCTTAGGCCTTACTTCCCCTTTCTATTCTTCCATCTTCTTCTCTTCTTCTTTCTTTCTTCTTTAGGATAGTAAACCTCACTAACCTAGGATTTCTCATGCATGACAACACTTAGGATTCATTAGTCCCCCATTAGACTTTTGCCTTTGTGATCCTTTTGGTTTCTCTTATCTTCTCATCTCAAAACCCTAAAGAAGACACTTAATAAAGATTGAAGTGATACCTTGAGCAATAGCCTTATCCCATGAGACACTTATAGTCTTCCCATCTTGGGATAATACAAGTTTGTCTTGTGATGTACAAGTCTGATCAGGATATCATATTCACCAAGAAAATCATAAAACACACTTCTTCATTGTAATTACCAAAAAAACTTAATAAGTTAATGAGTTAGTGAGCTTAAGCCCTAATCTCTGGGTTCAAGTTTTGAGGATCTTCTCCTTACTTGAGGGTGTTGTTGCACCCCAAAATTTGCCCTCACCAAGACAAGACATTGTGTACTAAGGTGTTCCAAAAGGTTCACAAGGTTCACAAGATTCACAAGGTATCTCAAGAGGTTCACAAGGTTCACAAGATTCACAAGGTATCTCAAGAGGTTCACAAGGTTCACAAGGTTCACAATTAGTCAAAAAGTTTGACAATTCCCTCAGACAATGCATCCTCCTAAGCAATGCATCTTAAACTAGGGTTTTGACTTTCATCAGGATAAATGGACTTCCAAGGCTTCAAGTGAGATTCATATCATCCTATATGTCTTCAATAATTCCTATGTCAAGTTTCAAGGCTTTCCCAAAAGGTTTGCTCAATCAGATGATCAGATATGCAAAAATCAGTCAAAGTAGTTAAAAAGTCAAACTGAGGTCAAACCAAAGTCAAACTTCATGATTTTTTGCCAACATCAAGTTTATGAAGTAAAATTCATCATTTGACCAAGGGTTGATCATGTTTCATCAAGGAAGTTTCAGATCATCAAGAATCAGGAGTTTCTAAATTAGGGTTTTCATAGGAAAAGTCAACTAAACTTTGACCAGCCATAACTTTCACATGCTTCATCAAAATTTCCCATATAAAGCTCATTTTGAAGGAAATTTAATTCTCTACAACTTTGTGTCTCACAAGCCAAGCCAAAAAATGCTTCATTTGGAAGGTATGAGCTAAAACATTATAGGTCATTTTAAAAGTCAACGAAAAGTCAACATCTTCCAAAGGGCATAATTTGAAAATGGTAAAAGATATGGACATGAGACCAAAGATGTTGTTTAGAAGACTCTCTAAGTTTTCCAAAATGTCCAAGAACACCTTCTTAGCCTTAAAATTGAGGGAGTTGTGCCTTTGCAAAGTTGGGAAATGTTTGAGAGGTATATTGAGCAAATGGGGTCTTAAAAGCAATTCTTTCCACATGGGCTTGCAATTTTGTGATCCAATCTTTACCATGACATCATGCACGACCCAATCCAAGTATTTTCTGATTTTTATAATTTATTTATAATTTATTTGGATTTTATTCATTAAAATTCATTTTAAATCAAAATAAAATATGAAAATATGAATATTTGATTGGATTCTTCTTCTAGAAGCTTTTAAATAACATTTAAGTTGATTCAAAACCATCCAATTTCGTGCAAACTTGTTATGGCAATGATATATTTGATTTTTTGACAAAAATAGAAGTGGGATTTCTTCAATCTCAAGCTATCCAAAAGCCCACAAAACATCTTCTTTTTTTTACCTAAATTCATTCTTCTATAAGAGGACAAGTAAACATAAGCAAGAGAGAAGGTTTTTGCAGCCTCTAAAGGGAAGAGCAAAACTCAAAAATATCAAAGAAAATTCAATTTCGGTTTTGAGTTTGGAGGCACTTTCAAAGCAAACCAAAGGTTGCAAATTGCTCCTAGGTGTTCCTTGAACGTATTTGTATCATCATAAGCATAAAAACCTCTCACAATCGCATGATCCGAATCATCCTTTCTTTGTCTTTTTTCTTTTTTCGATTTCATGTTTTTATGTGTTAACAACTAAATTTGATGATCAATTTGTGTTTATTTTGAAGCATAGAAACTTTCTGGATGATTTTTACAAAGTTCCATGACCTATAGCGCGATCGGCCATTGTTAGGGTTTATCCCTCCAAATTAGGGATTCCTAATTTAGCAAATATAAATAAATTCTAAATGCATAATTGAACTGGACTGGTTGTGTTGAGTACAATGGTACTCTCAATTTGGTGAAATTTTACAGGTATCATGGTCGTTGAAGAAACCTAGGAGATCCTACAAAACTAAAATCGCAGGAAATATGCATCTAAATTCGCAGGAAAAAATGCAGGTTTATTATTTTTTTGCTTTGGTTCACATGGATATCAACGCGCGTGCATAGCTCAGTTGGTCAAGCGTCTTCCCTTGGAGGTACAGGACCTGGGTTCGATCCCCAGGTCCTTTATTTTTGAGTATTTTACCTCTTTTTCTTCATGTTTTTTTGTCTTCTTGGTTTTTTAATTAATTTAATAAATATTTAACTTAAACTAATTATAATGTAAAAATAAATTTCTTTTGTTTCTTAATACCTCTAATATATCATTTAATTAATATTTTCTAAAATAAAAATATATTAATAAATTTTTTTACATAACCTATTTACGAATTCATCAATTTTGTTCTCTTTATAATAGTTTGTATATAATTTATATATTTGTATATAAGTGACTATTTTATATTTTTTTATATAATAATAATCCTAAAAAATTTTGTATATAATTTCTAAGTAACCTATTAACTTAATAATTTAATTTTTTCTATTTTTTCTATAACTAAATTCTTTTCATTAGTAATAATTAATTAATTCAATTTATATTTTTTAATAACTTCTAATTAACCCTCAATTATTCTTCTAATTAAATTTCTAATCTCGTTTATTATTTATTTTTCTTTAACCTTATTATTATTGATTTATTATTATTGCTTTATTATTATTGTTATTATTATGTTTATTATTATTGCTTTATTATATATTCTTATCATAAGTTATTTTTATCCGATTATTATGTATTTGCCCATAAGCCTTGTAATAGCTTAGAAATTTATATTTCCGTTTTTATTTATTTTTGTAAATATTTAATCGCGTGGTTAGTAATTTAGGGAGTGCATAATTAATTGTAATTAAATAAATTTAGAAAATTAATTAAATAAGATAAATAATTAAAAACACGCACACACGTAAGTCGATCTTTGATCGCCATCTTGCACTTTCTAGGGTTACCTCTCATGTTGCCTATTTCAAAAGGTCAAGTAAGGTGTCTTAAGCAAAGTCCCTTCACAAATATCATCAAGTCCCTTCAGTTTATAAGATCAAGTCCCTTCGAGATTGCCTACGATAAATGATCTTGTCCCTTCGAATAAAAGATGATAAGTCCCTACGAATTGCTAAAGACACCTTACAGTTGCCTAAATACAGATGTCCCTTCATATGTCCCTCATCACATCCAAGGTAATGACTACCTATTCCTTAATAGTAGGGATAGTCTTACCATTGAAAGAACATATAAGAACAGTAAAGACTTAATATAGGGTAGGTTCCTCTTAAGTACTTGCTCACCTTTTCAAAATACTTCATTACACTTCACATTTCAAACAAATTTTCAAAACAAAGTCTTTATATACATCCATACGAGGATCATTATAAAGTACTTAGAAAATTTTTAATCACACACTACACCTTTCTCAAAACAGTTTAAAGTGAGTTAAGTAACTAAGAGCCCATGGATAACCATGGATATAAAGCGCGCTAACACCTTCCCTTTGTATAACCTACCCCCCGAACTCAAAATCTTTTTAAGGTCTTTCCTGTTCTTTTATGTCCTTTCCTTTTGGATAAAATAAAATTTGGTGGCGACTCTTGCTATCCGCAACATTTATAGAAAAGTCAGTTCCCCCACCGTGTTACAGGTGCTTGTTCTATTATTCCATCTTGGAATGTAGTGACAAGTGCACATTCCATGGAAAAGAGCTTGAGTTCACTTCCTTGTGACACACTCATAAAAAGTTTCATAAAAAACACAAACAAACAATAAGCGTCTTTCCTTCGGGAATTCTTTTCTCATCTCCATCGCTCCGTACGCGAACTTGCTCCTACTTGTCATTTTGCAAGACGGTTACGCACTCGTCGTCCGAGCCTGCAACACCTGAGCATTGACATAGGCAGTTCAAGCCTTAAGACACAAGCAATCTTTTTCACCCCTAGTTAGGGGAACTACGGCGACTCTGATCCTCATTGTCCAGATGAGGTACGTAGGCAGCGGGATAGGGCCCGTTCGAGCACACTCTTTTATTTTCCCTACATTTTCCCCCTTTCTTTTCTTTTATTTTCCACTTCCAGTCTCATTTTTGCAGTAACTTTCATTTCTTCACCCTTTGAAACATTTTCTTTGCGAGCGTGGATCCCGTCGGGTACGGCGGACGATCTGGGTGCTAATACCTTCCTAGGTCGTAATCGACTCCCGAACTCAGCTTCTTTGGTTCGCAGGACCCGTGTCCTTCCTTTTCTTTTCCTCTGGTTTGTGCAGCATTACCATTCCTATTCCTTCGGGATAAAAATGCCTGGCTGGAGACTCTACCTCTTTCTGCGCCACTTTCGCGTTTGTACCAGGATGGAAATCCGGGGAGCGACAATGATGTACATGTTATTCGTAACGATCATCAAGAAGACATATGGGAAAATTAACAAGTATTTTATATTATTCATTCATAATTTATTATATGTTTTAATTTATAATAATGTTATTTTCTAACAACTATTATTATTTGAAATTATAGGTGTTTAAAGTCAAGACACCAAGACAACAGGATAGTATTATTTGATGTAATGATATGTACATATTAGGTTGTTTTGTGCCATTTTTGTTTTGATGCAATATACAATTTTTGGTTCCTAATGGAACTATGTCATTTATGTAATATAACTTTTTGGTCTAATTTAATTCACAAATGAGTGTATTATTGTTTCTGGTTTGATACGATTCAAAAATATCTAGGTTAAAAATTTGGGAATACTGTAAAATTAATATATATATATATATATATATATATATATATATATATATATATATATATATATGTGTGTGTGTGTGTGTGTGTGTGTGTGTGTGTGTATGTATGTATATAAGTAGAGCGCTATCCAAAATGATAAAAGGCAAGAATGTTGTTGTTGGGATTCAAACCTAGGACCTATAAATTTTTTCCCTACGGTTGTTTGCTTTAATCATTGTTATAAGTAGCACACTACCTAACTTATAACCACATTCACTTGCCCATTGTGGAAAACAACATACATGCAATCACACGCTACCTAATAACGGACATGAATCTGTCATGATATGTGTTTCGCAACCGTCATTATATGTATTTTTCGTAGTAGTGACTTTTACTCTTGATTTAAATTAACCAAAAGTTGTGATTCTAATCAAGCTTAAAAAACATCTTGTTTCAATACTTCTAACTTGTGATTCAAGTCATACATAGTTGGCTTGTTTATTTTGCTCAATTTAAAAAGAATTGCATGATTTCAACCTAAGTAAGAATCACAAATAGAAAAAAGGTAGATCAACTATGATAAATGGTAAAATTAAAATTATGACAAAGCGATCCAACCAAAACCATAATAAAGCAATAAATAAAAAATATTTAAAATGTGACAGAACATCAAAACACAGATTAAATCACACTAGTATCAATGAGACAAATTTTGAACAAATGTTTCATTACTGCCTATTTCATGCCTAAAACTACATATGATAATATATCATTCATATTTGTCTCGGTTAAGAGAAACAAACTTCATTACAATAATAACCTCATAAAAACCCAGAACATCGACATATTAAGAATAAGACTATTAGGTTTTATCCTATAGGATTTTCCTAATAGGTTTTTAGGTTAAATATGTATATGGTCCCTATAAATAACCAAAAAAATTGTTTTAGATCCTATACAAATTTCTTCAAAGAATGATCCTCCTAAAGTTTTTCGTCCACAATTTTGGTCTTTACCGTCTATTTGGCCTAACGAAAGTTGATGTGGCACGCCACATCACTTAAAGTCAACATTATAGTTGACTATGTAAAAACGCGTTAGTTTATGGGGGTTACAAACCTTCCTAAATGGATGAAAACTAACAATCAATAACTTTGATTTCTCCATAAAACCCAATATCCTGCTCTAAATCATATAAACACTTCTTCCTTCACTTGAAAGTGTAATACAATGAATCATATTCTCCCTTCAACTTCTCCACCTCTATAAATCTACCAATTCATTTCACTAAAATTTATATGATATTGCACTTGCTCTACAGGAAGCTTGATGTCACTATATATGAGAACGATTCATTACAAACACTTCCATGATGCAATTTTGATATCGACAATAAGGAAACATATACAAGATTTTGAAACTTCAACCATGTTCACTCAAGATCAGAAGACTATAATTGTTGATAGTAGAGTTGTTGGTTCTACACAATGGAATAAAAGAGCAATCACGAGTTTTGTTGGTGGGATTGATCTTTATGATGGAAGATATGATACCATGGAACATCCTTTGTTTTCAACTTTGAATATAATTCACCATGATGATTTTCATCAACCAAATTTCCTAGGTGATTCGATTAAGAAAGGTTGGTCGAGACATGTTGTGCAATTTTGTGTAATTTTAAGTTAGAAGTTGTTGTTCGCTTAAACATTGCATCTAAATGGTGCACTCAACTCTTCTGTCTATTTATCTAATCTATGAAGGCTTCTTTTGAATCCTAAAGGGAGGTTTTTTTTTCTTCATGCAAATTCACAACATGGTGAAAGAGAAGAAGATGAACAAAATGAATTAGAAGAATATCACTAAATTTATGAAGGTTTGTAACCCCGCAATCCAATGATGCATTTTTGTAGTCAAGCAAATTATTGACTTTAAGTGATGTGGCGTGCAATGTAGTATGACACGTCAGCTTCCGTTAGAGGAAGTAGATGACAAAGATAAACTAATTTGAATGTAAAATTTTATGAGAACTATTCTTTAAAGAGAAATTTTATAGGACTAAAATCAAATTTTGATTATTTATAAGTACGAAAAACATATCTATCCTTATGTTTTTTAAGTTTTAATGAGATAATTACTATTCTTTATTATCTTAGATTTTTAATGAGAGAAATATTTTATTTTGCGTTATGCGAATGATATGTGTTAATGTAGGAATTCCAACATAATTGAAATGTCTATGTGTAACACCCCAAAATTTGCCCTCCTATTTTTATTATTAACCTAATTGGCTCGTGTTTGATTTCATCTGCATTGTTTAGTAGGCCATCACTTTGTCTTTGTTCATTGGGATGAAATCACTAAAACATGGGATCAGGATTTTTCTGGTGATAGGGATTTTTCGGTTCAAAAGTGATTCATTTGGTTATTACACTCAATGCAAGGTTGAGCTCTCGTTATTATGATCACTTTATCACCTAATGTTATTTCTTAGAGGCTTCAAGAAATTAGACCTTTTATCATCGTTCTCAATAGAAAGAGCTATGGACTAGGTTGGTTCATCGCGATCTAAATGATAATGAGAAAGCTTGAAGATTTGTTGCAAGCATGGCCATTGATTTCAATTTAAGTGAAGTATTAATGACGTCTAGTATTCAAGGTCTTAGCGTTCAAATAAATTCTGAGTGATAGTTGGTGTCGCCATCCATTCAACATTGAATTCAAATTTGGTTTATCATGGCAAAAGAATCCAATTTTTATTCAAAATCCAAGTGATAGTTGTGCCATATAGGTTATGTTAGCAAATAATATATTTTTTTCTTGGGTCCAAGGAATAATACAATTTTGTAGTCATTTATTCTAAAGCTATATGAGGACTTAGGTGAATTTGGAAGTGGCAAATAAAAAGTATATTTCAGCCAAGAGAAGAAGAAGAAAAGAACATATTACATCAGTCAAACTTAAGGACGGTTTGAATTATTCGGGTTGAAGTCACCAAATGTGCAGCTAGACAATGGAGTTCGAAATCCTTACAGAAGAAATGTGATTTGGATCTGTTTCTTTTATGGAAAGCATCATTAAATACACACAAGTCGGAATAAAAGAAGGAGACAAAGAAGAAACGCTTAGAAAGGCATATCAAACTCAAAAAATTCATAAAAAGAATTCTTTCAAAAGAATACAATTACACAGCCATAACGAGATTCATACAAGAAAAATCATTTACAAATTTTTCAATAGAAAACTTGTTACAAAAGGGATCAGAAGAATGAACTTCAAAACAAAAAAAAATATAACAAACTCTCACAATTGTAACTGATACAAAAACTCAATAATAGTTGTGATGGCTAACATAATCTGGAGTTGGATAAAGAATCAGTCGCAGGTTGTTAACAAACTCTCCAACCGCATCAATATTTCTCCCGCAAAATCGCCGAAAACTCAGCATTTTTGGACGGAAATCTCCCTTCAATCCCTTATGCTTACTTTCATAATTCTGCAAGTACCTACAAAAGAGAAAAGACTCAGAACTCAGCATATATCACAGAAAGGGGATTTCATATTAGAAAATCAAAAAAACAGAATGGCAATACTTGAAATCAGTTACAAATTCTAACAAACTATAACAAACTCAAATAACAGAAATTATCACCAGAAACTTCCGGAATCCACCGAATAATCTCTGCATATACTTTGGTTCACTCTTCAGAGATTTTTTCTTTTTGACTCGACATCATTTTCCTCTACCATTTCCTGCTCCATCTCATTGCAAATCTTCAACCATCCTTCATCAAAACCACCTTCAAGTCAACAAAATCCAGCACCGGCAAGAAAATCAGGAGAAAAAGAGTCGAAGCCTTTCCAATCTCCTCAATCCGCGGCTTCGTCAACACGACACTGTTATCGTCCCACCAATCTTTATCATCAACCGAAAAGCATCATCAGCACATCACCAATTCGCAAGTCGCCTTTGTGACACTTTCAACCTGCAGATTGGCCAATGGAAACAACAACATCAATTCGATTCATTGATTCGCCATAGAATGAATGCGCATCACAACAATTTCATCACCATACTACGGAATAAAAAAAAAGATGTGTAAAGTCTAACCTGCAAATCGTGAAACGTATCAAGAATTCCATTAACGAGCATCCAAAGTCATCCACAACGAGAGAAGGATCAAAGGAACCGCTCCTGCCGGCTTCAGCATCTCGCAGCTTTCTTTTTTCCATTTTTTCGAATAACTCCGCAGCTTTTACCATCATCTCAAATCAAGAACAGCTCGATCAGCACGATATCAGGAGAAATAAAGACGAGTTCGAGATTAAGGTAATCAAACGGAATACTTACCTAGTGTACCACCCGCGGACAAATACGACAGGCGCTTCCCCGTCTTCGGCTTGCGATTGAAATTGAAGCAAAAGAAAGTATCTTAGACACATCCTCGATCGTTCGTCCATAGCATCTTCCAGCTCGAGTCTCCGGCAAAGCGGCACCGCAACCACGGAAACACCATCACCGCCTCCTACTTTGTTCACCCCTATCATCATCAAGCTTGCATCTCCATTCGTTTGCAAGGTGCGATTTAGTTACTCTGTTCTTGCGTAGGTTTTATGTTGAAATTTCTGTGTGAGAAGTTGAGGGATTAGCTTCGAATTTTAAGTTAGCGGAGAATCTAGGTTAGATTTTGGTTTAGGATAAAGGTGATGGTAAGAGGAGTGGCTATTTCATGGCGGCAATGGGGTCTCCCGTTGTTTGCTCAGAGCGGAGGTGGCTAGGGAAGGAGAGTCGTGATGAGGATTGTAGCAACGGCGGGTGGTGAGTGCGAAGGCGAGGCTTGTGCGGCGGCGGTGAGAATGAAAGAGTAGGGCTTGTTGGGAGAAGAAGATGGAGGATTGAAAAAGGGTGATGGCGCGGTTAGGGTTTCACGGCGGCGGCGGGGAAAGCAAAAGGGGGCTAGGGTTCTTGGTGTGTGAGAGAGAAGAGAGACGATGAATGTGAGAGAGGGAGAGGGGTCTGTTCTGTTTTAAGAATAATAAAAATCTAATCTTATTAGTTATGGTTATTAATTATAAATTAAGGGTTGTTTAATGATAAATCAATTCTTTGAACCAATATTAATGTACCATGAAATCACTTAAAAAATTTTAATCCACATTAATCTCAAGATTAAATGTAATCTCAAGATTAAAGGTCTTGTTTTTTTTTTCCAGGATAAATATACTTTGGCCCTGCGAACTCGCTTTTAGCACCCCCAAAACGAGCCCAATTCATTTTTAACTTAAGAATATTTATATTTCTACCCCCCCAAAAAAGCCTGCATTCTGGGCCTCATAATGGCTGTTCGCACCCCCATGAACAAGCCTAGTGTTTTATTAATCTAAAAGCAATTTCTAGAGGCACCCCCTAGGATTTCCATTTAGAATTTTAAATTCTACCTTCATACCATTTTAATTTAATTCATAAAGAAATAGTAAAACACATACTAAAATTCAATAAAAAATATATTAGGATTTTAGGTCAATTTAGAAACATGCTCAATTTTCATTTTCTGAATTTAGTCAATTTTCGATTTAATTTCGATTTTTTTAATTTAATTGGTTTATATTGAAGTTCCACTTAGACACATAAATTTGTACAATTTCTTTCTGCCACTTCCCATAACATTTTTGATCCATTCTTTTTGCTATGATTAAAGGACAAACAGGAGTACCTAGAATATTTTTTGTATATTTTTTAGGGCATTTTTTCTACTGTTTTGGTAATATAATTTGTGTAAATTTGTGATTGAACGTTAGGTAAGTTTAGATGACCATTTGACATAGTTAGGATTAGAATTTATAAGAGATTTTTTAACATAGTGTTATAATCAGGTTTAAGACCTTAGGAATTTAATTTCACATTTTTTCCATGACTTTTAATATTTTTTGGCATTTAAATTCATTTCCATCATATTGTGCATATTCATGGTTCATATCATTCACTAACTATTCTCTTTTTTGTGCAAGGTATTTTTCAAGGTTTGGCTTATGGACTTGGATATTATTTCGTGCCTCAATTATGTTTGTATGCTTTGTGATGTAATAGCTTAGAACTTGTACGTTTGTATAGTTTCTTTAATTAGGTTAGAAAAGATAAAATGAATCGATAGAAAACCAAATATCAAAAAATGAAGTAAATAAAACTCGATCCAAAGTTGAGTAAGTTTTCAAATAAATAAATAAAGTCGCATGTGACATTAGGGTTCCTCGATTACCAGCGTTCCATTCCATTCAACCAAAAGCAAGCCTTGTATGTTTCACACCATAAGTCGCGCGTCTTAGCACCACGCAACCGACCCACCCGATCCATCGTTTCATCTTATTTACATTTCATACACGTTTTACCCACCATGACTTAGGAGGACCATATTGTTCATTATTGCCTTTTATATTCTCATTTCTAGTCTTATAGCTCTTAGGTAGATTTAATTTCAAACCTCACTAACCATAGGTTATCCATGAATTCAATTAACTTAGGGTAAGTCTAGTTTCCCTTAGAAGTTTTCCTTTTATAACTTGAGTCTCTCTTCTCATCTTAAAAAGAAAATCAAAACACTTAATAAAGGAAAAGGTGTACAATGCGCCACGAGCCTTAAGCTATACGGGAAATGATTAGTGGAGGTCTCCTTCACTCTTCTAGGATGCTTTACAAACGTTCCATTGGGGGCGATCTTGGAAAGTATTCGCTCCTGTGTCATAGTCTTTAGTGTTGTACATTCAATAAACACAAATTCAAAACACTTCTTCTAAAAAACAACAAACCAAGAAGTCACGTCTTCTCATCTCATCTCATACTCTTTGCGGACGAACATGACTTGTCTCGACAGTTCAAACAGCGATACGGTAAACACCCTCGAGTCAGAGCTGGTAACACCTGAGCTAGAGTTATGGCAACGTCATCATAAAAACCACAAACAAGTGTAAGCCTTAGTTAGACGAACTACGGCGTCTCTGATCCTCATTTATCCCGATGAGGTACGTAGGCAGTGGGGTAGGGCCCATTCGAGCACAATCTTTCTTTTTCCCTACATTTTCCCCTTTATTCCCATTTTCCAATTCCATTTCTCTTCTCATTTCCACTTCATTCCAGATAGCCATTCTTTCATTCAAACAACATATTATTTCTCACCCTTTGAAAACAGACTTATAAGCGTGGATCCCGTCGGGTACGGCAGACGGATTGGGGTGCTAATACCTTCTCAATTCGTAACCGACTCCCGTATCCAGATCTTTGGTTCGCAGGACCTTGTCCTTTCCTTCTTCCTCTGGTTTGTGCAACATTACCTTTCCCATTCCTTTGGGATAAAAATGTCTGGCTGGCGACTCTAACCTTTCCGCGCCACTTTCGCGTTTGTACTAGGATGAAAATCCCGGGAGCGACAGCTGGCGACTCTGCTGGGGACTTTTAGAAATTCTAATTTCCCCTTTGAGAGTCAATCCTAGCGCTTGTCTGTTTTGTCTTCTTTGGGTGCTTATTCATTCGCTGTTATGCTTTAGTTTAGCTTTACTGTTTTGATTACAGTTTATCGCTTTCCTTTATAGCTTTATTTACAGCTTTCTGCACTTTACTTTACTGTCGCATATACTGGCATATACTGTACTGGCTGTTCTGGTTTTCCTTGGCGGGATGGGATTATTGTGAGATAAGCCAAATACCCGGCTTGAGTATACACATAGGATTTAGAGTGGGCAGTCGTGTGGCTTGCGTGGTCTTGAGCACGTGTAGTTTTAACGAGTCCCACACCCAGATCAGGCTCTCTTGGGATATGTTCTATACTGCCTAGGCAGACCATAGAATGTTCCCACCTGAGCTGCTAACACTAGGAACCGATCATCGAGGACCTTAGTGGAAACAACCCTCTCCAGTGGTGACAATGGCAGACCGCATTTCGTGGCAAACCCATTCGCACCCGAGGGCCCACTAGGAAATCGCATAGGATGACCTTGTTCTCTCGTAGGAACCTGGTTAAAGCAACTGGTCGTATGACGGTAGTATTGTACCCTTCGGGATGAATGTACTATTGTTTCTCGACTTCAGTGCTTTAAGCCGGGAACTTATGAGGGATGCTTGTTTTTCCGGAATTCAGCTGAGGCCTCCCTGAGTAGTACATAATGCCAAACCGATTCCCTGATTTGGTCATGAGCCATTTCTCGGAAATGGTGAACGTATTATTGCTATTCGGCTTTGAGAGTCCGTGATGTTGACCCGTAGTAGCATACCCGTGAGATTGGGAGGGGTTTACAGGTTTGCAGGAAAACTAAACCTTCAACCTACCTTGCTCTTGACACTTGGGTTTTCTTCCGACACATACTTATGATCTGGTATTCTTGACAGTCGGTATTCAGGCAAAATCAGAAGGCAGTACAACAGTACCCAGTATATGCAACAGTGATCACATGCCATTGCATTGCATCACATCATCCGCATACTTGCATTCCTAACGCATGTTTATTCATTTGCAGGGTTGCATATCCCGTCCTTGATTCCGGTTGTGGGTATTGATCTATGAGCATGGAATCCAAGAAGAAGACCAAGTGTATTATCTCCTACATGGTTTATCAGCCTGTTGTGAAAGAAATTCTCAAAGTAAAGGCCTTAGCTCCTCCAGAAGTTCTGAATGTCTTCAAGCAGGATTACGGGTGGATTTTGTATTTCATAGAGCCCATCAGTGACTATGCTTTCAGAGGGATGCACACCTTGCTACAGTTTTATGATCCACAGCTTAGATGCTTCGTACTTTCTGATTTTGTGTTGGCACCTACATTAGAGGAGTATTCGAGCATCCTGAGAGTTTCCGTGAAGGACTGTGCACCATTCTTTGGGACCAAGATTGATCCCGACTTCAAAGATGTAGCAACTGCTCTTTATTTGAGCAAGTCATTATTGGAAGACCGGATTGATAGCAAAGGAGGCTTCCGAGGATATCATTTGAGTTTCTTGTTAGATGAGGCTACCAAAGCAGCTGAGGCAAAAAGTTGGAGTACCTTCAATGCGATCCTAGCTTTGTGTATCTATGGAATCACTTTGTTCCCGAACATGCCCAACTTCGTGGATGTTGATGCTATTCGCATTTTCATAGCAAAGAATCCTATTCCTACTCTCTTAGGTGATCTCTACCACTATGTGCATTATAAGAATGAGAAGCGAAGGGGTGGAATGTTGAATTGTTGTGCGACTATATTCTACAAGTGGTTCACACGCTTTCTTCCGCAATCAGGAGCTTTTGAGAAGACGAAGAACACTCTTGAATGGTCTGAACGATTGATGGGCTTACAAGCAAAGGACATTATCTGGGTTAATCAGGGTTTACAGTGCATTGACATTCTTCATAGTTGCGGAGGATTCCCTAATGTTCCATTGATCGGGAGGAAAGGGGGAATTAATTACAACCCTTCTCTCACGGTTCGACAGTTTGGGTATGCCTTAAAGGAACCACCAGCTGCTGTGGACATCACAGAGTCCTTGTACTTCCAATCAACGGATGGATTCAAGATTGCTCAGAAAGCTTCTAATGCTTGGCATAGTCGAAAGACAAGAGGGAAGAAGACTTTGGGAGTAGGGAATTGTCGAATGTATCCACCGTTTGCGGAATGGTTAAGAGAACGGGTTGAAGTGTTACTGTTACCATTTGGGCCTGCGCCTCTTCTATATCCCACAGTCATTGAACAACCTACCACAGTTAGCATTGAAGAGTTCAACAAGATGAAGACGGAAAGAGACGGGTTGTTAATGGAGAATGCACAGTTGGGTCAGGAGCTTGCTAAAGCTAATCACGCTAGACTTGAGATTGAGTGGAAATCTCAAGAAGATGCTGAGAGGCATGCTATTGCAAGGAAACAGTGTGAGGTTGAGTTAGCTAGGTATGAGAGGTTCGAGTTTGCTACTAGAAGTTCTTCCAAGGAACACATTGACACTAGAAGGCAACTGGATCAGAAGACCTTGATGTTTGAGAACATGAAAAAGAGACATACTGCCTACAGGATCAAAAGAGAGGAACAAGACAAAGTTCAAGCTGAAGAGATCACAAGTAAGCTAAAGGAGAAAGATGAAGAGATGGCCGATAAGTTGAGAGAAAAAGATGAAGAACTTGCTAAATCCCGAGAAGAAGCTGCTTACTACAAGCGGATGATGATTTGCTATCAGAAGAAGTTGAAGAGGTTTGAAGACAACCAGGTGCAGACAAAGGAGTTGGTAGAAGTTCCAAAGGCAGGACCGATCATTGACTCAGATCTAGATGGAGGATCGCATTGACAAAGACATCTTTCTGTTTGCTTGTATGTTGTGGGATTACCATCAGGACTGTTGATGGAATCTTTATATCATTGTACTTCTGTTTGAATCCATGCTTTTGGTGTTTTGACTATATCAACAAAGTTCTTATCATAAAAAGGTCTCTTTACTATCATTATGTGTTCTCACTTTGTGATCACCGACACATCTGACACATTTGCAAAAACACGTCGGTCTTCGTATTCTTGGAATTGTTTGGCACGTCTGCTACACACACGCACCTTATATTATCAACACCGCTTGTTATTTATAGCAAAAAGAGCTTCTGTCTTCATCAAACTCACAAAACTGGAATCAGGGGATGGGATGCCCTAAAAATGAATCAACATGCCATAGCATTCATTTCCTGCATACCATATTCTTGTATTTTTGCAGGTTACCCAGGGTTTCTAACTTATTTGATTGCAGGCAATATAGCTGGTCAACGCGTTCACCGATATCCGACTAAAAGAAACCGAGTAAGGATGGCTGATCGAATGCAGACTGATCTCAATGAGCTCCGACAGAGGATGAATCAGTTCATGGAAATGATGACTGGCATGGCCCAGAACCAGGAGCGTCTCCGGTTGATGGTTGAGCAACCTCATGGGAATGTTAATACGGGAACACCGACTGAGAATGTGGATTCTAACGCTGCCCGTAATGGAGAACCTAATCCAAATAGGACCACAACACGTAATGCAGGTTTAGAAGACAATCAAGAGGACCAGTTCACTCTACTAGATGCTGATATGGGTAACATGAATGAGATCAACAATCGCAGGTATGAAGAGCTGTCAGAGAAGATCAAGGCCATGGAATGTCAGAATTCCTTGGGTATCGATGTAACCAGTCTCGGGTTAGTACCAGGAGTCAGAATCCCTCCCAAGTTCAAGGCACCATTGTTTGATAAGTATAACGGCAGCACGTGTCCTAGGACTCACATTCACGCGTACTTTGGAAGAATCTCGGCTCACACTGATGACGAGAAACTTTGGATGCATTTCTTCCAAGACAGTTTATCTGGAGCTTCGTTGAGCTGGTACATGAAGTTGAGTCGGGTCTCCATTCGAAGTTGGAAAGATCTAGCTGAGGCATTCCTCAAGCAGTATCAATACAACATTGATATGGCTCCGAATCTCACCCAGTTGCAGAACTTGTCTCAAGGACCTAAGGAGAGTTTTAAGCAGTATGCCTAGAGGTGGCGTGAGCTGGCCGCACAGGTTCAACCCCCATTGCTGGATCGGGAAATGGCCGACATGTTTATGGGCACCTTGCAGGGTGTTTACTTGGATCGTTTGGTCGCCTGCCCGTCCATTGGTTTTTCAGATATCGTCATTGCTGGAGAAAGAATAGAGAATTTTCTGAAAATGGGAAAGATCCAGGATGCAAGCAGTGCTAGTTCTTCCGGTGTGAGAAAGCCTTTTGGCAACAGCCAAAGAAGAAGAGAAGGCGAGACGAATGCTGTGTATAGAGGCCGAGACAGAAGTTATTCTCAAGGTTACCACCAAATAGCTGCGGTGACTATTACTCCACAGGTTCAACAACAACGGCCACAGGTTCAACAACAACGACCACAGGGTCAGCAACAACAGGTACAGAGACCGTTTCAGGAAAGAACAAGAGCGAGGAACCGCATACTTGATCCCGTCCCATGCCCATATGCTGTATTGCTCCCAGAGCTGCTAAAGTTGAACTTGGTTGAGCTTCGTACCATGAGACCTCCTGCTCCTGACAATCTACCTCCGAATTTCGATGCTAGTGCCAGGTGCGAATTCCATTCAGGTGCCCAGGGGCACAGTATTGAGAAATGTTGGGCTTTTCAGAACAAGGTACATGACTTAGTTGACTCCAAGGCGATCAATTTTGCTCCTCTCCCAAATGTACTCCAGAATCCGATGCCCAGTCATAATGGAACCGGTGTCACGGTTATTTTACCAGATGGTTCACGTTAAGTTGAAGTCTTCAAGTTGATCACCCAGGACGCCAGGGTATTCATGAAGCAAATAAAGCCAGCAGTATTCAAATACTCTCAGTGATGGCATTTATGTGTTTGCTTTTTTTTCATTGTTCATTTTTCATCCCTATTGAGGGGAACTACGTCGCTCTGATTCTTCATTGGTCATCAGTCAATGGAGATACGTAGGCAGAAGATCGTCAGGTCTTTCCGAGCAACCTTATGGGGCAACTTTACTCCCCAGCTGCACTCTTTCCTTCAGATGTCTCGTGTCAGAGTCAGAATAGCTAGAAGAAGAGGTATGACTGCCATGGTTAGGTATATCACTGCGAATTGAAAATTACCAGTCTGTGAAAGAGCTATTGATCGTTGAAAGTATCCAAGACTGACAGGTCCAGACGGAGCCAAGTCTCCTCAACTACGACAATATTCAGTTTCTTTATTGCATTTCCATTTGTAGTTTCTTTTATATGTTAAACATCTGTCTACTTGTATGAAATTTGTTTTCTTTTGAATGTTAGCAATAATAAAACTCACATGTTTTTCTTGAAGTAAATTCATTTGCATTCCCTTATAATTTTGCATGTGTACATCACAATACCAATTGTCATGCTTAAATTCTATGAAAGGAGAATGACGAAACAAAAACGCAAAATCTCTAATTGTGTGCTCTCAAGTAAGACCCTGTTGACGATGTACAGGCATTGTTTCAAATCCTAAACACTGGAGATATAAGGAAGATAGACCCTCGCTAGCCCCTTTGAGCCTTGAAGTAGGAGTTTATTTTCAAATGAAAAAAACCTCACATGTAACCTAGGGGCAGGGTAGACGTCAGCTAGTCAGACCAAGCTTTCAGAATTTCATAAAGAAGTGTATTTGAAGATCCGTTGCATTCTACTATGCTAATCAAGAGGTCCAAAGACCCGAAACCACAATGGTTATCCAAGTCAAAAGGTCCAAAGATTGAAAACCACAATGGTTATCCTTCGACGACCACAGAATGAGGCAGTCACAACCCTCACGAAGCGATCAAGACAAACAATGTCACACGACTTGTTCAAAATGCAAAAAAAAGAAAAGAAAAGAAAAGGCCCGCTAAGTCGAAACTTGAAAACAAGCTACTTAGGCAAAAGTTAGGGCATCCCGCTGGACTCCACAATCAAAGATTCACAAGAATCAGTCCAGGCAAAAGTTAGGGATAAGCAAAATAACGCAAAAGCGAAAGACAGAAAGGATTACATAAGAAAGATCCTCAAATAAGAACAAAGTCGTGTGACACAGACATGAAAGACAGAGGATTGACTGACTCTCAACAATAACCTGATTGGTGCTTGAATTAATAACAGCAATGGTTCCTCAATCAACACGAAACCTTTATGAAAGATGAATGCTTGTGAAAACTAGCTGAATGTAGGAATGGAGAACATCACGAAGAGTGGGTGGGCACAAATAATTTTGAGCCTATATCCTTTGTTTCTATAACCGTGAACCAAGCCACAATACAACCCTTAAAAGTCCTAACTGAAACAGGGTTAATTTGAGAGCACGCTACCACGAGACCGCGTTCCTGACTCCTATGAGTTGTGCTAAAAGACATTTGTTGGTATTGCATGTACATACTCTCATTCAAAATAAGGTTGTATCTTAACCAGTGATTCTCTCACGAAGGTTAAACGATCCATTTTCAAAACTTCAAGTTTAACATGTGTGTTGCATTAGAATTTTCATTCTAAGAATAAACATTTTTTGCTTGCATACATTTGTTTAGCATCATAAGTGGTTCACATGCGGAAATTCAATCCAGAAACTTAAGCTTGCCAAGTTGAGAAATCCAAAACTTCTGAAAGACTGTCACGTCAAGGTGCACTTTTCCGAAAAAGCTTCATTGAGCAAGGACTTTCCCAACTAGTCATGGTAAGAGCTAGCCAATCCGGGGCAGTCACGTCGAGCAAATCTCTTCAAAATTAAAGTACTGAGCCAAACCGGGGCAGTTACATCGAGCAATCTCTTCAAATTTCAGTCAAACTGGGGCAATCACCTCGAGATTCAGATCTCTCCAAGAGCGAAGATCAGTCAGTCAGGCGCAAAGCTATTCAAATACTCGTACTGGGGCAGGCCACTCCAATAGTACGATAGTTCATTCTTTCCCGAAGGCAGACGATCGGAAGCATTCACCCGGAGTTTAGAACACCGTGGGCACTTGTCAAGACGACTATCTCGTTCAGCACTTCTGACAGACACAAGCTCGTCTACCTTGGCAATGGTTATCTCCTCAGCAAGGTTGTTACGCTAGTCCATGCAGTCGTTATGATACCTAAGAGTTTAAGACACCAAGTCTTTTGTAAAATCCTCTTGAGGTAAAATCCATATGGAAGCAACTGATCCCCAACACGAGACAACTTGAAATCTTTCCTCCTCAGCAGGACGTGTCTCGGTGTTGTCATCTCCAACAGGCAATAAAAGTTATCCTCACTAAAGTCAGCACTTTTTCCTTCAGATGGTTTCCTTGATCTCGGTTCCTCAACAGATCCAAGGCAATTCCTATTCCCCTAGAAGATTTCAGATAAATCATTCTCCTCCCCAGCAGATCCATAAGAGTGGATAATCCCCAATAGTCGAGGTATCCCCAGGCACGGCCCTCGAATCTAAAAGTCCGATTTATTTTCGGCAAAGGTGATAATTCGGGACAGATGAATTATTCACGCTCTTCTCCGACAGAGATGTTATCCCCACAGGACTTCTTGGGATCGAATACGCGATCAATGTGTTTCCCCACAGAGTTAACAGGGACTTATTACTTCCGCGTCAGGAATTTCTTTTACATTCACATCAGTTTATTAAAGATACTCAAGACATAACATCCCCAGTGTCATGGGGCAACATACCATGCAATTCGACATATGCAAAGTCCAGCCGCAGACTGGCCAAAGTCCATCTTCGGGTGGCAAGTTTCAAAAGTCCACCCGCAGTGTGGCAAATCTCTAAAGTCCCCCGCAGTGGGCAAAAGTCTCCCGTAGTGAGCAAAAGTCTCCCGTAGTGAGCAAAAGTCCAGCCGCAGACTGGCCAAAGTCCATCTTCGGGTGGCAAGTTTCCAAAGTCCCCCGCAGTGGGCAAAAGCCTCCCGTAGTGAGCAAAAGTCTCCCGTAGTGAGCAAAAGCCTCCCGTAGTGAGCAAAAGTCCAGCCGCAGAATGGCCAAAGTCCATCTTCGGGTGGCAAATTCCCAAAGTCCACCCGCAGTGTGGCAAATTCCCAAAGTCCACCCGCAGTGTGGCAAATTTCCAAAGTCTCCCACAGTGAGCAAAAGTCTCCCACCGTGAGCAAAAATCCAGCCGCAGACTGGCCAAAGTCCATCTTAGGGTGGCAAGTTTCAAAAAATCTCCCACAGTGAGCAAAAGTCCAGCCGCAGACTGGCCAAAGTCCATCTTCGGGTGGCAAGTTTCAAAAATCTCCCACAGTGAGCAAAAGTCCAGCCGCAGACTGGCCAAAGTCCATCTTCGGGTGGCCAGTTTCAAAAATCTCCCGCAGCGAGCAGAAGTCCACCCGCAGTGTGGCAAACCCTTAAAGTCCACCCGCAGTGTGGCAAACCCTTAAAGTCCACCCGCAGTGTGGCAAATTATCCAGCAATCCACCCGCAGTGTGGTAAAGTATCTGAAGCCCAACCGCAGATTGGCAAAAGTCCATCCTCAGGGTGGCAAAGTATCTTAAAATTCTATCACAAGTTGATCAAAGTCCACCCACAGTGTGGCAAGTCGTTATTTATCTAATCCAATAATACACCATTAAGGCATTGTTGCAGCCTATCAAAGTTCACCCGCAGCGTGACAAGTCAGTAGCCATCTGACAACACCCAAAAGGCATCCCCTGTTCGTTATTCTTCACATCATAATTATATCCCAGCAGAGATCATTCGGTTGAGTTTATCTTCCCTGTTCCTTTGCCGCAGAGTGCAAATTTTCTGGTTGTTTCTCGTATTCAACCCCTGCATACTTCAAATGTTTGAAAGCAACTGCTATCATCCATTCAAGTCTACAGTGATTGAATAGGGGCAGCTGTAACACCCCAAAATTTGCCCTCCTATTTTTATTATTAACCTAATTGGCTCGTGTTTGATTTCATCTGCATTGTTTAGTAGGCCATCACTTTGTCTTTGTTCATTGGGATGAAATCACTAAAACATGGGATCAGGCTTTTTCTGGTGATAGGGATTTTTCGGTTCAAAAGTGATTCATTTGGTTATTACACTCAATGCAAGGTTGAGCTCTTGTTATTATGATCACTTTATCACCTAATGTTATTTCTTAGAGGCTTCAAGAAATTAGACCTTTTATCATCGTTCTCAATAGAAAGAGCTATGGACTAGGTTGGTTCATCGCGATCTAAATGATAATGAGAAAGCTTGAAGATTTGTTGCAAGCATGGCCATTGATTTCAATTTAAGTGAAGTATTAATGACGTCTAGTATTCAAGGTCTTAGCGTTCAAATAAATTCTGAGTGATAGTTGGTGTCGCCATCCATTCAACATTGAATTCAAATTTGGTTAATCATGGCAAAAGAATCCAATTTTTATTCAAAATCCAAGTGATAGTTGTGCCATATAGGTTATGTTAGCAAATAATATATTTTTTTCTTGGGTCCAAGGAATAATACAATTTTGTAGTCATTTATTCTAAAGCTATATGAGGACTTAGGTGAATTTGGAAGTGGCAAATAAAAAGTATATTTCAGCCAAGAGAAGAAGAAGAAAAGAACATATTACATCAGTCAAACTTAAGGACGGTTTGAATTATTCGGGTTGAAGTCACCAAATGTGCAGCTAGACAATGGAGTTCGAAATCCTTACAGAAGAAATGTGATTTGGATCTGTTTCTTTTATGGAAAGCATCATTAAATACACACAAGTCGGAATAAAAGCAGGAGACAAAGAAGAAACGCTTAGAAAGGCATATCAAACTCAAAAAATTCATAAAAAGAATTCTTTCAAAAGAATACAATTACACAGCCATAACGAGATTCATACAAGAAAAATCATTTACAAATTTTTCAATAGAAAACTTATTACAAAAGGGATCTGAAGAATGAACTTCAAAACAAAAAAAATATAACAAACTCTCACAATTGTAACTGATACAAAAACTCAATAATAGTTGTGATGGCTAACATAATCTGGAGTTGGATAAAGAATCAGTCGCAGGTTGTTAACAAACTCTCCAACCGCATCAATATTTCTCCCGCAAAATCGCCGAAAACTCAGCATTTTTGGACGGAAATCTCCCTTCAATCCCTTATGCTTACTTTCATAATTCTGCAAGTACCTACAAAAGAGAAAAGACTCAGAACTCAGCATATATCACAGAAAGGGGATTTCATATTAGAAAATCAAAAAAACAGAATGGCAATACTTGAAATCAGTTACAAATTCTAACAAACTATAACAAACTCAAATAACAGAAATTATCACCAGAAACTTCCGGAATCCACCGAATAATCTCTGCATATACTTTGGTTCACTCTTCAGAGATTTTTTCTTTTTGACTCGACATCATTTTCCTCTACCATTTCCTGCTCCATCTCATTGCAAATCTTCAACCATCCTTCATCAAAACCACCTTCAAGTCAACAAAATCCAGCACCGGCAAGAAAATCAGGAGAAAAAGAGTCGAAGCCTTTCCAATCTCCTCAATCCGCGGCTTCGTCTGTAACACCCTTCTAAACCCCGCGTAAAATATATGAATAATCAGAGTAATTTATCATGCATCTCAATTAGGGCGTCACACATAATTCAAAACATCATTTAACACCTGTCATACTCAATAACACTCGAAAATAAATTCATGTTTTTCAGATAAATTTTCACATTAGCATGTAGCAACGGATATACTTCAATCATATTTAAACATAAATATAGTTTCATACTCATCACTTAGGCCTAACAAACCAATATTCCACAATAGTCAAATAACAATAACAACATAATTAGAGTACATAAAGTATCTCTCGAAAACATGAATTGAATAACATCCCCAGTGTTACATGATCAGAGCATGACTCGACTCATATAAATAAACAAACTAAGCAAGCTACTCCAAAACGCTACCTCGATCTAGAAGCAATCCTACTCTTCGGTACCTGATCGATGTCGTACAAAACATCATTCCAACAGAAGGGTGAGAATTCATATAATTATTGAAATCATAAGATAATATATAATATATGGCATTCAAACATAATCGATTTATTCTCACACTTCCAAAGTTTATCAATCAGTTATCAATCGAAGAATCACCCTATTCACAAGTCCATACGCACACTTCACAAATTCACCAATCCATCAATGTACATAAACCACGTAATCTCATGATTCAATCATAAAAGAAAACAATGAGACTCGATGCAAGACTCAATGCAACTCATGCATGTGGTACCAATCACTTGTTATCATTTTTCGGTTTTTACATTTAAACCGGGTCCACTCCCTAGACCGATAACACACAAAAAGCCCATTCCCTAAGCTTTCAAACCCATTCCCTAGGTTTGGGACAAGTCACTAGCTCCCATGGAACTAACAAGCATTGTCTCTTGACACAAATGATGCATATGCAATTTCAACAATCATATGCAATTAAGACAATTCCCTAATCTTAATATTCATGCATATCTCAATAATTCGTCACATTCGAATTATCACACAATTGCACATACAAACATATTTTTAAATCACAAGATTCATCATTCCGATATTGTCACTACAATTACCGAACAACACACAAGGTATTAATGCAATTCAATCTCAATTTGCAAACACACGATACCGATTAACTATTTGGTATTTACTCTATCACTAAATCAAATTCAATATCCAATAAATATTCAACATTAATATCCAATAGCAATATTAATATTAAATAAATGTTTACTATTCAATTAAAATATTCAATATTAAATATTAAATGTTAACTAATATTTCATCATGTCGGTCTCCATTTTTATTTATCCTAGTTACTACTATCACCACTCCTGAGGCCATAACAGAGAGTATTCCCACTTGTTCAATTTCTCTACCAATTAATACTTTGGTACTGCAATTATTTTTATTGGACTTATCATTAATTAGCTTCTCTTGTTACCATAAAATGACATACAGGGTATATAATAAAATCTCACTCCATCCACACTACTAAAAGCATGCCAATGCCATCCTCCTTATCATAAAAATTAAAATGCCACTTCATCCAAATCTTGGCATCAAATTGGGTTATATATAATATATTTTATTTATTCTAAGTTAATACTACATAGGTACACTACTACTAATTATCTTCATTTATTTATTAAAAAAAAAATGGTGTCTACAAAGTATATAAGGTATATAATGACTGTCTCACTATCCATCTAACTACTAAAAAAAAAACTTGTTCTATCAATATATCATAATTGCCTATGTTTTCACTTATTAATATATATATATATAAATCTTAAACAATTAAACAAAACTATGTCTGTACTACTCTACGATGCCATCAATTGGTATTCGCTCAAATCTGTAAAACTAAATTTTCGCTACTGTGCATTCTGAATATAATTTCACTTCCAAATCATAATGGGTCTCTAAACTATACCAACATATCAATCCAAAATATCAAATTTCATCACCAATCAAAGTTTATTAGTAAAACTAAAATTTATCAAAATAATAAAAAGAATTTGGGGTTTTACCTAGCCACATTTCAACCCATTTTATATTATCCAACAATCCCAATAATTTAATGAAAACTCACCCTTACCTTGGATTTTCTTGAACTCTCTAACTTGTTCTTGAGCTTTCTTCCCTTCTTCCTCTCCTAGCCTCTTCTATCTCTACTCTTTCTATTCTTTCCCTCTTCTATTAAACCCTAACTCTTTCTCATAATCATTTTATTCACTTATTGGGCTTTCCACCCACCCATTCACTTACTATTTACACACTCATTTGGCCCAATAAATCAAATATACTAAATCTATTTTATTCCACTAAATAAATTAAATCTACTAAATTAAATAATTCAATCAAATAATTAAATTATTTCAAATGAACTGAATAAATAAATAAATTAAATTAACTCACATCATTTAATTAAATCAATTAGTCACAAAGTCACACATTTAATTAATAAATAACTAATTATAAAAATTGGGGTGTTACAACTCTCCCCCACTTAAAAGATTTTCGCCCTCGAAAATTACCTCAAACGAATAACTCGGGATAAGACTCCCTCATTTTACTCTCAAGTTCCCAAGTCACATTTCCACCTGCAGGTCCTCCCCAAACGACCTTCACCAAAGTGATCTCTTTACCTCGAAGTTGCTTCAACTCCCGATCTTCAATCCGCAATGGTGAGGTCTCAACTGTCAGGTTATCTCTCACCTGCACATCATCTACTTGGACTACATGAGACGGATCCACAATGTATTTCCTCAACTGAGATACATGGAACACATCATGGAGATTAGCAAGCGACGGTGGCAAAGCAATTCGATAGGCTACTTCTCCTATCCTTTGTAAGATCTGATAAGGACCAATAAAACGTGGTGTCAACTTGCGCGACTTCAACGCTCTACCGACACCAGTTGTCGGAGTAACTCGAAGAAACACATGATCTCCCTCTTGGAATTCAAGTGCTTTCCTCCTCTTGTCATGATAACTTTTCTGACGACTCTGAGAAATCTTCATCTTCTCCTGAATCATCTTAATCTTATCCGTTGTTTGTTGAACTATCTCAGGTCCAACCACCGCACCTTCTCCAGACTCATACCAACACAATGGCGTCCTACACCTCCTACCATACAAGGCTTCAAACGGCGCCATACCAATACTCGAATGAAAACTGTTATTGTAAGTAAACTCAATCAAAGATAAGTAGTTATCCCAAGTTCCTCCCTTTTCCAAAACACAAGCTCTCAAAAGATCCTCAAGTGATTGAATCGTCCTCTCCGTCTGACCATCAGTCTGCGGATGATAAGCAGAACTCAAACACAACTTAGTACCCAAAGCACTTTGTAAACTCTCCCAAAATCTTGATGTGAACCTTGGATCTCTATCTGATACAATGCTAGACGGAATACCATGCAAACTGACAATCCTCTCGATATACAACTTTGCTAACTTTTCCAACGGGTAATCTATCCTTATCGGAATAAAGTGAGCAGATTTCGTCAACCTGTCCACAATAACCCAAATAGCCTCCAAATTACTCGGTGTCCTAGGTAAACCAGATACAAAATCCATATATATGTTATCCCATTTCCACTCAGGAATAGCTAATGGTTTCATTAAACCCGACGGTTTCTGATGCTCAATCTTTGACTTCTGACAAGTCAAACAAGAATACACAAACTCTGCAATATCCTTCTTCATACAAGGCCACCAAAACACTTTTCTCAAATCTTGATACATCTTAGTCGCACCCGGATGAATACTCAATCCACTATGATGACCTTCTTCAAGAATACTTTTCTTCAATTCTGCAATATCCGGAACACAAACTCGATCACGACACTTCATGATACCATTCACATCAATCCGAAAATCACCTCCTCGGCCTTGATTGATCAAAGTTAATCGATCTACCAAACCCAAATCAGATTTCTGACCTTCTCGAATCTCGTCAAGAATACCACTTGTAAGCTTCAACATACCAAGCTTAACTCCATAAGAAGTCTCTTCACAAACCAAACTCATGTCTCGAAATTGTTCAATCATTTCCAACTCTCTAACCATCATCATCGACATATGCAAAGACTTCCGACTCAATGCATCGGCTACCACGTTTGCCTTACCCGGATGGTAATTTAAACCAAAATCATAATCCTTCAGAAGTTCCAACCATCTTCTTTGCCTTGCATTCAATTCTTTCTGATCAAAGAGATACTTCAAACTCTTATGATCACTAAAGACCTCAAATCTCGATCCGAACAGATAATGCCTCCAAAGCTTTAACAAAAACACAACAGCGGCCAACTCTAAGTCATGCGTCGGATAATTCCTCTCGTGAACTTTAAGTTGCCTTGAAGCATAAGCTACAACTTGCTGATTTTGCATCAATACACCTCCCAAACCCATCAACGAAGCATCACAATACACAACAAACGGTTCTGCCGGATTCGGCAAAATTAAAACAGGGGCTGTCGTCAACCTCCTCTTAAGCTCTTGGAAGCTTTCTTCACACTTTGTATCCCAAACAAAAACATGACCTTTTCTAGTCAACTGAGTCAATGGCAAAGATAACTTAGAGAATCCTTCAATAAATTTTCGATAATAACCTGCCAAACCAAGAAAACTTCGAATCTCCAAAACTGATTTTGGAGTTTCCCATTGCGATACAGCTTCAACCTTCGACGGATCAACTGCAATTCCTTTACTTGAAATCACATGACCGAGGAAACTCACTTTCTTCAACCAGAACTCGCACTTAGAAAGTTTAGCATATAATTGTTTCTCCTTCAACACAGATAACACAATCTTCAGATGTTCAACATGATCCTCTTCACTCTTGGAATAAATCAAAATATCATCAATGAATACAACCACAAACTTGTCCAAATACGGATGGAAAATCCTATTCATGTACTCCATAAATACACCTGGTGCATTAGTCACACCAAATGGCATCACAGAATACTCATAATGACCATATCTCGTCCGAAAAGCAGTCTTCTGAATATCTCCAGCTTTCACACGAATCTGATGATACCCAGATCTCAAATCAATCTTACTAAACACACTCGCACCAACCAACTGATCCATCAAATCATCAATTCTCGGAAGTGGATATTTATTCTTGATAGTCACTTTGTTTAATTGTCGGTAATCCACACAAAGCCTCATAGTACCTTCTTTCTTCTTAACCAACAAAACAGGTGCACCCCATGGTGATACACTCGGACGAATAAACCTCTTCTCAAGTAGGTCTTCAAGTTGACTCTTCAACTCTTTCAACTCCGATGCGGACATACGATATGGAGCCATCGATATCGGACTAGTCCCAGGAACTAAGTCGATCATAAACTCCACCTCGCGTTCTGGAGGTAAATCACTTATCTCATCAGGAAAAACTTCTGGAAAATCACAAACAATTGGAAAAGCACCAACTTCTCCACTTTCCTCAACACTTAAAGTTGCCAACAACATAAACATCTTGGAACCATCTTGCACTGACTCATTCACTTGCTTGGCAGACATAAATAAGTCTTCTTCGTCCTCAGGTTTAAGAAAAACAACTGACTTATCAAAACAATTAATATAGACATGGTTGAACTCCAACCAATTCATCCCAAGTATAATATCCAGTTGATCTAAGTGAAGACACACTAAATCCATGTCAAAGTCTTTACCAAAAATACTCAATGGACAATTCAAACACACATATGGGGTAGTTACTGATCCCATAGCAGGGGCATCAATAACCATACCACCACCCATAATAGTCAACTCAAGATTCAATATTTTAACACAATCCAAAGAAATAAAAGAATGTGTAGCTCCAGTATCAATTATAGCTATCAAAGGTATACCATTAATGAAACACGTACCTCTGATCAATCGATCTTCACTAGTCGTCTCAGATCCAGATAGAGCAAACACTTTCCCTTTCGTTTGAGCCTTCTTTGGTTTGTCACACTTGGTACTAATGTGCCCTTGCTCGCCACAGTTGTAGCAAGTCACACTCGCACCACTCCTGCACTCTAAAGCCTTGTGGCCAGGCTTGCCACACTTGAAACATTTCTTCTCCACACTTGTGCACTCAGAAGCACGATGTCCTTCCTCACCACACCTAAAACATTTCACCGGGGTGGAAAATCCTCCCCCACTCGGCTTCTTGCCATAACCAGCTTTTTGTTTACCTTTGTCACCAGAAGTCACATACGGTTTCCCTCTGAATTGGCCTTTTCCTTTCTTATCACCCATACTTTTGTAGTGAGCTGATCGAGCCCGACTATCTTCATCATAGATCCTACTTTTGTTCACCAACTCAGAATATCGCCTAATCTCTTGATAACCAATGGCTTGCTTGATTTCAGGTCTCAAACCATTCACATACTTAAGACATTTTGATCTCTCAGCATTAGTAGTGTTGTAGTGAGGACAAAACTGAATCAACTCTTCAAATCTTGCTGCATACTCAGCCACAGTTAAGTTACCTTGCTTCAATTCAAGAAACTCAATTTCCTTCTTTCCACGTACATCTTCTGGAAAGTACTTCTCCAGAAATGCCTCTCTAAAAACAGCCCAAGTAATCTCAACTTCGTCTTCTTCAAGTCTCCGACGAGTGTTACTCCACCAGTGCTCAGCTTCCTTCTCAAGCATATGGGTGCCAAACTGCACCTTCTGCGCATCTGAACAGTTCATCACTCGAAATATCTTTTCAATTGCATCCAACCATTCTTGTGCTTTATCAGGTTCATACCTTCCCATGAACTTTGGTGGATTGTTCCTCTGAAACTTTCCCAAAGCACGAAACTCATCATCAGTGTTGTTCACACCATTCACATTGACTTGAGGCATCTGCCCAATCGCTCCAGCCAACAACGCCAAAGCTTCAGCAAGTGCTCTATCATTCCTACCTGGAGCCATTGTTCTTGATTCCACAACAAAATCCTCATTAGAACAACAATACCAACACTACAACACAAAATAAACACACAGACAACTTGGTCAACTGACCGACCTTGCTCTGATACCACTAATGTAACACCCTTCTAAACCCCGCGTAAAATATATGAATAATCAGAGTAATTTATCATGCATCTCAATTAGGGCGTCACACATAATTCAAAACATCATTTAACACCTGTCATACTCAATAACACTCGAAAATAAATTCATGTTTTTCAGATAAATTTTCACATTAGCATGTAGCAACGGATATACTTCAATCATATTTAAACATAAATATAGTTTCATACTCATCACTTAGGCCTAACAAACCAATATTCCACAATAGTCAAATAACAATAACAACATAATTAGAGTACATAAAGTATCTCTCGAAAACATGAATTGAATAACATCCCCAGTGTTACATGATCAGAGCATGACTCGACTCATATAAATAAACAAACTAAGCAAGCTACTCCAAAACGCTACCTCGATCTAGAAGCAATCCTACTCTTCGGTACCTGATCGATGTCGTACAAAACATCATTCCAACAGAAGGGTGAGAATTCATATAATTATTGAAATCATAAGATAATATATAATATATGGCATTCAAACATAATCGATTTATTCTCACACTTCCAAAGTTTATCAATCAGTTATCAATCGAAGAATCACCCTATTCACAAGTCCATACGCACACTTCACAAATTCACCAATCCATCAATGTACATAAACCACGTAATCTCATGATTCAATCATAAAAGAAAACAATGAGACTCGATGCAAGACTCAATGCAACTCATGCATGTGGTACCAATCACTTGTTATCATTTTTCGGTTTTTACATTTAAACCGGGTCCACTCCCTAGACCGATAACACACAAAAAGCCCATTCCCTAAGCTTTCAAACCCATTCCCTAGGTTTGGGACAAGTCACTAGCTCCCATGGAACTAACAAGCATTGTCTCTTGACACAAATGATGCATATGCAATTTCAACAATCATATGCAATTAAGACAATTCCCTAATCTTAATATTCATGCATATCTCAATAATTCGTCACATTCGAATTATCACACAATTGCACATACAAACATATTTTTAAATCACAAGATTCATCATTCCGATATTGTCACTACAATTACCGAACAACACACAAGGTATTAATGCAATTCAATCTCAATTTGCAAACACACGATACCGATTAACTATTTGGTATTTACTCTATCACTAAATCAAATTCAATATCCAATAAATATTCAACATTAATATCCAATAGCAATATTAATATTAAATAAATGTTTACTATTCAATTAAAATATTCAATATTAAATATTAAATGTTAACTAATATTTCATCATGTCGGTCTCCATTTTTATTTATCCTAGTTACTACTATCACCACTCCTGAGGCCATAACAGAGAGTATTCCCACTTGTTCAATTTCTCTACCAATTAATACTTTGGTACTGCAATTATTTTTATTGGACTTATCATTAATTAGCTTCTCTTGTTACCATAAAATGACATACAGGGTATATAATAAAATCTCACTCCATCCACACTACTAAAAGCATGCCAATGCCATCCTCCTTATCATAAAAATTAAAATGCCACTTCATCCAAATATTGGCATCAAATTGGGTTATATATAATATATTTTATTTATTCTAAGTTAATACTACATAGGTACACTACTACTAATTATCTTCATTTATTTATTAAAAAAAAAATGGTGTCTACAAAGTATATAAGGTATATAATGACTGTCTCACTATCCATCTAACTACTAAAAAAAAAACTTGTTCTATCAATATATCATAATTGCCTATGTTTTCACTTATTAATATATATATATATAAATCTTAAACAATTAAACAAAACTATGTCTGTACTACTCTACGATGCCATCAATTGGTATTCGCTCAAATCTGTAAAACTAAATTTTCGCTACTGTGCATTCTGAATATAATTTCACTTCCAAATCATAATGGGTCTCTAAACTATACCAACATATCAATCCAAAATATCAAATTTCATCACCAATCAAAGTTTATTAGTAAAACTAAAATTTATCAAAATAATAAAAAGAATTTGGGGTTTTACCTAGCCACATTTCAACCCATTTTATATTATCCAACAATCCCAATAATTTAATGAAAACTCACCCTTACCTTGGATTTTCTTGAACTCTCTAACTTGTTCTTGAGCTTTCTTCCCTTCTTCCTCTCCTAGCCTCTTCTATCTCTACTCTTTCTATTCTTTCCCTCTTCTATTAAACCCTAACTCTTTCTCATAATCATTTTATTCACTTATTGGGCTTTCCACCCACCCATTCACTTACTATTTACACACTCATTTGGCCCAATAAATCAAATATACTAAATCTATTTTATTCCACTAAATAAATTAAATCTACTAAATTAAATAATTCAATCAAATAATTAAATTATTTCAAATGAACTGAATAAATAAATAAATTAAATTAACTCACATCATTTAATTAAATCAATTAGTCACAAAGTCACACATTTAATTAATAAATAACTAATTATAAAAATTGGGGTGTTACAACGTCAACACGACACTGTTATCGTCCCACCAATCTTTATCATCAACCGAAAAGCATCATCAGCACATCACCAATTCGCAAGTCGCCTTTGTGACACTTTCAACCTGCAGATTGGCCAATGGAAACAACAGCATCAATTCGATTCATTGATTCGCCATAGAATGAATGCGCATCACAATAATTTCATCACCATACTACGGAATCAAAAAAAAAGATGTGTAAAGTCTAACCTGCAAATCGTGAAACGTATCAAGAATTCCATTAACGAGCATCCAAAGTCATCCACAACGAGAGAAGGATCAAAGGAACCGCTCCTGCCGGCTTCAGCATCTCGCAGCTTTCTTTTTTCCATTTTTTCGAATAACTCCGCAGCTTTTACCATCATCTCAAATCAAGAACAGCTCGATCAACACGATATCAGGAGAAATAAAGACGAGTTCGAGATTAAGGTAATCAAACGGAATACTTACCTAGTGTACCACCCGCGGACAAATACGACAGGCGCTTCCCCGTCTTCGGCTTGCGATTGAAATCGAAGCAAAAGAAAGTATCTTAGACACATCCTCGATCGTTCGTCCATAGCATCTTCCAGCTCGAGTCTCCGGCAAAGCGGCACCGCAACCACGGAAACACCATCACCGCCTCCTACTTTGTTCACCCCTATCATAATCAAGCTCGCATCTCCATTCGTTTGCAAGGTGCGATTTAGTTACTCTGTTCTTGCATAGGTTTTATGTTGAAATTTCTGTGTGAGAAGTTGAGGGATTAGCTTCGAATTTTAAGTTAGCGGAGAATCTAGGTTAGATTTTGGTTTAGGATAAAGGTGATGGTAAGAGGAGTGGCTATTTCATGGCGGCAATGGGGTCTCCCGTTGTTTGCTCAGAGCGGAGGTGGCTAGGGAAGGAGAGTCGTGATGAAGATTGTAGCAACGGCGGGTGGTGAGTGCGAAGGCGAGGCTTGTGCGGCGGCGGTGAGAATGAAAGAGTAGGGCTTGTTGGGAGAAGAAGATGGAGGATTGAAAAGGGGTGATGGCGCGGTTAGGGTTTCACGGCGGCGGCGGGGAAAGCAAAAGGGGGATAGGGTTCTTGGTGTGTGAGAGAGAAGAGAGACGATGAATGTGAGAGAGGGAGAGGGGTCTGTTCTGTTTTAAGAATAATAAAAATCTAATCTTATTAGTTATGGTTATTAATTATAAATTAAGGGTTGTTTAATGATAAATCAATTCTTTGAACCAATATTAATGTACCATGAAATCACTTAAAAAATTTTAATCCACATTAATCTCAAGATTAAATGTAATCTCAAGATTAAAGGTCTTGTTTTTTTTTCCAGGATAAATATACTTTGGGCCTGCGAACTCGCTTTTAGCACCCCCAAAACGAGCCCAATTCATTTTTAACTTAAGAATATTTATATTTCTACCCCCCCCCCCCAAAAAAGCCTGCATTCTGGGCCTCATAATGGCTGTTCGCACCCCCATGAACAAGCCCAGCGTTTTATTAAGCTAAAAGCAATTTCTAGAGGCACCCCCTAGCATTTCCATTTAGAATTTTAAATTCTACCTTCATACCATTTTAATTTAATTCATAAAGAAATAGTAAAACACATACTAAAATTCAATAAAAAATATATTAGGATTTTAGGTCAATTTAGAAACATGCTCAATTTTCATTTTCTGAATTTAGTCAATTTTCGATTTAATTTCGATTTTTTTAATTTAATTGGTTTATATTGAAGTTCCACTTAGACACATAAATTTGTACAATTTCTTTCTGCCACTTCCCATAACATTTTTGATCCATTCTTTTTGCTATGATTAAAGGACAAACAGGAGTACCTAGAATATTTTTTGTATATTTTTTAGGGCATTTTTTCTACTGTTTTGGTAATATAATTTGTGTAAATTTGTGATTGAACGTTAGGTAAGTTTAGATGACCATTTGACATAGTTAGGATTAGAATTTTTAAGAGATTTTTTAACATAGTGTTATAATCAGGTTTAAGACCTTAGGAATTTAATTTCACATTTTTTCCATGACTTTTAATATTTTTTGGCATTTAAATTCATTTCCATCATATTGTGCATATTCATGGTTCATATCATTCACTAATTATTCTCTTTTTTGTGCAAGGTATTTTTCAAGGTTTGGCTTATGGACTTGGATATTATTTCGTGCCTCAATTATGTTTGTATGCTTTGTGATGTAATAGCTTAGAACTTGTACGTTTGTATAGTTTCTTTAATTAGGTTAGAAAAGATAAAATGAATCGATAGAAAACCAAATATCAAAAAATGAAGTAAATAAAACTCGATCCAAAGTCGAGTAAGTTTTCAAATAAATAAATAAAGTCACATGTGACATTAGGGTTCCTCGATTACCAGCGTTCCATTCCATTCAACCAAAAGCAAGCCTTGTATGTTTCACACCATAAGTCATGCGTCTTAGCACCACGCAACCGACCCACCCGATCCATCGTTTCATCTTATTTACATTTCATACACGTTTTACCCACCATGACTTAGGAGGACCATATTGTTCATTATTGCCTTTTATATTCTCATTTCTAGTCTTATAGCTCTTAGGTAGATTTAATTTCAAACCTCACTAACCATAGGTTATCCATGAATTCAATTAACTTAGGGTAAGTCTAGTTTCCCTTAGAACTTTTCCTTTTATAACTTGAGTCTCTTTTCTCATCTTAAAAAGAAAATCAAAACACTTAATAAAGGAAAAGGTGTATAATGCGCCACGAGCCTTAAGCTATACGGGAAATGATTAGTGGAGGTCTCCTTCACTCTTCTAGGATGCTTTACAAACGTTCCATTGGGGGCGATCTTGGAAAGTATTCGCTCCTGTGTCATAGTCTTTAGTGTTGTACATTCAATAAACACAAATTCAAAACACTTCTTCTAAAAAACAACAAACCAAGAAGTCACGTCTTCTCATCTCATCTCATACTCTTTGCGGACGAACATGACTTGTCTCGACAGTTCAAACAGCGATACAGTAAACACCCTCGAGTCAGAGCCGGTAACACCTGAGCTAGAGCTATGGCAACGTCATCCTAAAAACCACAAACAAGTGTAAGCCTTAGTTAGACGAACTACGGCGTCTCTGATCCTCATTTATCCCGATGAGGTACGTAGGCAGTGGGGTAAGGCCCATTCGAGCACAATCTTTCTTTTTCCCTACATTTTCCCCTTTATTCCCATTTTCCAATTCCATTTCTCTTCTCATTTCCACTTCATTCCAGATAGCCATTCTTTCATTCAAACAACATATTATTTCTCACCCTTTGAAAACAGACTTATAAGCGTGGATCCCGTCGGGTACGGAGGACGGATTGGGGTGCTAATACCTTCTCAATTCGTAACCGACTCCCGTATCCAGATCTTTGATTCGCAGGACCTTGTCCTTTCCTTCTTCCTCAGGTTTGTGCAACATTACCTTTCCCATTCCTTTGGGATAAAAATGTCTGGCTGGCGACTCTAACCTTTCCGCGCCACTTTCGCGTTTGTACTAGGATGAAAATCCCAGGAGCGACACTATGTTGACCTGAGTTTCATTTATTCTCATTATTTATATACTAGCATTCAGACGGGCACTCTTCTGTCCGTTTTTTTAAGGCGCAAACGGGTAAAATTATAAACAATATTTTTATGTGTTTATTTTTTTTTAAATCTATATAAATATATAAATTCTAAAGTACCCGGAAAAACCAAGTGTACCCTTTTGACAAAATGCCTAAATTTTTCTGATTCCAGGGTTATAAGTGACTTATTCCATCTTTGCTTCACTGCTGTTGATTTGGCCATTAATGAGGTTGATGTGTCACTTCCTTATTTTTTTCTCAATTTTTTTTTTATTTTTTACGTTAATTAAAAGGTGATTAATACATTTAACTTCTATTGATTATGGAATTAATTTTTGGAAATTAAATTAAACACATTGGACAATGAAAAGTCCCACAACTTCCCATGTCGGAAGAAACCTTTGATTTTATTTATTTGGTATTGCCAATTTCACAATCTCACGTTCCAAAAAAATTCTTATCCTATAACCCATTTTTTTATTCCATTTTTTTTCTTCATAAACTTCATTTTTTTTATCTTCATATGTATGCAGATTTGGTAGCTTCCACTATTTTATTCTTGATGTTTAATTCGATTACAATGTTTTTATTTCAATTTAGTTTCTGGGTTACACCATTTGATTTTATATGAAAGATACCCCTTTTGAATTTTATCCGTTTTTTTTCTGATTTGAGAATAAAATTGGAATTGGTTATTGAATTCTCTAAAAAAATAAACTTTTACTGTTTTGATGTGATAGAAATGGTGGAAGCAATGAAGAATGTGGCGAAGCTAGATATTGAGTTGACTGTGGAGGAGAGAAACTCAGTTGGGTACAAGAACGTGGTGGGTTCTCATAGGGCTTCATGGAGGATTCTATCCTCGATTGAGCACAGAATGTGAGTGTGAAGAGGATAAGGGAGTATAGAAAAAAGGTGGAATCTAAGTTGTGGAATATTTGCAGTGTTATTGATGATCACCTTATTATCGGTATTTGGCGGAGTTTAAGAATGGTAACAAGAGGAAAGAGGCCGTTGATTGTTCCATAGAAGTTTATTAGGTCTGCTTGTACTCAAAACTTGTGTATTTTTGTGGTTTAAAATGGTTTTGATATTTGTTATCTTTAATCTATATGATATGTGTTATGTAGTGGATATACAGTGGATATATAGTAAGCGTAAGAGTGGATCAATTTAGTCCTTCAAATTTATGAAATAATATTTTGGTCCTTTTTCTGAATTTCACACCACACTTCTAAAGGTTCAATACATGTTCTATCGTAGAACATACCTATTCAAGTCAATAAATAGATCTTTCATTGAGTTATCAATTTTTTTTTTGCCAATTTATGTTAATATGGTTATTCATAAATATTGCAGACATCTTCTACTGTAGCCGAAGATGAGTAAGCTCCCACACATCCCATTCGATTGGGTTTGGCTTTGAACTTCTTTGTCTTTTATTATGAAATTTTGAACTCTCCTAAAAGGTATGCTTATCACTGTTATGTAACATCCCATGTCTTCTTTGTTCGCATACTAACAAATTTTATACAACACTTTTTTACGTATTTCAGGGCATGTCACATTGCTAAGTAGCAGGCATTTGACAAAGCAATCTTTGAGTTGGATACTCTTGGCATGTCCCATGTCTTCTTTGTTATAGAAATAATGAAGTGTTTATTCATAAGTTTTTATTCATAAGTTTTTATATTCATGTATAAGCTATAAACTATTTTTATAATCAAATAGATAATATGGTTAAATTATTTTCGTATAAGGCATATTGTGTCTTCGTAACTTATTATTATGAAATAAGCTAAAAATGACTTAAGTAAAGTGGTATGATATTTGTTTAGTAATTTTGAATTTGATAATTATAAGGAGTATGTTCCTTTTTGTATGCAGTTGTTCTGCCATTGAATATCAATTTTTTTAAAGTCCTAAATTTATTATTATAATTTATTTAGAGTAATAATTTTAAAAATATTAATTATTTTAGATTACATAGAATAATTTAATTCATTTATTTTATCATGATTCTATCAATTAAAAACAATCAAATCCATGATGATATTCATCTTTTGTTTTTGTGTTTAATATTGCTACCATTTATAAAAAAAATAGAGATTATTGTAAATATAAAGAGGACATAAACCACTAATTTGTTTAATATAATGAATTTATTTTTTATTATCATTTATTTATTTTTATTAAAATTTGAAATTCTTACTCGAATTTTTTTAAATTTTTTTAAGCATCTTAATAAGAATATGAAACACACTTGAATAAAAATATAGTCGTCTATTTTGAAAATGAAAAAAATTTCACACTCACTTAATGGATCACTATAAATTATGGTTTATGCGAAAAAGTTGAATATTTAATTATAAAATTAAATATGTTTTTAATATTCAAAATATAATGATTAATTTTTTATTTCTCAGTAATATATAGCTTATAATTTGTTTAAATAAAGAGGATAAATATTATAGCATTTTTTAAACAAATAATGTTTAACAATGGTCATCATGGAAAAAAAAAGATTAGTAAAAATTTATTGACTTAACAATAAGATTGGAATGTTTTTAATTGTTTTTTTATTTTAGAATTTTAGAAAAAAATCATTAAGAAAATGGAAAACACTTAAATTAAAAATATTACCATCTATTTTAATGATGCTACCATTACTTTCATAACTTTTATAGATATAAAGGAAGCTACCATTTTCTTATGTGTCATGCTAATAATATTCTTCATTTTGTAACATTATTTTTAAATTGTAATTTATCATTGTAACTCTCACATTTTTAAAGTCTATTAATTTTGATTCTTATTTTTTAAAATATAAAATACTTTTTTAATATAAAATATTTATTTTTTATCTTTATAGCTCATATTTTAATATATTTTTCTTTTTTTTTTAGTATGAAATCTTTAACTTTTACCTTAATAATTCTTATTTTAATATCTAAAAAAAATTATAAAATTTTATTCTTAATAATATAATGATAATGATATAATAAAAAGGATTTAAAACTGATATTTGACGAGAAACTGTTATAAATTTCAGGTTTAGAAAAATTTACTAATATCTAAAAAGTAATGTTATTTGAATTGAAAAATTATTTATAGTCTTAAAATTAACTCATCTGTATTCAACCGCACTACAAGAAAAATACCATTTTGTCGCTCCCGGGATTTTCATCCTAGTACAAACGCGAAAGTGGCGCGGAAAGGTAGAGTCGTCAGCCATACATTTTTATCCCGAATGAATGGGAAAGGTAATGTTGCACAAACCTGAGGAAGAAGGAAAGGACAAGGCCTTGCGAACCAAAGATCTGGGTTCGGGAGTCGGTTACGAATTGAGAAGGTATTAGCATCCCAATCCGTCCGCCGTACCCGACGGGATCCACGCTTGCTTGTTTGTTTCAAAGGGTGTGAAATAAAGCTGCTGAACAAATGAACCGCTAACTGAAAATGGAATTGAAATGAGAAAGGGAATCAGAAAAGAAAATGGAATTAAAAGGAGGAAATGTAGGGAAAATAAAGAATGTGCTCGAACGGACCCTACCCCGCTGCCTACGTACCTCATCGGGATAATGAGGATCAGAGTCGACGTAGTTCGCCTAACTAAGGCAGGAACTATTTGTTTGTGTTTTTTATGCTAGAACTGCGTATGTCTATGCTCAGGTGTTGCAGGCTCGTCTGGTACGAGTGCGTTTACCGTCTTGCATGCGAGACAAGTCGTCGCGAGTTCGCGTTGTGAGTGAGTGAGATGAGAAAAGAAGTTCCCGCAGGATAGTCGCTTATTGTTTGTTTTTGTCTTTTATGAGAAGTGTTTTGAATTTGTTTGTGAATATTCTCATACTAAGACCTATCCATCGCGGTGAGTATTTACACCTCGCCCCGAAACATGACGCGTATAAACACTCCGCAACAAAGTCTCGTGTCGTACAAGAAAGTTCGGTTTTTATTAAGTGTTTTATTGCTTTTCTTTATGAGATGAGAAAGAATGACTCAAGTTGCAAAAGGAAAAACTAAGGGGGACTAAGACACAACCCTAAGTTAGTTATCATATACAAAAGGGAGATCCTATGGTTAATGAGGTATTCTAATCCTAAGAAAGAAGAGGAAAAGAAGAAAAAGAGTTAGAAACTAACTTACTTCCTAAGGAAGTTAAGTTGTCTCTAAAGAAAGGGAAAGCCTAAAAGCAAAGCACAAGGTGCTAAGGCAAACACAATTAAAATGCATAAAATATGGGAATGAAGTAATGCATACCTCAATCTTCCCCCCTACAAAACAAAAGTTAGCATGACAATGCATATTGAAAGTAAAACCGAATCATAAAAGCGATTAAGCACCATAAACATCCTAGAATGGAACTAGGGTTCAAAATAAGACCTAAGTCTAAAGGTGAAGGTGCCTAAAGGTTACATGACTTCTAAAGTCAGTAGCTACATGTTATAGGTCCCTAAGTATGCTAGGATACCTCACAAGATCAAACTATGTCAAACTATGTACAAAAAGTTCACCTAAGTTCACATGAATGTAAATTAGGGTTTATGGATGAAGTATGAATGCGTATGGCTCACAAGCATGAATTAATACATGAAATGAGTATCAAAGTCAGTAGTGAATGCTTATGAAGATGTAAGAATGAATATACAATCATGGATGCAATGGATTAGGCATATGGAGCAATGAGAAGAAGATATGAGAAGAAACGAACAAAAATCGCATAAGATCGCACATGATGAAAGTTAAGAAAGAATGGAATGTGAATATGAATGAAATGATTATGGGTCAGTAGAATAAAAGGCATGAGATGCAATTAGAATGCATGAATAGGCATTAATGATTTCCACATAATTCAAGTTATTATTTAGAGGAGAAGAGAAATGAGTTTAGGTTAAAGTTAGTTCACATAAGTATGCACTTTAAAGCACCAAAACAAACCAAATGGGTAGGGTTCAAAAAAATGACCTATGACTGGAATTAAAGAAACACAAATGACCTATAATCAACTCCTAAAAGTTACCAAAAAGTATCTCAAGCCAATGGCATGAAGGCCTTGCTAAATCCTAGGTTATGCGACACGTAAACACATGAATCAACCTAGGATCTAGGTGACATGGAAAAATAGCAAAAAGCCTTTAAAAATTATGAAATTAAATCCCTGGAATGGTATAGTGATTATCTCACATGTTCTAAAAGGATTCCACAAAATTATGCACCAAAGTGCCAAAACAATTCCTTGATTAGCAAGGTAACAAAGCATGGTTATCGAGAAACAACTCCACAAAGTGGATCAAAAAGGGCACTAAAAATTATGAAAAAAATGCATAATTAGCATCATAATGTCACAAATTACAGTGATTAATCACACACAAAAAATAGGTCTCACACCTATGGGGAAAAATCGATTTCGGTCCCTTATGCCAAAACACTCCCTTTTGGGACAGCTCATGATCTAAAATCCAAATTAATTATTAAAAACACCCAAATCTGGAAACAAAAAATATGAAAAATTAATTAAGAGGATGAGGATCACTCATGAATTTTTTCCAGAATTTTATCCCACCTAAAACTATTTTTTAAAAAATGCGACGAAACGGGCACAAAAGTGGATTTTAAGGGGAAGTGAAAGGAATCGAATTCTCTAATCCGTAACCTAATTCCTAAGTTCTGAAATCGATACATATAATCAAAAATCACATATATATCCAATGCCTCAGGTGGGAGGGCTCAGTATGCATCTTAAGTTACATGGCCCTAAGCCGCATACGACTAAAATGATGCTTAAAGGCCGAAAACGTCGAAATTACTTACTTGAATGACGTGCCGATCCCTCACATAAAAGAAATCCAATAAAACTTCAAACAATGCATTGAGATCTCCATAAGCAAAATAAATGCTTATCTTCCATAAATTCTTTTGTGAAGATCCACCATTATCGAAATCGATTCAAATCGATCAAAAAAGCTCATAAACAATTTAATCCAAAATTAATTCACTTTAATCAAAATCCACAAAGATCAATCATTAAAAAATGTTAAAAGATTAATAAAGATGTTAACTAACAAAAAAAAATTATTAAACAAGAAAACCGATTAACAAAATTTTTATATAAGAAATAATTAACAACTTTTTATGAAAATAAAGGAACAGGGGTCCAGCAAGCAAGATGTAGGTGTTAATAGGCCTTTAATGACCTGAAAGCCCAATACTCTTTACCATAACCGCATGGAGGGGTGTGCATAGTGAAAAGAGTGTGTGGATAGCAAACTCATGGGTTTGAAGGCCCAATCCTTTGTGCTGAATTCGTGAGGGGGTGAGTGAGAAAAAACGCATGTGTGATTAGGGATCCATGGAGGTGAAACACTAAGCCCAATCCAAGTTTGTTTCTGAAACCCTAAAATAACTTAAAGAAGCAAAGGCATCTTCTTCTTCTCCAAACGGAGATCTTTTCCTCTCTTCGATTCAACTCCGCCGCGGGCTCACAACTCATCTGTCGTACCATTTCGTTATCCACTCCGACCGATGACTTACATAACGTCGTGTACGAGTAATCCTTCGCGATGCTATGGCTTTCGCTTGTGGCTCTGTTTGCACCACCGTCATCGTCTACCTCCGTTCATCTAATCATTTCTGTAGAACAATTTAACACGCCATGAGATAATCTTGCTTCTTCTCCTCAAAGTGCGTCCTCCCTCTTCAGAAATCGAGTCGTCCATACGCGTCTTTTCGATCTGAGATCGTTGCGCAACGACGACACTGACGATGATGACGATGCGCTCTGAAACAACCACACCTACTTTCTCCCTCGGGATTGCATCACCAAGATGACGGTGCTGACACGGTGTTTTGGTATGATTCAGCAATCGCGTTCTTTCGATTTCCTTCTCACGATTCTGAAACCGTTTCTGAGTGATTCTCGTGAATTATCTCTTCTTCTACTTTTAATCTGAGTTGTTATTGTTGATTTTTCTGTGTGTGTTGATTCTGCAGATTGTTGTGGAATTAGATGCCGATTGATAAAGACAATTTGAAGTTGTTGAAGAATGATGAATGTTGAGGGTTCTTGGAGGTTATTTAGAAGTTGATGAAGAATATTGAAGAGTGATGGAGATGTTGTGAAGCCTGAAGATTAAGATTGATGGATTTGCAAGTCCTTCAAGAACCCCAATTAAGATCGAACCTTGTTCTTGATTCGATTATGCTTGCGGTTCTGGATTCTTGGCTTCTCCTTATTTCTAAATTCGTACTGAGGAGCTTTTTGCAATGGATTTATGAATGCGACTGATCAGTGATATTTAGTGGTAATATTCAAGCCGGTTTTCAGTGTCTTTTGAGTCTAAGTTGATTTGTTTGTAGTGTCTCGTTCATGTTTTGTCTTAGTTTTCTCATTATTGCGTGCAAGTTAGTGTTTATCGTTTTACTTTGTGTTTATCAGTGGAATGGGTTATGTGGTTGTTTTCTTTGTGGTGTTTCAGGTAAAGATGTAATCGGTTGTTCGAGGCGTCCGAAAGATGGTCCAAGCGTTTAAAAAACGACAGAAAATGGGAGTTCAGAGACACAACACGGGTGCCAGTGTTGCACAACACGGACCGTGTTGTAAATACCAGAAGAGACAAAGATTCTGCTCAGAAAAGAAGAAGTCAGAGTTGTGACACGGGCGCCCGTGTTGTACAACACGGCCCGTGTCATGGCAGCTGGTGGAAAAATTGTGTTATGGTGATCCAGAGGCACAACACGGGTGCCCGTGTTGCACAACACGGCCCGTGTTGTGAAGACCAGAGGGAATTTTATGTTTTGCTGCTTCAAGGGTATTCCGGACATTTCGCGGTGCTTTTTGAAGACTGATTTATATTTGCCCATGATGACTGTGAGAGGACTACTTTTTGATTTGGGGATTTTTGGGATAGAACGAACACTGGAGAAGAAGGATTGATCAAGAGCGGAAGCAATTGACGATCCGACAAATCCAACGTTAATTGTAATGTCTCAATTTTCTTGCTCTGTTTTTATTTCCAGTTTGAACATGAGTGGCTAAACCCCCCAATGCCAGGGGGGTGTCCCTGATTTGCTTTTTGTAATGACTTTTTGAATTCTTCAATCTGGGATTATGTTTTTAGTTTCGTTTCTTTATTTTATCGCAACGTCCTTAATGCTTTATCGTTATTGGAAAATGAGATAATTGATCGTGGTTAGGATTTGGTCTGACCAACCATCCTAACCTTGTTGCATAATTTTATCGTAAAAAAATATTACTGAGGAATTGGGATATTTTTATGAGAACCTTTTTTATGTCAGAATTATTGCTTGATATTCTTCTTTGACCATTGAGGAATCACGGTCAATGAAGAATACCAAAGGTTTTTCTTTAAAGGAATTTTGGAAAAACATTATAAACTTAGGAAAGACACGTTCTAAAGCATATCTCTAAAATTAAGGAACTTATGAGTCATTGCATTGCGAATCATACACCATACCTGACATTACTTTCATATTAGTGAAATTATTTTCTTTAAATATACGTTTTAATCTCGTTAGTTTATATAAGTTAATCTCAAACCTTTAAACCATGAATTTTGTCCAATTGAAATTAATCACTAAGAACTTATTTTAATACGCAGTCCTTGAGATCGATATTTGGGGTTAATCCCTTCTATTACTACATCGGTAAAAATAGTACACTTGCTATTTTCCTATCAAGTTTTTGGCGCCGTTGCCGGGGACTGCCAAAGAATTAAGTTGTTTGTGTTATATCAATTGGAATTTTGTTGCTCTGCGACTAAAATTTTACTTTACTCTCTGTATATCATTTTAGTGTTATTGAAATTTTGTTTTCTAACTCGTGTCTAACTGTTTATGCGAGGTCAGGCCTCAGCTAAATTTTCTTTTGACACAGAACCAGAAAGAGCTTTGCACGAGAGACGCCGCAAGGCAAGAATTGATAGTCTGGCTAAGACTGGTTCAAGTGTCCCGTATCAGGAAACTGAGGACTATATTTCCGTTCACTCGGAGCACAGTGACTCTGATTCAAACAGAGAAACTGACCCTGAATTCAACGACATGGCAGGAAATCAACCTGCTGTAGAGAGGCTCTTAGGTGATTACAGAGAGGCAAATGCTCAACCTAACAGGATGACGATTGTTAATCAACCGGTGAATGTAGCACACTTCCAGTTGCATCCATCTACTATCTGCCAGTTAGAGAGCAAGCCTTTCTCCGGAAGAATTAATGAGGATGCAAATAAGCATCTACAGAGATTTCTTACTACTACCACTTCTTTGAAGATCGAAGGTCATTCAGAGGAGGCAAAACGTCTGGTGATGTTTCCATTCACACTTACTGACGATGCTGAAGAGTGGTTCTATTCTCTTCCCGCAGCAAGTATCACAACCTGGCAAGAGATGGAAACAGCTTTCCTAAACGAATACTTTCCTGCTTCAGTGTTCATCCGGAAAAGATATGATATAGTCAATTTTAAACAAAAAGAGGGTGAATCACTTGGAGATGCTTATAAAAGATTCAAAAGGTGTTTGACTTCGTGTCCTACTCATAACATGGACGCAACAGAGCAAATGCAAAACTTTGTGAATGGGTTGCGACTCAAGACAAAGCAACTTATTGATACTGCTGCAGGTGGCTCAACAAACTTTTCAACAGCCACAGGTATTAAAAGAATCATAGAAGCTATTGCTGCCAATGAACACCTTGAGTTATATAATCGCACCGTGAGTCAACCAGACGGGAAAATCGATCTTAAGCTGACATAACAGGTTGTAAAAATGGAAGATCAAATTACCGCAGAAGTTGAAAGAAGGTTAAAGAAGATGAATCTGGGAACTCACACAGTTGCTCAGGTTGAACCCGTTCAAGCGGTGATCTGCGAGATATGTTGTGGTCCTCACTTTGCCATGCACTGTTTGGCAACTCAAGAGCAGGTTGAGCAGATTACTATGTTGAGGCAAAACAATCCTTATGCCAACACATATAATCCGGGGTGGAAAAATCACCCAAATTTCTCTTGGAAAGATCATCAAGGGAACATCCAAAAACCGGTTCAAGGCCAACAACAGTATCAGCCCCAGCAACAACCTTATCAGCCTCCAGTGTCAAGAAAAGCTGATTGGGAGATTGCCATTGAAAAGATGGCAGCTCACAATTGTCAATTTCAAGAAGAAACAAGAAGTAATTTCAAGAACACTGGAGCCTCTATAAAGAATCTTGAGGTGCAAATGAGCCAAATTGCTCAACACCTTGCTATTCCACAAACTCCTGGGACTCTTCCTAGTGCTACTGTAACAAATCCTAGAGATAATCACAAAGTAAATGCAGTCACAACGCGAAGAGGTAAAGTTAGTGAAGAGGTTCAAGAAAATTCTGAAGTTGAAAGTCAATTGATTGAGGTTGAGCTTGAAATCAAAGAAAATGAAGAAGTTGAAAACGAAAAAGAAGTTACCCCAACACCGGTCATCAAAGAAAAAGCGGTTGAACCAAAACCGGTGGTCAAACTTCCGTATCCTACAAGAAACAAGAAGAAAGGGTAGCAAGAGAAGAATTTTGAGAAATTTCTTGACTTGTTCAAAAAGCTGGAATTGAATATCCCATTGCTTGAAGCTCTTGAACAAATGCCCACTTATGCCAAGTTCATGAAAGATATAATTGCTAAAAAGAGGACTATGGGAGCTGAACCTATTATTCTAACCGAAACTTGTAGTGCTATTTTGCAGGGATTAAAGATTCCGGTGAAGAAAAAAGATAGAGGAGCTGTCACCATTCCTTGCACTATTGGTGACCGATCGTTCAAGAGAGCTCTCATTGACTTGGGAGCGAGCATCAGTTTAATGCCTTTATCTATCTACAAAAAGTTGGGTATTGGTGTTGTACAAGACACTAGGATGACTCTCCAATTCGCAGACCATTCTGTGAAGCGACCGTATGGAGTTGTCCATGATGTCTTGGTTAGAGTGGACAAATTTGTGTTCCCAGTTGACTTTGTGATCCTTGAAATGCCAGAAGATGAAGAAATTCCCTTGATTTTGGGAAGACCTTTCCTAGAAACCGGGAGAGTAATGATAGACATGGAAGGTGGAACACTAACGTTGAAGGTGTATGATGAAGAGTTAAAAATTGATGTTAGGAACACTTTAAAGTATAAAGATGATGTGGGCACTAGTAGTAACATACAAGTGTTAGACCAAATGGAAGCTAGTGAGCATTTAGAAAGTGTGTCCAAGTTACCTTTAGAGAGGGTGTTGAGTATGTCCATTTTTGAAGGTGATAAGGAAGTTGGAGATAAAGATATGGAAGTGGTTGCGATGCTTGAAACTCAACCTATCTTTAAAAGAGTTAGAATGCACCGGTGGGAAGAGTTGCGACAGCCTATAACGGTTGATGAAGGCAAAGACAAGCCAAAAATATCCGAATTGAAGCAACTTCCCGAGAATCTCAAATATGTCTTTCTTGACACGGAAGAAAAATGTCCCGCTATTATTAGCGCTAATTTGAAAGACATGCAAGAAGGCAAGTTAATTGAAGTTCTTAAAAAATTCAAGGGAGCAATTGGGTGGAAGATTGAAGACCTAAAGGGTATAAGTCCCACGGTGTGTATGCATAAAATACTGATGGAAGAAGATCACAAACCGGTTGTGCAACCACAAAGGAGATTGAATCCGGTGATGAAGGAAGTAGTGCGAAAAGAAGTTGTTAAGCTATTGGATGCGTGATTAATTTACCCTATATCCGATAGTGCTTGGGTGAGTCCGGTGCATGTGGTGCCCAAAAAGGGGGGAACAACTGTTATAACAAATGAAAAAAATGAGTTGATTCCTACTAGAACCGTTACTGGGTGGAGAGTGTGCATTAATTATAGAAGATTGAATTTGGCTACGAGAAAGGACCATTTTCCGTTGCCATTCATTGACCAAATGCTGGAAAGACTAGCGGGACATGATTACTATTGTTTTCTTGATGGCTATTCCGGGTACAATCAAATTGCTGTTGCACCGGAAGACCAAGAGAAAACGGCGTTTACATGCCCCTATGGCATTTTTGCTTATAGAAGGATGCCATTTGGGCTATGTAATGCCCCCGCTACATTCCAAAGATGCATGACTTCCATTTTTGCGGATATGCTAGAAAAACACATGGAGGTGTTCATGGACGATTTTTCCGTGTTCGGATCCTCATTTGATCATTGTTTATCTAACCTTTCACTTGTTTTGTAGCGATGTCAAGAAAGCAACTTAATATTGAACTGGGAAAAATGCCATTTCATGGTGCGAGAAGGCATTGTTCTTGGTCACAAGATCTCACAAAAAGGGATCGAAGTTGATCAAGCCAAAGTGGAAGTGATCTCTAAGTTACCTCCGCCAATCAACGAAAAGGGCATAAGAAGTTTTTTGGGACATGCGGGATTTTACCGCAGGTTCATAAGAGATTTCTCGAAGATAGCCAAACCTTTAACTACTCTGTTGGTTAAAGATAAGGCTTTTGTTTTCAATAAGGAATGCAGCGACGCTTTTGAAACACTAAAAAAAGAATTAGTGTCTGCACCTATTGTTATCGCCCCTGATTGGTCCCTACCCTTTGAGATTATGTGCGATGCTAGTGACATTACGGTGGGGGCTGTTCTTGGATAGCGGAGAGGAAAATTGCTTCATGTGATTTACTATGCTAGTCATGTTTTGAACCCTGCACAGATAAACTATGCAACTACCGAGAAGGAGTTGTTAGCAGTTGTGTATGCCTTCGATAAATTCAGGCAATATCTGTTGGGTTCAAAAGTGATTGTTTATACTGACCATGCTGCTTTGAAATATCTTTTTGCTAAGCAGGATTCAAAGCCCAGGTTGTTGAGGTGGATTTTACTCCTCCAGGAATTTGATGTGGAGATCCGTGACAAGAAAGGGTGTGAAAACACTGTTGCAGATCATCTTTCTCGAATGTCACCAATTGAGGAGACGGAAGAGCAACGCCCTATAAAGGATGAGTTCGCTGACGAACACATCCTAGCTGTTATAGGGGTGCCTTGGTTTGCAGATTATGCAAACTATCTCGTTGGCAGTATTATACCCGACGATTTTGATTCTAACAAGAAAAAAAAGTTTGTTCATGACTGCAGGTTTTATTTATGGGACGATCCGTTTCTCTACAAAAGAGGGGTGGACGGCCTTGTGAGAAGATGTGTACCTGAAGAAGAACAAAAAGATGTGCTGAAAGCATGTCACGACTCTGAGTATGGGGGACATTTCAGTGCTGATCGAACAGCTGCTAAAGTCCTACAATCAGGACTTTATTGGCCATCTTTATTTAAGGATGCGCAAGAGGTAGTGAAAGAGTGTGACAGATGTCAGAGGACTAGGAATATATCAAAAAGAAACCAGATGCCCCAAAACTCTATGCTCGAGGTTGAGTTATTTGATGTATGGGGGATAGACTTCATGGGGCCGTTTCCACCGTCGTTCGGAAAAAACTATATTTTGGTGGCTGTGGATTATGTGTCCAAATGGGTGGAAGCTGTTGCATTACCCACCAATGATGCTAAGGTTGTGGTAAGATTCCTAAAAGAGAACATCTTCGCAAGGTTCGGTGTCCCGAGAGCATTAATAAGCGACGAAGGGACACATTTCTTGAATCACCTTATGGAGAAGCTGCTGCAAAAGTACAATGTTAAACACCGGATAGCTACTCCATACCACCCCCAAACGAGCGGCCAAGTTGAGGTATCCAATAGACAACTGAAACAAATCTTGGAAAAGACAGTGAATTCATCCAGGAAGGATTGGTCTATTAAGTTGGATGACGCTTTATGGGCGTACCGAACGGCTTTCAAAACGCCTATCGGTATGTCACCATATCAACTGGTTTACGGAAAGGCATGTCACTTACCTTTGGAACTTCAACATAAAGCTTTTTGGGCATCTAAGTATCTTAATATGGATTTGTCAAAAGCTGGAAGTTCGAGGATTCTTCAACTTCATGAGTTAGAAGAATTCAGGAATCGGGCGTATGAGAATGCCAAGGTCTACAAAGAGCAAACGAAAAAATGGCATGATAAAAGGATTCAAAGAAAGGAGTTTTGGGAAGGACAAATGGTCCTTCTGTACAATTCAAGGCTGAAGCTATTCCCAGGTAAATTAAGGTCTAAATGGTCGGGACCTTTTGTTGTTCACAAGGTATTTCCTCACGGAGCTGTTGAGATTAAAAATCAGACCAACGGAGATATTTTCAAAGTGAACGGGCAGAGATTAAAGCATTATTTCAAAGGCCAGACCACTGGTGATGTACATGTCACTCGTCTTACTCAGTAGTACGACGGACCGTCGAGCCATGCGACGTTAAACGCAGCGCTACGTGGGAGGCAACCCACGAGTTTTTCATTCTTACTTTTGTTTGTTTCTGTTTTGTAGGTTTTGTTTATCACTGATTTTAATAAGGAATGAATGAGGTTTGAAGTCGGGGTAGGAAGATCAGAAAAGCAAGAAAAACTGAAAATCAGAGGTGCAACACGGGTGCCCGTGTTGAGCAACACGGCCCGTGTTGCATGGTGCAGAAAGATGTGTTTTTTAGTGAAGATTTGAGGGAATCCAGGGATGCAACACGGCCGCCCGTGTTGTGCAACACGGCCCGTGTTGCAATGTCTGGAGATGTGTTTGGTTCAAGGCATTTTGAGAAGGAAACCAGGGATGCAACACGGCCGCCCGTGTTGTGCAACACGGCCGCCCGTGTTGTGCAACACGGCCCGTGTTGCAAGTGCTGTAGGAAGAGTATTTTGGAGTTGATAAATTGGAACATCCAGGGGTGCAACACGGGTGCCCGTGTTGCGTAACACGGCCCGTGTTGCTCATGCGGGAATCTGAAAATTCAAAATTTTTTTTAGTTTCCCAACTTTTTTCTGTGGGCCCCACGTGTTTATTTTCATAATTTTTAATTAAGTGCTCATTAACCTAGCAATTATCACTTTTCCTTCATCTTCTCCAACCTCATTTCTCTCTCAAAAACCCTAACACCATTTTTATACTTCACAAAACCTCCATTTTCTCAAGCACCCACTCACCGAAACCTACTACTCCGTTCACGAAAATTGTTCCCCATCACTTTCTTGTCACTTCTACGGTGACCGATTCCTCTAATCTTTCAATTTTTTTTCGTGTGCTTCATTTGTGCAGGTTGGAACAATGCCTCCTCGAAGGGATACCGGTAAGAATGTTGCTGAATCTTCTCGTCCTCGCAAGAGAGCACACCGGATGCTGAATGCTCATGGCATTTTGTTCGAGGACCCGGAGCATCAAGCCAAGTATGCAAAGTTGGTAAGGCGTAAGTTGATACCGGCCCGGTACATGTGCAACGAAACTCTTGAAAATCTAGGGCTCAAATTTGAAGTCCATAGAATGTTTCACAGTATCGGGATGTTAAATTTTATGCAATATGAAGCGCCAACTTTTGAGCGCATAACCTTGGAATTTTTGAGTTCTTTACAGTTTCAGCTCAAGCATACCTGAACCGGATCCGACACTGAGTACTTCGGTACTTTGAAGTTCCGCCTATTTGACAATGATCATGTGATGTCGGTGGCTGATCTGGGGAAGATTTTAGATCTCCCAGTTTATGGGCCTGGTGCACCGCCGAGTACATTCGACGCAGGATCATTCTGGAAGGACATCACCGGCAATACCGAGTATGCCGCGTCTGCTGCAAAAGCCTCATGCATCCATAACCCGTCCTTCCGGTACGCTAAAAAAGGGTTAGCTTATACCCTTTTCTGCCGAGGTGATAGCACAGGAGTCGCAACTCTGCGAGAGTTATACTTCCTGTATGGAATGGCAAACAATGAGCTGATTAATGTTGCGACCTTCGCAGCAGACCACCTGAAGCGGGTAGCCAATGCTGCCTCGGGTGAGATTTCTGTTGGAGGGATGATTACACAGATTTCTCAGCATCTTGGGTATGATGAGAGGTTGATTGAAGTGCCCGCAGTGGCAGGTAAGACCAAAATTGATCTTGAAACATTGATCAACCAAGGTATGATTAAAACCGCTCATAATTATTATGCTGTGATGTCTCGTAACAAGCATTTGATTTCGTTGCCTGCGCCTAATATGATTACTATAGATAATAGAGCTAACTGGCTGTATGAGGACCCTATGCTGGGTGGTTCCGATCAGTTTGATGAGTATTTTTCAGATGAGGAGGATGCAGGGAACCAAGCTGAAGAGGTCCCGGTGCAAACTGCTGGTGGTTCATCTAACCAAGCAACCGGTCAGTGGAATGTGTCCAAGGACCAGTGGGACGAAATGATCAGAGAGCAGACCCGGCAAGGGGACCTAATTGATGAGCTGCATGCATGGATGCAGCAGATGAAGCTTCATGGATTTCCTCCCGAGGAGTGATAGTTGTGAGTCCCCTCCGACATTGGTTCTTCAACAGTGAGGACATTGTTGAGTTCAAGTGTGGGGGGGTTTAGTTTTTATGTTTTCGTTTGTTTTATGTTAATCTTTGTTTATTTTTAATAGTATCGTAGTGTCGGCTTGAAGATTATAGTTATGTGTTATCTAAAAAAACACTCCTGAGTTTACCTGTTGTGTATTACAAGTGAATTATGAGAAAGTATATAGGATGCGAGTGAAAAAGAAACCCGATGAGAAAATATGGAAAATTTTGATGTATAGGTACTACATGAGCACACTGAGTCTTCGGAATTAGGAACGAGTTCGACATGTAGATTCGTGCCATGGTACTTTGATTTGAGAAGTAAACCCGAAGTAGTTTCTATTGATATATCTGGCTTTATCTATAATAATTGTGTGTACAAAGTTGATCCAAAAGAAAAAAAAGCTTGAAGGCACCGAAAAAAAAAGGAATAAAAACATTAGAACGATCGATCCTTCTAAGTTGGGTAACCCTCACAAGGTTATTCAACCTAACTGCGGTTGAACATAAATGTTTCCCGAAGGGACAAAAATCGGTGCCAACGATAAAAAGAAGAATCAATCTTGTACACATAGTGAAAATCATTAAAAGCCTTAAACGTGATTGTCCGAATGAAAAGGGTTGAAAATCGGAAAAAATAAGACCTAAGCACGAAGCATAGTCGGAGAGGTTACCGAAAAGGGAGATTCGGATCCGTGGTTTTCCACGGTGTAGTGTTTGTGTGATATCTATACTGAGAGAAAAGTACAAAAAAGAACTCATTGGGTGAATTGGAATGAAGGATCCACGTATGAGTATCATAATTCATATTGCTAGTTTTTAAGGTGTAAATACAGGATTTTTGCTTGAGGGCAAGCAAGAATTCAAGTTTGGGGGAGTTTGATCAGTGATATTTAGTGGTAATATTCAAGCCGGTTTTCAGTGTCTTTTGAGTCTAAGTTGATTTGTTTGTAGTGTCTCGTTCATGTTTTGTCTTAGTTTTCTCATTATTGCGTGCAAGTTAGTGTTTATCGTTTTACTTTGTGTTTATCAGTGGAATGGGTTATGTGGTTGTTTTCTTTGTGGTGTTTCAGGTAAAGATGTAATCGGTTGTTCGAGGCGTCCGAAAGATGGTCCAAGCGTTTAAAAAACGACAGAAAATGGGAGTTCAGAGACACAACACGGGTGCCAGTGTTGCACAACACGGCCCGTGTTGTAAATACCAGAAGAGACAAAGATTCTGCTCAGAAAAGAAGAAGTCAGAGTTGTGACACGGGCGCCCGTGTTGTACAACACGGCCCGTGTCATGGCAGCTGGTGGAAAAATTGTGTTATGATGATCCAGAGGCACAACACGGGTGCCCGTGTTGCACAACACGGCCCGTGTTGTGAAGACCAGAGGGAATTTTATGTTTTGCTGCTTCAAGGGTATTCCGGACATTTCGCGGTGCTTTTTGAAGACTGATTTATATTTGCCCATGATGACTGTGAGAGGACTACTTTTTGATTTGGGGATTTTTGGGATAGAACGAACACTGGAGAAGAAGGATTGATCAAGAGCGGAAGCAATTGACGATCCGACAAATCCAACGTTAATTGTAATGTCTCAATTTTCTTGCTCTGTTTTATTTCCAGTTTGAACATGAGTGGCTAAACCCCCCAATGCCAGGGGGGTGTCCCTGATTTTCTTTTTGTAATGACTTTTTGAATTCTTCAATCTGGGATTATGTTTTTAGTTTCGTTTCTTTATTTTATCGCAACGTCCTTAATGCTTTATCGTTATTGGAAAATGAGATAATTGATCGTGGTTAGGATTTGGTCTGACCAACCATCCTAACCTTGTTGCATAATTTTATCGTAAAAAAATATTACTGAGGAATTGGGATATTTTTATGAGAACCTTTTTTATGTCAGAATTATTGCTTGATATTCTTCTTTGACCATTGAGGAATCACGGTCAATGAAGAATACCAAAGGTTTTTCTTTAAAGGAATTTTGGAAAAACATTATAAACTTAGGAAAGACACGTTCTAAAGCATATCTCTAAAATTAAGGAACTTATGAGTCATTGCATTGCGAATCATACACCATACCTGGCATTACTTTCATATTAGTGAAATTATTTTCTTTAAATATACGTTTTAATCTCGTTAGTTTATATAAGTTAATCTCAAACCTTTAAACCATGAATTTTGTCCAATTGACATTAATCACTAAGAACTTATTTTAATACGCAGTCCTTGAGATCGATATTTGGGGTTAATCCCTTCTATTACTACATCGGTAAAAATAGTACACTTGCTATTTACGCTGATCGAAATTTTTGCGACTTGTTGAATCGTAATGGTTCTGATATTGTTGCAATGGTGTTGATTGTCGCAGAGAACTTCTCGACTCGCAGTTAGTAATTTCTTCCGTTGAAAACGTTTGTTCTTCTTCTTCACTCTGTTTTTATCTTTTGAGTTGTGCTTCTTGCATGGTTTTTTTTTGTGAATCTTTGTGTTGCTATGTATTGATGAAGATTGACAAAACTTGATATGGAAGAAGAAGATTTATGGTAAAGATGGTGTATGAAGCTCTGATGGAGATAGGTGTGATGAGGGTGATGGATTGAAGAAAAGGGGTCGGAGAAGAGAGAAGAAGTGTGAGGATTATGGTGATGGTGATAATTGCTGAAGATGAAGCCTCTACCGTTTTTTTTGCAGGGAGATTGGAGATAATTAGAATTGGAGATTGATAATGGATTAGTGAAATGAGAGATCGATCACCCCCCAGAGTCACCGAACCCTGTTTCTGTTATCCCCCCCTTTTTCTTCTTGTAATTTTTCTTATATATTATCCCTTAAGGATTTTCTTTTTTTTCTTCTGGAATCTGTATTTTCATTTTTTGAACCTGATACAAGAATTGAATTCTAGATGAATTTTTTATTTTGTTTATCTTCTTTATTCTTACTATTATTTTTTTCCAAATCTTGTCAAAAAAAGATCAATCCCCTCTAAAACAATATGATCTCAATGGTAATGTATAACTTGATTAAAGTTGGAGTTTTGAAATTGATATGAAGATTGGAAAAAGAGATAATGAAGGAGTTATAACAAAAAGAATGGTTTAGAATTATGATGTTAAGAGTGGCAAAGGTTTGTTTGACCGATGGATCCGAAAAACAATATTTGGACAATGGGTTTAATTTGAATATGGAAATGGATAATTGCCAATAAATTGAAATTAGATTCGAAAGAAAGAATTTGTAAATGGGAAAGAAAAGGATATAAATGAACATTAAATGGATAGAAAATGATTATGGTAATTGGATCTAAAAAACTGACTTTGGGCCTAAAAAGGGTCTTGACTCATTTAATTGCTGGATTGAATAGTTGCAATATGGTTAATTGGACTTAAAAGTGGTTTAAAACATGGAATAGAGTTCACAAAGAATATTGGTTGAAAATAAAAGAGTATTAAAAATGGATTTTATGGGCACATGGACTTGAACTTAGGATGGGCTTAATGATATGGTCTTATGGTACCAAAAAGAAATGGTTAATGATGTTCAAAAGTAAGAATGTGGAATAGCAAAATGGATTATGAAATGGTCTGAAAAGATTTTGATAAATAAAACTTGAAAGTGGTTATGGGATTGAATTCCGATTAAATGGATTGAGTTGAATCGAAAACTGGATATGGGAAGTGAATATGAATTGTATTTGAAATGGGTATGACATAATCGTTTGGATAGGGTGTGGTTTCAATAAACTCGTATCTTCGAATCTCACTTAATCCCTACGATTCGACTTAACCTGTTTACATCAACTCAAACGCCCAATCCATATCAAACTTGTATTCTCAGTGAATTCCAAAACTTCAATCAACTTCAATCTCGACCCTCATGAACTCGTAACATCATCAACAGACAATCGAGAGAACCATAATGACCCTATTATCACACGAGTCCACCACTTGATCTTTTTGTACCATGAATAGCATGATACCTTTGATATGAAAACTTGAACCCCATTTTCAATTAATTGACAACATTGTAAACACCCCAAATTTGCCCTCACCCATTCACACCATGGCTTGTGATCATTTCATATGCATAAACTCAATCATAGCATCTCATATTGCATTTTTGATTCACTGCATTGATTCAAAGTCATCTGCACCTAGGGTTTGATATCTGAGCAATCCAAGAGCTTCTTGAGACACTCCAAAGGTCATCAATCACTTCAAAGGGGTCCATGTATGTTAAAGTATCATATTATATCCTCTCAAAGTCAAGAATGTCAAAAAATCACAAGAACTAAGAATGGTATGGAAGCAGAGCCAGGCTTGACTGCACAGATGACCCAAAATTAGGGTTTTGGTTTCAGAGGCCACAACTCCAATTTTTTTGGTCATTCTTGTTTCTATTGGTCTCTATATGGTATAGGGAGTATGCATATCAATTTTCATGAAGAAATTCCATGGGGAAGTCATCTGATCAAGAGTTGACTTTTCAAGCAAGTCAATGTAAAATCAGGGCATCTGAGGCCCCCAATGACCCAACCAAAGGGTGTTCTTCATCATTTTGATTGTATATGATCTTTATTTGATCATAGAAGAAGTTGGAAGTTCACAAAATTGAAGAATTTCAAGTCTTTTGCAAAGTTGACTTTTTGGGAAAGTTGACTTTTTAATGAAATTGCCATTTTGGGAAACTTTTTCAACCCTTGCTTTTTGATTCAAAAATGCTTCAAATGAAAAAACTTTGGTCATGAAAGTTGTATAATGGATCATTCCCTTTTCAAAAAGTACAAGAACATGACCTAATTCATTTTGGATCAAAAGTTATGGCTTGTCAAAGTTGGCTAAAATCACAAAATTTGAAGTTTTCTACCAAAGAGGCATTTTGCAAAATGACTTGATCAAGTGTTCTAAAGACCTCAAATGTGTACAATTTCTTCACAACATGATTACATGACCTCTAAAAATCATAATTGGCCCAAGAATCATCTCATTTCATGCCTTGAACTTCAAGAAATCTCAAAGGAACCAAACTTGAATCAACTTGCAAAACTTATCATAAGTTACAAACCACTTGCTGAATCACCTCATAAACAATTCCATGGCTCTCCCTAAACTCAGCTGAGCCCAAGCATGCCAAAAAGCAAGTTGTACCATTGCCCATACCTCAAGTACAAATCAAGTTGACATTTTGGCCAAAGACCCATACCAATCACAATAGGCCAGCACCCACTCTCTGACCTATCACAATTGTTTATACAAATCAAAAGCAAGCCAAAGCACATAACACTTCAGGCTGAAACACACCAAAGCCCTAGTTTTCAAGTTTATGCTCCATTTGCAAAACTCTTCGAAACTCATCACACAAGCCTCAAACACATAAACCAACTTCACAAACAATCTCCATATGCTTCACTGATCACAAAGCACCCATCACCATAGCCTGAAACCCTCAGAAGCCAAAATACGATTTCTGCCCCTCATTGAGCAGAACTTCAGCCATCTTTCAAACCAACCATTACAAACTTCAAACAAGCCTTGAAAGCTTCTCAGGAGGTCCAGGGGAGTTGATTGCAAGCAAGACATCAGCCAGAAAGTGCCAGAAATCAAAGCTTCGATTCAGGTAGCCATGGAAATTCATTTTTCCAGAACTCTTATCTCTTGTTTCTAAAATGATCTACATGCTTCCCTGAGTTCACTGAGCCTTTTATTTTTAAAAATGATTGAGTTTTGAGGTTGTATGCTTGTTCTGAAACGTTGCCCGTGAAATGATTTTTGCTTTGATTCTTATGATTCAGTGAAAATAAATGGATTTTGGGGTGGGGTTTAGGTTCAGTGATGTTTAAGGATGAAATCTGAAGATTTTAGTGGAGTTTTGATGCGTAGGGAGTGAGATAGCATGAACACCTTGCCGGAGAAGACGACCGGAACAGTGTTCCGGTCGTCTGAAAGTAATTAGGGCTAATTAATTAGGGTTAGCCAAGTTTGAATGTGAGCCGTCCAAACGCGCGCGTAGTCAACTCCCGCCCCCTGGAATTTGAATCCTGGCCCTTGGATGCGCATACTTTCCCATTTTCAGTTTAAATTCATTTTATTTTTCATCTAATTGCATTTGTTTTCTTCATTTTATTAAAAATAGCAAAACATCTTTAAAAATTCTGAAAATTTTTATGCAAGCTTTTATTAATTTTCAGAAACCAAAAACATTTTTATTTTTATTTTTTGCATTAAAAAATATTTTTAAATCATTTAAAAGTTTATTTTTAATTAATTAATGGGAATTAATTAATTAAAAATACTTTTAGGTATTTAAAAAATCACCAAAAATTCATGAAACCTTTAAAATCATTTAGAAACATTGTCCAACCCTCAAACCAAATTTCTTTTTTGATCTTGATGTCTTTTGACAATTTTTCATAGAATTAATTTCATTTCAAGGCATTATTTTGATCCAATCTTTGAAAATTCATTTCTGCCTAGTCTTTAAGAGTTGGACTTTGATTATTTTTGCATTGTGTCTTGCATATCATGTAGTTCATAGGATTAAATTGGCATGATTTGATTTTGCATTTTTAATTTGTTTGACATTTTTCTTGACAAGGTACCTTAAAACCCTAGCATTCTTAAGAAATTCATAACCCTCATTAGGTTAAGAGTTAGAACCCCTCCTTTGGGCAGTGAGTTTGTATAGGTTTAGGGTTCCCTTGGTTGCATTTTCAATTTTTTATCTTGATGTTTGCTTCTGGTTTTGGTTTTTGCTTGGTGCATTGATCATAAACCCTAATTTGGGCTTCCTTTTGCATTCATCTTCCATTTGCTTGCATACCATGACTTTCCATGACATTTTATGCATCCATTTGATTCATTAGACATCTTAAGACATATTAGAATCATGTTGGATCATTGCTTCTTGCATTTGCCATGTTGTATGTCATTTGCATTTCATAACTTTTCATGTATGATCATGGTTCTAAGCATGCTTCTCTTGCATCCATATGTTCATATGATCATCCTCATGCCTTGATTCATGTTTGCATCATCTCATAGCATCATTAACATCATGTGTTTGCTTCTGGTTCTGATTTGCATCATGTCATTTCATCTCATCTTGCATTGCATTGCATTCCTTTCATTAACTTTTCAGGTGGTAAGTAACTTTGAGAAGTGAATTTGCCTTCACTTCTCACAATTCCTTTTCATCTCTCTTATGCATCATTGCTGCATTTTGCCTTGTGTTTGAGATTGAGCTTGCTCTTTCTTCTTCTTCTTACTTTCTTTCCTCAAGTGACTTGTCTTCTTAAGTGAAGCAAGTTACTTTGATTCTCTTTGCTCCTTTCATCTGCTTCCTGGTGGTTTCTCTGAAGATTCTCTTTGTAAACCTCACAAACCCTAGGAACAACCAAGCATGACAATAATTAGGGTTTGATTAGTCCCCCACTTAGCTTTTACCTTTGTGTCATCTTTTGTGTCTCTCTTCTCATCTCATAATCAGGGACTAAACCCTAAAGGCTTTAAGGCTTTGTGATTAAGCTTATGCCTGCATCCTTCTATTGGGATGGAGTGTATAACTTTAATCCTAAGTGTTAAACCCTTAATGTGTTTAAATCCTTTAATCAATTCACTTAATAATCATCAAGACATCAAGCTTTTAACTTGGGCCTTGCATTAGGGTTCTAATTCTTCCTTAATTGGTTAAGAAGGACTAACCCTAGTGTTAATGGACAAGTCCCCCTCAAGTTGTCTTACAAACCCTAAAACTCACTTCATCATCTTATCATTAACTAAAATCCACTTAATAAAGGCTTTGTTTTGTCATGAGTTTAATCCCTAATCATGGATTAAGTTGAGGAGCTTTCCTCAGCTTAAACATTCTCATCTATTATCCTTCTATTAGGACGGTGTAATGAGTCTGTTTAATCCCTAATTATGGCTTAATCTCATTACTCAACACTAAACAAAAACAACAAAAACATCTAAGTAATCATAAGTAGGTTAATGATCTTAATCCTACATCATGGTGATTAAGTGTGAGAAGCTGACTTCACACTTAAGGTATTCTCATTACCCCTAATCAGAGGGAAGATGTGATGAGTTTACTAATCCATTGGTTTAGGCTTAAGCTCATTAATTTATGACAAACTTTCAAAAGTAATAAAAGATTGAAAACACAAAAACAAACAATAATCGTCTCCTCCGGGATTCTTTTCTCATCTCATTCACTCATAAACGAGAACTTGCTTCTTTCGTCTAATGCAAGACAGTTTGCACCTGAGCCAGACAAGTCATACACTTGAGCATAGACAAGTAAGCAGTTCACAAGTCAAATCATTCTTTCAGTCTCTTTGAGTCGAACTACGGTGTTCTGACTTCCTCATTGCACGAGAGGATACGTAGGCATAACTTAACAGTTATCGAACAAAAGTCTCTGTACATTCCCCCCTCTTCTAGCTTTATTATTTTTAGCCTCATTATCATGAGCATTTCATCTTTGTTCTTACACTGACACTATACATATCACACATCACTTTCTTTTACACTGACACCTGTACATCCTTTTCCAGCTCTTTATACACAAATTGCACTAACACTACCCCTTTAAAACACAAATCTTTTAAGCGTGGATCCCGTCGAGTACGACGGACAATCTGGGTGCTAATACCTTCCCAGGTTGTAACCAACCCCCTTTCTCAGTCTCTCTGGTTCGCAACCGTCTTATCCATGTCTTTTCTTAGGTTTATGCAGCATTACCTTTCCTTCGGGATAAAAATGCCTAGCTGGCGACTCTTTCTTTTCTCTTGAGTTCACTCCTGTGTGTTCTCATACCATCCCTCTTTCGCCGACCGTTCGCGTCTGTACCTTTATTTGGGCCATTCCCATTTATCGGGAGCGACAGCTTGGCGACTCTGCTGGGGACCCTTATACTGTAACCAGGGCTTCTGGTTCTTTTTGTGGGTTCCTCCTAGCGCTTGTTTGACTTGTGTTTACTGGGGTGTTATGTGCTATTTGTGTTTGTATATTTGTTTTATTTATTGCTTTATGTACAGTTTGTTTACTGCTTTCTTTACAGCTTTATATCCATCATACTATCATATTGTTCTGGCTGGATCTGGTTTTGTTGCTTTGATGGGTGGGTGTTCTATTGAGAGTTTAAGGTCCTATACCTGGGACCTGAGTGACACCTAGGCTAGAGTGGTTCATGTTCTTTCCCATTCCATTTCGGTCTGGTACGGGAATATGAAACACGGTTCAGATATGGGTTTCTTCTTGAGAACTCTGTGCTACAGATTTCCTGTAGTGCTAGGGCTATCTGGGAAGCCTGCTAAGTCTGGATGACCTTTACTATGACCTTCAGAAACTGAGGTGAATTAGAGGAGGGTCTTTTATGGTTATTGTAAACACTGTACCTCCGGGTTAGAAGTGTTTACACTTCTCATAACTGATCCAAGTCTGAGGATCCTTGTTTTAGAACACCACCTGTGAGAGGGATGGGCTGTTTACAGGTTTGCAGGTACCCTTGACCTCCACATACCCTGTTACTTTGTTTTGATTAAGAGTACTCCACTTTGGACAGTTCTTGTGATTTAACCCTGGACATGTGACTCTTTATTTGAGTCCCCCACCTTGGTTACTGGACTTATGAACCTCCATCTGGACTTCTTGAACATACATGGACTTATACCAAGGCAGTTAATCAGATCCAGCTTGATCACAAACCCTTTGCATATCATTTGCATACATCATCATTGCATCATTTAACTTGTGTTTATTTGTTTTTCAGGGTATCCATATTACATTTTGGATTGGTTTTGACCCCTTCATCTGCATAGGCCCCATCTTCACCAGTATCTGCTTCAGCTATCCTCATCAGCTACCTGCTTCAGTCACCTGCATCACCAGTATCAGCCTGTCAGTGGCCCATCTTCAGTATTTTTCTCCATCATCAGCATCTGTTTCAGCTCTTCTTCAGCAACATGGCACCCAAGAAGAGCAACATCTCCTATCATTTCTTTGAGCCTGAGCTGGCTGGCATCAGGAAGGTCCAGGCCCTGATTACTCCAGACCATATACCACTATTCAGAGAACATTATGGAGGCATCCTTGATGTGGTTATGGATTTGGACCCTTCCCAGAGGAGCTTGATTCATACTTGCCTGCAGTTCTATGATCCCCCTCTGAGGTGCTTCACCTTCCAGGATTTTTAGTTGGGACCCTTGTTGGAAGAGTATTCATCACTGATTGGTGTACCTATCAGGGGTGGAGTCCCCTTCAACCCTGAGATGGCTTTTCCTAGTAATGAAGAGATGGCAAAGGCATTATATCTGGAACCAGTTCTGATTGGGCAGAACATGGCAGCAAAGGCTGGAATCTCTGGTCTACACTTGGATTTCTTGACCTCTCAGGCTATCCTGAAAGCCTCCATGGGAGAATGGAAGGCAGTCTGTGCATTATTAGCCCTAAGCATATATGGGGTTATATTATTTGCAGATGAGCCTAAGTTTATTAGCAAGAATGCAATCCATCTTTTCATTCTGAGGAACCCAGTGCCCACCTTACTGGGAGATCTCTACTACTCTGTCCACCAAAGGAATGAAAAGCAAAGGGGAAGATTGGTGAGATGCTGTGCTCCTTTGTTCCATACCTGGTTACTCAAACACTTGCCCAAGACTGATGCATTCTTGAATCCCCACCAGCAAAAGAATTGGGCTAGAAGACTCATTGCTTTAACCTCAGCTGACATCAGGTGGTGCACTCAGAGCACCAAGGGCAGGGACATCATTACTAGTTGTGGGCAGTTCCCCAATGTGCCTCTGATAGGAGTGAAGGGTTGCATTAACTACAACCCTCTGCTATTCAAAAGACAACTGGGCTATGCATTGGTCCATCCTCCTAGAGTACAAGATCTAGCTGAGACCCTTTATTGTGAGACCAAGCCTAATCTGGCTATTGTCAGGCAAGCATCCTGGGCTTGGGACAATGTCCAGACTAAAGGGGTAACCATTCTTAGGAGATGCAACAATGTGGCCTCAGCTCAGTATTATGAGTGGTCTCATGCCAGGGCTCAAATTTCTGGGATGCCCTTCACCATTGAAGATGTACCTGGATCATCCACAACACCACCTCCAACCACTGTCAGCCTGGAGGAGTTTGAAAAGCTCAAAGAGAGGAATGAGAATTTGTCTGAAGCCTTGAAAAGAACCCTCTGGGAGAGGAGTGATGGTCGTCTGGACATTGAAAGGTTAGAAAAGCTTAAGGTGGAACATCTAGCCAGGATTGAAAAGTCATAGGACTACATCAAGAAGTCCAGGGCTGGAGAACAGATTTTGAAGAATGCCTGCAAAGAGGCCCAGTTCCAGAGAGCCAGGACTGATCTTTATCTGAAAGAGAGCCAAGCTAGGTGGGTCAGGATCACTGAAGCCCGCACTCAGGAGGATAAGAGAACTCAGGACAAGATTGAGCAGTTGGAGGCTAATGCAAAGGAGCAACAAGAAGCCCTATTAGCAGCCCAGAGGGAGATCTCAGAATTGAAGCTCAGGGCTGGTGTGAAGAGGTCAAAAGACCAGGGCAGACACAAGAAGCTAACCACTGCTATCACCACCAGGAATCTTCTCATCAGGAACCTCACAGAGCATCCAGCTGATCCGGTAACTGAAGCACTTCTAAAGGAAGTTAGGGAGGATGAGTTTGGTCTTGGTGTCTGACTTTTGCTTGTTGTTGTTTCATTTCATGTACTTTTCTTTTATGTTGTATTTTTGACCCCTCAGAGGGCATGTATTGTAAAAAACAAACTATGTATGGTTAACCATTTGTAATATATTCATTAGTTTGTTTCATCTAAGTTCTTTTTCTCTCAAGCAACATCAAAAGCACCTTCCTCAGGGGTCTGGAAAGGTCAAAACCAAATGCCAAGCCGGATACCTTGGAAACAAATGAGCATACTGCATTTCATACTAACTTTTGTTTTGTTTTGTAGGTTTTTGTTTTGTTGTTACTAACTCTGTTGTGATTCAGGAACTATTGCTCGACGTCGGGTGTTCCCACTCAACCGTCCACACAGATATCTTACCCGCAACAACCTTCCGGGTATATAAATGGACCAAGTACAGCAGGACCTTACAGAGGTCAGGACTCAAATGGCCAATGAGAGACTGGAGATGAGAAATCAGATGACCCAGTTTATGGAGGTGATGAATGGATTGGCACAGAGCCAGGAGAGATTGAGAGCATTAGTAGAAAGGCAGACCCAAGAGGAGCCCCATCTAGGGACTGGGGGAACAAGCAATAATGAGAGGGTTCAGCCTCATGTTAATCCTCCAGTGTATGGACCCCACCTTCATCCAGAGATCAACATCCCTGCTAATGTGCAAGGGAATGCCACTGCGGGCAGAGTATTACAGGAAGACCCCCAGGAAGATCAATTTACTGTGATGGGAGCTGGGGATGAAGCCTATGACAGAAGGCTAGATGAAATTGCTCAAAAATTGAGATCCCTGGAGTCTCAGAATTCCTTGGGCTTTGATGTTATGGACATGGGTCTAGTGGACGGGGTAAGGATTCCCCACAAGTTTAAACCTCCGTGCTTCGAGAAGTACAACAGAACTTCCTGTCCCCGCACCCATTTACAATCCTTTTTGGGGAGGCTGAAGGCATATACCATGGATGAAAAGCTATGGATGTTTTATTTTGAAGATAGCTTAACAGGAGCTTCAAGGGAATGGTACTCTCACTTGACTAGAGCAACCATCAGATGCTGGAAGGACCTAGCTGAGGCCTTTATCAGACAATACCAGTACAACTTGGATATGGCTCCTAACAGGACCCTCCTGATGGGAATGTCTCAATCATCCAGGGAAAGCTTCCGGGAATACGCCCAGAGGTGGAGACAGCTTGCTGCTGCTGTCCAGCCACCCATGTCGGAAAGGGAAATGGCCGACATGTTTATGAACACCCTTCAAGGGACATATATTGACAGGCTAGCTGCCTTTTCTTCCACCAGCTTCGCTGATGTAGTCATAGCTGGAGAAAGAATTGAAAGCCTGTTAAAGATGGGCAAAATTTCTGACAATGGTGCGAGCTCGTCCAGCAACCCCAGAAAACCTTTTGTAGGTCCAAGAAGAACCGGTGAGACTAATGCTATTCAGGCCAGCAGGGGCAGACCACAATATGTTCATAGGTCAGTGGCAGCACTCACCATTCCCACTCCAATGCCTCAACAACCAGCTTATCAACCACAACAACAACCCCATTACCAGCAACAAACTCAGTATCCTCCTCAGAGAAACTACAACAACAACAATCAGCAAAGACCATTTCAACAGAGACCGTCTCAGGCCAATAGGGTGATTGATCCAATCCCTATGCCTTATGCCGCTTTACTGCCACAGCTCCTGAAGCTCAATTTGGTTGAGTTAAGGACGTTGGCACCACCAGATCCTTCTAGTTTGCCAAGAAATTACGACGCCAACGCCAGATGCGCTTTTCACTCCAACGCACCTGGCCACAATACAGAGAAGTGTAGAGCTTTACAAATGAAAGTACAAGACTTGGTAGATTCTAAAGCTCTAAACTTTGCACCCCCGCCAAATGTTAACAAAAACCCCATGCCCAACCATGGAGGGCCCAGAATTAATGCTATTGAGGAAGATATGCCGTCTTTCTTAATAACCAGTGTTGGGCAGATCCGGACACCCCTGGTAGAGATTAAAGCTCAACTCCTTGAATGCCAGATATTCCCTGGGTGTGAGCTCGGGTGCGGTTATTGCAACATCTCGGTAAATGGATGTGATAACTTGAGAAGCGGCATAGACAGTCTTATCCAGAATGGTCTACTTCAAATCACAACATCAATACCTTCAAATCCGGCAATCCCTTCGACAACAGTTCCAGAGTCTCCTACAACTGCAACAACAATTATTCCAAACAATTCTTCAGTTTCATCAACAAATGCTTCAAATATCACTTCAACAAGTCAGACATCAACAAACATTCCTTCTACAACATCAGCACCCCTCTATTCAGAATCTTCCCCCTACAACACCAGCAAATATCTCAGCAGTCACTATTTATTATGATCCGTCAGGTATTCCTCCGAACAACAATTTTCAACAGCAAACAGTGGCGTCTCCTGCCATATCACCGGTCACTATCTACTATGATCCACATACTATTGCAACACCCTCCACTGCTGCAGTCAGCCCGGTTACCATCACGGTACCTGGGCCCGTTCCATATGAAAGCAGTAATGCCATCCCTTGGCATTACGGCTCAGATTTATACTGCGAGGGGCAGAAAATCACTCTCGAATCATTAACTTCTTCACCACAAATAGACAATGTGGGGGGAGGCGGAGGCTTCACTCGAAGCGGACGTCTTTTTGCCCCACAAATTCCAAGACCCATTGCTAAAGCAGAAGCTGTTGCCAAGGCAAAAGGGAAGAGCATGGTGCAAGAAGAACAAGTTGCTAAAGAAGTTTTAAAGACCCCTTTTGATCAAGAGGTTGATGAATTCATGAGAATCATCAAGAAAAGTGATTACAAGATAGTGGACCAGCTTCACCAGACACCTTCCAAGATCTCCATTTTATCATTGCTAATGTGCTTCGAGGCTCATCGGAACGCACTATTAAAAGTCTTGCACGCAGCTTATGTGCCAGAGGAGATTACCGTTAATCAGTTGGAAGCTGTAGTTGGAAATGTTAACGCTAGTCATGGACTAGGATTTACCAACACTGATTTGACAACGGAAGGCCGCAATCACAACAAGGCTTTGCACATTACCTTGGAGTGTAAGGGTGCAGTTCTTTCTCATGTATTGGTGGACACAGGGTCATCCCTCAATGTCCTACCTAAGAAAGCCCTTGTGAAGTTGGAGTATGAAGGATTGGCATTACGCCCCAGCAACTTGGTAGTAAGAGCCTTTGACGATTCTAAGAGATCAGTTCTGGGAGAGATAGAGTTGCCTATAATGATTGGCCCACAGACTTTCAAAACGACCTTCTTTGTGATGGATATACAGCCTGCCTACAGCTGTCTATTGGGTAGACCATGGATACACGCCGCTGGCGCCGTGACATCAACCCTTCACCAGAAGTTAAAATTCGAGTGGGAGGGCCAAGTCGTTACTATTTGTGGAGAGGAAGATATTTTTGTTATCCATCTGGCTACATACAAATATATTGAGATGGATGGGGAGATCCATGAAACCATGAGCCAGGGATTTGAGGCCCTGAACATTAATGAAACATCTGCTGTGCTTGGGACTTCCATGACATCTTACCAGCAAGCCAGGAAGGTTGTTGAGGAAGGGAATGCTCAAGGCTGGGGTAAGCTGTTGCCTGTGGAAAAGAAAGAGGACAGATTTGGGTTGGGTTACAAACCAACTCAACAAGATCAATCAGAGGCTGCTAAGAAGCCCAGTTTTGTTAGTGGGGGGATGCTCACCCCTGATGCTGTAAACAACTTGGAAGATGAGTCGGAAGATGAGCGCAACCTGGAGAGCTGGATACGTCCAAGGATCCCGGGGAGCCGTATCTCAAACTGGTCTTCCCAGGAAATTATAAGGGTTACTCCTGCAGAGTAATTATTATTTCCTGTATATTTTAAGCATGCATCAAGTCTTGAAGGAAGACCTATGATAATGTACTTGACAGTATTAGAAGAGTCAATGGGGTGTGTGCTGGGCCAGCATGACGAGTCTGGTCGAAAAGAGTATGCAATATACTACCTAAGCAAAAAGTTTACCGACTGTGAACAACGTTATTCACTGCTCGAGAAAACTTGCTGTGCTTTAGCGTGGGCTGCTCGCCGACTGAGACAGTATATGCTGACCCACACTACTCTATTGATCTCCAAGATGGACCTAGTCAAGTACATTTTCGAGAAGCCAGCTCTTACCGGACGGGTTGCAAGATGGCAGATGATCCTCACAGAATATGACATCCAGTACACATCTCAGAAAGCCATCAAGGGCAGTGTATTGTCTGATTATCTTGCTGAGCAACCTATTGATGATTACCAGCCTATGAGATTTGACTTCCCTGATGAAGACATCATGTTCATAAAAGCAAAAGATCATGAAGAGCCTATTCACACTGAAGGGCCAGACCCGGAAGAAGAAGGGACTATGATGTTTGATGGGGCTGTTAATATGAATGGTCGTGGTGTTGGTGCAGTACTCATTACGCCTAAGGGAGTTCACATGCCTTTCTCGGTAAAACTCACCTTTAACTGCACTAACAACGAAGCTGAATACGAAGCTTGCATTATGGGTCTTGAGGAAGCCATTGACCTCAGGATCAAAACATTGACTGTATTCGGAGATTTAGCTCTGGTAGTTAATCAAACCAACGGCAAATGGTACACCCACCAAGATCATCTGATACCTTACAGGGATTATACAAGGAGGTTATTGACTTTCTTCACGACAATCAAGCTTGAGTATATCCCTCGAGACGAAAATCAGTTTGCAGATGCTCTGGCTACCATTTCATCAATGATCAAAGTTCAAGCTGCCAACTTTGTACCTCAAATTTCAGTATCCAGACTTGACAGACCAGCATATGTGTTTGCAGAAGATGTTGTCAAAGATGATAAGCCTTGGTTCAATGACATTAAGTGTTTCTTGGAGGATCAAACATACCCACTTGGGGCATCTTCCAATGACAAGAAGACTTTAAGAAGGCTTGCTGGTAGTTTCTTCCTGAACACTGATGGTTCCCTGTACAAAAGAAACTTTGATATGGTACTCCTCAGATGCGTTGATAGAACAGAAGCAGGCTTGTTGATGCACGAGGTGCATGAAGGATCCTTTGGTACCCACGCAGGAGGGCATGCCATGGCTAAGAAATTGCTAAGATCAGGCTATTACTGGATCACAATGGATGCCGACTGTTGTGCCTATGCCAGAAAATGCCATAAATGCCAGATCTATGCGGATAAGGTACATGTGCCTCCCAATCCTCTGAATGTGATGTCTTCACCCTGGCCCTTTGCTATGTGGGGCATTGACATGATTGGCACGATTGAGCCGACTGCTTCAAACGGCCACAGATTCATCTTGGTAGCCATTGACTATTTTACCAAGTGGGTTGAAGCAACTTCCTATGCAAATGTTACAAGGCAAGTGGTAGCCCGATTTCTGAAGAGAGACATCATCTGTCGATACGGAGTTCCCGAGCGAATCATTACTGATAATGGTTCCAACTTAAACAATAAAATGATGGCAGAGCTATGCCGGGACTTCAAGATCCAACACCACAATTCTTCTCCTTACAGGCCAAAGATGAATGGCGCTGTTGAGGCGGCTAATAAGAATATCAAGAAGATTGTGCAGAAGATGGTAGTCACCTACAAAGACTGGCATGAAATGCTACCATTCGCCTTGCATGGGTACCGCACGTCAATCAGAACATCCACTGGGTTAACACCGTATCAGCTTGTGTATGGTATGGAAGCGGTCCTACCAGTTGAAGTTGAGTTACCCTCCCTGCGGGTACTGATGGATGTTAAGCTAAACGAAGCAGAATGGGTCCGGTCCCGATACGAACAACTGAGTCTGATTGAAGAGAAAAGATTGGCTGCAATCTGTCATGGGCAGTTGTATCAGAAGAGAATGAAGAAAGCCTTCGATCAGAAAGTCAGGCTCCGAGAGTACCAAGTAGGAGATCTTGTGCTGAAAAGAATCCTCCCTCCTCATACAGACCACAGGGGCAAGTGGACTCCGAACTATGAAGGACCATTTGTAGTCAAGAAAGTTTTCTCTGGTGGAGCACTGATGCTCAGCACCATGGATGGTGAAGACTTCCCGTCCCCTGTGAATTCAGATGCAGTTAAAAAATACTTCGCATAAAAATGACCCGCTGGACATAAAAACAGAATGTAAGTCCAGGCAAAAATAGGGCATCCCGGCGGGTCAAAAACAGAATAAAAGACTCGGGCAAAAATAAGGGAATAAACAAACAAAAAAATGTACACCCGCTGAGTTGAAAAGCCACATCGGACAACTCAGGCAAAAATGGGTATCCCGATGGATTGAAAACCCGAAAGGGCGATCCATGCAAAATAAGGGAAGAAGCGAACAACTGCATCCTGAATTCGTCTGTATCACCTACAACTTGGTAAGCTTCGAAAGGATCAAGCCTCTTTCAGAATCAGCCTTCTTCAGAAAGCGAGACGAGAAGAACGTCAAAAGTCATACGAGTCATAGCAAAGGGAAGCTCCTTGAAGCGTCGTCAACATTGCCAACATCATTTTGTTTCTCAATTTGTAACAATCTCCTCATTTTAGGGGATTTGTTTCTTTGACTGTATCTTGCCAATTCAGGGCACATAAATCAATAAAATCAGATTAGCAGTCATATCTCGTACATTTTATTTTCATTTGCAAAAATGTCTGATGTCTTTAAAGATACTGGTTGCATAAATACAGATGCTTCTCTTCTGAAAATACGTGTTTGCAGGAAATATGCTTACTCCCAGTGTGTGTCTAAACTCCTATGATGGAATCCAGTAAGGGATACCTCAGGATTACTTGTGCATTTCTCTGTCTTTTCAGGATTGCAGGTATTCAAGACACAACATGGGGCATGAAAGCTTCATCCTAGCAAGCTGGCTAATCCACTCAGTCTTAGCAACGTAGGTGCTTTCTCCCCAGCTGAGTTGCCATTCATTATTTCTCCCCAGCCGAGTTGCCATTTGCTTCCTCCTCAGCCAAGTATAGAAGCCTAGGGAACCACCTCCCCACAGAGTGTCAACCTCTACCCGGAAGAACAACACACGAAAGAATCACAACAGAGTGACGAAGGCTTCTACAAACCCTAGCTGGGTCCCTCATTACCAGGAATGGGTCTATCAGTGACCTGTTCCTCCAAGCAGATACATCTCAATGGTCTCATCCCCAGCTGGGATGTCCACTCCAAACAGATCAATCAGGGATCTTCGCAGCAACGGGATCCGCATCCCGGATCGGTATCTTTTGCATAATCATAGCATTCGCATCATATTCACCCCACGAAGCGTAGCATTCCGTCTAATACGGAGCATTACGGCAAAAACCAAACATGTTGCATAATCATAAGTCATGGTCTGAATCAAACACTTGTGAATAAATGACAATCCATCAACAATATACGGAATGCTCCCCAGATTCCCCAGCAGAGAGCTAAAGAAAACAGTTGCCTTACACCCACAAACACCAGTACATACCCCTTGTGGCACCCGTCCGTGTCATATCCCCAGCGGAAAGCCAAAGCGTCCCCTTTGCACTCACAGATATATATATAATTTTCTTGACATCCGTCCGTGTCACTTTCCCCAGCATAATTACCTAAACACTTTGTATATCAGGTACTTGTTTATACTATACTCTTCTCCTTTTGACACTCGTCCGTGTCACTCTCTCCAGCAGGATAAACACTCAACTATACACCGCTCATACTCATTACTCCCGTTTTCACATATACAGATACTCGTCCGTATCTTGCCTATATTACTCACTACTCCTCAGATTCAACACTCGTCCGTGTTTTGTGTTAACCAGTTGGTACTCGTCCGTACCATCATCTCAGAACATGCGTCAAACGTTTGTTTCTACTTGATACTCATCCGTATCACAGTCCTAAGGATGCTCGTCCGCATCTTTAATCCATACACTGTGTCAAACACTCTTGTCTTCTTGAATTTAGACACTCGTCTGTGTCTACTTTTCCCCAGAAGAGTCCCCTCAGAATCAACACTCGTCCGTGTTCCTTGTTAACCAGTTGATACTCGTCCGTATCATCATCTCTGAACACGTGTCAGTATTTGTTTCTACCTGATACTCGTCCGTATCATAGTCTTAAGGATGCTCGTCCGCATCTTTAATCTATACACAACACCAAACACTTATACCTTTTATTTCTTGGATATAAACACTCGTCCGTGTTTACTATCCCCCAGTAGATCGCCCGCAAAGCAAAATTTCTTTTTTATCTGACATTCGTCCTATGTCATGATAAACCTTGAGAGCAGCCGTCCCCTGCTAGGTGATCATCCTTCACCTCTTGATGATCGTCCTTCATCATGCTCATCCGATGGCCGTCCCCATCGTCGACCTTTTATCCGACATTCGTCCTATGTCGTGATGTTTAGCAGCCGTCCCCTGCTAGGTGATCGTCCTTCACCTCTTGATGATCGTTCTTCATCATTTTATCCGATGGCCGTCCCCATCGTTGATCTTTTTATCTGACGTTCGTCCTATGTCATGAGAAACCTTGAGAGCAGCCGTCCCTTGCTAGGTGATCGTCCTTCACCTCTTGATGATCATCCTTCATCATGCTCGTCCGATGGCCGTCCCCATCGTTGACCTTTTATCCGGCATTCGTCCTATGTCGCGACATTTTCGGCAGCCGTACCCTGCCAGGTGATCGTCCTTCACCTTAGATGACCGTCCCTCATCTTATCCCCCAACAGAGCAGCCGTCCCCTGCTAGGTGATCGTCCTTCACCTTTGATGACCGTCCCTCATCATTTTTTTCATTTATTCTTTAACCCGATGGCCGTCCCCGTCGTGGTCCCTTTTTCTTTTTCAGTTTAGCCCGATGGCCGTCCCCATCGTTGGTTACCTTACTTTATGAACTTTATGGCCGTCCCCATCATTTTTCATTAATCCCCAGAGAATCTTATAGCTTTACTTGATGGCCGTCCCCATCGTAATCTCCGGTATCCCCAGCATGTCGGCCGTCCCCGTCATTGCTTTATTTCACACATTCTCCCCAGCATGTCGGCCGTCCCCGTCATTGCCCTTTCCCCAGCAGTCGTCCTCTGCTCGACGGTCGTCCTCCGTCGCCCGCACTTTATATTATACTTTATTTTCTTTTACAGTCTAGATCCCTTTTCTTCTTCATTCTGTGAGTACAAATTTTGGACTGTCTTTGGTATTCAACCACAAGTTATCTTGTTAGCCTGTTAAGCCGCTGCTTACATCCTGCACAGCTAACTCATGTTTGAATAGGGGCAGCTGTAAACACCCCAAATTTGACCTCACCCATTCACACCATGGCTTGTGATCATTTCATATGCATAAACTCAATCATAGCATCTCATATTGCATTTTTGATTCACTGCATTGATTCAAAGTCATCTGCACCTAGGGTTTGTGATCTGAGCAATCCAAGAGCTTCTTGAGCCACTCCAAAGGTCATCAATCACTTCAAAGGGGTCCATGTATGTTCAAGTATCATATTATATCCTCTCAAAGTCAAGAATGTCAAAAAATCACAAGAACTAAGAATGGTATGGAAGCAGAGCCAGGCTTGACTGCACAGATGACCCAAAATTAGGGTTTTGGTTTCAGAGGCCACAACTCCAATTTTTTTGGTCATTCTTGTTTCTATTGGTCTCTATATGGTATAGGGAGTATGCATATCAATTTTCATGAAGAAATTCCATGGGGAAGTCATCTGATCAAGAGTTGACTTTTCAAGCAAGTCAATGTAAAATCAGGGCATCTGAGGCCCCCAATGACCCAACCAAAGGGTGTTCTTCATCATTTTGATTGTATATGATCTTTATTTGATCATAGAAGAAGTTGGAAGTTCACAAAATTGAAGAATTTCAAGTCTTTTGCAAAGTTGACTTTTTGGGAAAGTTGACTTTTTAATGAAATTGCCATTTTGGGAAACTTTTTCAACCCTTGCTTTTTGATTCAAAAATGCTTCAAATGAAAAAACTTTGGTCATGAAAGTTGTATAATGGATCATTCCCTTTTCAAAAAGTACAAGAACATGACCTAATTCATTTTGGATCAAAAGTTATGGCTTGTCAAAGTTGGCTAAAATCACAAAATTTGAAGTTTTCTACCAAAGAGGCATTTTGCAAAATGACTTGATCAAGTGTTCTAAAGACCTCAAATGTGTACAATTTCTTCAAAACATGATTACATGACCTCTAAAAATCAGAATTGGCCCAAGAATCATCTCATTTCATGCCTTGAACTTCAAGAAATCTCAAAGGAACCAAACTTGAATCAACTTGCAAAACTTATCATAAGTTACAAACCACTTGCTGAATCACCTCATAAACAATTCCATGGCTCTCCCTAAACTCAGCTGAGCCCAAGCATGCCAAAAAGCAAGTTGTACCATTGCCCATTGTTGCACCCCAAAATTTGCCCTCACAATACAAAACTTTGGGTGCTAAGAAGGTTCACAAGGTTCACAAGATTCATAACACTTACAAGACCTTTCATGAGGTTCATGAAGTCTACAAGTCACTTTATGAAGTTCACAAGGTTCACAAGATTCACAATGCTTTCAAGACCTTTCATGAGGATCATGAAGTCTACAAGTCACTTTATGAAGTTCACAAGGTTCACAAGATTCACAATGCTTTCAAGACCTTTCATGAGGTTCATGAAGTCTACAAGTCACTTTATGAGGTTCACAAGGTTCACAAGGTTCACAATACCTCCCATGAGGTTCACAAGACATTTTATGATGGTTCACAATGTTCACAAAGTTCACAAATAGTCAGAAGAATTGACAATTCCCTCAGACAATGCACCTCCTAAGCAGTGCATCCAAAACTAGGGTTTTGACTTTAATCAGGCTAAATGAACTTCCAAGACTTCAAGTGAACTTCATAACATCTTATATGTGTGTAAGAACCCCCATGACAAGTTTCAAGACTTTTCTCAGAAGTTTGCTCAGTCAGATGATCAGATAAGTCAAAATCAGTCAAAGCAGTTAAAAAGTCAAACTGAGGTCAACTGTGGTCAAACCAAAGTCAAACTTCATGATTTTTTGCCAACATCAAGTATATGAAGTAAAATTCATCATTTGATCAAGGGTTGATCATGATTCATCAAGGAGATTTCAGATCATCAAGAATCAGGAGTTTCTAAATTAGGGTTTTCTTAGTAAAAGTCAACTAAACTTTGACCAACTATAACTTTCACATGCTTCATCACCAAGTCTCCACTCAAAGCTCATTTTGAAGGAAATTGAATTCTCTACAACTTTGTGTCTCACAAGCCAAGCCCAAAAATGCTTCATTTGGAAGGTATGAGCTAAGACATTATAGGTCCTTTTGAAAGTCAACAAAAAGTCAACAACTTCAAAAGGGCATAACTTGAGATTGGTAAATGATATGGACATGAAACCAGTGGGGTTGGTTAGAGGACTCTTCAAGCTTTCCAAAATGTCCAAGAACACCCTCATAGCATTAAAATTGGAGGATGTGTACCCTTGCAAAGTTGGGAAAGTTTGGGTTGGTTTATGATGAAAATGGAGGTCTAAAACCAATTTCTTCCAAATGGGCTTGCCAAATGATGACCCAATCCATACAATAACTTCATGCACGACCCAAGTCATCAAAAATCAGATTTTTTATTATTTTATTTTTATTTATTTTGATTTAATTCATTTAAAATCACTTTAAATTAAAATAAAATATAAAATCAAAAGATTTGAATATGATCAAGCTTCTAGAAAATCATAATTGTGCCTTGGATCAAATTGATATGAAAGTTATGATGATTAGCCTAAAATAGCAAGTGTTCATACAAGAATATTTGATTTTTAAGGCCTTATCATTTTGAATCTTTTTATATCAAATCTTCCACACAATGACATGATTTTTTTAACCTAAATTCATTGTTCTATAAGTACATAGTGAAACCCTAGCACAAGCCACGAATTTTCTGCCTCCCAAGAGTAAGTTCCATAAATCAAAAAACCTCTCCAAAGCTTGCATTCGGTTTTGAATTTCCAGGACATTTGAAGGTATTTGAAGCACATAGCCATGATCACTGAACATCATTGAGTGAAAACCAATACTCATATGCATCCCAAACACTCCATAATGCATAAACCGAATCTTGTTTGTTCTTGAATATTTTTTTTCGATTACACTAATCCAATGCATTCTAATGAATTTTGTTTGTTCAATCATGTTTGTGAGGTTGTATGGAGTGTTTCTGGACAATTAAACCAAAGTTTCATGGCTTGAATCGCAATCGGCCATTGTTAGGGTTAGAGCTTCAAAATTGGGGGTTCATGGAATACCTAATATAAATAGCTAATGAACTCATATTTGGACTGTAATCGTTGCATAGATCATGTTTGCAGGTTCAATTTGATGAAATTTTACTCGTATGGTGATGTACATGATTCGCAGGTTTAAAACGCAGAAAAATTCGTAGGAATTTTCCCAAGAAAATTCGCAGGAAATCCTACGAATTTGAGGTTGAAGACGAAGATGTTCTGGCGCGTTTTCCAGAATTTGAATTTTGTTTTAATATTTTATGAATTAATTTCTATTTTGTTTCACAAGCATACAGCTTGTCCCAGTGGAAGGAAGCGCATGTGTGTGGCAATAGGACCTGTGTTCGAATCCTGGCTGTGACAAATATTTTTGAGTTTTTCTCTTTTATTCACTGAACATAATATATTATCAATTGTTATTGGTTTGTTAACAGATGCGCTCACCCAGCAGGATTGGTCATGTACTTGTGTGTTTGTGTGTAAGGTCCTGGGTTCGAATCCCCCAGGCCTTTTGTTTTCTTTTATTTTTCTGGATTTTTCAGGATATAGAATAAAACCAATTCCACTCTCTTTCTTACTGCTTGCGCGCATGGTGGCTTGGTGGTGGGTTTTGTTGCTGGCAAACAGAGTGACCTGGGTTCAAACCCCAGCCAGGTGAGTTCCAACTTTTTTTTATTTTTATTTGTTTTGAAATAATTGTATATATATTATATATCTAAATAATTCCAAAATAAAACATATATATATATATATATATATATATATATATATATATATATATATATATATATATATATATATATATATATATATATATATATATTATATTTTTCTAAATTCTGAAATTATTATTCTTAATTCAAAAAATTTTTTTTTCTATTATTATGTATTTAGATTATAATATGTATATTAAATTAATTTTCTAAATAATTAAACCCTAATTTTCTTTTCTTCTTTTATATTATTATTTGTATTCATAACTTAATTAAAATATTTGATTTAATTTTTTTTAATACATAAATTGTTTATAAACTTAAAATTTTGTATATAAATAGGTGTAGAAATTAAAATGTCCACCTTATTTATAATATGAAAATATTTTCTAATTGTTTATAATTAATTATACATGTAAATAATTTCTAAAAAATTTGTAAATTTGATAATTTCTCATAATATGTTCATAATTTATTTAATTTGTTTATAATTTTAAATTTTAATTAATTAATATAATTGTTCATATTTTTCTATTAACCATTAAAATTTTGTTTTGTTTATTATTATTACTAATCATGTTTATTACTAATCCATTTATTTTTTAATTATGCTTATTATTATTATTTCACTAACCCCATTTATTTTAATTATTATTACTAACCCAATTAAATTGCTTATTTATTTTACTTATTATTTATATTTTGCTTATTTATTTATTTTTGCTATATATTTTAATTGCTTTATTTTTATTATTATGTAATTGCTCCTTGGTGTAATTTTCTGTAATATTTAAATTATTTAATTTTTATGCTATGGTTAGTAAAAATAGGGAGTGTAACATGTATGCTATTTAAAAAATCGAATTTAGATCATTTAAATTATAAGATAAATATAAATTAAACACTCACACACGTAAGTCGATCTTTGATCGCCATCTCACTTTCTAGGGTTGCCTCTCAATGTTGCCTAATCATAAGGTCAAGTAGGGTGTATAAAGCAAAGTCCCTTAAAAGAAAAGTCATCTAGTCCCTTCATAATTAAAGATCAAGTCCCTTAATGGTTGCCTTGTCCCTTTCGAATAATGATGACAGTCCCTCCAAAATGCTTAATACATCCTACAGTTGCCTTCATTAAACAGATGTCCCTCACATCCAAGGTAATGACTACCTATTCCTTAATAATAGGGATAGTCTTACCACTTAAAGGATAAAGAACAGAAAGACTTAAACTTTAGGGTAGGTTCCTCATAGTTACTTGCTCACTATTTCAAAACAAATTTCAAATACTTCACAATTTCAAACAATTTTCAAACACAAGTTTTTTACGCATCCGTACATGGATCATTATTAAACTCTTATGAAAATTTTTATCCACACACTTCAAATTTTCAAAAACAATTCAAAGTGAGCTAAGTAACTAAGAGCCCATGGATAACCATGGATGTAAAGGGTGCTAATACCTTCCCTTTACATAACCTACCCCCCGGACCCAAAAATCTTTTAAAGGTCTTTCCTGTTCTTTTATGCCTTTCCTTTGGATAAAATAAAAGTCGGTGGCGACTCTTGCTATCCGCAACATAACTAAAGTCAGTTCTCCCACCGTGTTACACCCATACCTCAAGTACAAATCAAGTTGACATTTTGGCCAAAGACCCATACCAATCACAATAGGCCAGCACCCACTCTCTGACCTATCACAATTGTTTATACAAATCAAAAGCAAGCCAAAGCACATAACACTTCAGGCTGAAACACACCAAAGCCCTAGTTTTCAAGTTTATGCTCCATTTGCAAAACTCTTCGAAATTCATCACACAAGCCTCAAACACATAAACCAACTTCACAAACAATCTCCATATGCTTCACTGATCACAAAGCACCCATCACCATAGCCTGAAACCCTCAGAAGCCAAAATACGATTTCTGCCCCTCATTGAGTAGAACTTCAGCCATCTTTCAAACCAACCATTACAAACTTCAAACAAGCCTTGAAAGCTTCTCAGGAGGTCCAGGGGAGTTGATTGCAAGCAAGACATCAGCCAGAAAGTGCCAGAAATCAAAGCTTCGATTCAGGTAGCCATGGAAATTCATTTTTCCAGAACTCTTATCTCTTGTTTCTAAAATGATCTACATGCTTCCCTGATTTCACTGAGCCTTTTATTTTTAAAAATGATTGAGTTTTGAGGTTGTATGCTTGTTCTGAAACTTTGCCCGTGAAATGATTTTTGCTTTGATTCTTATGATTCAGTGAAAATAAATGGATTTTGGGGTGGGGTTTAGGTTCAGTGATGTTTAAGGATAAAATCTGGAGATTTTAGTGGAGTTTTGATGCGTAGGGAGTGAGATAGCATGAACACCCTGCCGGAGAAGACGACCGGAACAGTGTTCCGGTCGTCTGAAAGTAATTAGGGCTAATTAATTAGGGTTAGCCAAGTTTGAATGTGAGCCGTCCAAACGCGCGCGTAGTCAACTCCCGCCCCCTGGAATTTGAATCTTGGCCCTTGGATGCGCATACTTTCCCATTTTCAGTTTAAATTCATTTTATTTTTCATCTAATTGCATTTGTTTTCTTCATTTTATTAAAAATAGCAAAACATCTTTAAAAATTCTGAAAATTTTTATGCAAGCTTTTATTAATTTTCAGAAACCAAAAACATTTTTATTTTTATTTTTTGCATTAAAAAATATTTTTAAATCATTTAAAAGTTTATTTTTAATTAATTAATGGGAATTAATTAATTAAAAATACTTTTAGGTATTTAAAAAATCACCAAAAATTCATGAAACCTTTAAAATCATTTAGAAACATTGTCCAACCCTCAAACCAAATTTCTTTTTTGATCTTGATGTCTTTTGACAATTTTTCATAGAATTAATTTCATTTCAAGGCATTATTTTGATCCAATCTTTGAAAATTCATTTCTGCCTAGTCTTTAAGAGTTGGACTTTGATTATTTTTGCATTGTGTCTTGCATATCATGTAGTTCATAGGATTAAATTGGCATGATTTGATTTTGCATTTTTAATTTGTTTGACATTTTTCTTGACAAGGTACCTTAAAACCCTAGCATTCTTAAGAAATTCATAACCCTCATTAGGTTAAGAGTTAGAACCCCTCCTTTGGGCAGTGAGTTTGTATAGGTTTAGGGTTCCCTTGGTTGCATTTTCAATTTTTTATCTTGATGTTTGCTTCTGGTTTTGGTTTTTGCTTGGTGCATTGATCATAAACCCTAATTTGGGCTTCCTTTTGCATTCATCTTCCATTTGCTTGCATACCATGACTTTCCATGACATTTTATGCATCCATTTGATTCATTAGACATCTTAAGACATATTAGAATCATGTTGGATCATTGCTTCTTGCATTTGCCATGTTGTATGTCATTTGCATTTCATAACTTTTCATGTATGATCATGGTTCTAAGCATGCTTCTCTTGCATCCATATGTTCATATGATCATCCTCATGCCTTGATTCATGTTTGCATCATCTCATAGCATCATTAACATCATGTGTTTGCTTCTGGTTCTGATTTGCATCATGTCATTTCATCTCATCTTGCATTGCATTGCATTCCTTTCATTAACTTTTCAGGTGGTAAGTAACTTTGAGAAGTGAATTTGCCTTCACTTCTCACAATTCCTTTTCATCTCTCTTATGCATCATTGCTGCATTTTGCCTTGTGTTTGAGATTGAGCTTGCTCTTTCTTCTTCTTCTTACTTTCTTTCCTCAAGTGACTTGTCTTCTTAAGTGAAGCAAGTTACTTTGATTCTCTTTGCTCCTTTCATCTGCTTCCTGGTGGTTTCTCTGAAGATTCTCTTTGTAAACCTCACAAACCCTAGGAACAACCAAGCATGACAATAATTAGGGTTTGATTAGTCCCCCACTTAGCTTTTACCTTTGTGTCATCTTTTGTGTCTCTCTTCTCATCTCATAATCAGGGACTAAACCCTAAAGGCTTTAAGGCTTTGTGATTAAGCTTATGCCTGCATCCTTCTATTGGGATGGAGTGTATAACTTTAATCCTAAGTGTTAAACCCTTAATGTGTTTAAATCCTTTAATCAATTCACTTAATAATCATCAAGACATCAAGCTTGTAACTTGGGCCTTGCATTAGGGTTCTAATTCTTCCTTAATTGGTTAAGAAGGACTAACCCTAGTGTTAATGGACAAGTCCCCCTCAAGTTGTCTTACAAACCCTAAAACTCACTTCATCATCTTATCATTAACTAAAATCCACTTAATAAAGGCTTTGTTTTGTCATGAGTTTAATCCCTAATCATGGATTAAGTTGAGGAGCTTTCCTCAGCTTAAACATTCTCATCTATTATCCTTCTATTAGGACGGTGTAATGAGTCTGTTTAATCCCTAATTATGGCTTAATCTCATTACTCAACACTAAATAAAAACAACAAAAACATCTAAGTAATCATAAGTAGGTTAATGATCTTAATCCTACATCATGGTGATTAAGTGTGAGAAGCTGACTTCACACTTAAGGTATTCTCATTACCCCTAATCAGAGGGAAGATGTGATGAGTTTACTAATCCATTGGTTTAGGCTTAAGCTCATTAATTTATGACAAACTTTCAAAAGTAATAAAAGATTGAAAACACAAAAACAAACAATAATCGTCTCCTCCGGGATTCTTTTCTCATCTCATTCACTCATAAACGAGAACTTGCTTCTTTCGTCTAATGCAAGACAGTTTGCACCTGAGCTAGACAGGTCATACACTTGAGCATAGACAAGTAAGCAGTTCACAAGTCAAATCATTCTTTCAGTCTCTTTGAGTCGAACTACGGTGTTCTGACTTCCTCATTGCACGAGAGGATACGTAGGCATAACTTAACAGTTATCAAACAAAAGTCTCTGTACATTCCCCCCTCTTCTAGCTTTATTCTTTTTAGCCTCATTATCATGAGCATTTCATCTTTGTTCTTACACTGACACTATACATATCACACATCATTTTCTTTTACACTGACACCTGTACATCCTTTTCCAGCTCTTTATACACAAATTGCACTGACACTACCCCTTTAAAACACAAATCTTTTAAGCGTGGATCCCTTCGAGTACGACGGACAATCTGGGTGCTAATACCTTCGCAGGTTGTAACCAACCCCCTTTCTCAGTCTCTCTGGTTCGCAACCGTCTTATCCATGTCTTTTCTTAGGTTTATGCAACATTACCTTTCCTTCGGGATAAAAATGCCTAGCTGGCGACTCTTTCTTTTCTCTTGAGTTCACTCCTGTGTGTTCTCATACCATCCCTCTTTCGCCGACCGTTCGCGTCTGTACCTTTATTTGGGCCATTCCCATTTATCGGGAGCGACAAACATCAACAAAATCATATCAGCGATAAGAACCATTGAACCACTTGTATTGAGGTATGGACTAAACGAATCATCTCTGGATAAGGCCAGTTCAAAATACCAAAAATCCTCTGATCCCATGCCTTAAGAGCCAATGAAATGCATGACCGTGAACGTTAATAACCTAATGAAAAATGCGGATGAATGCAAAGCGATAAGCCAGTTAAGGTAAAAAAAAGAGTGAGGGCAAATTTTGAGGTATTACAGCTGCCCCTATTCAATCAACTGCAGACTTGAATGGATAATTGCAACAGCTTTTAGACGTTCAAGGTATGGAGTGATTGAATACTCGAATAAAACCTGAAAATTTGCACACTGAGGGCAACAGAAATGCCATTTGCCCATTTATTTATTTATATATTTTTTGGTTTTGACCTCTGAATAGGTAGCAAAAATAGAACCAGGTGAAAATATGCTGGGAAGAATTCCATCCTCGAATGACAACTCACACGGGATCCTCGGATCCAGTACTAAAACCCTCCTCGAATAGAAACATAATGGCATACCGGCCGCGGGCGATAACCATCAACAACAAAGACTGACCTCGGACAGACTTTGTAAACGAGACGAACTGACCTCAATCAATAAGCTCAAAAAGTGGACTACCATCCTCGAATAATAGCCACAACAACAAGACCAACCTCAGAAGGACTTGAAGAAAAGAAATGCCATCCTCGAATGACAATCCAAAAGATCCTCGGATCTAACACGAAACCATCCTCGAATGGAGACGCAAAGGTATACCGGCCGCAGGCGGTAACCAAACACAAAGCTGACCTCAGACAGACTTTGCAAAAGAGACAAACTGACCTCGATCAATAAGCTCAAAAAGTGAACTACTATCCTCGAATAATAGCCACACAACAAGACCAACCGCATAAGGACTTGAAGAAAAGAATGCCATCCTCGAATGACAATCCAAAAGATCCTCGGATCTAACACGAAACCATCCTCGAATGGAGACGCAAAGGTATACCAGCCTCGACTGATAACCAAACACAAAGCTGACCTCAGACAAACTTTGCAAAAGAGACAAACTGACCTCGATCAATAAGCTCAAAAAGTGAACTACTATCCTCGAATAATAGCCACAACAACAAGACCAACCTCAGAAGGACTTGAAGAAAAGAATGCCATCCTCGAATGACAATTCTCAAAAGATCCTCGGATCTAACACGAAACCATCCTCGAATGGAGACGCAAAGGTGTACTAGCCTCGACTGATAACCAAACACAAAGCTGACCTCAGACAGACTTTGCAAAGGAGACAAACTGACCTCGATCAATAAGCTCAAAAAGTGAACTACTATCCTCGAATAATAGCCACAACAACAAGACCAACCTCGGAAGGACTTGAAGAAAAGAAATGCCATCCTCGAATGATAAATCAAAAGATCCTCGGATCTAACACGAAACCATCCTCGAATGGAGACGCAAAGGTATACCAGCCTCGACTGATAACCAAACACAAAGCTGACCTCGGACAGACTTTGCAAAAGAGACAAACTGACCTCGATCAATAAGCTCAACAAGTGAACTACTATCCTCGAATAATAGCCACACAAAACAACAAGACCAACCTCGGAAGGACTTGAAGAAAAGAAATGCCATCCTCGAATGACAAATCAAAAGATCCTCGGATCTAACACGAAACCATCCTCGAATGGAGACGCAAAGGTATACCGGCCGCAGGCGGTAACCAGAAACAAAGAAAATAGGACAAGATGGAACGAGATCGTTGTACATAAACAAGAGCCCAGGCAAACAGGACCGTTGTACAAAACGAGAACCTGCGACGCGACTGTTGTACCAAACAAGACGCGGAGAAATGACGAACATTGACTTGAAAAAGACAAGGATGTCTGGAAAATGATATTGGTATCCTCTGTGCGGAGTACTTCAGGTTGAGAAGATGTTATAGGTCATATGTAATATACCTCAAAACTGGCCCATGCTGGCATGCATATGTTTGAATTTATGGCGTAATGCTCCATGATGATGGAAATGCTACGCATTGGAGGATGCAAATGTAATGATGATTATGCGTATGAAAATGCAAAGAGATCTCCTGATAAGGAGACTGCAGGCATCCCAGATGGCTCGACTAGGGAGGAACTGATGATCATTGCATTGATCTGGTTCATCCTGATGAGGAGGAAACAACTCTGCGGGGAAAAATGTTAATAATTCACCGGCTCAGAACAGCCGCCACTGCCAAAAATAAATTGGACTTTGAGATTGGAGAGCCAAGACCCTGCTGGAGATGGACCCTTCTTGTACTCTGGTGGGGAGGTGAGGACCTCCTGACTTGGCTGGGAACCAAAGGCATGACACCGCTGAGGGAGCAAACTGCTGGGGAGGAATGACACTCCTTATACTGCTAAGAATTGCCCCTGTATTGAAGGGAAGTCTCTGCTTGGGGAGGACACCAACTTTATGCTGCCTTATTGAGAGAGATTTCAACTTCCACCTCTACTGGGGGTGATGGAGGATGTCAATGATAAAGCTTCCCGCTAAAGATAAGAACTCAAGTTGTCACTTGCTGGGGATAAGAGATAAATCCTCTCATGTTGGGAATGAGAGATGTACGGCGTCTCATGCTGGGGATGAGAGACGATGATATCCTTCTGCTCAAGAAGTAACCTTCCATTTGCCGCACTACTGGAGAAGGGATTGTCTAATGAGACTTGCTAAGGAATTCTGATCAATGAAGCTTGCTGATGAAATAACTCTTGAAGTACTATGCTGACAATGGCTTTGCTTCCAGCCTCTAGGTTGATAGGTTTCCAGCTAATCATGAGTGAACAATGGTTCTTTGCAATTTTCAACTCGCCTCAGATTAAGGTCCGTCAGAAGTAAATGTCTCAAGAGGATTTTACAGAAAACATGGCATATGAAATGCCTCAGTGTCTTCAAACTCTTGGAGAGATTCATCGGATCTCGAAATAACTGCCCCAGACTGCATGGTCTGTGAAAGAATTTGCCTCGCAAGGATTCATGAAGAACCTCATATCACCGTGAAATATTCTGCCCCAGTATTTTGAACTTTGGATAGGTGCTTTGGATTTACCGTCTGTAATACCTCAAAATTTGCCCTCTCATTTCCTCAACATTTTGCATAGCATTTTGCATATATGGATTCATAAAATAACCAAAAACATTGCATCATATATAGCATAGCCGAGGCGTGGGTATGTGATCAATGATCGGAGCAACCGAAAGTTATGAAGAGGCTACCGAAGGGCCACAAAGCTTCTCAACCTTGTGCAAAGGGTTCACAATATCCCACAAGTCTTCACTTGAAGCCACAAGTCATGGAAAGTTTTGGTTTGATTGAAGGAGGCAAGCAGTGCAATACTTCTTGAGGGAAAAGAGCCGAATTAGGGTTTCATTTCTACAGGGCTTCTACGTAAATTTTTGAGTCGAAGTGGATTTCTTTGACTTATATATGATGTCAAGTGCCTAGGGTTCAAATCTCGTCCACAAATTCATTTTGGAAGGGGTTCGACTGGCCGGACGACGGAAAATCGAGGAATTGGAGAAAAGGCAATCGGGCTAGGTAAAAAGGGTCGACTCCGGACTTTTAAGATCGAGATCGTGAAATTAGGGTTACAATGATCCTATGGTTCAAACTTGATCAAGAAATGATGGAGGAATCATAGAAAAACCAAAGAAAAATCATTTGAAAGGTAGTTAGTTTCACCATTTCCCTCCACCTTTCCTTCCACTTTCTTTCCACACTTCCTTTCATTCTTTCCGTCTCATTTTTCCACTTCAATTCCACTCCATTTCCCTTGGAAACTTCCACCACCTTCCACCATTTTCTAGAGTGTTCCAAGGAATATTCCCTTTTCCAACCCTAACCCTAACTAACTTCCAAACCTAATTTTGGATCCCAAACCTAATATTTGGGCCCCAAACCCAAACCTAGCTCCTAGCCTAGTCTCTATTTAAGCCATTTTCATCCAAACAAAAAGGTTGAACACCATTTTCCAATCTCACTCTTTGATAAGCACTTTTTTCTCTCACTTTTCCTCTCCCTCTCACCAAAGCTTTTTCAAATAAGCTCTTCAAGTTTCACATTGAAACTTGAAGATCTTGAAGCTTAAGCCTCCAACCTCCATATTTTGTGGATTGAAGAAGGATAAGCTACTGAATTTTGTGAGGATTATCGACTTATCAGAAGCACACGAAGATTCAAGCTCAAGAACGCATTTATTTTGCGATTTCTTGGTTTTCGGTTTTCTCTTCGATTCAAGTTCCGATTCTTGCAACAATCACCGAAGCACTCCTCCGCTTCGTAGGTTGGTGATCTTAATCATTTCTTATTTAAGTTATTCTCTCCATCTCGCCATTTTTGGCATTCTTTAAGTGCTTTTCGCTTTGTTTAAAATCAATTCCGTTTCGATTATGTTTGCTTGTGATTTGTGATTTTGGTTGAATTTGGATTTAAGGTGTAAATAGATATAGGTTCTACCATGTGTAAATAAGCTCCAATTGAGTAGAAATTTGTGTTAGCATGATTAAGTGGGGGTTAGGATTGTTTAGAAGGAAGATTGTGGCCAAAAGCACTTTTTTCAAAAGCATTTTTCACTTTTTGTTCAGTGTTAACCGGTTAACGCATATGGTTAACCGGTTAACGCATGCGTTTTTGGCCAGAATGCTGTATTTTTAGGCCCGTTAACGGGTTAACCTATATGGTTAACCGGTTAACGCTGTCCATTTTTGGATTTTTAGCCTATTTTCTTGCTCAATCTTGCTTCCTAGTGCCTCTAATGTTCATACATGTTTAGGTAGTGATTTTAGGGAATTTTTGGGTCCATTTCCAGTAGCTCATTCCCCCATTTCGAGTCGTTAAGACACGATTCCGTTCATGTTGCGTGATATGCGTTTTTTGTGTTCTTTGTGCATAGCTTAAGTTCTTGCATTGTGTTGCTATGTTTGTGCATTATTTGGCATATAATAATCATGTTGTATTCTGTTTTTACATGTTTGCATTGCATTAAATCATTGTGCATTTCATTATATCAATGTATGTTGCATTTTGCATAATCATGTATGTATGTGTATTTGATTTCATTTTGTTGCATACTTGATCACATCATCCATATCAATTCACTTCTGAATTTTGCATTGAGTTTAGCATGTTTGTTGAGCTATCATGTTGTATGTTCATAATCAATAATCATCATGTTCATATGCAATGTTCATGTGCCACATTTTGCATACTTGTTGCATAATCCACATGTGATGCATTCTTGAATAATCCTAAAAAAAAATGTTCATGTTCTTCCATTTAGGTATGTTGATCCATGTTAAAATGCATGTTCATGTGGAAATTAATGCATGTTTTATTGAGTTTGTGCATAAAAAATGAAAATAATCAATTCTGAATTTTGCATTTCATGGCTGTGTTTGCATAAAGGTGCTGTAAAACGTGTGCTGTTTGTTGTGTGCATGATGTGTGACTTTCTACACCTACTTTTTCATGTTGCATGCTGGCTGTAAAAAGCTGGTGGGTGTTAGGCTTAGTTTCATAGCTGTTTGTGTATTAAGGGGCTGTAATAGGTGTTGTATTTTGATTTTAGCATTTTTCTAGTTCCTTTAGGATTAAAATAGAGTCTAGTTTAGGTCTAAGGTGCCTTAGAATTTAATTAGGATTTAATTAATGTGTGTTTGCCGTATTTTTTTTTTTTTAATAAAAATGTGCATTAACACTTGTTTTGTAGTGGGGAAGATTGAGGTAAGTTTACTCCACTTTATCCTTTATTTTTTATGCATTTCTTTTAGGCTTTTTAATTCATTTTTCCTTCCATGTTTGTGATTGGTAGGATTCCCCATTGTTAGGACCAACTTATCTTCCTTAGGAAGTAAGTTGCATCCTTTTTCCTTTTTTTCTTTTCCTTTTTTCCATTAGGAATAGAAAACCTCACTAACCACTAGGATCACTTTGTAAATACATAATACATTAGGATTGAGTCTTAGTCCCTTAGATTTTTCCTTTTATCAACTTGAGTCATTTTTCTTTCTCATCTTCAAACAAAATCAAAAACACTTAACAAATAAATGAAAGGATTCCTTGTGTATAGCCTTATTCCATGAAGCATTTGCATTCATTCCATCTTGGAGTGGTGTAAGCTTGTCTATCATGATGCACAAGTCTCATCAAGGAGTTGTTCACAAAGAAAAACTTAAAAGATACTTCTTCACAAAAGTAACAAAAACACTTAATAAAGTTCAACAAGCCAGTGAACTTAAACCCTAATCCTAGGAAACCAGTCTTGGATAAATTCTCCTTGCTGGGTATGCTTGTTCTATTATTCCATCTTGGAATGTAGAGTCAAGTGTACATTCCATGGAAAAGAGTTTGAATTCACTTCCTTGTGCCAAATTCATACAAAACTCATAAAAGACAAAAACAAACAATAACCGACTATCCTGCGGGAACTTCTTCTCTCATCTCATTCATTCACAACGCGAACTCGCGGCGACTTGTCACACATGCAAGACGGTAAGCGCACTCGTACCAAACGAGCCTGCAACACCTGAGCATAGACATACGCAGTTCCAGCTGTAAAAAAAAACACAAACAAATAGTTCCCGCCTAGGTTAGGCGAACTACGTCGACTCTGATCCTCATTATCCCGATGAGGTACGTAGGCAGCGGGGTAGGGCCCGTTCGAGCACATTCTTTATTTTCCCTACATTTCCCCTTTTCTTTCCATTCTCTCTTCTTATTCCTTTCTCATTTTCCATTCCCTTTATTCCAGTAGCGGTTTTATTCAGCAGCATCTTATTTTCTCACCCTTTGAAACAAAGCAAGCAAGCGTGGATCCCGTCGGGTACGACGGACGATCTGGGGTGCTAATACCTTCCCAGGTCGTAACCGACTCCCGTATCCAGATCTTTGGTTCGCAAGGCCTTGTCCTTTCCTTCTTCCTCAGGTTTGTGCAACATTACCTTTCCCATTCCTTTGGGATAAAAATGTCTGGCTGGCGACTCTACCTTTTTCGCGCCACTTTCGCGTTTGTACTAGGATGAAAATCCCGGGAGCGACAGCTGGCGACTCTGCTGGGGATTAACCCGATTCTTCCGGTTTCCCTTGTAGAGTCAATCCTAGCGCCTGTTTGGTTTTGTTCTTTGGGTGTATATGTGTTTGTTGCTGAGTGCTTTAGTTTAGCTTTACTGTTTTATTTACAGTTTTATTTACAGCTTTACTTTATCGCATTTATTTACCGCTTTCAGTATTTTATTTTCCATGCATCATATTATACGGGACTGTCTGGCTGTGCTGGTTTTCATTTTTTCTGCGGGTTGGGAGTTACTGTGAGATAAGCCAACTACCCGGCTTGAGTGCACCCTAGGACTTAGAGTGGTTCCACTTTGGCTTCATGGCATCTTGCTATGTTGGTAGTAGTGAGTTCCACACCTTGACTTGCGACCTTCTCGGGAATGTATTGATACCGGAATCTTTCTGGGTTGATGCGTTACCTTGAAAGTTATGTGCAGTCAGGGGACCGATCATTGAGAACCTTTGTGGAAACAACCCTCTCCAGTGATGACAGTGGCAGACCACATTTGTTGGCAAACCCACTCGCATCCGAGGGTCCATTGGGAACTCGCATAGGATGGCCTGGTTCTCTCATAGGAATTCAGTTAAAGCAAACTGTTCGTATGACGATAGTATTGTACCCTTCGGGATGAATGTACTATTGTTTCTCGATTCAGTGCTTGAAGCTGGAGACTTGTGAGGGATGCTTGTTTTTCCGGACTCAACTGAGACCTCCCTGCGTAGTACATAATACCAAACCGATTCCCTGATTTGGTCATGAGCCATTTCTCGGAAATGGTGAACGTATTATTGCTATTCGGCTTTGAGAGTCCGTGATGTTGACCCGAGTAGCACACCCGTGAGATTGGGAGGGGTTTACAGGTTTGCAGGAACCCTAAACTTCAACATACCCGCTTTGCCAGTGTTGTTTTATGATATTATCTGGTGCTATATGGTTCTTTGATTCTGAGATCCGGGATTTCTATTCAGAGAGATTGTTACTGTGATTACCATGGTGACCCTGATATTGTGATTGTTATTATGACTCTCCACAGACACTTGGCTTGTTGTTCAGCTTCAACACCATCAGTGACTGTTCAATTATGTGATCCAGTTCTACAGTTATTGGGTTCTCAGTTATGGGGTTCTGTACAGAGATGGTGTTGCTATTATGGTTCTATTCAGACACTTGACTCGTTGCTCAACATCAACACTAATATCAGACTATTGATCACATGCCTGCTGCATACATGACATCATAGCATTTCTGCACACATGTTCAGTTATTTCCGAGGATCACATGTCTGAATCATGCTGTTGGATTTTTCTGTATCAAAAACTTGAATCAAAGCAGATAGATTCCTCAGAAATAATTGAACATGGCATTTGCATACATCCTTGCATTCTTGACAGGTGTTCAGAGACAGATTCTTTTCCTGACTTGATTTCCCTTCACAATGGACAACTTGAATCACATTCGTCAAAGTATATATTTGAAGCAACTCCGGGCGGAGGTAATCGAAGGAAGACCCAGCTAAGGCCATTCAGGGCAGAGCTATAAACTTTATTTCAGAATCAGAAACTTTTGAAAGAGGAAGTCAACCGGATGAAGACTCAGATGAGTTTGGTTATGGGAATTTTGAACGAAGCTATTTTCATCCCTATTGAGGGGAACTACGCTGCTCTGATTCTCCATTGGTCAATGGAGATACGTAGGCAGGAGATCACAAGATCTTTCCGAGCAACCTTATCTATTAACTTTATCAACCTTTTCCCTCCATATGTCATTTGTCAGCATCTGACCGGAGCTTCCCAAGAGAGTCCTAGGGCCAGAGAATACGGGTAAAGGCCAAAACAACTTGAGAAGAAGTTTGATCATATTCTGATGACGTACGTGCAACAAGTTTCCTCATTTATGCAAATTCGGAGTGGTTGAGCTAATTGCATCAGGATCATCTCCGACCAAGCTTCCTTTGGGGTTTCAATGCCAAGTATGATTACCATTCTGGGGCACCTGGCCTTTTAATTGAAGATTGCAAGTCTTTCAGAGGCAAAGGTAAAAACAAGGTCGCGAATTTGATTGAGTAAACATCCAGACTACTGACTGCTGAAAGTCTCCGAGAGCAATAAGTCCATACGGAGTCAAGTCTCCTCAATGACGGAAATGTTCAGCTTCTTTACTGCATTTTCATTTGTAGTTTATATTGTTTGTTTAAACATTTGTATGCATGCATGAAACTTATTTGTTTTTGAATGTTAACCATAATAAAATGCACATGTTCTTCTTGAAGTAATCCATTTGTATTCATCATGATTTTGTGTATGTGTATTGCAATACCAACTGTTGTGATTAAACTCTATCAGGGAGGACGACGAAATGAAAACGCAAAAATCTCTAACTGTGTGCTTTTGAGAAAGACCCTGTTGACGATGTACAGGCATTGTTTCAAGTCCTAAACACCGGAGATATAAGGGAGATAGACCCTCGCCAACCCATTTGAGCCTTGAAGTAGGAGTTTCTTTTCGCATGAAAAAACCCTTGCATTTAACCCAGGGGCAGGGTAGGCGTCAGTTAGTTTGACCAAGCGTTCAAATTTCAAAAGGAGTGTGAATCTGAGGATCCATTACCTTTCGTTTTACCAAATCAAGAGGTCCAATGACCAGAAACCACAATGGTTATCCCAATCAAGAGGTCCAAAGACCGGAGACCACAATGGTTATCCCTCAACAACCAAGAAGTGGGACAATCACGACCCTTTCAAAGCAATCAAGACAAACAGTGTCACACGATTTGTTCAAAAAAAAGAGAAGAAAAAAAAAGAATGAAAAAGCCCGCTAAGTCGAAACTTGAAAACAAGCGACTTAGGCAAAAATTAGGGCATCCCGCTGGACTTCACAATCGAAGATTCACAAGAATCAGTCCGGGCAAAAGTTAGGGATAAGAAAAATAATGCAAAAGCGAAAGACGAAAAGGATTACACAAGAAAGATCCTTGAACAAGAACAAAGTCGTGTGATACAGACACAAAAGGTGAAGGGGTGACTGACTCCAAGCGACAACCTGATTGGTGCTTGAAACCGTTAGTGTAATTGGTTCCTCAACCATCACAAAACCCTTTTTGAGAGGTGAACGCTTGTAAAAGCTAGCTGAACATAGGAATGGAGAACATCACGAAGATGGGTGGGCACAAATAAATTTCGAGCCTATATCCTTTGTTTTTATAACCGTGAACCAGGCCACGATACAACCCTCAAAAGTCCTAACTGAAACAGGGTTATTTTTGAGAGCGTACTACTACGAGACCGCGTTCTTGACTCCTTTGAGTGGTGTTGAAAGATCTTTGTTGGTGTTGCATGTGCATGCTTTTTATTATTCAAACAAATTTTATGTCGTATCTTAACCAGTGACTCGCTCGCGAAGGTTTGCGACATCTTTTTCAGTAAAACTTCAAGATTAACATGTGTGTTGCATTAGAATTTTCATTCTTAAAATAAACATTTTCTGCTTACATACATTTGTTTGGCATCATAAAAGTTTACATATGAAATCTCAGTCCAGAAGCTTAATCTTGCCAAGTTGAGAAGTATGAAACTTCCGAAGGACAATCTGTCGAGGTTCACTTTTTAAGAAAACTCCATCGAGTAGGGACTTTCCCAACATTCCTAGTAAGAGCCAACTAATCCAGGGCAATCATGTCGAGCAATCTCTTCAAAATTCAGCCAAACTGGGGCAATCACTTCGAGATCCAATCTCTCAAAGAACGATTGGCATAGGTGTTTTCTTCAAAGCAGTCATTCAGAGGTGATCACTTCGAGACTTGTACTGGGGCAGGCCACCCCAAGAGCACTGGAAGTTACTTTCTCCTGAAGACGGTTAATCAGAAGCACCTACCCAAGGTTCAAAATACTAGGACACACTATCTCACAGTGATATGAGGTTTTTCATAAATCCTCGCGAGGAAAATTCTTGCACAGACCATGCAGTCTGGGGCAGTTATTTTGAGATCCAACGAATCTCTCCAAGAGTTTGAAGACACCGAGGCATTTCATATGCCATGTTTTCTGTAAAATCCTCCTGAGACATTTACTTCTGACGCCCCTTAATTTGAGACGAGTTGAAAATTGCAAAGAACCATTGTTCACTCATGATTAGTTGACAACCTATCAACCCGGGGCTAGGGGCAAAGCCATTGTCAGCACAGTACTTCAAGAGTTATTTCATCAACAAGCTTCATTGATCAAAATTCCTTAGCAAGTCACATTAGACAATTCCTTCTCCAGTAGTGCGGTAAAGGGAAGGATATTTTCTTGAGCATAAAGGTATCATCGTCTCTCATCACCCGCATGAGACGCCTTACATCTCTCATGAGAGAATTTATCTCTTATCCCCAGCATGTGGTAGCTTGAGCTTTTATCTTCAGCAGGAAGCTTTATCATTGATATCACCCGTCATCCCCAGTAAAGTGGAAGTTGAAATTTCACCCAGCAAGGTAGCAGAGAGTGGGTGTCGTCCCCGAGCAGAAGTTTCCCTTCAGACAGGGGCAATTCTCAGCCGTATAAGGAGTGTCATTCCTCCCCAGCAGTTGCTTCCTCAGCAGTGTCACGTCTTTGGTTCCCAGGAAGTCCTCACTTCCCCATCAGAGTTCAAAAAAGGGTCCACCTCCAGCAGGGTCTTGGCGCTCCCATCTCAAAGTCCAATTTATTTTTGCAGTGGCGGCTATTCAGAGCCAGTGAATTATTAACAATTTTCCCCGCAGAGTTGTTTCCCCCTCATCAGGACAAACCAGATCAATGCAGTGATCATCGTTTCTCCCCAGCCAAGTTATCTGGGATACCTGCAGTCTCCTTATCAGGAGATCTCCTTTGCATTGTCATTTGCATCATCATCGCATTTGCATCCTCCAAAGCGTAGCATTTCCATCATCATGGATCATTATGCCATAAATCCAAACATATGCATACCAGCATGGGCCAGTTTTGAGGTATATTACATGAGACCTGTTACATCTCTAATTAGATTGAAGAATTCCCCACAGAATGCAACTCCGTTTCCCAGGGTGGTTACGTCTACCAAGTTTTGTTGTTATCCCCAATTGAGTCTTGTTTCAGTACAACAGTCTCACATTTTTTCGCGTCTCCGTTTCAGTACAACGGTCGCGTCTTGGGCTCTCGTTTAAGTACAACGACCCCATTTCATTCGAGTCTCCATTTAAGTACAATGGTCTCGTCTTTGAGTCTTGTTTCAGTACAACAGTCTCACATTTTTTCGCGTCTCCGTTTCAGTACAACGGTCGCGTCTCGGGTTCTCGTTTAAGTACAACGACCCCATTTCTTTTCGAGTCTCCATTTAAGTACAATGGTCTCGTCTTTGAGTCTTGTTTCAGTACAACAGTCTCATTTCCTTTCGCGTCTCCGTTTCAGTACAACGGTCGCGTCTCGGGTTATCGTTTAAGTACAACGACCCCATTTCATTCGAGTCTCCATTTAAGTACAATGGTCTCGTATTTGAGTCTTGTTTCAGTACAACAGTCTCATTTCTCTTCGCGTCTCCGTTTCAGTACAACGGTCGCGTCTCAGGTTATCATTTAAGTACAATGATCCTGTTTGCTCGGGCTCTCGTTTAAGTACAACGACCCCATTTCATTCGAGTCTCCATTTAAGTACAATGGTCTCGTATTTGAGTCTTGTTTCAGTACAACAGTCTCATTTCCTTTCGCGTCTCCGTTTCAGTACAACGGTCGCGTCTCGGGTTATCGTTTAAGTACAACGACCCCATTTCATTCGAGTCTCCATTTAAGTACAATGGTCTCGTATTTGAGTCTTGTTTCAGTACAACAGTCTCATTTCCCTTCGCGTCTCCGTTTCAGTACAACGGTCGTGTCTCAGGTTATCATTTAAGTACAATGATCCTGTTTGCTCGGGCTCTCGTTTAAGTACAACGACCCCATTTCATTCGAGTCTCCATTTAAGTACAATGGTCTCGTCTTTGAGTCTTGTTTCAGTACAACAGTCTCATTTCCTTTCGCGTCTCCGTTTCAGTACAACGGTCGCGTCTCAGGTTATCATTTAAGTACAATGATCCTGTTTGCTCGGGCTCTCGTTTAAGTACAACGACCCCATTTCTTTTCGAGTCTCCATTTAAGTACAATGGTCTCGTCTTTGAGTCTTGTTTCAGTACAACAGTCTCATTTCCTTTCGCGTCTCCGTTTCAGTACAACGGTCGCGTCTCAGGTTATCATTTAAGTACAATGATCCTGTTTGCTCGGGCTCTCGTTTAAGTACAACGACCCCATTTCATTCGAGTCTCCATTTAAGTACAATGGTCTCGTATTTGAGTCTTGTTTCAGTACAACAGTCTCATTTCTCTTCGCGTCTCCGTTTCAGTACAACGGTCGCGTCTCAGGTTATCATTTAAGTACAATGATCCTGTTTGTTCGGGCTCTCGTTTAAGTACAACGATCCCATTTCATTCGGGTTATCATTTAAGTACAATGATCCCGTTTCATCCCGTCTTATCTTCTTTTGAGTTGTCATTCGAGGATGGCATGCTTCCCAGTAAATTTCCACCTGTTTCTATTTTTCCGCTACCTATTCGGAGGTTAAAATCAGAAAATACATAAATAAATAAATGGGCAGATGGCATTTCCATTACCCTCGGTGTGCAAATTTTCAGGTTTTATTCGAGTATTCAATCACTCCATACCTTGAACGCCTAAAAGTTGTTGCAATCATCCGTTCAGGTCTGCAGTTGATTGAATAGGGGCAGCTGTAATACCTCAAAATTTGCCCTCTCATTTCCTCAACATTTTGCATAGCATTTTGCATATATGGATTCATAAAATAACCAAAAACATTGCATCATATATAGCATAGCCGAGGCGTGGGTATGTGATCAATGATCGGAGCAACCGAAAGTTATGAAGAGGCTACCGAAGGGCCACAAAGCTTCTCAACCTTGTGCAAAGGGTTCACAATATCCCACAAGTCTTCACTTGAAGCCACAAGTCATGGAAAGTTTTGGTTTGATTGAAGGAGGCAAGCAGTGCAATACTTCTTGAGGGAAAAGAGCCGAATTAGGGTTTCATTTCTACAGGGCTTCTACGTAAATTTTTGAGTCGAAGTGGATTTCTTTGACTTATATATGATGTCAAGTGCCTAGGGTTCAAATCTCGTCCACAAATTCATTTTGGAAGGGGTTCGACTGGCCGGACGACGGAAAATCGAGGAATTGGAGAAAAGGCAATCGGGCTAGGTAAAAAGGGTCGACTCCGGACTTTTAAGATCGAGATCGTGAAATTAGGGTTACAATGATCCTATGGTTCAAACTTGATCAAGAAATGATGGAGGAATCATAGAAAAACCAAAGAAAAATCATTTGAAAGGTAGTTAGTTTCACCATTTCCCTCCACCTTTCCTTCCACTTTCTTTCCACACTTCCTTTCATTCTTTCCGTCTCATTTTTCCACTTCAATTCCACTCCATTTCCCTTGGAAACTTCCACCACCTTCCACCATTTTCTAGAGTGTTCCAAGGAATATTCCCTTTTCCAACCCTAACCCTAACTAACTTCCAAACCTAATTTTGGATCCCAAACCTAATATTTGGGCCCCAAACCCAAACCTAGCTCCTAGCCTAGTCTCTATTTAAGCCATTTTCATCCAAACAAAAAGGTTGAACACCATTTTCCAATCTCACTCTTTGATAAGCACTTTTTTCTCTCACTTTTCCTCTCCCTCTCACCAAAGCTTTTTCAAATAAGCTCTTCAAGTTTCACATTGAAACTTGAAGATCTTGAAGCTTAAGCCTCCAACCTCCATATTTTGTGGATTGAAGAAGGATAAGCTACTGAATTTTGTGAGGATTATCGACTTATCAGAAGCACACGAAGATTCAAGCTCAAGAACGCATTTATTTTGCGATTTCTTGGTTTTCGGTTTTCTCTTCGATTCAAGTTCCGATTCTTGCAACAATCACCGAAGCACTCCTCCGCTTCGTAGGTTGGTGATCTTAATCATTTCTTCTTTAAGTTATTCTCTCCATCTCGCCATTTTTGGCATTCTTTAAGTGCTTTTCGCTTTGTTTAAAATCAATTCCGTTTCGATTATGTTTGCTTGTGATTTGTGATTTTGGTTGAATTTGGATTTAAGGTGTAAATAGATATAGGTTCTACCATGTGTAAATAAGCTCCAATTGAGTAGAAATTTGTGTTAGCATGATTAAGTGGGGGTTAGGATTGTTTAGAAGGAAGATTGTGGCCAAAAGCACTTTTTTCAAAAGCATTTTTCACTTTTTGTTCAGTGTTAACCGGTTAACGCATATGGTTAACCGGTTAACGCATGCGTTTTTGGCCAGAATGCTGTATTTTTAGGCCCGTTAACGGGTTAACCTATATGGTTAACCGGTTAACGCTGTCCATTTTTGGATTTTTAGCCTATTTTCTTGCTCAATCTTGCTTCCTAGTGCCTCTAATGTTCATACATGTTTAGGTAGTGATTTTAGGGAATTTTTGGGTCCATTTCCAGTAGCTCATTCCCCCATTTCGAGTCGTTAAGACACGATTCCGTTCATGTTGCGTGATATGCGTTTTTTGTGTTCTTTGTGCATAGCTTAAGTTCTTGCATTGTGTTGCTATGTTTGTGCATTATTTGGCATATAATAATCATGTTGCATTCTGTTTTTACATGTTTGCATTGCATTAAATCATTGTGCATTTCATTATATCAATGTATGTTGCATTTTGCATAATCATGTATGTATGTGTATTTGATTTCATTTTGTTGCATACTTGATCACATCATCCATATCAATTCACTTCTGAATTTTGCATTGAGTTTAGCATGTTTGTTGAGCTATCATGTTGTATGTTCATAATCAATAATCATCATGTTCATATGCAATGTTCATGTGCCACATTTTGCATACTTGTTGCATAATCCACATGTGATGCATTCTTGAATAATCCTAAAAAAAAATGTTCATGTTCTTCCATTTAGGTATGTTGATCCATGTTAAAATGCATGTTCATGTGGAAATTAATGCATGTTTTATTGAGTTTGTGCATAAAAAATGAAAATAATCAATTCTGAATTTTGCATTTCATGGCTGTGTTTGCATAAAGGTGCTGTAAAACGTGTGCTGTTTGTTGTGTGCATGATGTGTGACTTTCTACACCTACTTTTTCATGTTGCATGCTGGCTGTAAAAAGCTGGTGGGTGTTAGGCTTAGTTTCATAGCTGTTTGTGTATTAAGGGGCTGTAATAGGTGTTGTATTTTGATTTTAGCATTTTTCTAGTTCCTTTAGGATTAAAATAGAGTCTAGTTTAGGTCTAAGGTGCCTTAGAATTTAATTAGGATTTAATTAATGTGTGTTTGCCGTATTTTTTTTTTTTTAATAAAAATGTGCATTAACACTTGTTTTGTAGTGGGGAAGATTGAGGTAAGTTTACTCCACTTTATCCTTTATTTTTTATGCATTTCTTTTAGGCTTTTTAATTCATTTTTCCTTCCATGTTTGTGATTGGTAGGATTCCCCATTGTTAGGACCAACTTATCTTCCTTAGGAAGTAAGTTGCATCCTTTTTCCTTTTTTTCTTTTCCTTTTTTCCATTAGGAATAGAAAACCTCACTAACCACTAGGATCACTTTGTAAATACATAATACATTAGGATTGAGTCTTAGTCCCTTAGATTTTTCCTTTTATCAACTTGAGTCATTTTTCTTTCTCATCTTCAAACAAAATCAAAAACACTTAACAAATAAATGAAAGGATTCCTTGTGTATAGCCTTATTCCATGAAGCATTTGCATTCATTCCATCTTGGAGTGGTGTAAGCTTGTCTATCATGATGCACAAGTCTCATCAAGGAGTTGTTCACAAAGAAAAACTTAAAAGATACTTCTTCACAAAAGTAACAAAAACACTTAATAAAGTTCAACAAGCCAGTGAACTTAAACCCTAATCCTAGGAAACCAGTCTTGGATAAATTCTCCTTGCTGGGTATGCTTGTTCTATTATTCCATCTTGGAATGTAGAGTCAAGTGTACATTCCATGGAAAAGAGTTTGAATTCACTTCCTTGTGCCAAATTCATACAAAACTCATAAAAGACAAAAACAAACAATAACCGACTATCCTGCGGGAACTTCTTCTCTCATCTCATTCATTCACAACGCGAACTCGCGGCGACTTGTCACACATGCAAGACGGTAAGCGCACTCGTACCAAACGAGCCTGCAACACCTGAGCATAGACATACGCAGTTCCAGCTGTAAAAAAAAACACAAACAAATAGTTCCCGCCTAGGTTAGGCGAACTACGTCGACTCTGATCCTCATTATCCCGATGAGGTACGTAGGCAGCGGGGTAGGGCCCGTTCGAGCACATTCTTTATTTTCCCTACATTTCCCCTTTTCTTTCCATTCTCTCTTCTTATTCCTTTCTCATTTTCCATTCCCTTTATTCCAGTAGCGGTTTTATTCAGCAGCATCTTATTTTCTCACCCTTTGAAACAAAGCAAGCAAGCGTGGATCCCGTCGGGTACGACGGACGATCTGGGGTGCTAATACCTTCCCAGGTCGTAACCGACTCCCGTATCCAGATCTTTGGTTCGCAAGGCCTTGTCCTTTCCTTCTTCCTCAGGTTTGTGCAACATTACCTTTCCCATTCCTTTGGGATAAAAATGTCTGGCTGGCGACTCTACCTTTTTCGCGCCACTTTCGCGTTTGTACTAGGATGAAAATCCCGGGAGCGACACCGTCTTCGGGAAAAAGTGACTTCTCATGCTCTTATGGTGGCCTGCCCCGGTACAAATCTTGAAGTGATCACCTCTGAATGATTGTGCTTTGAAGAAAACACCCAGATCAACTATTCTTTGAGAGATTGGATCTCAAAGTAATTGCCCCAGTTTGGCTAAAATTTGAATAATGCCTCCGCCTGATGGCTCTTTGAGAGATTTGAATCTCGAAGTGATTGCCCCAGCTTGGCTGAACTTTGAAGAGATTGCTCGACATGATTTCCCCAGATTAGTTGGCTCTTACCACGACTGCTGGGAAAGTCCCTACTCAATGGAGTTTTCTTGAAAAGTACACCTCGACAGATTGTCCTTCGGAAGTTTCAGACTTCTTAACTTGGCAAGATTAAGCTTCTGGACTGAGATTCCATACATGGACTTTTATGATGCCAAACAAATGTATGCAAGCAGAAAATATTTATTTTTGAGAATGAAAATTCTAGCGCAACGCACATGTTAATTTTGAAGTTTTACTGTAAAAAGATGTCACAAACCTTTGTGAGCGAATCACTGGTTAAGATACGACATTAATTTTTTTTTGAATACTAGAAAGCATGCACATGCAACACTAACAAAGATCTTTCAACACCACTCACAGGAGTTAGGAACGCGGTTTCGTGGTAGTACGCTCTCAAAAATAACCCTGTTTCAGTTAGGACTTTTAAGGGTTGTATCGTGGTCTGGTTCACGGTTATAGAAACAAAGGATATAGGCTCGAAATTTATTTGTGCCCACCCATCTTCGTGATGTTCTCCATTCCTATTTTCAGCTAGCTTTCACAAGCGCTCACTTCTCAAAAAGGGTTTTGTGATGGTTGAGGAACCAATTACACTAACAGTTTAAGCACCAATTAGGTTGTCATTTGGAGTCAGTCACCCCTCTTATCTTTGGTGTCTGTGCCACACGACTTTGTACTTGTTTAAGGATCTTTCTTGTGCAATCCTTTTCGTCTTTCGCTTTTGCATTATTTTTCTTATCCCTAACTTTTGCCTGGACTGATTCTTGTGAATCTTTGATTGTGAAGTCCAGCGGGATGCCCTAATTTTTTCCTGAGTCGCTTGTTTTCAAGTTTCGACTTAGCGGGCTTTCTCATCATTTTTTTTAATTCTTTTATTTTAACAAATCGTGTGACACTGTTTGTCTTGATTGCTTTGAAAGGATCATGACTGTCTCACTTCTTGGTCGATGAGTAATAACCATTGTGGTCTCCGGTCTTTGGACCTCTTGATTGGGATAACCATTGTGGTTTCTGGTCATTGGACCTCTTGATTTGGTACAACGAAAGGTAATGGATCCTCAGATTTGCACTCCTTTTCGAAATTTGAACGATCGGTCCAGCTAGCTGACACCTACCCTGCCCCTGGGTCAAATGCAAGGGTTTTTTCATGCGAAAAGAAACTCCTACTTCAAGGCTCAAATGGGTTGGCGAGGGTCTATCTCCCTTATATCTCCGGTGTTTAGGATTTGAAACAATGCATGTACATCGTCAACATGGTCTTTCTCAAAAGCACACAATTAGAGATTTTGCGTTTTCATTTCGTCATCCTCCCTCATTGAGTTTAAGCACAACAGTTGGTATTGCAATGCGCATACACAAAATCATGAGTGAATAAGAATGGATTACTTCAAGAAAAACATATTCATTTTATTATGGTTAACATTCAAAAACAAATAAGTTTCATGCATGCATACAAATGTTTAAACAAATAAAGGAAACTACAAATGAAAATGCAGTAAAGAAACTGAACATTGCCGTCATTGAGGAGACTTGACTCCGTCTGGACTTATTGCTTTTGAAGATGCCATTGCAAACTTGGAGACCCATTTGATGAGGAGACTTCAATATGTGAGCAGACTTTCTGGCATGATGACCTTTGAGTCGATCAAATTTTGCACATCGTATCTGAACACATCACAGTTGTCAAATGGTATGCCTAAATGCCCCTGAGTGGTATTTTCATCTAGCATTCACATCGTGGTAGCCATTATTGAGGAGGCTTGACTCCGTCTGGACTTATTGCTCTTGGAGACTTTCAACAGTCATTAATCTGGACGTTCATTCCATTACTGTTTTGGTGCCATATTTCCACTTTTCCCTGGTGTGAACATAATAGTCTTGGAGTCAATCACATTCGCGACCTTGTTTTTACCTTTGCCCCTAAAAGACTTGCAATTTTTAATTAAAAGGCCAGGTGCCCCAGAATGGTAATCATACTTGGAATTGAAACCCCAAAGGAAGCTTTGTCGGAGATGATCCTGATGTGACTAGCTCAACTAGCTTGAATCTGAGCAGATGAGGAAACCCGTTGCACGTACAACTTCAAAATATGATCAAACTTCTTCTCAAGTTGTTCTGGCCTTTACTCTTATGCTTTGCCCCTAGGATTCTCTTGGGAAGCTGAGGTTGGATGCCGACAAATGACATTTGGAGGGAAGAGGTTGATAAATGAAGTTGATAAATAAGGTTGCTCGCAAAGATCTTGCACGATCTCCTGCCTACGTATCTCCATTGACCAATGGAGAATCAGAGCAGCGTAGTTCCCCTCAATAGGGATGAAAATAGCTTCGTTCAAAATTTCCATAACCAAGCTCATCTGAGTCTTCATCTGGTTGACTTCCTCTTTCAAAAGTTTATGATTCTAAAATAAAGCTTATACCTCGGCCCTGAATTGCCCCAGTTGGGTCTTCCTTCGATTACCTCCGCCTGAAGTTGCTTCAAATATATACCCTGATGACTGTGATTCAAGTTGTCCATTTTGGTGAGAAATCAAGTCAGGAAAATAATCTGTCACTGAACACCTGTCAAGAATGCAAGGATGTATGCAAATGCCATGTTCAGTTATTTCTGAGGAATCTATCTGTTTTGATTCAAGTTTTGATACAGAAAAATCCAATAACGTGATTCAGATATGTGATCCTCGGAAATAACTGAACATGTGTGCAGAAATGCTATGATGTCATGTATGCAACAGGCATGTGATCAATGGTCTGATGTTGGTGCCGGTGTTGAATAATGAGTCAAGTGTCTGAATAGAATCATAATAGTAGCACCATCTCTGTATAGAACCCCATAACTGAGAACCCAATAACTGTAGAACTGGATCACATAATAGACTAGGCACTGATGGTATTGAAGTTGAACAACAAGCCAAGTGTCCGTGGAGAGTCATAATAAAAGTCACAATATCAAGGTCACAATGGTAACCACAGTAACAATTTCTCTGAATAGAAATCCCGGATCTCAGAATCAAAGAACCATATAGCACCAGATAATATCATAAAACAACACTGGCAAAGCGGTTATGTTGAAGTTTAGGGTTCCTGCAAACCTGTAAACCCCTCCCAATCTCACGAGTGTGCTACTCGGGTCAACATCACGGACTCTCAAAGCCGAATAGCGATAATACGTTCACCATTTCCGAGAAATGGCTCATGACCAAATCAGGGAATCGGTTTGGAATTATGTACTACTCAGGGAGGTCTCAGCTGAGTCCAAGGAAAAAACATCTCTCATCGGTCCTCAGCTTCAAGCACTGAATCGAGAAACAATAGTACATTCATCCCGAAGGGTACAATACTACCGTCATACGAACAATTTGCTTTGACTGGATTCCTATGAGAGAACCAGGCTATCCTATGCGAGTTCCCAGTGGGCCCTCGGATGCGAGTGGGTTTGCCAACAAATGTGGTCTGCCACTGTCATCACTGGAGAGGGATGTTTCCACAAAGGTTCTCAATGATCGGTCCCCAGCTGCACATAACTATCAAGGTCGTATCCCGAAGTAGGGCAAAACCCCCACACGAGATAGTTCCAAGAAGGTCGCAACCTGGGTGTGGAACACATCGCCATCCATCATGGTGAGATACCATGCGAGTACAACGTGTCCACGCTAATCCTATAGTGCACTCAAGCCGGGTAGTTGGCTTATCTCACAGTAACTCCCATCCCGCAGAAAAAATGAAAACCAGCACAGCCAGACAGTCCAGTATAATATGATGCATGGAAAATAAATACTGAAAGCGGTAAATAAATGCGGTAAAGTAAAGCTGTAAAGTAAAAACTGTAAATAAAAACAGTAAAGCTAAACTAAAGCACACAACAAATAAAAAAAAACACCCAAAGAAACAAAACCAAACAGGCGCTAGGATTGACTCTACAAGGGAAACCAGAAGAATCAGGTTAGTCCCCAGCAGAGTCGCCAGCTGTCGCTCCCGGGATTTTCATCCTAGTACAAATGCGAAAGTGGCGCGGAAAGGTAGAGTCGCCAGCCATACATTTTTATCCCGAATGAATGGGAAAGGTAATGTTGCACAAACCTGAGGAAGAAGGAAAGGACAAGGCCTTGCGAACCAAAGATCTGGGTTCGGGAGTCGGTTACGAATTGAGAAGGTATTAGCACCCCAATCCGTCTGCCGTACCCGACGGGATCCACGCTTGCTTGTTTGTTTCAAAGGGTGTGAAATAAAGCTGCTGAACAAATGAACCGCTAACTGGAAATGGAATTGAAATGAGAAAGGGAATCGGAAAAGAAAATGGAATTAAAAGGAGGAAATGTAGGGAAAATAAAGAATGTGCTCGAACGGGCCCTACCCCGCTGCCTACGTACCTCATCGGGATAATGAGGATCAGAGTCGACGTAGTTTGACTAACTAAGGCGGGAACTATTTGTTTGTGTTTTTTATGCTGGAACTGCGTATGTCTATGCTCAGGTGTTGCAAGCTCGTCTGGTACGAGTGCGTTTACCGTCTTGCATACGAGACAAGTCGTCGCGAGTTCGCGTTGTGAATGAGTGAGATGAGAAAAGAAGTTCCCGCAGGATAGTCGTTTATTGTTTGTTTTTGTCTTTTATGAGAAGTGTTTTGAATTTGTTTGTGAATATTCTCATACTAAGACCTATCCATCGCAGTGAGTATTTACACCTCGCCCCGAAACAGGACGCGTATAAACACTCCGCAACAAAGTCTCGTGTCGTACAAGAAAGTTCAGTTTTTATTAAGTGTTTTATTGCTTTTCTTTATGAGATGAGAAAGAATGACTCAAGTTGCAAAAGGACAAACTAAGGGGGACTAAGACACAACCCTAAGTTAGTTATCATATACAAAAGGGAGATCCTATGGTTAATGAGGTATTCTAATCCTAAGAAAGAAGAGGAAAAGAAGAAAAAGAGTTAGAAACTAACTTACTTCCTAAGGAAGTTAAGTTGTCTCTAAAGAAAGGGAAAGCCTAAAAGCAAAGCACAAGGTGCTAAGGCAAACACAATTAAAATGCATAAAAGATGGGAATGAAGTAATGCATACCTCAATCTTCCCCCCTACAAAACAAAAGTTAGCATGACAATGCATATTGAAAGTAAAACCGAAGCATAAAAGCGATTAAGCAACATAAACGTCCTAGAATGGAACTAGGGTTCAAAATAAGACCTAAGTCTAAAGGTGAAGGTGCCTAAAGGTTACATGACTTCTAAAGTCAGTAGCTACATGTTATAGGTCCCTAAGTATGCTAGGATACCTCACAAGATCAAACTATGTCAAACTATGTACAAAAAGTTCACCTAAGTTCACATGAATGTAAATTAGGGTTTATGGATGAAGTATGAATGCGTATGGCTTACAAGCATGAATTAATACATGAAATGAGTATCAAAGTCAGTAGTGAATGATTATGAAGATGTAATAATGAATATACAATCATGGATGCAATGGATTAGACATATGGAGCAATGAGAAGAAGATATGAGAAGAAACGAACAAAAATCGCATAAGATCGCACATGATGAAAGTTAAGAAAGAATGGCATGTGAATATGAATGAAATGATTATGGGTCAGTAGAATACAAGGCATGAGATGCAATTAGAATGCATGAATAGGCATTAATGATTTCCACATAATTCAAGTTATTATTTAGAGGAGAAGAGAAATGAGTTTAGGTTAAAGTTAGTTCACATAAGTATGCACTTTAAAGCACCAAAATAAACCAAATGGGTAGGGTTCAAAAAAATGAACTATGAATGGAACTAAAGACACACAAATGACCTATAATCAACTCCTAAAAGTTACCAAAAATTATCTCAAGCCAATGGCATGAAGGCCTTGCTAAATCCTAGGTTATGCGACACGTAAACACATGAATCAACCTAGGATCTAGGTGACATGGAAAAATAGCAAAAAGTCTTTAAAAATTATGAAATTAAATCCCTGGAATGATATAGTGATTATATAACATGGTCTAAAAGGATTCCAGAAAATTATGCACCAAAGTGCCAAAACAATTCCTTGATTAGCAAGGTAACAAAGCATGGTTATCGAGAAACAACTCCACAAAGTGGATCAAAAAGGGCACTAAAAATTATGAAAAAAATGCCTAATTAGCATCATAATGTCACAAATTACAGTGATTAATCACACACAAAAAATAGGTCTCACACCTATGGGGAAAAATCGATTTCGGTCCCTTATGCCAAAACACTCCCTTTTGGGACAGCTCATGATATAAAATCCAAATTAATTATTAAAAACACCTAAATCTGGAAACAAAAAATATGACAAATTAATTAAGAGGATGAGGATCACTCATGAATTTTTTCCAGAATTTTATCCCACCTAAAACTATTTTTTAAAAAATGCGACGAAACGGGCACAAAAGTGGATTTTAAGGGGAAGTGAAAGGAATCGAATTCTCTAATCCGTAACCTAATCCCTAAGTTCCGAAATCGATACATATCATCAAAAATCACATATATATCCAATGCCTCAGGTGGGAGGGCTCAGTATGCATCTTAAGTTACATGGCCCTAAGCCGCATACGACTAAAATGATGCTTAAAGGCCGAAAACGTCGAAATTACTTACTTGAATGACGTGCCGATCCCTCACATAAAAGAAATCCAATAAAACTTCAAACAATGCATTGAGATCTCCATAAGCAAAATAAATGCTTATCTTCCATAAATTCTTTTGTGAAGATCCACCATTATCGAAATCGATTCAAATCGATCAAAAAAGCTCATAAACAATTTAATCCAAAATTAATTCACTTTAATCAAAATCCACAAAGATCAATCATTAAAAAATCTTAAAAGATTAATAAAGATGTTAACTAACAAAAAAAATTATTAAACAAGAAAACCGATTAACAAAATTTTTATATAAGAAATAATTAACAACTTTTTATGAAAATAAAGGAACAGGGGTCCAGCAAGCAAGATGTAGGTGTTAATAGGCCTTTAATGACCTGAAAGCCCAATAATCTTTACCATAACCGCATGGAGGGGTGTGCATAGTGAAAAGAGTGTGTGGATAGCGAACTCATGGGTTTGAAGTTCCAATCCTTTGTGCTGAATTCGTGAGGGGGTGAGTGAGAAAAAACGCATGTGTGATTAGGGATCCATGGAGGTGAAACACTAAGCCCAATCCAAGTTTGTTTCTGAAACCCTAAAATAACTTAAAGAAGCAAAGGCATCTTCTTCTTCTCCAAACGGAGATCTTTTCCTCTCTTCGATTCAACTCCTCCGCGGGCTCACAACTCATCCGTCGTACCATTTCGTTATCCACTCCGACCGATGACTTACATAACGTCGTGTACGAGTAAACCTTCGCGATGCTATGGCTTCCGCTTGCGGCTCTGTTTGCACCACCTTCATCGTCTACCTCCGTTCATCTAATCATTTCTGTAGAATAATTTAACACGCCATGAGATAATCTTGCTTCTTCTCCTCAAAGTGCGTCCTCCCTCTTTAGAAATCGAGTCGTCCATACTCGTGTTTTCGATCTGAGATCGTTGCGCAACGACGACACTGACGATGATGATGATGCGCTCTGAAACAACCACAACTACTTTCTCCCTCGGGATTGCGTCACCAAGATGACGGTGCTGACACGGTGTTTTGGTATGATTCAGCAATCGCGTTCTTTCGATTTCCTTCTCACGATTCTGAAAGCGTTTCTGAGTGATTCTCGTGAATTATCTCTTCTTCTACTTTTAATCTGAGTTGTTATTGTTGATTTTTCTGCGTGTGTTGATTCTGCAGATTGTTGTGGAATTAGATGCCGATTGATAAAGACAATTTGAAGTTGTTGAAGAATGATGAAGGTTGAGGGTTCTTGGAGGTTATTTAGAAGTTGATGAAGAATATTGAAGAGTGATGGAGATGTTGTGAAGCCTGAAGATTAAGATTGATGGATTTGCAAGTCCTTCAAGAACCCCAATTAAGATCGAACCTTGTTCTTGATTCGATTATGCTTGCGGTTCTGGATTCTTGGCTTCTCCTTGTTTCTGAATTCGTACTGAGGAGCTTTTTGCAATGGATTTATGAATGCGACGTTGATCGAAATTGTTGCGACTTGTTGAATCGTAATGGTTCTGATATTGTTGAAATGGTGTTGATTGTCGCGGAGAACTTCTCGACTCGCAGTTAGTAATTTCTTCCGTTGAAAACGTTTGTTCTTCTTCTTCACTCTGTTTTTATCTTTTGAGTTGTGCTTCTTGCAGGTTTTTTTTTGTGAATCTTTGTGTTGCTATGTATTGATGAAGATTGACAAAACTTGATTTGGAAGAAGAAGATTTATGGTAAAGATGGTGTATGAAGCTCTGATGGAGATAGGTGTGATGAGGGTGATGGATTGAAGAAAAGGGGTCGGAGAAGAGAAAAGAAGTGTGAGGATTATGGTGATGGTGATAATTGCTGAAGATGAAGCCTCTACCGTTTTTTTGCAGGGAGATTGGAGATAATTAGAATTGGAGATTGATAATGGATTAGTGAAATGAGAGATCGATCACCCCCCAGAGTCACCGAACCCTGTTTCTGTTATCCCCCCTTTTTCTTCTTGTAATTTTTCTTATATATTACCCCTTAAGGATTTTTTTTTCTGGAATCTGTATTTTCATTTTTTGAACCTGATACAAGAATTGAATTCTAGATGAATTTTTTATTTTGTTTATCTTCTTTATTCTTACTATTATTTTTTTCCAAATCTTGTCAAAAAAAGATCAATCCCCTCTAAAACAATATGGTCTCAATGGTAATGTATAACTTGATTAAAGTTGGAGTTTTGAAATTGATATGAAGATTGGAAAAAGAGATAATGAAGGAGTTATAACAAAAAGAATGGTTTAGAATTCTGATGTTAAGAGTGGCAAAGGTTTGTTTGACCGATGGATCCGAAAAACAATATTTGGACAATGGGTTTAATTTGAATATGGAAATGGATAATTGCCAATGAATTGGAATTGGATTCGAAAGAAAGAATTTGTAAATGGGCAAGAAAAGGATATAAATGAACATTAAATGGATAGAAAATGATTATGGTAATTGGATCTAAAAAACTGACTTTGGGCCTAAAAAGGGTCTTGACTCATTTAGTTGCTGGATTGAATAGTTGCAATATGGTTAATTGGACTTAAAAGTGGTTTAAAACATGGAATAGAGTTCACAAAGAATATTGGTTGAAAATAAAAGAGTATTAAAAATGGATTTTATGGGCACATGAACTTGAACTTAGGATGGGCTTAATGTTATGGTCTTATGGTACCAAAAAGAAATGGTTAATGATGTTCAAAAGTAAGAATGTGGAATAGCAAAATGGATTATGAAATGGTCTGAAAAGATTTTGATAAACAAAACTTGAAAGTGGTTATGGGATTGAATTCCGATTAAATGGATTGAGTTGAATCGAAAACTGGATATGGGAAGTGAATATGAATTATATTTGAAATGGGTATGACATAATCGTTTGGATAGGGTGTGGTTTCAATAAACTCGTATCTTCGAATCTCACTTAATCCCTACGATTCGACTTAACCTGTTTACATCAACTCAAACGCCCAATCCATATCAAACTTGTATTCTCAGTGAATTCCAAAACTTCAATCAACTTTAATCTCGACCCTCATGAACTCGTAACATCATCAACAGACAATCGAGAGAACCATAATGACCCTATTATCACACGAGTCCACCACTTGATCTTTTTGTACCATGAATAGCATGATACCTTTGATATGAAAACTTGAACCCCATTTTCAATTAATTGACAACATCAACAAAATCATATCAGTGATAAGAACCATTGAACCACTTGTATTGAGGTATGGACTAAACGAATCATCTCTGGATAAGGCCAGTTCAAAATACCAAAAATCCTCTGATCCCATGCCTTAAGAGCCAATGAAATGCATGACCGTGAACGTTAATGACCTAATGAAAAATGCGGATGAATGCAAAGCGATAAGCCAGTTAAGGTAAAAAAAGAGTGAGGGCAAATTTTGAGGTATTACACATTTTACGACACTTAGGTTGTGGCGGTTCATTGAAAACCGTTGTCTTAGGGGTGTTACGACGGTTCCTATGGCGGTTTTTTGCAACCGCCGTTATATATTAAAAAAAATAAGGGTTGCGACGGTTTTAAGTTGAATTGTCTTAATATACACTTTACAACGGTTACAAAACCGTCCTAATATTTATTTTAGCCCAATATTATAAAAAATATAAATGGATTGCGTCGGTTGTAAGCCCAACAGTCTTAAAATATAGACTACAACAGTTACTGAACCGTCCTAATATTTTTGTTTTGTTTTTATTGGAGCGCCAATTCTTTAAGTTTAAGAGATTAAAACAAAAAAAAAAAATCATGTTTTGCAACTACTAGTGTTTCTGCCTATTGCTGCAACTAAAGCGACTAAAGAAAGAGGAAATACATCGTTGCGACTGAAGGAAGAGAGAAAGAGGGAAAACCACTGTTAACAGGTTAGTTGTCTCATACATTAAGTTCTTCTTTTTCATCTCTTTCTTCTCCATTCACTTAACCTTAAATTTTAGAAACCCTAAGTTATATGTTCTGATTTTTGTAATTTTGATGTTTTGATTTGTACTAAAATTTTGATGTTCTGATTTGTGTTCATGTTCTGAAAAGACATTCACTTAACATTGAAGTGATCCATGTTCTGATTTGTACTTAAATTTTAATGTTGCGTTTGTTATCAATGAATATAACATTTGATTTTGTGTTACTGGCTATTTCGGGGAAGCAATTGCAATAGTTTGTGATGCTGAAGCTATAGGTTATTTGGTTATTGGTTACAAATTAAGCTCTAGGTTACAAATTAAAATTCTTCCAATTAATTTATGATGAAGACACCGTAATTTTTAAACAACACCTTAGTTTGTGATGCTGAGAATTAAAATGTTTGTGATGCAATAGTTTGTGTTTGCGTCAAATTAAAATGTTTTTTAAAAGGGTTATGTTGTGGTACTGGTGTAGTGAAGAAAGGAAAGTGTGATGGTCTCTTGACAGTGAATGTGATGAAAGAAACTAGTATATATGACATTGGTCATGCTCCAAATAATATATGAGGAAACTGAGTCTGAGTGTGTTACATAATTGGATATTGTGGTACTAATAATATGGTGATGGTCTTTTATATGGTGTTGTATAAAGGTTGAGATGGTAAAGGAAACTGAATACTACAGGGGTTGTTGAACAACCTTATGTAGAGAGGCTTGTTTTAGTTTATCATAATTTAGGAAATTGGTCTGAGAAATTTCACCCTTTACCTGGTTACACATATGTAGATCCTGTTTAGGTTTATTAGCATATAGTGGTGTTGATTTGAATGCTGAGAAATTACCTGAATTCGATATAAGAGTTTCTGATAAACTGATTTTGATCAAGTTCCATGATGTGAAATCAGCACCATATGGCTCATTTCCTAAATGTGTGTTTTTTTATCTACACGGTTCAGTGCAATTTGGTACCCTACCGTCTGATAATAGTATGGTAGTCATGGAAACTTGTTCTTTCTAAGCATTTGCCTCCTGTTGTGGATAGAGTGTGGGTGGCACTGACATATCAAAGAATTTGTCTCCTGTTAAGAATTTGTTCTTTTTAAGCACTTGTTATTGTAATGTAGTAGTAAAAGATATTAGAAAAGATGTTCAAATTCAATACTATGTAGAGTCTAAATTCACTGGTGTGGTTAATCTTAGTCTAATGTAATGAATGATTTAATAAAAGTGCTGTAAATTTTCTAAAAGACTCAACAAATAGTAAAACACATGAACATATGTAACTATGCATATATTATGGTTGAGTTAGAAAACTGATCAGGTACAGTCTAAGTTCAGTAATCACCATTTTGGTTCGGTCGTAATATGCCAAAATGAACCGTCGCAATATGTAAATTTTCTTGTAGTGTTGAGTTCTGTAAACTCATGGATTCACGGGTAAATGTAAAAAGCGGGTGATTTCATTTTAATGTCTATCTCTTAAATATTTCTCTTGTTGTTGTTTTATAGAGTTGAAGTTAGAGAATCAGTTGTACAATTTATTGTAAGTACGAATCAATGCTTAAAAGTTGGTGTATATTATTAGCATATATTTGTAACTATATTAATGTGTTAACCAATTGAAGAATGAATTCAAACTTTTTTTGGTTTGATAGACAAAATCAAACAAATTTAATATTATTAAACATATCAATTTACTTTTATTTTCAACATTCCATGGAGTGTAGATATTCATTTATAACTGAAATTTGATAGGGAGTTGTTATATATATATATATATATATATATATATATATATATATATATATATATATATATATATATATATATATATATATATATATATATATATATATATATATATATATATATATATATATATATATATATATATATATATATATATATATATTTATAACTGAAATTTGATAGGGAGTTGTTTTATATATATATATATATTGTAGGTTCTTAAAAATTATAAATATGATATAAAAAAGAAGTATTTAAAATTGATATTTGACGAGATTTAAAATTGATATTTGACTTGATAAATATTAGCTTTTTTAAATGATAAAATGTTAACATTTATACTAAAAAATAAAATTGACCACATATTACACTACGTGAAAAATCCAAAAGCCAAAACAATTTCGAAATTAAAAACTTTTTTTTTAATTTATTAAAAATTTGATCATTATAACTAATCATGTCATTAAATCTATAAAATATTACATTAAATCAATTAAAATGACAAGTTATTATTAAAAGTATCAATGTACTTTTATTTTCAAGATGCCATGGAGTGTAGATATTCAATTAGAACTGAAATTTGACGTGGAGTTGTCGTATATATTGTTGGTTTGTAAAAATTGTAAATATGATATAATAAGAAGGATTTAAAATTAAAACTGATATTTGACAGGAAGCTGATATAAACTAGTGGGAAACTAGTGCGGACGCATGGGTACCCGTCGTTACCGTATAATTTGTGTCAGAATGACCTTAAAAAAAATAGTAAAATTAGTTTAGAAAAATAAAGTTATATAAATATAGATGTTATTCAGTTATTTTTAATTAACTAATAATTAAAAACTATCTTAAATACAAATTAACAATTATTTATTATAATATTGACGAAACAACCAATAAGGAAGGTGAAAACATTAAGAGTATGGCAAAGGGTAATAACATGGGTTGATATTGATAAAATGAATTTATTAGTAAGTGCTGAATTTTAAAACAGATTATTTACAACTTTCTCCATATAATTCAATGATGATGATGAATATCGTATGTTTTTAATATTGTTTCAGTTTATGCCAAAGTTTATCGCGGAAAGGTGCCTATACTTCAACCAAAGAAAAATAGATTTGATTGATTTTGACGCAGAAAAATTATATAACAGATTATTTACAACTTTGCCCGTATAATTCAACGATGATAATGAATATCGTATATTTTTAATATTGTTTCAGTTTTTGCCAAAGTTTATCGTGGAAAGGTGCCTATACTTCAATCAAAGAACAATATATTTGATTGATTTTGACACAGGAAAATAATATGTTGCGGAGATCCTTACTGCCTCGTACATGGGAAGCTATCCATATGAGGAGAAATACATCATTCGTCGTTATCGTATAATTTGTGTCAGAATGACCTTAGAAACAAATAGTAAAATTAGTTTAGAAAAATAAAGTTATATAATTATAGATATTATTATCGGAAAAAAATGAAATAATTTATTTTAATTTTTTTTAAGAAAATAGAAAAATTGCGATGATGACTCTGATGATAAAGAGTATGTTTGGCAAAGGGTAATAACATGTGTTGATATTGATAAAATGGATTTATTAGTAAGTGCTGAACTTTAAAACAAATTATTTACAACTTTGCCCATATAATTCAATTATGATGATTGTTTCAGTTTTTGCCAAAGTTTATCGTGGAAAGGTGTTTATACTTCAATCATAGAATAATATATTTGATTGATTTTGACACAGGAAAATTATATAACAGATTATTTACAACTTTTCCCGTATAATTCAATGATGATGATGAATATCGTATATTTTTAATACTGTTTCAGTTTTTGCCAAAGTTTATCGTGGAATGGTGCCCATACTTCAATCAAAGAACAATAGATTTGATTGATTTTGATACAGGAAAATGATATGCGGCAGAGATGCTGCAGAGATCCTTACTGCCTCATACATGGGAAGGTATCCATATGAGGAGAAATTCATCATCCGTCGTTGTCGTTTAATTTGTGTCAGAATGACCTTAGAAATAAATAGTAAAATTAGTTTAGAAAAATAAAGTTATATAATTATATATGTTATTATCGGGAAAAAAATGAAATAATTTATTTTAATTTATTTTAAGAAAATAGAAAAATTGTGATATGACTCTGATGATGAAGAGTATGTTTGGCAAAGTGTAATAACATGTGTTGTTATTGATAGAATGAATTTATTAGTAATTGTTGAACTTTAAAATAGATTATTTACAACTTTGCCCGTAGAATTCAATGATGATGATGAATATCGTATGTTTTTAATACTGTTTCAGTTTTTGCCAAAGTTTATCGTGGAAAGGTGCTTATACTTCAAACAAAGAACAATAAATTTGATTGATTTTGACACAAGAAAATGATATGTTGCGGAGATCCTTACTGCCTCATACATGGGAAGGTATCCATATGAGAAAAAATTCATCATTAGTCGTTGTCGTATAATTTGTGTCAGAATGACCTTAGAAACAAATAGTAAAATTAGTTTAGAAAAATAAAGTTATATAATTATAGATGTTATTCTCGAAAAAAAATGAAATAATTTATTTTTAATTTTTTTAAGAAAATAGAAAAATTGTGATATGACTTCGATGATGAAGAGTATGTTTGGAAAAGTGTAATAACATGTGTTGATATTGATAAAATGGATTTATTAGTAATGGTTGAACTTTTAAAACAGATTATTTACAACTTTGCCCGTATAATTCAATAATGATGATGAATGTCATATGTTTTTAATTCTGTTTCAGTTTTTGCCAAAGTTTATCGTGGAAAAGTGCTTATACTTCTATCAAAGAATAATAGATTTGATTAATTTTGACACAGGAAAATTATATGTTGCGGAGATCCTGACTGCCTCATACATGGGAAGGTATCCATATGTGGAGAAATTCCTCATCCGTCGTTGTCGTATAATTTGTGTCAGAATGACCTTAGAAACAAATAGTAAAATTAGTTTAGAAAAATAAAGTTATATAATTATAGATGTTATTATCGGAAAAAAAATGAAATAATTTATTTTAATTTTTTTTAAGAAAATAGAAAAAATGTGATGATGACTCTGATGATAAAGAGTATGTTTGGCAAAGGGTAATAACATGTGTTGATAGTGATAAAATGGATTTATTAGTAAGTGCTGAACTTTAAAACAGATTATTTACAACTTTGCCCATATAATTCAATTATGATGATTGTTTCAGTTTTTGCCAAAGTTTATCGTGGAAAGGTGTTTATACTTCAATCAAAGAACAATATATTTGATTGATTTTGACACAGGAAAATTATATAACAGATTATTTACAACTTTGCCCGTATAATTCAATGATGATAATGAATATCGTATATTTTTAATACTGTTTCAGTTTTTGCCAAAGTTTATCGTGGAATGGTGCCCATACTTCAATCAAAGAACAATAGATTTGATTGATTTTGATATAGGAAAATGATATGCTGCAGAGATCCTTACTGCCTCATACATGGGAAGGTATCCATATGAGGAGAAATTCATCATCTGTCGTTGTCGTTTAATTTGTGTCAGAATGACCTTAGAAATAAATAGTAAAATTAGTTTAGAAAAATAAAGTTATATAATTATATATGTTATTATCGGAAAAAAATGAAATAATTTATTTTAATTTATTTTAAGAAAATAGAAAAATTGCGATATGACTCTGATGATGAAGAGTATGTTTGGCAAAGTGTAATAACATGTGTTGTTATTGATAGAATGGATTTATTAGTAATTGTTGAACTTTAAAACATATTATTTACAACTTTGCCCGTATAATTCAATGATGATGATGAATATCGTATGTTTTTAATACTGTTTCAGTTTTTGCCAAAGTTTATCGTGGAAAGGTGCTTATACTTCAAACAAAGAACAATAGATTTGATTGATTTTGACACATGAAAATGATATGTTGCGGAGATCCTTACTGCCTCATACATGGGAAGGTATCCATATGAGAAGAAATTCATCATTCGTCGTTGTCGTATAATTTGTGTCAGAATGACCTTAGAAACAAATAGTAAAATTAGTTTAGAAAAATAAAGTTATATAATTATAGATGTTATTCTCGGAAAAAAATGAAATAATTTATTTTTAATTTTTTTAAGAAAATAGAAAAATTGCGATATGACTTCGATGATGAAGAGTATGTTTGGAAAAGTGTAATAACATGTGTTGATATTGATAAAATGGATTTATTAGTAATGGTTGAACTTTTAAAACAAATTATTTACAACTTTTCCCGTATAATTCAATAATGATGATGAATGTCGTATGTTTTTAATTCTGTTTCAGTTTTTGCCAAAGTTTATCGTGGAAAGGTGCTTATACTTCTATCAAAGAATAATAGATTTGATTAATTTTGACATAGGAAAATCATATGTTGCGGAGATCCGTATAATTTGTGTCAGAATGACCTTAGAAACAAATAGTAAAATTAATTTAGAAAAATGGAGTTATATAATTATAGATCTTATAATCGGGAAAAAAATGAAATAATTTATTTTAAATATTTTTAAGAAAATAGAAAAATTGCGATGATGACTCTGATGATGAAGAGTATGTTTGGCAAAGGGTAATAACATGGGTTGATATTGATAAAATGGATTTATTAGTAAGTGCGGAACTTTAAAACATATTATTTACTACTTTGCCCGTATAATTCAATGATGATGGAAGACACATATTTTAAAAAATGATCGATAATTTTTTATTTATTTTTATATTTTAATCAATAGTTTAAGTTTTTCAGTTTCATATTTTTTATACTTAAATCAAATTTTTATTTATTAGTAGTATAAAGAATATAAATATTTATAGTCATATAATATTCATTCATTAAAAAAAGAACATTATATTTATAGAAAGCTAAATGATATTTTTCCCGTGAGTTCGCATGGGTAATGGTTTGTCGATGTCATTTTTTAATATTTCTATAAATACTAAAGTTGTTCTCATAAAAAAAGCTATTAACATTCACTCATTAATTTAAAAATATTTTAATTTAGTTTATAAGAGACATTTATTTTTCTTTATATTTAAATATTTAAATTTATTTATAAGAAATTTTTCTCATATTTTATTTGATGAATAAGTATTTAATATATTATAAATACATGAACATAAATTGCATTTTAATACCAATTATTATAAATTTCATTTAATACCACTGATATTTTTAATGTGTCAAATCATTTTATACATTTTCTTATAATAAATTCAATATAATTAATTATGTATTAATATGTTTTATTATTTTTAATTTAAGATAAAATATTATATTTTAATTTTTTTAGATAAATTAAGAATGAATATTGTATAAATAAAGCGAGTAGATAATGTTGTTTTCAGTGTAAAAGAAAGAAACATCTTTGCACTTTGCGGACCTGCACCATTATATCTTTTTGGTTAAACAGGTTCAATCTCATTAATTTACCAAAGTAGTGAATCAAGATGAAACTCTAGTTAATTATGGTTGCTAATTGAACTGATGGTCAGGGTCAAACGATCCAAGATATTCTTTTAGAAGCATCTCAATTTCTTATCTGGATTGCTTCAAGCAAAATTCAAGCAAAATTGTATTTGCCACACTCACCAAAAAGAGTTGATACATTTAATATTGCATCAGGAATAACATACTCTAAATGATTAGTACTAAAATAAAAATAAAAATAAACTCTATTTCTCAATGTCATATGAAACAAATTTAAATATATTATTTAAGAATACCCTACAATAAATTCTAAATTAAATTTTTATTAATTACCTGCATCAATGATTATATATAATCCAAATTTTAATTATAACTATGTAATTAGAGCAATTAAAAACTTCAAAAGATCTTTTATTTTGGAATAAAAAAAAAAATATTATCAATCATAATATTTTGAAACTCTATTTTCCCCTAACACTATATTTTGAGTATCATAATAAAAATTTAAAATTTATTACTCATTATTAATTGTCGATGATTATTTATTGATACTAATTCTAACTCTATCAAATCAAGCCAAATAATATACTATATGTAACAAATAAAGATTTTTTCAGATTTAACTTAATAATGTAAAAAATACTTTACATAATCAACAAATTATTTAAAGATTAAATTATAAATTGATTTCCTTAATTCATTAAAACTTTAGCATACATATTTTTTTAATAAAATAAAAATTGCATAAATAAAATATAAAATTTAACACACAAACCAATTTGACAAAATTTAATATAATTGATATAAACATTTCAAACATCATTTATAATAATTGATATGAAAATTTCAAACATCTAATTTTAATTACTTTATACTGTTTCATCTAGTTTTTGCTTGTATTGCATATATAAGTTTCTCGTACATACTGCCTGTAATGTTTATTCTTATGATTGTTTTTTTCTGTAAATAATGTCTATATTGATAAAGAGTACAAAGCGTACTCACATTAGTTACAAAAAAAAATCATCTGTTCAAGCAAAAAAAAGAAAATTCCTGCCAATTAAATTTAAGATAAATAGATCAAAGGAACTTTGTCAAATTCATATAAATTATAATTGGATAGAGAATTTTTTCCTATAAGCGACTAACGCCACGCCGAATTTCTAAAAATTAACTCGTTCCTGAAAATCCATAAACTCCAACAAAAGTCAACCAAACTAATCCTTTTCTTCCCGCCTTAACCCCGTTCCTTTTGCAACTGGATAGAGAATCTTTTGTCGGTAATTTATTCGACAAACATCTCCACCCAAAGGACTTTATTTTCATAGGAGCATCCGTCTTCCAAACCAAAGCGATCGAATCTATGCAAGGCCCGTATGGAATACGATTAGAGTAACAAGTTGCGACCGAAAAAACTGCATCTTCTTCTAATTTCCATCTAACGTTATCATCCTTACATGTGACAGGAGCCAATCTGCCCAGCCTTACAAAAAAGTCCCTTAAGTTTGCACAAAACCTCCGCCTTGCTGAATCTATAGAATGAGAAGCTTCCTGGAAGGGCAAGATTCATGCGGCACCAGAACTAGTGGTCTACTGTTTGAACGCAATAACAGATAAACTTGATTCGTCAACAGCGCTAGAGGCACCATCCTGGAAAAAAATTTGTGCAACAAATAAAAATCCTGTTACACCAGAATCGATAGCACTTCCCAGATGGTTGTTGATGATAGGCTGCGAAATAACACCTCCATGATTCAGGCTAGCAGCAAAAAGCAACGAAATAAAATGGATGCCACTGAGGGAGGTGAAATGACTAAGGCTGAAACGAGCAGAATCAAATAATGTTGAATAAACTTTAATGTTATATTTAGTGGATTTCTATTAATAAGTTAGTGGAAAGACAAAGTCTCTATTGTAGTTGGAAGGCCAAGAGATAGTGGGTTATTAATATCATCTACTTGTTTTCTTAGAATAGCAGTAATGAGACAATATAAAGACCAGTATTGTATTTTCATTTCAACAGAACATATATATAAAAGTAGTGCTTCTGTTCACAAATTGGCATCAGAGCAAATGGCAAACGTGATGAGTCAAATGCCGCTGCCGCGACTAACGAAGTCAAATTATGATAACTGGAGTGTCCAAATGAAAGCTCTTCTTGGAGCTCTAGAGGCGCGGGAGGTGACCAGAGATGGGTTTGAAGAACCAACAGATACTGCGGGATATACGGCAGCTCAAAACAAGGCGTTGAAAGAGACGCGGTCAAAGGATAAGACGACACTATACATGCTGTTCCGAGCAGTTGACGACTCAGGCTTTGAGAAAATTGTCGGTTCAGCTACGTCGAAAGAAGCATGGGACACGTTAAAAAAGGCGTTCGAAGGAGCAGATCGAGTGAAGCAAGTTCGACTCCAAACTCTTCGTGGTGAATTGGAGAGGATGCATATGAAGGAGTCAGAAACTGTATCTGACTACATCACGCGTGTACAAACAGTGGTGAATCAACTCACTAGAAATGGCGAAACGGTGACTGATGCACGAGTTGTCGAAAAGATACTGAGATCTTTAACAGATAAATTTGAGAATATTGTGTGTGCAATAGAAGAGTCGAAGGACCTTTCGACGCTCTCAGTCGAAGAGCTCGCTGGTTCTCTCGAAGCACACGAACAACGTAAGATGAAAAAGAAGGAAGAAGCAGTCGAGGATGCACATCAAACCAAGGAGTCAATTAAAGACGAAAAGGTACTATTTTCTCAAAACTTTCGAGGAAGAGGACGTGGTCGTGGAGGTCATGGTCGAGGTGGTCGAGGCAACAACTTCGATAGAGGACAATCAAGCCAGCAAAATTGGCGTGGCAGAGGACGTGGTCAAAGAGGTGGTCGGTCGAACTACTCCAACTTCAAATGCTACAAGTGTGGGAAGTATGGTCATTACGCGAAGGATTGCAACTCCTATAAATGCTATAACTGTGGTAAAGTGGGACATCTTGCAAAGGATTGTCAAGTCGAAAAGAAGGTAGAAGAAACAACCAATCTAGTCTTGGAAGCTGAAGCAAATGAAGGTTTTCTCTTGATGGCTCAAAATGAAATCAACACCAATAATGACACCATGTGGTATCTCGACTCAGGGGCAAGTAATCATATGTGTGGTTACAAACACCTGTTTAAAGAAATGCAAAAGATTGAAGATGGTCATGTGTCCTTCGGAGATGCATCGAAAGTGAAAGTCGAAGGCAAAGGTAAAATCTGTTACTTGCAGAAGGATGGCTTGATTGGATCAATCGAGGATGTTTATTATGTACCAGATCTCAAAACCAACATCTTGAGCTTGGGGCAACTTACAGAAAAGGGTTATTCGATACTTATAAAAGATCGGATACTGCATTTGAAGGACAAGCTAGGGCATCTGATTGCTCAAGTCGAGATGGGGAGAAATCGAATGTACAAACTAAATTTGAGAAGCGTTCGAGAAAAATGTTTGCAGGTCAATGTCGAAGACAAAGCGTCGCTGTGGCATCTACGCTTTGGTCATCTACATCATGCTGGTTTGAAAAGGTTGGCGAAAAAGAACATGGTGCACGGGCTACCAGACATGGACTATGAAGGAAAGTTTTGTGAAGAATGTGTGCTTAGCAAACAAACAAGAACCTCATTTCAAAAGAAGGCAGAATATCAAGCTAAACATATTCTCGAACTGATTCATACCGACATATGTGGGCCAATCACTCCGGAATCTTTCAGTGGCAAAAGGTACTTCATTTCCTTTATCGATGATTTCTCACGAAAAACCTGGGTTTATTTCTTGAAAGAAAAATCTGAAGCATTCGAGGTGTTCAAAAAGTTCAAAGTAATGGTGGAGAAGGCAACTGACAGACACATCAAAGCTGTTCGATCTGACAGAGGTGGTGAGTATATTTCAACAGCTTTTATGAAGTATTGTGAAGAGCAGGGCATAAGGATATTTCCAACTGCACCATATTCACCTCAACAAAACAGTGTGGCTGAAAGGAAGAATCAAACAGTTCTCGACATGATTCGATCAATGCTTAAAAGCAAGAACATGTCGAAGGAATTCTGGGCAGAAGTTGTACAATGTGCTATTTATGTTCAGAATCGATGTCCACATTCGAAGTTAGAAGATCAAACACCACAAGAAGTATGGAGCGGACAAAAGCCAACAGTTTCTCATCTCAAAGTATTTGGTAGTGTGGCGTATGCACACGTACCAGATCAACGAAGAATGAAGCTTGAAGACAAAAGTCAGAAGTACATATTCATTGGGTATGATGAGAAGACAAAAGGGTACAAGCTATTTGATCCCATAAGCAAGAAGGTGATAGTGAGTAGAGACGTTCGAATAAATGAAGCGAGCAAGTGGGACTGGAACAATTCGACAGAAGTTAATGTCGAAGTTGAAGAATCATTTGTTGCCATACCAACAAGCATTCCAACAGAACTTGAAGAGTCTGACAATGAAGATGAACCTCTACAACCCAGAATGTGAAGTCTACAAGATTTGTATGAAACAACAGAAGAGGTACACCTTGTATATCTTTTGGCAGATACTGAAAACATTAACCTCGAAGAGGCGTTACGAGACAAAAAATGGAAAACTGCCATGAACGAAGAGATTAAGGCCATTGAACGTAACAACACATGGGAACTAGCAGAATTACCAAAAGGAAGTCAACCCATTGGTGTGAGGTGGGTATTCAAGAAAAATATGAATGCTCAAGGCGAAATAGAACGGTATAAGGCGCGACTTATTGCGAAGGGATATAAACAGAAAGCAGGAATTGACTATGACGAAGTATTTGCACCCGTTGCAAGAATGGAGACAATTCGATTGCTCATTTCTCAAGCTGCTCAATTCAAATGGCCAATATTTCAAATGGATGTCAAGTCAGCATTTTTAAATGGTGTGCTCGAAGAAGAAGTTTACATCGAACAACCACCCGGATACATGAAAGTCGGAAAAGAAGAAAAAGTGCTAAAATTGAAGAAGGCGCTTTATGGGTTGAAGCAAGCACTGCGAGCATAGAATACACGCATCAACACATACTTCAAAGAGAATGGTTTCATGCAGTGTCCCTACAAACATGCTCTGTATGTAAAGAAGAATGGAAGTAATATGTTACTTGTTGCTCTCTATGTCGATGATCTAATTTTCTTGGGTAACAATGGTCAGATGATAGAAGAATTCAAGGGCACAATCACACATGAATTCGAGATGACAGACTTAGGTCTGATGAGATTCTTTCTTGGTCTTGAGGTTCGACAAGAAGAAGCGGGAATCTTCATATCACAGGAGACATATGCAAAGGAAATCCTGAAAAGATTCAAAATGAAAGATTGTAATCCAGTTTCGACACCAATGGAGCCAGGTGCAAAGTTGTCGAAATTTGATGGAGGAGAACGTGTCGAAGCAAACAAATATCGAAGCTTGGTAGGTAGTCTTCGCTATCTCACATGTACAAGGCCGGAAATTTCATTAAGTGTCGGCATTGTAAGTCGATTCATGGAGGAGCCAGTTGTTGCACCCCAAAATTTGCCCTCACAATACAAGACTTTGTGTTCTAAGAAGGTTCACAAGGTTCACAAGTTCCCAACACTTATATAACCTTTCATGAGGTTCATGAAGTCTACAAGTCACTTCTTGAAGGTTCACAAGGTTCACAAGTTCCACAATGCTTACAAGACCTTTCATGAGGTTCATGAAGTCTACAAGTTACTTTATGAAGGTTCACAAGGTTCACAAGTTCCACAATGCTTTCAATGCCTTTCTTGAGGTTCATGAAGTCTACAAGTCACTTCTTGAAGGTTCACAAGGTTCACAAGCTTCTCAACATTTACAAGACCTTTCATGAGGTTCATGAAGTCTACAAGTTACTTCTTGAAGGTTCACAAGGTTCACAAGATTCACAATGTTTACATAACCTTTCATGAGGTTCATGAAGTCTGCAAGTCACTTCATGAGGTTCACAAGGTTCACAAGCTTCACAATACCTCCCATTAGGATCACAAGACATTTTATGATGGTTCACAAGGTTCACAAAGTTCACAATTGGTCAAAAGAGTTGACAATCCCCTCAGACAATGCACCTCCTAAGCAGTGCATCCAAAACTAGGGTTTTGACTTTAATCAGGCTAAATGGACTTCCAAGACTTCAAGTGAGCTTCATAACATCTTATATGTATGTAAGAACCCCCATGACAAGTTTCAAGACTTTTCTCAAAAGTTTGCTCAGTCAGATGATCAGATAAGTCAAAATCAGTCAAAGCAGTTAAAAAGTCAAACTGAGGTCAACTGTGGTCAAACCAAAGTCAAACTTCATGATTTTTTTGCCAACATCAAGTATATGAAGTAAAATTCATCATTTGATCAAGGGTTGATCATGATTCATCAAGGAGATTCCAGATCATCAAGAATCAGGAGTTTCTAAATTAGGGTTTCCTCAGTAAAAGTCAACTGAACTTTGACCAGCCATAACTTTCACATGCTTCATCACCAAGTCTCCACTCAAAGCTCATTTTGAAGGAAATTGAATTATCTACAACTTTGATCTTGCAAGTCAAGCCCAAAAATGCTTCATTTGGAAGATATGAGCTAAGACATTATAGGTCATTTCAAAAGTCAACAAAAAGTCAACAACTTCAAAAGGGCATAACTTGAGATTGGCAAATGATATGGACCTGAAACCAATGGGGTTGTTTAGAGGACTCTTCAAGCTTTCCAAAATGTCCAAGAACACCCTCATACCTTTATAATTGAGGGAGATATTCCTTTGCAAAGTTGGGAAATTTTGTGATGGTTTATAATGAAAAAGGAGGTCTAGAACCAATTTTCTCCAAATGGGCTTGTCAAATTATGACCCAACCCATACAACAACATCATGCACGAAATTTCCATGTTATTTTCATAATTTTTATTTTATTTAATTAATTTATTATGATTTTTTATACTTAAAATCATTTTAAATTTAAATAAAATATTAAATATGAAGATTTAATTTTATTATTGATTCTAGAAGATCATAAAATCAGCATGGAACAAGTTGATACAAAAATTATATGGAATGGCTTGAAATAGAAAGCATTGATGCAAAAATATTGAAAATTCAAAGCTTATCATTGTGAATCTTTTTGGATCAAATCTTGTACACAATCAATCAAGTTTTGACCTAGATTCAATCACATATAAGTGCTGAACATAACCCTATCACTCATTGACGATTTTGGCAGCCTCTAAGTGTAAGTTCCAAACCTCAAAAATCCATCCAAAACTCATATTCGGATTCTTCAATCCAGGGCATTTGAAGGTAAAGTAAGAACATAGAGATGTTCTTTGGACATTGTTGAAGCTAAACCAACACTCATATGCATCCAAATCATGCCATAATGCCCCACCCGAATTCAATTTGATCTTGAATATAACTTTTTCGATTGCATTAATTTGTTGTGTTTCAATAAAATTTGCTTGGCTAATATTGTTTGTTATGTGTTATAGAACGTTTCTGGGCAGGAAAATCAAAGAAACCGTGACTGATTCATGAAACACCATTGTTAGGGTTTGGACCTAGGTTTAGGGATTTTTGATTTAAGGAACATAAATGGATTCTAAAAACGCAGGATGAATCGCATGAATGTTTGGATCATGTTGCTGTGTTTGAATTTGTGAAATTGTATGGTTTTGTTGGCCGTTGGTTTTTGTAGGTTTTGCTGGAAGTTGATTTTCGCAGGAAAAATCGAAGGGGATAAGGAAGAAGACGAAGTCAATTCGCGCCTGTTTTAAAAATTCAAATTTTGTTTAAAAATATTATGAATTAATCCTGGTTATATTTCACAAACGCACGTTTGTCCCAGTGGTAAAGCTGATACGCGTATGGTGTGAGGTCACTGGTTCGATACTTGGCTGGTGCATTGTTTTGTTCTTTTTTCAGGTTAAAAGCAAACTTAATATATTATGATTTCTTGCCATTCAATTACCAGAAGGGCTCTCCCAGCCAGGCGGTTAAGCGAGCGTGTGAATGATTAAAGGTCCTGGGTTCAACACCACCCCAGGCCTTTTTTGCTTTTCATTATTTTTCACTATTTTTCAAGACATTGCACAAAAACAATTGGAATCATTCTACTATCACCAAAGCATGGCTGGCTTGATGGCACGTTTTGGTACTGGCAAGCATGAAGACCTGGGTTCAAACCCAGCCAAGGTAAGTTTATTTTTTACCATTTTTTTTGTTTTTGTTTTATTTATTAATTATCTATTTTCTTATTGTTAATAAAAGAAAAATAAATTGAATTTGTAAATCAACACTTATATTTCTTTTTCTTAGAAAAAAATTTCTAAACTTTTATTTTTCTCAATTTTATTATGTAATTAAAATTATAAATATATGTATGTTTATTTAAATAATTTTGTATTATAAATTAAACCCTAAAATTATTTTTCTAAACAAACCCTAATCTTTTTTTTAAAAAAAAAACCTAATTTATTTTCTAAGTACTTATAAAAAATCTATTTATTTATTTTCTAATTCTTAATATAATTATCATGTATATATTTATTTAATCTAATCTTTAAAATAATTAATTTGTTGTAAATATAATTATGACCTTTTTTTTTTTCTACAATATGCAAATATATTTCATATACTATGCTTATAGCCTATTTTTCTTTATATAATATGTAAAATATTTTTTTTAGAACTTTTTGTTTAGAAATAATCTAACTTATAATAATTAAATTTTGTAATTATAAAAATAATTTAATAATTTGTAAATTAAAATAATTATTGGTTCATATTTCTTTTTATTTCTAAATATAATTGTCTATATTAAAAATTGCTAATCTTTTATTCTTATTTTGGCTAATTTTATTTATTTAATTATTATTACTAACCATGTTATTATTTATTTTTTTGCTTCATTAATCTTATATATTCTATTATTATTATTATTTACTAATCTTACTTATTATTACTAACTTTTGATTATTATTTCACTAATACTATTTAATTTTTCATTATTATTTTAACTAACCCTATTTTTAATTTTTATTATTACTAACCCATATTTATTTATTTATTGCTTATTTATTATTTTTGCTTATTATTTATATTTTGCTATTTTTAATTTGCTTATTATTATAGTTATGTAATTGCTCCTTGGTGTAAATTTTATAATATTTAATTTTATTTAATTATTGCTATGGTTAGTAACTTAGGGAGTGAAAATTACTTGCATTTTAAAATTAAATTTAGATCACTTTAATTAAAGATAAATAAAATTGAACACTCACACACATAAGTCGATTTTTTAGTCGCCATCTCACATTTCTAAGGCTATCCCTCAATGTTGCCTAATCATAAGGTCAAGTGGGGTGTATAAAGCAAGTCCCTTAAAAGAAAAATCATCAAGTCCCTAATGGTTGCCTTTAAAGATCAAGTCCCTTTCCGAATAATGATGATAGTCCCTCCTAAATGCTTAATACACCCCACAATTGCCTTCATAAAACAGATGTCCCTCATATATCCCTCACATCCAAGGTAATGACTACCTATTCCTTAATAATAGGGATAGTCTTACCACTTAAAGGATAAAGAACAGAAAAGACTTAAACTTTAGGGTAGGTTCCTCTTATGTACTTGCTCACTTCATTCAAAACTTTTCAAACTTTTCACAATTTCAAACAAATTTTCAAATACAAGTTTTTACGCATCCGTACATGGATCATTATCAACTATTATGAAAATTTTTCTATTCACACACTACACTTTCAAAAACAATTCAAAAGTGAGCTAAGTAACTAAGAGCCCATGGATAACCATGGATGTAAAGGGTGCTAACACCTTCCCTTTACATAACCTACCCCCCGGACCCAAAAATATATCTTAAGGTCTTTCCTGTTCTTTTATACCCTTTCCTTTTGGATAAAATAAAAGTCGGTGGCGACTCTTGCTATCCGCAACATAACTAAAAGTCAGTTCTCCCACCGTGTTACAGAACTGGCGACTCTGCTGGGGATTAAATTTAAGAGGGGTACCCTTAGGAATTAAGATCACTTTAAAATTGTTTGTCTTGTTTGTTTTACATTATCTTGTTGGGATGCTCTATGTGTGAAAGATCCTAACCCGGATCTAGTGTACCTTAGGTAAATGGCAATAGACCAAGGAAACTGTACGACGTATATCGATACGGTTGATCTGGTGGCCATAGTTAGTGCGACTTCTTGGTTGGTGCTTATGTTCCTTAAGTCAAGTTGAGGATAATATGAGGCTGCCATATGTTGTCAATGCACTAACTAACTTTTAGAACCCTAGTTAACTCATCTTGGCCTTTAGAAAGTAGTGAGGTAACCGGCTTTGGTGCAGACTGAAGTTGGTTGACACTCGATACTACGCTCATTGAGATCCTAAACTTGGAGGGTTTTGGTTGGCAAGTAAGTTGCCTACTGAACAACCACCCTTGTGAAGGATCAATGATATTGAGACCCCTTAGAACCTGGTTACTTTTGTAGGACAGGATGAACCAACTAACTTCAGGGGAGGGTACTTACCTTTGAACCTCATGCAAGCCTTTAAACCTAGGGCTATGGTGTGACTTGTTTGTGTGTGCCACATGTTTGTGATTGAACATAACATCATGACATCATCATGCATCATAAGCATAACATTTTCTCTAACCATTTCAAGGACCAAAGAATTTATCTTTGTTCTTTGTTGCAGGTCATGACTTCTGCTCGTAGGAACACCATCAGGATCAACTTTGTAGGGATACCTTCTAAGCTTAAAGAGTTGGTTTCTCAAGTGTCTGATCATTCCCAGTTCATCAAGAGACATGGTCACCTATTGGATCTAGTCATCTCAGGGTTCAATGAAGACATGATGAGTGTCCTGTTTCAGTTCTTTGATCCTAAGCACCATTGCTTCACATTCCCCGACTATCAGCTGGTTCCTACCATGGAGGAGTTCTCTAAACTTCTGGGCATACCTGTTCTTGATCAAAGACCCTTCACAGGCTTGGAGAAGGAGCTTAAACCAGAAATTATTGCTGCAGCTCTACATCTGAAGAAGTCTGACATTGTTCTAGAGACGAGAAGTGGAGTCAAGGGTATTCTTGCCAAGGTATTAATGGATAAAGCTCAAATGTTCTTGAAGGCCATGAGCTATGATGCTTTTGAGGAGATCTTAGCCTTGCTGATATATGGCTTAGTATTGTTCCCCAATCCAGATCAGTTCATAGATGTTCATGCCATCAACATTTTCCTGAGTCACAATCCAGTGCCTACATTGCTTGGAGACATCCTGCATTCTCTTCACACCCGTACTACAAGGGCAAGAGGAACTTTGATGTGCTGCATACCTTTACTTTCTAGGTGGTTTATTTCTCACCTTCCTCGCTCAGTAATGAAGAATGAGCAAGGGTTCAGATGGTCCAAGAGGATTATGTCACTTTCTCACTCAGATATCCATTGGTGCTCCAAATCTATGGAGAATGTCACCATCATTGACCATTGTGGGGAGTTTCCTAATGTGCCACTCCTAGGCATAAGAGGAGGCATCACCTACAACCCCTCTCTAGCTTTACGACAGTTTGGTTATGCTCGGAGCGATGGCCCACATGACATGTTGATTCAGGGCATTGTGTTTGATTACGACAACGATCTTCAGGGTTACCGTCAGAGATTCATACGAGCTTGGGGAAAGGTAAACAGGATTGACAGCAAGACACTGGAGCCTAAATACACTATTCCTATGGAAGCTTATCTCAGATGGGTACGATCTCGTGCTCAGACACTCAGGATGCCATATCCTGCCGTCCTACCAGTTACCATGGAACCTGTTGCTGAAGGAGACACAGCTTATACCATCCTTCACCCAGACATGCCTACTGATAAGGAAGACTTGCAGAGATCATGGATCCAACTGAAGGAGCAAAGGGATACTTTCGAGGCTCATTACAAAGCAAGCCAAGCAAGAATCCTAGAGCTAACAAAGCAACTTCACGAGGAACGAAACCTCAACTCATACCTCAATACAAAGAGGAAACGTCCATGGGAGACTTGAAACCGCATCTTTTGTACTTATTTCATTTCATTTTTTGTAAGCCTAAAAGGCAAAACAAAGTTATTACTAATAAAAGTTTACTTTCGTGTTTGTCTAAACAAATTTAAATCCTGCGGTCCTTGAAAACATTGCATATGCATTCACATATCATTTCATGGCATCACAGGTTTATAATTGTGCACAGGTTTCTCATCTTCTCGCTGTTTATTTCAGCAATGGCTCTTGAACAATCAGTTAAGGATCTTCAGGCACAAAATGCACAGTTCCAAGAGCTGATCTTGAACCTGTCCAAAGGGCAGGATGAATTGAAGGCAATGCTGGCCAAGAAGACTAAGAAGACTAGAAGGTCTGCTAGTTTGATCAACATGGGAAGAAGGTTCAAAGGTCTTGCCAAGACCAAGGAACCAGCTGAAGACTATGAATCCGAGGAATTTGAGCAAGAGGTAGGCAGTCTCCACCATACAATGGGGGACTCTGATTTTGAGGCTAATTACTACCATGAGCCTAATGAAGACAAATTCAAGATGCTGGTGGATAGGATGGATGCCATGGAGTTACAGAAGTCATCTGGGCTGGATTTTGAGGATTTGAGTTTGATATCTGGGGTAGTCATACCCATTGGTTTCAAGGTTCCTACGTTTGTTGTTTATGATGGAATCTCTTGTCCCAAGCTGCATCTGAGGTCTTATGTCAGAAGAATTCAACCCCACACTGCTGATAAGAAGTTGTGGATCCATTTCTTTCAAGAGAGCTTATCTGGAGCTCAGCTGGAGTGGTATTATCAGTTGGAGAGTGTCAACATCAGAGATTGGAATGATCTTGCTGAAGCTTTCTATAGACAGTACCAATACAATGCTGACTTAGCCCCCACTCGCATGCAGCTTCAGAGCATGTCTATGGGTGCCAAAGAAAGTTTTAAGGAGTATGCTCAGAAGTGGAGAGATTTGGCTGGAAGAGTTCAACCCCCTTTGACTGACAGGGAATTGGTTGATATGTTCATGTGCACGCTGAATGGTCCGTTCTACAGTCATCTCATTGGAAGCTCATCATCTGGCTTCACTGAGTTGATCATGACAGGAGAGCGAGTAGAAAATGGTATAAAGAATGGTAAGATCCAAGTGGGTGCTTCCTCATCAGGTGCTGCAAAGAAGCCTCCCACTGGGAAGAAAGAATCCAATGCTATTTATGGTCAACCTGATCGTAACAGAAGGCATCAGTCTGTTAGTGCAGTGCATATTTCAAATCCAACTCCTGCAACAACAGAACAGCCACAGGGCAACCAACAGAGGGCTAGAAGGCAGTTCACGAAGATCAACATGTCAATGGCTCAGGCATTGCAACACTTGTTGAAGGCTGAACTTATTACTTTGAAAGAAGCTCCTCAGAATCCTAATGTTACCTCTCCCAGGTACAATCCCAATGCACGGTGTGCATACCATTCGAACTGTCAGGGACATGATACTAATAACTGCTGGATCTTGAAGAATAAAATTCAAGATATGATTGATGCGGGAGAAATTGAGTTTGATCCTCCGGGTACTCCCAATGTGATTACTGCTCCAATGCCAAATCACGAGAAGGCTGTCAATGTTATTGATGAGGATCTACATGTTTATTCAGTTATGGAGTTGACCACACCACTGTCTGTTATCAAAAAGAGGTTAGTACAAGCTGGGATCTTTCCAGGTTGTCGTGAAGATTGTTTGTATTGTACCTATAAGCCGGATAGTTGCTTCATATTGAGAGATGGAATTCAACGTCTCATGGACAAGTATACTATAGTGTTTGAGAGGAGACCATCTTCTGTAGAAAGCATGGTGGATCATCTGACTCAAGGTAGGAAGATTGAAGAGGTTGACATGGTTGACAAAGTACCAATAAGAATCACTTCAAAGGGTCCCATTAAAATCACTCATCAGGGTCCAATCAAAATTACTACTGAAGGTCCCGTGAAAGTTGTTGCTGAAGCCAGAGTAGCTCCTGTGGTCATTACTACTCCTGGTCCTATCCCATATACATCTGACAAAGCTGTGCCTTGGCACTATGGGTCTGATGTTTACATCCATGGTGTTAAGCAAGAGCCTTTATCTGATGTGCCTGTTGACATTGATAATATTGCTGGATCTAGCAAGATCACTCGTAGTGGAAGAGTCTTCTCTCCTCCAGTTGCTTCTAAGGATGCAACTACTCCTGCTTCTACTTCCACCACTGATGCTCGGGGCAAAGGTCCTGTTATTGAGCCTGTATCTACTGATGTGCCAGCTGCTGATGATATCTCTAAGCAGATGGAAGAAGTATTGAAAATCATTCGCAAGAGTGATTATGACATTGTTGATCAGTTGGGGCATACTCCCTCGAAGATTTCTATGCTGTCCTTGTTGTTATGTTCTGAGGCTCATGCCAAGTCCTTGATCAAGTTTCTGAAGACTGCTCATGTACCCAGTGCAATTTCTGTCGACCAATTTGAGAACTGTGTTGCCCACCTGACCTATGACAATGGGTTAGGATTTTCTGATGCTGATTTGACCCCTGCCAAGAGGGATCATAACAGGGCCTTGCATATCTCAATTGAATGCAGGGGCACTACCCTGTCACATGTATTGATAGACAATGGTTCCTCTCTGAATGTGTTACCCAAGGAAGTCCTGAACAAGCTGAGTCCTGAAGATGCTGTGTTGAAGCCCAGTAATATTGTGGTAAAGGCTTTTGATGGTTCTAGAAGAGTAGTGCATGGAGAAATTGATCTTCCAATCAAAGTTGGCTCCCAGGTGTTTACTGCTACACTTTTTGTGATGGATATTCGTCCTTCATACTCTTGTCTGCTTGGTCGTCCCTGGATCCATGGGGCAGGTGCTGTAACCTCTACATTACACCAAAAGTTGAGATATCCAGTGAATGGAAAGGTTGTTACTGTCTATGGAGAAGAAGAATACTTTGTCAGCCATGTAAACACTTTCAAGTATCTGGAAATGGAAGGCGAATACATTGAAACTCCGTGTCAGACATTTGAAGTGGTTCCTTGGGTTGTTAATGATTATGTAACTCCTCCTGTTGTGAAAAAAAGTTCCTGTGGTCACCAGAAAGCCTCCGACAATGGCAATGGCCTCTCTCAATGATGCTAGAGCTGTGGTGGATGAAGGTGGTTGTACTATTTGGGGTCAGCTTCCTGATATTCCATACAAGTCTGACAAGTTTGGTTTGGGTTTTACTGCAGAGTCCCAGAAGGCTGTTCGTCGTGCTCGTGCTGCTCGTATCACTAATCAAGGGGTTGTAAAGGACCAGATTAATGCTGTGGGAGATCAAGATGAAGACTACAACTTGGATGCATGGATTTTTCCTACTGTGGGTGCTGGACTCAATAATTGGAAAGCTGAAGATGTTATCCCTATCTCCTTTAGTCAGGAGTAAATACTATTACTGTGTTGTTATATTTTAAATTTGTAATTTCTTGAACAATAAAACTTTCAAGCCATGTGCCTTACCCGGGGCACAATGGTGTGCTTGTTACGGGCTGTCATTTCATTTGCATATTTCATTCAATAAAATCAGTGGACGTTTCGTTTTCGTAAATATTGCGTTCCTTGTCTTTCTTTTCTTTTTATTTTCTGTTTTATCAGCTATGTGTTCTTACACACACCCACATCACTAAAATGCAGATCCTCATCCACTCTGGATCCTGTTGATAACAATTCTACTATTGCCAATTATAATTTCGAGAATCCGATCTATCAAACTGAAGACGGAAATGAGGACGATTGTGAAATACCTGTAGAGCTTGCTAGGTTGTTACAACAAGAAGAGAAAGCTATACAGCCACATGAAGAGCCAGTCGAAGTTGTGAATCTGGGAACTGAAGAAAACAGAAAAGAGGTCAAGATAGGGGCTGATTTAGAGGACAGTGTCAAGAGCAGATTGATTCAGATGTTACGTGACTATGTGGAGATCTTTGCTTGGTCTTATGAAGATATGCCAGGGTTGGATACAGACATTGTGGTTCACCGTTTGCCAGTGAAAGAAGATTGTCGTCCAAAGAAGCAGAAGGTTCGTCGTATGCGTCCTGAAATGTCAGAAAAGATCAAGGCAGAGGTAATGAAACAGTTCAATGCAGGGTTCTTAGCTGTGACTTCTTATCCTCAGTGGGTTGCAAATGTGGTACCAGTTCCTAAGAAAGATGGTAAGGTACGTATGTGTGTAGACTACAGAGATTTGAACAAGGCTAGCCCTAAAGATGACTTTCCACTCCCTCATATTGATATTCTGGTAGACAACACTGCTCAGCATAAGGTATTCTCTTTTATGGATGGTTTCTCTGGTTACAATCAGATCAAGATGGCACCTGAAGATATGGAGAAGACAACATTTGTGACACAGTGGGGCACCTTTTGCTATAAGGTAATGCCATTTGGTTTAAAGAATGCAGGGGCAACATATCAGCGTGCTATGGTGGCTTTGTTTCACGATATGATCCATCATGAGATAGAGGTATATGTGGATGATATGATAGCCAGATCCCAGAATGAAGGGCAACATCTTGATCATCTGCACAAGTTGTTTGAGAGGTTGAAGAAATATAAGTTGAGATTGAACCCAAACAAGTGTACTTTTGGAGTTAGATCTGGAAAACTCTTGGGTTTTATTGTCAGTGGAAAAGGTATTGAAGTGGATCCTGCAAAAGTGAAAGCTATACGAGAAATGCCAGCTCCCCGTACTGAGAAGGAGGTTAGAGGTTTCTTGGGACGATTGAACTACATTGCAAGATTTATTTCCCAATTAACAGCCATCTGTGAGCCAATCTTCAAGTTGTTGAAGAAAGATCAGGTGATGGAATGGAATGATGAGTGCCAGACTGCCTTTGAGGAAATCAAGAGATACCTGCTAGAACCACCAATTTTGATGCCACCAGTTGATGGAAGACCCTTGATTATGTACTTAACAGTGTTAGACAACTCAATGGGGTGTGTGCTGGGGCAACATGACGAGTCTGGTCGAAAAGAGCAGGCAATATACTACCTTAGCAAAAAGTTTACCGACTGTGAAACAAGATACTCACTGCTCGAGAAAACTTGCTGCGCTTTGGCATGGGCTGCTCGCCGACTAAGACAGTATATGTTGACCCATACTACCTTGTTGATTTCGAAGATGGATCCAATCAAGTACATATTTGAGAAACCTGCTCTCTCCGGAAGAATTGCAAGATGGCAAATGATCTTGACAGAATATGACATACAATACACTACTCAGAAGGCCATTAAGGGAAGTGTTGTTGCTGATCATTTGGCTCATCAAGCAGTGGACGATTATCAGTCAATGAGTTTTGAGTTTCCTGATGAAGACATTATGATTATTACCAAAGAACCTGGACAATATGACGGACCTGAACAAGGATCCCGATGGACTATGGTTTTTGATGGTGCTTCTAATGCACTTGGTAATGGTGTTGGTGTTGTGATTAGTTCCCCTGAAGGTTGTCATACCCCGATTACTGCCAGACTTTGTTTCTATTGTACCAATAACATGGCTGAGTATGAGGCATGTATCCTGGGTATTAAAGCTGCTATTGATATGAAGATTCAGTTCCTTGATGTGTATGGAGATTCAGCCCTGGTAGTAAGTCAGATCAAGGGAGACTGGGATACCAAACATGATAATCTCATTCCTTACAGAGAGCATGTGTTGTCTTTGATCCCACATTTCAAAGAGATTACCTTTGAACATATTCCACGGAGAGAAAATCAGTTGGCAGATGCATTAGCCACCATGGCATCTATGTTTGAGATCAGCTGGGATGATGAAGCTCCCAAGATTACTATTGATAGATTTGAAAAGCCTGCATACTGCAATGAGATTGACACTGAAGGGGTAGAGGAGAAGCCTTGGTTCTATGAAGTGAAAAGATATCTTGAAGCTCAGGAGTTTCCTGAAGGGGCATCTGTCAAAGATAGAAAGTTCTTGAGAAGGTTTTCTGCAAAGTTCTTTTTGAGTAATGGCATTTTGTACAAGCGCAATCATGATTCAACTTTGCTTCGTTGTGTGGATAAGAAGGAAGCAATTGAGATTATGGAAGATATGCATGATGGGATCTTTGGCACTCATTCTAGTGGTCATACCATGGAAAAGAAAATATTGAGAGCAGGTTACTATTGGTCTACCATGGAAGCTGACTGCTATCAACACTCCAGAACATGTCACAAGTGTCAAATTTATGCTGATAAAGTACACATACCTCCATCACCATTGAATGTGTTGACTGCTCCTTGGCCTTTTGCCATGTGGGGCATTGATATGATTGGTGAGATCAAGCCTACTGCTTCTAATGGGCATCGTTTCATCCTGGTTGCTATCGATTACTTCACGAAGTGGGTAGAGGCAACTTCATTTGCATCTGTTACTAAGAATGTTGTGGCTCGATTCATTAAGAATAATCTCATATGTAGGTATGGCATCCCTGAAAGGATTATCACTGACAATGGCTCTAATCTGAACAACACTATGATTACTGATCTCTGCACGCAGTTCAAGATTAAGCATCACAACTCTTCTCCGTATCGTCCAAAGATGAATGGGGCAGTTGAAGCTGCTAATAAGAACATTAAGAAGATTGTACAGAAGATGACTGTTACTTATAAGGATTGGCATGAGATGTTACCGTTTGCTCTTCATGGTTATCGTACCACAGTACGTACTTCAACAGGGGCAACCCCATTCTCCTTGGTCTATGGTATGGAAGCAGTTCTGCCCATTGAAGTTCAGATTCCCTCCTTAAGAATTATGAAGGATGCAGGCTTGGATGAAGATGAATGGATTCAGACTCGACTGGACCAGTTAAATTTGATTGATGAGAAAAGGCTAGCAGCAGTTTGTCATGGCCAGATGTACCAGAAACGAATGATCAAAGCTTTTAACAAGAAGGTTAAGCCAAAGGTATATCAGGCTGGTGACTTGGTAATCAAGCGTATCATATTACCACAGGGTGATCCTAGGGGCAAGTGGACTCCAACATATGAAGGACCATTTGTAGTCAAGACAGTGTTCTCAGGAGGTGCCATGATCCTCACTACAATGGATGGTGAAGACTTCCCACAGCCTGTAAACGCAGACATAGTTAAAAAATACTACGCATAAAAAAGGACCCGCTAGGTTGACAGGCCTAGGCAAAAATAAGGGCATCCCGGCAAACCAAAAGGGTTTGGGCAAAAATTAGGGATATATATAAAAAGATGTACACCCGGCAAGTCGAAAACCTGAAAAGGCGGCTTGGGCAAAAAAGGGTATCCCAGTGGATTGAAAACCTGAAAGGGCAATCCAGGCAAAAGTTAGGGATTAAAGCGTATGACTATGTCTCGTTTGGATCACCCATGAAACTGCAACCAGTTGTACTACTCATTCAAGTTCGAACAGATAAAGCTCAATCCAATCATTTCCGTCTCAACAGCAAGAAGATGAGATACTTGAATGGCAATAGTAGAATTGAAACTCAATAGGATTGTTTCCCACATAGCTTATTTTCTCTGTTTTGTAAAAACTTTATGACAAAATCCTCTTACTAGGGTTTATGTCTCCTTGTACAAACTTACCCGTGTATGGGTCACTTTTTGATATAAATAAATTCCATCTTTTGAATCCAAATTTACTTTTACCCTATTTACATAAGCGAAATGTCCATTGGTTGTGTTTGAATGTATGTATGCTTTTGAATACGATTGATGTTTACCAAAAATGCATGTATGCTTTTAATATGATTGATGTTTACCAGAAATGCATAAAAATGCAGTAATAGTATTTACTAAGGACGAACGAGGGAAGGATTTCAACGAAGCTTCGCCGGTTCCTCTTTACAAGAAAACTACAAAACTCTTAGTAGGACGAATCCATCTTCACAAAGTCTTATCTCCCCTGGAATTTATATCCATCTCTTTTATCCTCATACGGATATACGGGAATTTACTTTCCAATAAGGGTACGACGAACGAAGACGGGAAGTTATATCTACCTTACTATCCCCAGCAGACGGGAGATTATATATACCTTGCTATCCCCAGCAGACGGAAGATTATGTATAATATATTCTTCAGCAACGAATCGGGATTTATTTTCCCTGGCCAGCAGTTGTTATACGAAGATATCCAGTCGCTTCCGGCAGTATCATATCATACATACATCATTTACATCATACCATAACATACATATCCATAAATACATAATACATTTACTTAGGTGCATCATACTATGCATGCATACATAAGGCATAAACTAATATTATTATACGGAATGTCACCTTGGTTTCAGGTTAATTATCCAACAAAGAAACTTATGATCCTCAGGACTGCTCTATCCTCCTGAAGACATGTTGTTACATCAGGATTACTCCAGTCTCCTGAAAGCATATCATCAATCTCTCAGGACTGCTCTATCCTCCTGAAGACATGCTGTTACATCAGGATTACTCCAGTCTCCTGAAAGCATATCATCAATCTCTCAGAACTGCTCTATCCTCCTGAAGACATGCTGTTACATCAGGATTACTCCAGTCTCCTGAAAGCATATCATATTATTACCTCAGGATTGCTCCATCCTCCTGACAGCTTTTTATTACATCAGGATTGCTTCATCCTCCTGAAATCATATCATTACCTCAGGATTGCTCCATCCTCCTGACAGCTATCATCATTACTTCTGGACTGCTTCATCCTCCAAGACATTTTTCAGAAGAACAAATCCTGACGTTCTTTTGATCCTTAAGAGCAAATCCTGACGCTCTTTTGGTCCCTTGTTCAAGACATTTTTCAGAGGAACTAATCCTGACGTTCTTTTGATCCCTAAGAGCAGATCCTGACGCTCTTTTGGCCCCTTGTTCAAGATACATCTTACTTAGAAGAACAAATCCTGACGTTCTTTTGACCTTTTAAGAACAAATTCTGACGCTCTTTTGGTCCTTTGTTCAAAACTTTTTCAGAAGAACTAATCCTGACGTTCTTTTGACTGGTCCATCCAAAAATTCAAATCATGTTGCATAAATGATTCAGAGACGGCCTATACAAAGACCTAGTACTGATATCCAGTATCAACACAAAGACATCATCATATTCTGATACTTTAGATGGCATCTCTAAGCCCATCCCCAGTTCTTCCAAGTGGCATCTTTAAGCCCACTCAATCATATTCAACTAGCCATGCACTGATGAGTGCAAATTTTTGGGCTTTTGTGTTCAATCCCCTTCAACCTTCCAGGTCATGACTGGCAAATGTACCAATCTAACCCCTCAGGTTTCAGAAAATTGAACAGGGGCAGCTGTTGCACCCCAAAATTTGCCCTCACAATACAAGACTTTGTGTTCTAAGAAGGTTCACAAGGTTCACAAGTTCCCAACACTTATATAACCTTTCATGAGGTTCATGAAGTCTACAAGTCACTTCTTGAAGGTTCACAAGGTTCACAAGTTCCACAATGCTTACAAGACCTTTCATGAGGTTCATGAAGTCTACAAGTTACTTTATGAAGGTTCACAAGGTTCACAAGTTCCACAATGCTTTCAATGCCTTTCTTGAGGTTCATGAAGTCTACAAGTCACTTCTTGAAGGTTCACAAGGTTCACAAGCTTCTCAACATTTACAAGACCTTTCATGAGGTTCATGAAGTCTACAAGTTACTTCTTGAAGGTTCACAAGGTTCACAAGATTCACAATGTTTACATAACCTTTCATGAGGTTCATGAAGTCTGCAAGTCACTTCATGAGGTTCACAAGGTTCACAAGCTTCACAATACCTCCCATGAGGATCACAAGACATTTTATGATGGTTCACAAGGTTCACAAAGTTCACAATTGGTCAAAAGAGTTGACAATCCCCTCAGACAATGCACCTCCTAAGCAGTGCATCCAAAACTAGGGTTTTGACTTTAATCAGGCTAAATGGACTTCCAAGACTTCAAGTGAGCTTCATAACCTCTTATATGTATTTAAGAACCCCCATAACAAGTTTCAAGACTTTTCTCAAAAGTTTGCTCAGTCAGATGATCAGATAAGTCAAAATCAGTCAAAGCAGTTAAAAAGTCAAACTGAGGTCAACTGTGGTCAAACCAAAGTCAAACTTCATGATTTTTTTGCCAACATCAAGTATATGAAGTAAAATTCATCATTTGATCAAGGGTTGATCATGATTCATCAAGGAGATTCCAGATCATCAAGAATCAGGAGTTTCTAAATTAGGGTTTCCTCAGTAAAAGTCAACTGAACTTTGACCAGCCATAACTTTCACATGCTTCATCACCAAGTCTCCACTCAAAGCTCATTTTTAAGGAAATTGAATTCTCTACAACTTTGATCTTGCAAGTCAAGCCCAAAAATGCTTCATTTGGAAGATATGAGCTAAGACATTATAGGTCATTTCAAAAGTCAACAAAAAGTCAACAACTTCAAAAGGGCATAACTTGAGATTGGAAAATGATATGGACCTGAAACCAATGGGGTTGTTTAGAGGACTCTTCAAGCTTTCCAAAATGTCCAAGAACACCCTCATAGCTTTAAAATTGAGGGAGATATGCCTTTGCAAAGTTGGGAAATTTTGTGATGGTTTATAATGAAAAAGGAGGTCTAGAACCAATTTTCTCCAAATGGGCTTGTCAAATTATGACCCAACCCATACAACAACATCATGCACGAAATTTCCATGTTATTTTCATAATTTTTATTTTATTTAATTAATTTATTATGATTTTTTATACTTAAAATCATTTTAAATTTAAATAAAATATTAAATATGAAGATTTAATTTTATTATTGATTCTAGAAGATCATAAAATCAGCATGGAACAAGTTGATACAAAAATTATATGGAATGGCTTGAAATAGAAAGCATTGATGCAAAAATATTGAAAATTCAAAGCTTATCATTGTGAATCTTTTTGGATCAAATCTTGTACACAATCAATCAAGTTTTGACCTAGATTCAATCACATATAAGTGCTGAACATAACCCTATCACTCATTGACGATTTTGGCAGCCTCTAAGTGTAAGTTCCAAACCTCAAAAATCCATCCAAAACTCATATTCGGATTCTTCAATCCAGGGCATTTGAAGGTAAAGTAAGAACATAGAGATGTTCTTTGGACATTGTTGAAGCTAAACCAACACTCATATGCATCCAAATCATGCCATAATGCCCCACCCGAATTCAATTTGATCTTGAATATAACTTTTTCGATTGCATTAATTTGTTGTGTTTCAATAAAATTTGCTTGGCTAATATTGTTTGTTATGTGTTATAGAACGTTTCTGGGCAGGAAAATCAAAGAAACCGTGACTGATTCATGAAACACCATTGTTAGGGTTTGGACCTAGGTTTAGGGATTTTTGATTTAAGGAACATAAATGGATTCTAAAAACGCAGGATGAATCGCATGAATGTTTGGATCATGTTGCTGTGTTTGAATTTGTGAAATTGTATGGTTTTGTTGGCCGTTGGTTTTTGTAGGTTTTGCTGGAAGTTGATTTTCGCAGGAAAACTCATAGAGAATTTCGCAGGAAAAATCGAAGGGGATAAGGAAGAAGACGAAGTCAATTCGCGCCTGTTTTAAAAATTCAAATTTTGTTTAAAAATATTATGAATTAATCCTTGTTATATTTCACAAACGCACGTTTGTCCCAGTGGTAAAGCTGATACGCGTATGGTGTGAGGTCACTGGTTCGATACTTGGCTGGTGCATTGTTTTGTTCTTTTTTCAGGTTAAAAGCAAACTTAATATATTATGATTTCTTGCCATTCAATTACCAGAAGGGCTCTCCCAGCCAGGCGGTTAAGCGAGCGTGTGAATGATTAAAGGTCCTGGGTTCAACACCACCCCAGGCCTTTTTTGCTTTTCATTATTTTTCACTATTTTTCAAGACATTGCACAAAAACAATTGGAATCATTCTACTATCACCAAAGCATGGCTGGCTTGATGGCACGTTTTGGTACTGGCAAGCATGAAGACCTGGGTTCAAACCCACCCAAGGTAAGTTTATTTTTTACCAATTTTTTTTTTTTATTTTATTAATTATCTATTTTCTTATTGTTAATAAAAGAAAAATAAATTGAATTTGTAAATCAACACTTATATTTCTTTTTCTTAGAAAAAAATTTCTAAACTTTTATTTTTCTCAATTTTATTATGTAATTAAAATTATAAATATATGTATGTTTATTTAAATAATTTTGTATTATAAATTAAACCCTAAAATTATTTTTCTAAACAAACCCTAATCTTTTTTTTTTAAAAAAAAAACCTAATTTATTTTCTAAGTACTTATAAAAAATCTATTTATTTATTTTCTAATTCTTAATATAATTATCATGTATATATTTATTTAATCTAATCTTTAAAATAATTAATTTGTTGTAAATATAATTATGACCTATTTTTTTTCTCTACAATATGCAAATATATTTCATATACTATGCTTATAGCCTATTTTTCTTTATATAATATGTAAAATATTTTTTTTAGAACTTTTTGTTTAGAAATAATCTAACTTATAATAATTAAATTTTGTAATTATAAAAATAATTTAATAATTTGTAAATTAAAATAATTATTGGTTCATATTTCTTTTTATTTCTAAATATAATTGTCTATATTAAAAATTGCTAATCTTTTATTCTTATTTTGGCTAATTTTATTTATTTAATTATTATTACTAACCATGTTATTATTTATTTTTTTGCTTCATTAATCTTATATATTCTATTATTATTATTATTATTTACTAATCTTACTTATTATTACTAACTTTTGATTATTATTTCACTAATACTATTTAATTTTTCATTATTATTTTAACTAACCCTATTTTTAATTTTTATTATTACTAACCCATATTTATTTATTTATTGCTTATTTATTATTTTTGCTTATTATTTATATTTTGCTATTTTTAATTTGCTTATTATTATAGTTATGTAATTGCTCCTTGGTGTAAATTTTATAATATTTAATTTTATTTAATTATTGCTATGGTTAGTAACTTAGGGAGTGAAAATTACTTGCATTTTAAAATTAAATTTAGATCACTTTAATTAAAGATAAATAAAATTGAACACTCACACACATAAGTCGATTTTTTAGTCGCCATCTCACATTTCTAAGGCTATCCCTCAATGTTGCCTAATCATAAGGTCAAGTGGGGTGTATAAAGCAAGTCCCTTAAAAGAAAAATCATCAAGTCCCTAATGGTTGCCTTTAAAGATCAAGTCCCTTTCCGAATAATGATGATAGTCCCTCCTAAATGCTTAATACACCCCACAATTGCCTTCATAAAACAGATGTCCCTCATATATCCCTCACATCCAAGGTAATGACTACCTATTCCTTAATAATAGGGATAGTCTTACCACTTAAAGGATAAAGAACAGAAAAGACTTAAACTTTAGGGTAGGTTCCTCTTATGTACTTGCTCACTTCATTCAAAACTTTTCAAACTTTTCACAATTTCAAACAAATTTTCAAATACAAGTTTTTACGCATCCGTACATGGATCATTATCAACTATTATGAAAAATTTTCTATTCACACACTACACTTTCAAAAACAATTCAAAAGTGAGCTAAGTAACTAAGAGCCCATGGATAACCATGGATGTAAAGGGTGCTAACACCTTCCCTTTACATAACCTACCCCCCGGACCCAAAAATATCTCTTAAGGTCTTTCCTGTTCTTTTATACCCTTTCCTTTTGGATAAAATAAAAGTCGGTGGCGACTCTTGCTATCCGCAACATAACTAAAAGTCAGTTCTCCCACCGTGTTACACCAGTATATTCACATTGGAAGGCATTGAAACGAATCCTAAGGTACATCCAAGGAACATTGTCATTTGGAATGTTTTATTCAAGAACAAAAGATTACAAGTTGGTTGGTTACTCCGACAGTGATTGGTGCGGAGATATAGACGATCGGAAAAGCACTTCAGGATATGTGTTCTTCATGGGAAATACCGCATTTACTTGGCTTTCTAAGAAGCAGCCGATAGTAACGCTCTCGACATATGAAGCTGAATATGTGGCAGCATCTTTGTGTGTTTGTCATGCGATATGGCTTAGAAGATTGTTGAGAAAAATGGAGCTAAAACAGGTAGGTACAACAGTCATACAAGTGGACAACAAATCAGCAATTGAGTTAGCAAAGAATCCTGTAAACCATGAAAGAAGCAAACACATCGACGTTCGCTTCCACTTTATTCAAGATTGAAGGAAGTGTCGAATTGAGGCATGTAGCAAGCAAGGATCAAGCAACAGATATTTTCACAAAACCATTATCGAAAGAAATTTTCGACAGAGGCAAGAAATTGATAGGCATGATAGATGGAAGGAACATTTAAGTTTACAGGGGAGTTTTGTTGAATAAACTTTAATGTTATATTTAGTGGATTTCTATTAATAAGTTAGTGGAAAGACAAAGTCTCTATTGTAGTTGGAAGGCCAAGAGATAGTGGGCTATTAATAGCATCTACTTGTTTTCTTAGAATAGCAGTAATGGGACTATATAAAGACCAGTATTGTATTTTCATTTCAACAGAACATATATATAAAAGTATTTGTGAACAGAAGCACTACTTTTATATATATGTTCTGTTGAAATGAAAATACAATACTGGTCTTTATATAGTCCCATTACTGTTATTCTAAGAAAACAAGTAGATGCTATTAATAGCCCACTATCTCTTGGCCTTCCAACTACAATAGAGACTTTGTCTTTCCACTAACTTATTAATAGAAATCCACTAAATATAACATTAAAGTTTATTCAACAAAACTCCCTTGTAAACTTAAATGTTCCTTCCATCTATCATGCATATCAATTTCTTGCCTCTGTCGAAAATTTCTTTCGATAATGGTTTTGTGAAAATATCTGCTGCTCTATCCTTGCTTGCTACATGCCTCAATTCGACACTTCCTTCCTTCACATGTTCTCGAATAAAGTGGAAGCGAACGTCGATGTGTTTGCTTCTTTCATGGTTTACAGGATTCTTTGCTAACTCAATTGTTGATTTGTTATCCACTTGTATGACTGTTGTACCTACCTGTTTTAGCTCCATTTTTATCAACAATCTTCTAAGCCATATCGCATGAAAAACACACAAAGATGCTGCCACATATTCAGCTTCACATGTCGAGAGCGTTACTATCGGCTGCTTCTTAGAAAGCCAAGTAAATGTGGTATTTCCCATGAAGAACACATATCCTGAAGTGCTTTTCCGATCGTCTATATCTCCGCACCAATCACTGTCGGAGTAACCAACCAACTTGTAATCTTTTGTTCTTGAATAAAACATTCCAAATGACAATGTTCCTTGGATGTACCTTAGGATTCGTTTCAATGCCTTCCAATGTGAATATACTGGCTCCTCCATGAATCGACTTACAATGCCGACACTGAATGAAATGTTCGGCCTTGTACATGTGAGATAGCGAAGACTACTTACCAAGCTTCGATATTTGTTTGCTTCGACACGTTTTCCTCCATCAAATTTCGACAGCTTTGCACCTGGCTCCATTGGTGTCGAAACTGGATTACAATCTTTCATTTTGAATCTTTTCAGGATTTCCTTTGCATATGTCTCCTGTGATATGAAGATTCCCGCTTCTTCTTGTCGAACCTCAAGACCAAGAAAGAATCTCATCAGACCTAAGTCTGTCATCTCGAATTCACGTGTCATTGTGCCCTTGAATTCTTCTATCATCTGACCATTGTTACCCAAGAAAATTAGATCATCGACATAGAGAGCAACAAGTAACATATTACTTCCATTCTTCTTTACATACAGAGCATGTTCGTAGGGACATTGCTTGAAACCATTCTCTTTGAAGTATGTGTCGATGCGTGTATTCCATGCTCGCGGTGCTTGCTTCAACCCATAAAGCGCCTTCTTCAATTTTAGCACTTTTTCTTCATTTCCGACTTTCATGTATCCGGGTGGTTGTTCGATGTAAACTTCTTCTTCGAGCACACCATTTAAAAATGCTGACTTGACATCCATTTGAAATATTGGCCATTTGAATTGAGCAGCTTGAAAAATGAGCAATCGAATTGTCTCCATTCTTGCAACGGGTGCAAATACTTCGTCATAGTCAATTCCTACTTTCTGTTTGTATCCCTTCGCAACAAGTCGCGCCTTATACCGTTCTATTTCGCCTTGAGCATTCATCTTTTTCTTGAATACCCACCTCACACCAATGGGTTGACTTCCTTTTGGTAATTCTGCTAGTTCCCATGAGTTGTTACGTTCAATGGCCTTAATCTCTTCGTTCATGGCAGTTTTCCATTTTTCGTCTCGTAACGCCTCTTCGAGGTTAATGTTTTCACTATCTGCCAAATGACATACAAGGTGTACCTCTTCTGTTGTTTCATACAAATCTTGTAGACTTCGCATTCCTGGTTGTAGAGGTTCATCTTCATTGTCAGACTCTTCAAGTTCTGTTGGAATGCTTGTTGGTATGGCAACAAATGATTCTTCAACTTCGACATTAACTTCTGTCGAATTGTTCCAGTCCCACTTGCTAGCTTCATTTATTCGAACGTCTCTACTCACTATCACCTTCTCGCTTATAGGATCGAATAGCTTGTACCCTTTTGTCTTCTCATCATACCCAATGAATATGTACTTCTGAATTTTGTCTTCAAGCTTTGTTCTTCGTTGATCTGGTACGTCTGCATACGCCACACTACCAAATACTTTGAGATGAGATACTGTTGGCTTCTGTCCGCTCCATACTTCTTGTGGTGTTTGATCTTCTAACTTCGAATGTGGACATCGATTCTGAACATAAATAGCACATTGTACAGCTTCTGCCCAGAATTCCTTCGACATGTTCTTGCTTTTAAGCATTGATCGAATCATGTCGAGAACTGTTCGATTCTTCCTTTCAGCCATACCGTTTTGTTGAGGTGAATATGGTGCAGTTAGAAATCTCCTTATGCCCTGCTCTTCACAATACTTCATAAAAGTTGTTGAAATATACTCACCACCTCTGTCAGATTGAACAACTTTGATGTGTCTGTCAGTAGCCTTCTCCACCATTACTTTGAATTTTTTGAACACCTCGAATGCTTCAGATTTTTCTTTCAAGAAATAAACCCAGGTTTTTCGTGAGAAATCGTCGATAAAGGAAATGAAGTACCTTTTGCCACTGAAAGATTCCGGAGTGATTGGCCCACATATGTCGGTATGAATCAGTTCGAGAATATGTTTAGCTTGATATTCTGCCTTCTTTTGAAATGAGGTTCTTGTTTGTTTGCTAAGCACACATTCTTCACAAAACTTTCCTTCATAGTCCATGTCTGGTAGCCCGTGCACCATGTTCTTTTTCGCCAACCTTTTCAAACCAGCATGATGTAGATGACCAAAGCGTAGATGCCACAGCGACGCTTTGTCTTCGACATTGACCTGCAAACATTTTTCTCGAACGCTTCTCAAATTTAGTTTGTACATTCGATTTCTCCCTATCTCGACTTGAGCAATCAGATGCCCTAGCTTGTCCTTCAAATGCAGTATCCGATCTTTTATAAGTATCTAATAACCTTTTTCTGTAAGTTGCCCCAAGCTCAAGATGTTGGTCTTGAGATCTGGTACATAATAAACATCCTCGATTGATCCAATCAAGCCATCCTTCTACAAGTAACAGATTTTACCCTTGCCTTCGACTTTTACTTTCGATGCATCTCCGAAGGACACATGACCATCTTCAATCTTTTTCATTTCTTTAAACAGGTGTTTGTAATCACACATATGATTACTTGCCCCTGAGTCGAGATACCACATGGTGTCATTATTGGTGTTGATTTCATTTTGAGCCATCAAGAGAAAACCTTCATTTGCTTCAGCTTCCAAGACTAGATTGGTTGTTTCTTCTACCTTCTTTTCGACTTGACAATCCTTTGCAAGATGTCCCACTTTACCACAGTTATAGCATTTGTAGGAGTTGCAATCCTTCGCGTAATGACCATACTTCCCACACTTGTAGCATTCGAAGTTGGAGTAGTTCGACCGACCACCTCTTTGACCACGTCCTCTGCCACGCCAATTTTGCTGGCTTGATTGTCCTCTATCGAAGTTGTTGCCTCGACCACCTCGACCATGACCTCCACGGCCACGTCCTCTTCCTCGAAAGTTTTGAGAAAATAGTACCTTTTCGTCTTTAATTGACTCCTTGGTTTGATGTGCATCCTCGACTGCTTCTTCCTTCTTTTTCATCTTACGTTGTTCGTGTGCTTCGAGAGAACCAGCGAGCTCTTCGACTGAGAGCGTCGAAAGGTCCTTCGACTCTTCTATTGCACACACAATATTCTCAAATTTATCTGTTAAAGATCTCAGTATCTTTTCGACAACTCGTGCATCAGTCACCGTTTCGCCATTTATAGTGAGTTGATTCACCACTGTTTGTACACGCGTGATGTAGTCAGATACAGTTTCTGACTCCTTCATATGCATCCTCTCCAATTCACCACGAAGAGTTTGGAGTCGAACTTGCTTCACTCGATCTGCTCCTTCGAACGCCTTTTTTAACGTGTCCCATGCTTCTTTCAACGTAGCTGAACCGACAATTTTCTCAAAGCCTGAGTCGTCAACTGCTCGGAACAGCATGTATAGTGCCGTCTTATCCTTTGACCGCGTCTCTTTCAACGCCTTGTTTTGAGCTGCCGTATATCCCGCAGTATCTGTTGGTTCTTCAAACCCATCTCTGGTCACCTCCCGCGCCTCTAGAGCTCCAAGAAGAGCTTTCATTTGGACACTCCAGTTATCATAATTTGACTTCTTTATATAGTTCCATTACTGCTATTCTAAGAAAACAAGTAGATGCTATTAATAGCCCACTATCTCTTCGCCTTCCAACTACAGTAGTGTCGCTCCCGGGATTTTCATCCTAGTACAAACGCGAAAGTGGCGCGGAAAGGTTAGAGTCGCCAGCCAGACATTTTTATCCCGAATGAATGGGAAAGGTAATGTTGCACAAACCTGAGGAAGAAGGAAAGGACAAGGTCCTGCGAACCAAAGATCTGGGTTCGGGAGTCGGTTACGACCTGGGAAGGTATTAGCACCCCAGACCGTCCGCCGTACCCGACGGGATCCACGCTTGCTTGTTTTATTTCAAAGGGTGAGAAGAATAACTGCTGCTGAATAAAACCGCTAACTGGAATGGAAATGGAAATGAGAAAAGAAACTGGAATAAGAAAATGGAAAGAAAGGGGGAAATGTAGGGAAATAAAGAATGTGCTCGAACGGGCCCTACCCCGCTGCCTACGTACCTCATCGGGAAAATGAGGATCAGAGTCGACGTAGTTCGCCTAACTAAGGCGGGAACTATTTGTTTGTGTTTTTTACAATTGGAACTGCGTATGTCTGTGCTCAGGTGTTGCAGGCTCGTCTGGTACGAGTGCGTTTACCGTCTTGCATGCGAGACAAGTCGTCGTGAGTTCGCTTTGTGAGTGAATGAGATGAGAAGAGAAGTTCCCGCAGGATAGTCGCTTGTTATTTGTTTTTGTCTTTTATGAGAAGTGTTTTGAATTTTGTTTGCGAACTTTCTTGTACTAAGACCTATCCATCGCGGGAAGCATTTACACCTTGCCCCGAAACAGGACGCGTATAAACACTCCGCAACAAAGTCTCGTGTCGTACAAGATTGTTCGGTTTTTATTAAGTGTTTTATTGCTTTTCTTTATGATATGAGAAAGAATGACTCAAATTTGAAAAGGAAAAAATCTAATGGGAACTAAGACACCCTAATTTTTTTTATTGATTTATTTACATGGGAAATCCTATGGTTTGTGAGGTTTTCTAATCCTAATGAGAAAAAGCACCTAGAACTAATAGAATGCAACTTACTTCCTAAGGAAGATAAGTTGCATCTAGAGCAAAGGGAAACCTAAAACAATTGAAGAATTAATCAACATACAAAAATATTTAAATGAATGACAAAATAAAGCTCAAAGCTAAACAATTCAAATAAAGGCATGAATTAAAATAGTCCTATTTATTTATTCTAATTCTAATTAAAATGGAACTTAAGTCTAAGTCCTAAACTAAAGTCATACCTAATATTTTTTCTAAAAAATCAACATCTAAACTAGCCTAAGTCCATGTTAAATTCTAAGAATAAATCTAAACTAAACTATCTTTTTTTATTGAATTTAATATCCAAGCCTAAACTAATAGGAATTACATGTAACAAAGCCTAAGACTAAAAATCCTAAAAAATAGCAAAACCTCTGAAAAAATTACGAAAATTAATCTATGGGGTCTTAATATTATCTATAGCATTGTGTTAAAAGGAATTCTAAAAAAAAATCTTATTTTTGCTATGCCTAAAAATTGTTTATTTCTGCCTAAGAATTAACTACTATTTCTTATGGATTTTCCTATTGAAATAGTGAATAAAATGGCCTAAAAATCTACCAAAAATTATCCTAAGTTCTCTTATGGGTCCTCTAAGCATGGCAAAAAGAATGGGCCAAAAATCCTACTGGAAGACTAAGAAATAAAATCAACAAAATTATGTACATTAGAAGAAAATCTATTAAAACTACTTACATGAGAAATTCAAAATAAAATCAAAAGTCAAACAAATTCAGAAAAATAAAGTGCCAAATATTTCTAAATTGAATTAAAAGTCTACTTAAAATTTTTTTTGGAATTTTTTAATCACTTTTCTATTTTTTTAAGTATTATTTTCTAAACTATATGAAACAAAAAGCTAAAAAATCTAAAAAAAAGGATATGGAAAAGGAAGGGGGTGCCATCAGTAGTATTTTTAAGCTGTTTTCGTCATAAGGGGCCAATATGGGGGTATGAGTAGTAAGAAAATGGACCCAGAAACGCAGGCATCCAGGGGGTGAGAAGAGCGAAATTTTCGCTTATTTTCTTATGGGCCTAAACCAGAAGGGGTTCCAATAGCAAAATCTCCTAAGCCCATTGTAGGATTGAGAGGGAGTTTAACGATGACATTATGATGATAATTAGAGTAAACCAAACACCTTGATTAGTATTAAATTCGATTCATTATATATAAAACCTCTGTTAATTCTTTTTTATGATTCATTAATAATAATTAATCCTAAAACACAAATAAGAGGAAAAGAGGAGCTGAAAACAACCCTAATTTCCCTCTTCGTTTCCGCCGCACCCTCTATCTCTCCACCTTCTTCTCCGTTTCGGCTTCCTATCTAACCACCGCCCTCCACATAACATCATCTCCTTCGCCTTAGCTCCACCATCACCTTCCTCAAGACCTGACTCTATCATCATCTTCATACCGAATCTAACCCTCAGCTCTAAACAAAGCCAAACTCAAGCTCAACCAATCCGAATCAAAACTACAACGCCGATGCTTTTTCGAAACTGACTCAAGAACACTTTCACCACAAACATGAATTCGTACCTTGAACTGAAGTTGCGCGTTGGACAAGATGTATTCGTTGTTTCGATGCCGCCGCAAGATTTTGTTTTGTTTCCGCTTGATGAATGATGCCGCGACGGAGATGCCTCTTGTTGGTGACGAACTCAGACACAGAATGAGGCTATTGCTGCGAAGACGGATCGAAATCCACGATTTCAGGTATGTGTTGCCTTCCCCGATCTTTACTCGATTCTTCTCTTCTTCTGTTCGGGTTACTATTGATGATGCATTGGCGAATAAACCGGTTTCAGGTCGCTACCGATGATGAAGAAAATGGTTATGATGGTGTGGCTATGGCTTCGGTTACGAAGAACGGCAATAAAGAGTCATCGCCTGAAGGTTGAAGTGAGGTGATGGATGTGATGGCTAGGTGGTTGAGGAAGAAACGAAAGGTTACGAAGAAAATGGGAGAAGAATGATGAGGAGGATACAGGGTTGAGGGAATGGTTATGTGTTTGGAGAATCTTGGAAGAAGATTGAAAAAGGGGTGAAGGAAGTGTTTCTGGTCAGAAGAAAAATGGTGGGAACCCCAAGATTGAAGAGGAGGCTTTGATTTATATCTGCCGATTTTCCGGATCCTTCTGGAATACCTTAGGTGAGTTCTAGAAACCTTCTGTTATTCTCAATCTCTAATTCAGTTAGGACTAGCAAATTATGTTAGTTTTCACTTCTAGCTCCTTACTGTTATCACAAATCGGTTAGGGTGGTTATGAATTTGTGAGATTCAGGTAGTTATAGATCTTTTCTAACTTTCCTCTGTTATGGCTTCTATTTTTTTTTTTTGTTGACAGTTAGTTAGATGTTAACTGAATTTCTGTTGTGGAACCTACTTTAATTTCCAAAGAAGCTGGCCTCCGCTCTGTGGGGGATTTAAGGCTATTGGGGTTCCTCAAAGGTGCAGAAGCAACAGCTGAAGCAACAGCCAGATGATTTCCAGGTTTGTTGTTGTTAGAATAATTTGTTGGAGCTGAAGCTTCCTTTGCCGTTGCAGAAACACCATTTTCCCACACAACAGACTTAAGATCAGTAAACTTCCCAAATGTCTTTGGAGCATCACCTTTGGCATTTCCATTACGGACATAATGATTAACAATATGCAATGCAGAAGGTTGCTGTGGCACACTCTTGGCAGCCATATTCATCTCCGCATTTCTGAGTGCTATCTTTGGTTTTGATTTTTCAGAGTTATTAACCAAAGCCTTAGGCAATGATGGTGTCACTGGAATCAACTGTCTTGATTGCTTAAGAGCAAGTTCTTCAAGCCTCTGGGTTTTGACCGAAACCTGGGGAGTTGACTGAGCTCTATATGGAGTCTGCACCAAAGCTTCAGCCATGTTAAGACCTGCTGATGTACTTGAAACTACAGACCCAGAGACTGGCGTAACAATTTGTTGTGCTGTTAGTTAATTCGGTTAACCTGTTACGACTGAATTATTTTGATTTCTGCCATGTTTCTTCTTTGATTGCAGGTTAGTTGAATGTTGATGAGGGAAAGGAGTTGATAGAAGATTCAGGAGCTTGAAGATACAGATTCACTCTACCGAACTCATTATCTTTGTACCATGAAATTGCGGTGATCCTCATATATTGTATTTCAAAGTTGTAGTCCAAAGTGTTGTTGGTTGTGAGGTTGAAATTTGTGAGAAAAACTTGCGTTACGTGGAACATGATATTAGAGGGAGAAAAAGTGGTGACTAGCAAGAAGATTATGCAGGAAGAAAAATGAAAACAGAAAAGGTGTGAGGAGTATGAGTGAGGCTTTGAAATGATTGAGAAAGTTTTGAAAATTTGAAATTGGGGGACGTGATTTGAATGAGGATTCTTTTTTTTCAAGTTTCTGTTGTAATTGAATCTTTTCTTTCCTTGTAATGAATTTCTTTTGCTGAATTTTGTGTTATAATTTGAAGCTCTTAGTATGAACACCGTAAAATACTTGTCGAAGCAAACAAGTCTTTATTTTGATGATTCCACCAATTTCTCTGTAAATTTCTTGACCTTGATGTGGTTACGGATCTAGTGATTGGTAACCGAATTAGATTGACGAACCGTTCTCCGATTTCTCTTGATAATCAAACAATGAAATCATCTTGCAAAGGACTAATACAAATCAGCAGAAGAACAAACCGATGAAGTAAAAGTCGTATTTTTTACAAATCTTGATTCAAAATTTGACACTCCCCCTTTTTTTTTGATATTTATGAATTCAAAAAATGAAAAAAATAAATAAAACTTATATCAACTTCTTTTGGATGCATTATTTTTCTATTTCAATTTCTTTCTCCTCCTTACACACTCATGCACCAAGACACTAAAACACAACTTTAATCTAAAATTTGATATGGAGCTAACAATTGACATGGATATTAGTACTATCGACTTTGGAAAATATTCAAAGTATGAACTAAGGAGGAGAAGTGGACATGGTTTAGAAAATCTAAATGGACTTGGAATGGTTTACAGGTGTAGGATTTGGTCAATGAATTTGAACACGGGTATGAAAAGCCGGGCTAGGAGTCAATTAGGATGAAACGTCATATAGACTCGAATGGCCCGACAAAATAGAATTTGGCTTCATCCTTTGAAATGGACATGGGCTTGGAACAAGTATGAATTAAGAAAGATGACAACAAATGGACTTAGAACGATTCAATTCAAAATTTTGCAATTGGCCTATAGTTGTAAATGAGAAAATAGATGAGTTTAAAAGCAAATGGAATGGATTTGAAATCTCGATTTTAGCCCAAAGCCTATTTTGAATTCTTTCCACAAGCCTACAGATACGACCACTTCTGAACCACTGGATAATTTTCAGATAAATCACACCCCATTTGAATCGTCTGAAACATGCCATGAACATTCGAATCCAGATGCGTCACTGATAAACTGAAGATTCAAACCAAACTTCATACCAAACACTGCTCGATAAACTGATGAATCTCAACACACGACAACCTGAACTTCGAATACGCATTGTCTAAGAAAATAGACCAATGATCCAAAATAACCTTGCAGTTGCAATAATTTTCTGATAGTTTGACCAAAATTAGGTCAAACTCCCATATGAATCGGAACACAACTGAACAACCGCATTTGAAGTGGAATCAATGTCCAGTGAATACTCTCCATCATTTCAATCCCTGACAGATACGGATAAGGTACGAAACCCTAATTTCCCAGGGTCTTGATCACATGCCCTACGACTCCATGAAATGTACTAATATGCTGTTAATGACTTAGTGAGAAATGCAGATGAATGCAAAACGATATGCCAGTAAAGGGAATAAATAATGAGGGCAAATTTTGAGGTATTACAAGTAGCACTTCCCAGATGGTTGTTGATGATAGGCTGCGAAATAACACCTCCATGATTCAGGCTAGCAGCGAAAAGCAACGAAATAAAATGGATGCCACTGAGGGAGGTGAAATGACTAAGGCTGAAACGAGCAGAATCAAATAACACATACAACGGAGCCTCGAAAGAAGAGGTAGCCGCTGTTGAAACAAAGTTATTATCCTAAATATCCGTAGTTCCTGTAGTAGAACAAAAGAAGTTATTAAAACCAAAATCTCCCCAACGCCATCTACCATCCTTCCATCCTCTCATCGCCGCCACCGAGACTTCTTTGAGATTAGAGATCGAGAATAAAGACGGAAACAAATCCTTTAAACTCCCCTCCCCCGTCCAATTACTCCTGCAAAAGGAAGTATGATATCCATTCCCTATCTCAAACAAGAAATTCTTCATAAACTCGTCTTCAATAAATTTAGACGATAAAGATAGCAAGTCCATCCACCAAGAGATATAGGATTTCCATTGCGATTTCTTCACGTCGCCCCCCAACATGTTCATCCCGATATCTCCGTATCTAGCTTTAAGGATATTAAACCACATCTCATCTGTACCTACCAAAATCCTCCATCTTCACTTATTGAGAAGGCTAAGATTAAATACGTCGACATCTTTTATATTCAAACCTCCTCTATCGAACGAGAGGCATAAAGTTTCCCAATTAACCCAATGAATCCTCCGCTTATCGCTTGTTCCACCCTAAAGGAAGCTACTTTGAATTTTGCCACTCTCCCTCCAAACCTTCACCGGAGCCTTGTAGAAGGATAAATAAAAAATAGGTAAACTCCCTAAAACCGATTTAAGAAGAGTTATTCTACCACCAATACTAAGAAATCGTCCATGCCAACAAGACAACTGCTTCTTGAACTTTGCTAAAAGATTGGACCACGTCGAAATCCTTCTAGGATTGGAACCGATGAGAATGCCAAGAAGTTAAAATCTTTTGATTCCGTCTTACACGCCAAGAAAAAAGTTGCTGCTTCAAGAAACATAAGGGTGGTGTTTATCCCTATCAACTTGCTCTTGTGGAAATTAATACTAAGACCCGAAACAAGATCGAATCCTCTTAGAACCGCTTTAATAGCCCACAAGTGATTCCAACTATAATCTCCAACTAAGAGGGTGTCATCCGTAAATTGAAGGATGTCGATAATGCAATTGTGGTTAACATTGAAACCCGCAAAATTCCCAATCTCAACCGACCTTCTAACCAACATCGAAAGATCTTCCGTAACAAAAAAAATAGAAAAGAAGATAAATGATCTTCTTGTCTCAAACCCCTTTCCACCGAAAATTCTTTAGTCGGGCTCCCGTTCACCAACACCGACATCTTGCTAGAGAAGATCAAAGCTTCCATCCAACTCAACCACCTAGATCCGAAACCCATTTTCCTCATCAAGAATCTAAGAAAGTTCCAACTAACTTTGTTATAAGCTTTCTCGAAATCCACTTTAAAGAGCAAGACGACTTTCTTCTCTTTACAAGCAAAATCCACTAGCTCGTTGGCCACCAAAACTCCATCTAGGAGTTGTCTTCCCGGAACAAACGCGGTTTGACATTTGGAAATAAGAGAATGCAAAACACGTGATACAAATCTTGATGTAAGAAGATATCTTGTGAATTTCGCAGACCATTGTGAAACCACTGGAAATGCCTTAGTCGACCATGTCTCCCCGATTCCGATTAATGCCCCTTTGCTCCAAGCAACTACCACATAAAATTACCAATAAGGTCACACAAATTACCAATTAAACAAACCATGACTTGAATCACTTAGCAGATTTATAGATCAAACAATTTATAAAATTTATAGATCAAACAATTTATAGATCAAACAATTTATAAAATTATCTTCTCCTTCATATCTCATCTTTAAAACCATTGGTCCTCAACCAAGACAATTGTAGAAATTTCCGTAACCAACTAAGTGGAATCCTGCTAGGCAAAAGTAGTTAAATTCAGCAACATTCAGACATAAATAAAAATGAATTTCTGTTGACAAACCAGGAGGATCAGTTGTACAATTTATTGTAAGTACAAATCAATGCTTAAAAGTTGGTGTATATTATTAGCATATATTTGTTACTATGTCAATGTGTTAACCAATTGAAGAATGAATTCAAACTTTTTTTGGTTTGGTAGACATAATCAAACAGATTTAATATTATTAAACATATCAATTTATTTTTATTTTCAACATTCTATGGAGTGTAGATATTCATTTATAACTGAAATTTGACGGAGAGTTGTCATATATATATATATATATATATATATATATATATATATATATATATATATATATATATATATATATATATATATATATATATATATATATATATATATATTGTAGGTTCTTAAACAAAATGATTTAAAATTGATATTTGACTTGATAAATATTAACTTTTTTAATGATAAAATGTTAACATTTATACTAAAAATATATATAAATATTTGATCATTATAACTAAAAAAAATATAAATAACATTTATACTAAAAATTAAAATTAACTACAAATTACACTACGTGAAAAATCCAAAAGCCAAAACAATTTTGAAATTAAAAAGTTTTTTTTTTAATTTATTAAAAATTTGATCATTATAACTAATCATGTCATTAAGTCTATAAAATATTATAGTAAATAAATTAAAATGACAAATTATTATTAAAAGTATCAATTTAATTTTATTTTCAAGATGCCATGGAGTGTAGATATTCAATTAGAACTGAAATTTGACGTGGAGCTGTCGTATATATTATAGGTTTGTAAAAATTGTAAATATAATATAATAAGAAGAATTTAAAATTAAAACTGATATTTGACAGGAAACTGATATAAATTTAAGGTTTATAAAAATTTGATTAATATCTAAAAAGTAATGTTATTTGAATTGGAAAAATGATTTTATTAAAATCTGTAATTTTAAACATTTCTCTTGTTATAGTTTTATATAATTGAAGTTAAAGAATCAGTTGTATGATTTATTGTAAGTATGAATCAATGCTTACAGATTGATGTATATTATTAGCATATATTTTCAACTATGTCAATGTTGACCAATTGAAGAATGAATTCAACCTTTACAAATGATAGTTTGGTAGACATGTGATCACTATGCCAAAAATGACATTTAACAGCGCACCTTAGACATCGCTTAGTCATAATATTGTTGTTATTTTCTTGACTGAATTTTTGGTTATAATGTTGTTTATTGATTCTAATATTGTTGTTATTTTTTTGTTATGTTCGATAAGTCTAATATTGTTCTTAAAAGTTATGCGACACACGGGTATGGCAAGTGTAGTAAGATCGTAATACTTAGTAGCATTGTATTTAAGATATTCGAAGATACTACCCGACTATTAATCTAGCTTGTTGTCTGCTGCAATATCAATCTAGTTGCTTCTCATGTCCAAAACTCTATAATTCTAATACAATAGTTTTCGTTCTTGACTTGTTTTGTGAAAATAGTGAAAATAATATAGGTTATTGTCATTTGGATTTACATTGGTTATGTGTAGGTTATTGTCGTTTGGATTTACATTGGTTATGTATATATAGGTTATTATCGTTTGGATTTACATTGGTTATGTATACGTTATTGAAGTTGATATTGATTGCTTACCTTAATAAGTAGGAAAACCATTGATAAAACATGGATGTGTGCCGATCGATTGTCCAAAGAGTACGGGAATGGGGTTGCGGAATTCGTTAAGTTTGTTGTTCAACACGTTAAAAACCCTAGACGAATGAAATGTCCTTGCTTGCGTTGTTGTTATATTGGTAAGGTTGACGCAAATGGATTGAAATTGCATTTACTGAGGCATGGAATTGATTGAATTTATCAGGGTCGGAAATTTCATGGTGAGAAAATTAACGAGAATGTTGAACCGAGTGGGAAAAGTAATACGACCTATGCTTCATACGACAAAGACACGGAAACATACGATTGTAATCGAGTTGAAGCGATTGTAGAAGCACTTGAAGAAGATCTTCATGATTGTCCTGAAATGTTTGAGAGGTTGGTAGGCGATGCAGAGAAACCGTTGTATAAAGGTTGCACTAAATTCTCAAGACTGTCTACGGTATCAAAGTTGTACAACTTAAAGGCGGGCAATGGATGGTCGGATAAAAGTTTCACAAAGTTGTTGGCCCTTATGAGAGAAATGCTACCGGAGGATAATGTTCTTCCTAATCGAACCTATGAGGCAAAAAAAATGTTGTGCTCTATTGGCATGAGCTATGATAAGATACATGTTTGTCCTAACGATTGCGTTTTGTTTTGTAACGAATATGCATCGTTAACTGAGTGCCCTAAATGTAATTTGTCTCGATATAAGAAAAAATTGTCTCCAGCAAAAGTATTATGATATTTTCCTATAATTCCGAGATTTAGGCGCATGTTTCGTAGTGAAACCGATACAAGACACCTGACTTGGCATACATAAGAAAGAATCATTTATGGAAAGTATTGGCATCTGGCTGATTCACCACAGTGGTCAAAGATTGATAATGATTATCCTGACTTTGGAGAAGAAGCAAGAAACCTTCGCTTGGCAGTATCTACTGATGGAATGAACCCGCATGGTCTTCAAAGTATCTCACATACCACATGGCCTGTGATTCTTATGATTTATAACCTACCTCTATGGCTATGTATGAAGCGTAAGTACATGATGTTATCTATGTTAATCTCTGGGCCTAAACAACCAGGGAATGACATAGACGTATACTTGACACCTTTGATCGAAGATTTATAGATTTTGTGGGAGAACAATGTGGAAGTTTATGATGGATATAAGAAAGAAAGTTTCAATTTGAGGGCGATGTTGTTTGGCACAATTAATGATTTTCCAGCATACGGGAATCTATCTGGGTATAACATTAAAGGTCAACGTGCGTGTCCTATTTGTGAAGATGGAACCGATACGATTCGATTGGAACTTTGTCAGAAGAATGTGTTTTTCGGTCATCGTAGATTCTTACATTCTAAACATCACTACCGTGGGTGGAGAAAAGCATTCAATGGAGACACCGAACATCGTAAAGCTCCACCCGCATTGTCAGGTGACCAAGTTTTTGAAAAGGTGAAAGATGTGCGTACTGAGTTTGGCAAGCCTTTTGCGCATAAGGTTGTCAAAGGTGGGTGGAAGAAGAGGTCGATATTTTTTGAATTTCCATATTGGAAGTCTTTGTACGTGAGACATTTTCTCGATGTTATGCATATTGAAAAATATGTATTTGAAAGTGTTATCAGTATGTTAGTCAATATAAAAGGAAAGTCTAAGGATGACCTTAAAGCAAGGGAAGACATGTTAAAAATGGGAATGAGAACTGAATTAGCACCCGTGAATAAAGGAAGACGAACATATCTACCACCTGCTGCTTTTACTCTATCTAGAAAGGAGAAAAAAAAATTGTGTAAGTTTCTGAGTGAAGTTAAGGTTCCAGAAGGATACTCTTCAGATATTAGAAGACTTATGTCTATGAAAGACCTCAAGTTGAAGAGTTTGAAGACACATGATTGCCATGTTATAATGGAACATTTTCTACCAATAGGTATACGTTCTATTTTGCCAGAAAAAGTAAGAAGTTCAATAACTAAATTGTGTTTTTTCTTTAGGTCAATCTGTAGTAACGTGATCGATCCCGAGATCTTACCAACACTACAAAAAGAGATTGTAATTACCTTGTGTGAGCTTGAAATGTATTTTCCTCCCTCTTTTTTTGTTGACATAATGGTTCATCTAGTTGTTCATCTTGTGAAAGAGACATAGTTGTGTGGACCAGCTTATACGAGATGGATGTACCCTACTGAACGGTATATGAAAATATTAAAAGGGTACGTGAAATCCCGAAGTCGATCTGAGGGTTGTATTGATGAATGATACATTATTAAAGAAACTGTTGAGTTTTGTACTGAATATTTGTCCAACGTTCAATCGATTGGACTCCCCAAAGCTCAAATTTTTGGAAAAAAAGGAAGATACAAAATTAATTGGAAATAAAATTGTGACAGTATCAAGGGATGAACGAGATCAAGTGCATTTGTATGTTCTGCACAATGATAATGAGCTTGAGCCATATGTTGAAATGCACAAGGATATACTCCGAAGGTTAAATCCGAACAGAAATGAAAATTGGATAGTACGAGAGCACAATCAAAGTTTCATACAATGGTTATACCTTGACTAGTTTCATTGGTGCACTAGTAAGGAATGAGATTCCAATTACTTGTGATGATTGGAGAAAAAAAGAGTTGAATGAATCCAAAGAAAAAATTTGGACTGAGATAAAGGTACAACAATTATGTCTTTAATTATGCGAACTAATTATGTCTTTTAAATTACTTGTACTAACGCACAATGTGTATGTTTTTCTTAGAGGTGTTTCAACATCGAAGATGATAGAAGAGATTTTTGTCTTAAATTGGCGGAAAGCTACTAAGAGGTTTTAGAACATTTTTATCATCCAAGTATCTTAGGGATGAAGATGATAATCATGTTGATGTGGAGCTTCCAAAGAAATATGAAAGTTTGATTTCACCAGAAGAATGGGAAGCGTTTAATCCAAACTAAAGGACCCAACATTTAAAAGAATAAGTGACACAAATCGGGAAAGAGCATCAAGTCCCGCATATCCATACCGAAAAGGACGTGTCGGATATGGACGCTTAGAACAATCTATGGTAAGTATCTATAAATTGCAATAATATATTTGTTCATCATGAGTTTTATTTGATCATATTTATGACTTAATGTGTAGTTGCAGAAGGAGAAAAGTTTTGAAACATCTCTTCCTGCACATGTTTTGTGGAAGGAATCCCGTGTGGGCAAATCTGGAGTTGTTAAAGAAGATGTTCAACAAGTATTTGAGAAATGTGTAAGTATAACATTATTTATTTAATTAAATAAAAACTTTATTAACAAATATTTGACAAGTATTCGATATTCATCTGATTTTCAGGAGGCATTATCTCAGTCAGCTTTATCTCCAGATGATACTAGGAGCATACTTAGTCGGGCATTAGATGTCTGTGAGTATTCGGGTCGAGTGAGGGGTAAGGGATTTGGGATCACTCCGACCTCCTTGAGTATTAAAAAAGGAAAGGCTCCTAGTAGTAAAGAGCTTAATGTAAAATTGGAAGCACTGGAAGTTGAAGTTCGTGCATTAAGGAAAGAAAAAAAGGCTAGCACTTCTGCATGTTTTAAAGATGGTTCGGACAAAGATAGTCTCAACTGTAACTTTCAGCCGAATATTCTAGAGGTAATTATATATATTTGTCTTAAATTGAACTATTAGCTTAAATCATGTAATTGACATATATACACATTAACAATTTCATATTTATTATTGGTTTTAAGGCATTTCCCATTGTCAGCTTTACTTATCGTCACCATATTATCGGATGGTTGGCAAGGGAAAAGTGCATAACACTAGCGGAGAATTACTTCACACTAGACCGCTCCCTACTGGATGTTTGAAAGTCGCGATTGATATTGTAGTAGAGCCGAATGCATTATTACCATATCCTGACGATGTTTCGAATGCAACAACGGTGGAACAAGCAATATGTTCGTTTGTTGCATGGCCGACAAGCCTCATTAGTGTAGGATATGAGGTATGCTTAAAACCATTATGAACATTTTTTACATGGTTATGTTAATTAGACTCCAACAAGATCCAAATCAAAAGATAAGGCTATTCCGCGACATACCGAGTCCGTTGTTTCAAAAAAACAGGTACATTACAATTATATGATATTTATGCATGGAAAATATTAAATTCTTGATTTTATACTTCATCTAACTATTTATATGATATGGAGCTTCATGATAAGGAGGTTAGCAACGTCTCCACACAACAACAAAAAGGTTGGTGCTAAGAAGACTGCGGCTAGGAAAAAACCTACCTCCAAGTAAAGGTCGTGCCTTCAGACGTTTCTAGAGTTGACAGATATTCCGACCGGAGGTATTCGGCTTATACATATGGAGAAAGGTATTTTTGGCTTTGAATATGAATAATCAGTTGGTAATGAAGAATTTGTGCAAATCTTTCGTCATGAAGAAATATGCGTCAGTGTTGTCAATACATATGTTAGGTATATCCGGTCTACTTTGTTATATTAATTGAACAACTTATTTAATTTATGTTTCAAATGAATAGTCTAATGTTAATGATGTTTTTATTTAAGGCTTTTGTATGACAAAGTGATGCGTCCAAGTGGATTGGACGAAAGATTTGGATTTTTAAGCCCCGCGTCCGTCAACTTAGCTTTAATCTTAAGTAGACCAGATGACGTGATGGTGTACGTTCGCAACTTCTTCATGGCCAACAAAGATACAGAGAAGTTGTTCTTTTTACTGTTTAATACCGGGTTAGATTTTCATTCTAAATTCATCTATTATAATTATTTTGTATTTTGACGTCGTTTAGAAAATTTTCATCTAACATTTGTTTAATCATACAGTGGACATTGGTTGTTGGTCGCAATCAATCCTATCAGAGAAATTGTTTATTATCTTGACTCTTACTTTAATTGATGAGAATTTAAATATGTGCAACTTTGTAACTATAATATTGTATTCTTTTAATTGAATTAAAATCTTTGTGTTATTCCAGGACCTATGTAGATTTGAAGCAATGCTTTGGTTGGAAGCAAAAGTAGTATAAGTAATATGTACATTTGTAGAAAAAATGTAATGATTTGTAATGATTTGAATTGCCAATTCTTTTGGATATATAATTTAAATTTGGTGCATAAATTGGTACATTTAAATAGGCCAAATTGGATTGATTTGAATCTCCAAATTGTGATATTTTTCTGGAAAAAAATTGGTTGAAAAACAAGTCAAAACTCTGGTTGAAAAACCTGGTAAAAATTGTGGTTTAAAAAAATTTATATAAAAATTTTCGTATACCTTAGACAACACTTTAAACAAAAAGCGTTGTCTAAGGCGTGGCTTAGAAAGCGCTTTGACCAAAAGCACTGTCTAAGGTATACCTAAAAAAGTTTTAAAAAAAAGGTGGGGCTTAGACAACGCTTTTACCAAAAGCGTTGTCTAAGGTATACATAAAAAATGTCAAAAAGGTGGGGCTTAGACAGCGCTTTTGGTAAAAGCGTTGTCTAAGGTATACCTAAAATTGTCAAAAAGTGTTGTCTAATGGTACCATAGACAGTATTTTTCATTAAATATACCCCCTTTAGACCGCGCTTTTAAGATTAAAAAGAACGCTGTCTAAACCTTTAGTAGTGCAAGTTTAGACAACGCTATCTAAGATCTTGTTTGACATAATGGATGTGAATCCAGACGGGATCCGTGCGATATATAACACGAGTTTCTTACTAGTATTTTATAAAAGAAATTGAATAAAATAATTGTGTAAACCACCGTATATAACTATTAACAAAAAAGTAAAAAAAAAAATTGAAATTTATAATTTAAACCGAAAACATTTTCAGTATAATTGATATAAAAATAAGCTTCAACAAAATAATATTTCCCTTTGTATATATGTTATATAGATTAACCAAGCTTTTATTACCAAGAATTTCTACACATTCAGATTCTTTTCACCTCTCATTGCTCAAAGAGAGAAAGATATATTAATTTTGAAAAAAAAAAATCTCTTAACAAATCTATAACAGTGATTCACAATGATTTTGCATTTTGGAAAAGATAGAAATATAATAACTTTATCAGAAAAATTCCACGCATGGTGACAATGGCATAACCCTAAGAAAAATTAGGATAACGTTATCCTAGTGAAATATTATCAATCACAAGTCCCCCAACTAATTAGATAATTAAAAAGACAATAATTTAAACTACTAATTACTACAACAAGAACGTAGCATACATTTGCAATATTCACATCACATGTTACTAGATAAATAAAATTCGAAAAACAAAGCAACCATGGACCACTTGGTATGGTTCAAAGCCTACTTGCATCTCATTGTACTCACACACAAATAATTCTCAATCATCATCAAGTAGAATATTGTTCCAAACTAAGACAAATAGCATTGCGATAGTTTGGTGCATTATTTCTAAAAGTACTCAACATTTTCCATTCCACTTCCCTTAATTTATATCTATGATGAGTTCTTACAGTCCTCAACAACTAGAAGATGATAATGTTCAATTCTCTCATGACAAGAACTATGCCTTAAATGGAAAGATAATGCTTTTTGTTCTTGTCATTGTTTTCTCTCTTTTCATGGTGTTCATATTCATGATACCGTATGTGAAGAAGCATGCTATTCGTTGTCGTCAACGAGAAACTGGTCATGGAGATTCCATGGAAGAATAAACAACATTCCTTATACCTTCAGGAGCAGAAGATAAGTGCTTTGTTTTTTTGTTGTTGATAGTTTAGTTAAGATAATTGTGTTTGTGGTACCATGCAAAACTTGTTGTTTGTAATGTGTGGTTGTTTGTTTTCAAAGTCAATGTCATGCTACATTTTAATTGTGGTATACACAAATGTAATCATGTCATGTCAACATCTTTGTGCTATATTTAATTCAACTTTTTTACTTTTAGTACTTATGAACCAATAGATATATATAATTTAATTAGAATGCACGTATAGATAGTGTAAAACAATTTTACATTGCAGTCAGTGAAAAGTAACTATTATATTTAAAATTATATTTGATTTCTATTTTAATTATATTTAAAGTAATGATTATGGATTGATGGTATAAATTTTTTTACACTAACCGTGCATAACAATTATATATATATATATATATATATATATATATATATATATATATATATATATATATATATATATATATATATAAAGATTTTAGGTTTAAATGGTTTTGGAGAGAGATAGATGTAAGTTCCTTTCTTAATCATTTTTGTTAGATACTTTTGTTTTGGATCTATTTTTTATTTAATTACGAGAGCATGAAGAGAGAGAAAAATATTAATCACATATTTGAATGAGTTTTAATTTTTAATTTTTAAATTTACTATTTTAATAAATAATTTTGAAAAATAAGATAAAATAAAATATTTGATAATCCTGTGTTTTAAAACTATTTTAGGGACAAATTTTATTTTTCATAGACACATTTACATTTACAAAGCGAGTTGAATTTCAATTTGTGTTATATTTTAAAGTTGTGAGATATTATTTTTTTTGGCTTAAATAGTATTTTTATCCCTGTGAGTTAACGAGTTTTTGGTTTTTGTCGCTGTAATTTTTTTTATTTCATTCCTATATTTTACTTTTTGCTGCGGTTTAGTCCCTAAAATCAAGGAAAATCCACAGCTTTCCTGCGGATTTTGATTTTAGAGACTAAAATGAATGTGAATGTGAAATATAGGAATGGAGACAAAAAGAATTATAGAGACGAGAACTAAAATCTCGCTAATTTATAGGGACAAAAACACTATTTAAATCTATTTTTTTATCAAACTATTGGAATATTATAGTTGTTTTATTCATGTTTTCCTCTTTACACTATAGATTAAGATAATGCATAGCTGACAGTTCTCTATTGAACTCCTAGATTATTGTATAAATACAACTATCCAATAGTATTATCAATGTAATGTGAATATACAATTCTCATCTTCTTCTTCAATGCTCTCCTTTCTGTTGTAACAACTTTATGTTATTACAGTTATATTCACATCCTCCATTGTTGATATGGTATCAGAGCTATCAAAGCTCTGGTAGCCATTGTTTTGCGTTCTGCGTTCCTCTTTCTTGGTGCTCTTCAGCGCACTCTTCAAATCGCAGTTTCTCATCTTTGGTCTTCTTGATTCTTACATGGCTAACTAGAGTTATGCCAATTTCACAACCAACTCTGCAAATCCGTATTATATTTATCCGAATGAAAATCCAGCTCTCGTTCTTGTCACACCTCTACTTACTGATAAAAACTATCATACCTGGGCACAATTGATGCAAATTACGCTAATCTCCAAGAGCAAGGAGAAATTCGTTGATGGAACCTTAACCAAGCCACTAGTATCGGATGCTATGTACGCACCATGGATTCGCTACAACACCATGGTTCTTGCATGGATTCAACGTTCCATCTCGGAGTCTATCGCAAAACCTGTGCTCTGGATTGATAATGTGGGGTGAATTGGAGAACTATAGACCAATTTTGTTTTGTTCGTGTGTTATACCTTGTTCTTGTGGTGCTATTGCTTCGGTAAAATTGTATAGGGAACAAGATTACGTCATTCGGTCTCTTAAAGGTTTAACTGAGAAATTTGCGCACTCGAAGTCGCAGATATTGATGATGAATCCTTTACCAGATATCAATAAGGCTTTTTCTCTTGTTATTCAACAAAAGAGAGAAATGGATAGCTTCACATCTGGTGTGATTTTTGCTGCAGGCCCTACTGAAGAAGTTTTTGCTATGTAAGTTCAGACACATGAAAGGATTTCTAATCCTAAGCATGGCAACATCCATTCTCGTGCTAGGCATCAAGGTTCAACCTCTGCAAAAGGTAACCAGAGAGTATGCACGCATTGTGGCCACACGAATCATACCATTGAAACGTGTTTCACTAAGCATGGATATCCTCCGGGTTATCGATTCAAATCCAAATCTTCAGGTCATCCTTCATCATCACAGACTTCTGCCAATAATGCTTCCAGTGCTTCTCCTCAGGATTCAACTTCACCTTTATTTGGGTTTACTAAAGAGCAGTATGACAACATCCTTTCCTTGCTTCAACAAGCCAGTTTTAAACCTGTTGTCAACTCATTCTCCACTTCACCTTTGTCATGTCTTTTCAATCCACCAATGTGAATGGTAAGAACTGTAACGCCCCGAAAATCTAAATTTAATTATTTAATCATTTATTTAATTAATTTAGAAAAGTTGAAGAGTTTGTGTTATTTTGAGAATTTTGGAGGAAATGAGTATTTATATATAATAAGGATAAATAGTGTTTTATTATGCTATTTTATTATTATTATTAAAAATATTTTAAAGAAAAGGGTAAGGTGGTCCTTTTGTGAAATTATGAGGGTAAGATGGGAAAAGGCTAAACTGGGATAATATATCTAAAGAAGAGAATACGATCAGTTTTCTCATTTTTGTTTTCTATCGTGTTTGGAGAAGTACTCTGAAGAAAGAAGAAGCTCAGAGTCAGGAGGCTGTGGAGAACCCCAGAGAAGAGTGTAAAGCGTCGAAATTCTCTAAGGTATGGGGAGTTTTTATAATCTATGATAATTGTATAGGAATTGGAATATGAATGGATTAGGATGGTATGAGTTTTAGGGGTTTTTGGGGTTTTGAGTTAGGTTGAGTTTTATGAGAAATCTTGATGAATTAGAGCGATTGGAATGAGTTATAAATGTATATTTGTTTGTATAATTGTTGTCTGGATGTTGTTGAGGTTTAATTGATGTTTTTGAATGGTTTTTGAGTGTTATGATGTGAAATCCGTAATGGGGTTTGGGGGTTTTTGGAATTGGAACAGTCTGCAATTGTATAGCAGGGAACTGTTGGAAAACGTGCGTTAATCGGTTAACGCTATGGGTTAACCGGTTAACCATTGTAATTTTTGGAAAATTCTGGAATTTCGTCGGCGTTAACCGGTTAACGCTATGGGTTAACCGGTTAACACTGTTGGGATGACAAATTTTAATTCTTGGAAAATTCATATCTTTTAAACCGTAAGTCCGATTCGTATTCCGTTTGAAGCGTCGGAAAGAGTACAAACTAAACTTTATTTTGATGAATAGAAACGAGAAAAATGCAATAGTTTTTTATAAACGAATTTGTGAAATAACCTTATAATTACCTTATAAATTACCGGGTACGGGTTAATCTTTGATGTGTCAGAGTGGTTAGAGAACCAGTGTTCAGGGTGTAATGTCATGATGATATATATATATGATTATTTGATGGTTGTTCTGCTGATTAAAATGAATGATGCAAATTGTTTTGATGAATTTTTCGATGTAACGCATCATTGCATTTTATAACATTCACGATGGGGCTTCGGCCTACTTATTTGCTTCAATCCCATTGTGTGGATTGAAGTGTCTCGATGATTTACGATGTGCTCCTTTGTGGAGGGTTGATGGTCATGTATCCATCTCATGATGAAAATGGTACCACATGCATATTGCATATCAGGATGTTAGAATTGCATATTCTGGATGAATTTCATGACTGTGTTGGTGTTGATTGATTTCATGATAGTGTTGTGGTCGTTGCTGAATTTTGAAGTTGACGATGTCATGATATGTGTACTAATTTATTTATGATTCTATGTTCTTGTACGTTATGATATATTATGATTACTCACCCTGTCTGCTTGGAAATGTTGCCTCTTTCGTGGGTAACTTGCAGATGTCGAAGAATAGTCCTGCAGTGCAATAGGAGTAATTCATGAGTCTCGGAGCATGCTTTAGTGTTCCTTAGGAGTGGTTCTGGTTTATGTGTCCTGCTCTGTGTCATGTAACACTGGGATGTGTTTCTTTTGTTAACTGTTTTCAGTATGTTGTTATCTGGATAATGTTTTCCATTTTATGATGTTAAATTCAGGATGGTGAAAATGATGTTTATAAAGTTTTGAATTATGAAGTTAAATTCCGCTGTGAAATGATTTATGTTATGTTGATGTTGATTAACCCGTGTTACGGGACAGGATACTGTTGTGTTGATTTTTGAAGATATGTAATACCCTTTTTGATGATTACTCTGATATTATTTTAAATATTATGTTTTGGGGTAGAAGGGTGTTACATTAGTGGTATCAGAGCAGGTCGGTCTGTCCGGCCAAGTCTTGTTGTTGTCAGTCAGTTGTCAAGTCGTTATTTATTTAACGATTATTCTCTTCTGATGTGGTAAGTGTTGTGCAGAATGGATGGAAACAACTCGCATGCTCTTGCTGATACTATTACAGCTCTTGCTCAGACTACTGCTCGAAACAATGCGCATGATGAGTTTCGTGCATTGGAGAAATTCCAGAGGAATAATCCACCTGTGTTTGAAGGAACTCATGACCCGGTGAGCGCACAGAAGTGGCTCAAGGAAATTGAGAAGATTTTCAGAGTGATGGCGTGTGCTGACGCGCATAAAGTTCAATTCGGAACTCATATGTTGTCTGAGGAAGCTGAAGACTGGTGGGATAATACTCGTCAGCGTCTCGAGGATGAGGCTGTTGTGGTGACTTGGACTGTATTTAAGGCAGAGTTCCTTAAGAAGTATTTTCCGGAAGATGCTCGTGGTAAGTTGGAGATAGAATTCCTCGAGTTGAAGCAAGGAAACATGACAGTGGCAGAGTATGCTGCCAAATTTGAAAGTCTAGTGAAGTTTTGTCCTCACTACAACAGGGCAGATGCTGAACTTTCCAAGTGCCTTAAGTTTGAGAATGTGCTGAGACCTGAAATTAAGCAGGGAATTGGATGCCAACAAATTCGCAAGTATGCAGAGTTGGTGGATAAGAGCCGTATTTATGATGAAGACAACCGAGCTCGGTCAGCTCACTATAAACAGCTGAGCGAGAAGAAAGGCAAGAGTCAGTATAGAGGGAAACCTTATGTAGCTACTGGTGATAGAGGGAAGCAGAAGGCATCCGATGAGAAGAAGCAAAGTAGGGGAGTTGCCAATGTACCTGTTAAGTGTTACAAGTGTGGAGAGGAAGGTCATAAGGCCGATGTGTGTACCACCAGAGTTATGAAATGTTACCGTTGTGGCAAGCTTGGGCATAAGATGAGTGATTGTCCTAATGAGGGCCCAACCTGTTACAATTGTGGTGAACAGGGGCATATCAGCGCCCAATGCCAGAAATCAAAGAAGAATGCTGCTACTGCTCAGAATGCTGGAAGAGTGTTTGCATTAGCTGGTTCAGAAGCTCCAAAGAAGGACAACTTGATCAGAGGTACCTATTTTATTAATAATATTAAGTTGATTGCTATTATTGACACTGGAGCTACACATTCATTTATTTCTCTTGAGTGTGCTAATAGATTGGGTTTAAAGTTGTCTAATATGAACGGTAATATGATAATAGAGACTCCTGCTAATGGTTCTGTGACTACCATGCTTGTCTATTTGAAATGTCCTTTGACAATTTTTGAGAAGAATTTTGTGATGGATTTGGTGTGCCTACCATTACACCAAATCGATGTTATCCTTGGTATGAATTGGTTGGAATTCAATTATGTTCATATTAACTGTTATAGTAAGACGGTACAGTTCCCTGATTTGAGCAAGAATGGTGAGTTGATGTTTTTATCTGCTAAGCAAGTGGATGAACTTGTTTTAGATGAAGCTTTGATGTTTACAGTGTCTACCTCATTGCACGTTGATGATAAGACCGTCAGTGCAGAGTTGCCTGTGGTTTGTGAATTTCAAGATGTGTTTCCTGGTGATATAAGTGATTTACCACCGGAACGTGAGATTGATTTTTCTGTGGACTTAGTACCGGGTACAAGTCCTGTCTCGATGGCTCCTTATAGAATGTCGGCTTCAGAGTTGAATGAGTTGAAGAAACAATTAGAAGAATTGTTAGACAAGAGGTTCATTAGACCCAGTGTTTCTCCTTGGGGTGCTCCGGTGTTGCTCGTTAAGAAGAAGGATGGTAGTATGAGATTGTGTGTCGATTACCGACAGTTGAATAAAGTGACTATCAAGAATAAGTACCCACTTCCGAGGATCGATGATTTGATGGATTAGCTAGTAGGTGCTTGTGTCTTTAGTAAAATTGATCTGAGGTCTGGTTATCATCATATTCGAGTTAAAGCTGATGATATTCCGAAGACAGCCTTCAGGACGAGATATGGGCATTATGAGTATAAGGTGATGCCGTTTGGGGTTTCTAATGCGCCTAGTGTGTTTATGGAATATATGAATAGAATCTTTCATGAGTATCTGGATAAGTTCGTGGTGGTTTTCATAGATGATATATTGGTATATTCTAAATCAGAAGAGGAACATGTCGAGCATTTGAGAGTTGTGTTGCAAGTGTTAAGAGAAAAGAAATTGTTTGCTAAATTATCTAAGTGTGAATTTTGGCTAAGGGAAGTGAGTTTCCTCGGCCATGTAATTTCAAGTGGTGGAATTTCGGTGGATCCTTCAAAGATTGATGCGGTATTGCATTGGGAGACTCCGAAGTCAGCTACAGAAATTCGTAGTTTTCTTGGGTTGGCTGGTTACTATCATAAGTTCATTGAAGGTTTTTCTAAGATAGCTTTACCGTTGACGCAATTGACTAGGAAGGGTCAAGCGTATGTGTGGGATGTTGCTTGTGAAGAGAGTTTCATAGAACTGAAGAAAAGATTAACGACCGCACCAGTGTTGGTCTTACCGAATCCAGATGAGTCCTTTGTAGTTTATTGTGATGCTTCCAAGATGGGTCTTGGTGGAGTTTTGATGCAGGATAATAAGGTAGTTGCTTATGCTTCTAGACAGTTAAGAGTTCATGAGAGGAACTATCCTACTCACGACTTAGAGTTAGCAGTTGTGGTGTTTGTGCTTAAGATTTGGAGGCACTACTTGTTTGGTTCGAAATTTGAAGTATTCAGTGATCACAAAAGTTTAAGGTACTTGTTTGATTAGAAAGAGTTAAATATGAGACAGAGGAGGTGGCTTGAATTATTGAAAGATTTTGATTTGGATTTGAATTACCATCCGGGTAAGGCAAATGTTGTGGCTGATGCTTTGAGTAGGAAGTCGTTGCATATTTCAATGCTTATGGTGAAAGAATTGGAAATGATCGAGCAATTCAGAGACATGAGCTTGTTGTGTGAAACTACTACTGATAGTGTGAAATTGGGAATGCTAAAGCTAACCAGTGAGATTTTGGAAGAGATTTGTAAGGGTCAGAAATCTGATTTGAAATTAGTTGATCAATTGATGTTGGTTGATCAAGGTAATGCAGGTGACTTTCGAGTTGATGAAGATGGAGTTTTAAGGTTCCGAGATAAAGTATATGTTCTGTATATTGCAGGAATTAAAAAGAGTATTTTAGAAGAGGGGCACAAGAGTCGACTGAGTATTCATCCTGGTGCTACGAAGATGTATCAAGATTTACGCAGGTTGTTTTGGTGGCCGGGTATGAAAAGAGACATTGCTGAATTTGTATATGCTTGTTTGACATGTCAAAAGTCAAAGATAGAACATCAGAGACCTTCAGGTATGATACAACCATTGAATGTTCCTGAGTGGAAATGGGATAGTATCTCCATGGATTTCGTGACTGGGTTACCTAAGACTGCTAGAGGTAATGATTCGATTTGGGTAATTGTTGATCGGTTAACTAAGTCGGCACATTTCTTGCCGATGAGAATTAACCATTCCATGCAAAGGTTAGCTGAGATTTATATTGAGGAAATTGTAAAGTTGCATGGTGTACCTTCAAGTATTGTATCGGATAGAGATCCGCGGTTTATGTCGAGGTTTTAGAAGAGTTTGCAGGGTGCCTTGGGTACTAAGTTGAGGATGAGTTCTGCTTATCACCCTCAAATGGATGGTCAGACGGAAAGAACAATCCAATCTTTAGAAGATTTGCTGAGAGCTTGTGTATTAGATCAAGTAGGATCTTGGGATAGTCATTTGCCGTTGGTCGAGTTTACATACAATAACAGTTTTCATGCTAGTATCGGGATGGCTCCATATGAGGCGTTGTATGGTAGACGTTGTCGTACTCCATTATGTTGGTATGAGTCAGGAGAGAATTTGGTGCTTGGGCCAGAGGTTGTCCAAGAAACAACTGAAAAGATAAAAATGATTCAGGAAAGGATGAAAACGTCATAGAGTCGTCAAAAGAGTTATCACGATAAGAGAAGGAAAGCACTTGAGTTCCAAGAGGGAGATCATGTGTTCTTAAGAGTTACTCCTATGACTGGTGTGGGAAGAGTTTTGAAGTCTAGAAATCTCACTCCACGTTTCGTCGGTCCGTATCAGATTATGCAGAGGATAGGGGAAGTGGCCTATCGGGTGGCTTTACCTCCCTCTCTTGCGAATTTACATGATGAATTCCATGTATCACAATTGAGGAAGTACATTTCGGACCCGTTGCATGTAATTCAGATAGATGATGTTCAGGTGAGAGATAATCTGACGATTGAAGTTGTACCAGTAAGGATTGATGGTAGGGAATTGAAGCGACTTCGAGGCAAGGAAATTGCTTTAGTGAAGTATTGTGGGGAGGACCAGCTGGAGAAAGTTGGACTTGGGAGCGCGAAGATCAGATGAGGGAGTCGTATCCGACTCTATTTACTTCAGGTAATTTTCGAGGACGAAAATTCTTTAATTAGGGGAGAGTTGTAACGCCCCTAAAATATAAATTTAATTATTTAATCATTTATTTAATTAATTTAGAAAAGTTGGAGAGTTTGTGTTATTTTGAGAATTTTGGAGGAAATGAGTATTTATATATAATAAGGATAAATAGTGTTTTATTATGCTATTTTATTATTATTATTAAAAATATTTTAAAGAAAAGGGTAAGGTGGTCCTTTTGTGAAATTATGAGGGTAAGATGGGAAAAGGCTAAACTGGGATAATATATCCAAAGAAGAGAATACGATCAGTTTTCTCATTTTTGTTTTCTATCGTGTTTGGAGAGGTACTCTGAAGAAAGGAGAAGCTCAGAGTCAGGAGGCTGTGGAGAACCCCAGAGAAGAGTGTAAAGCGTCGAAATTCTCTAAGGTATGAGGAGTTTTTATAATCTATGATAATTGTATAGGAATTGGAATATGAATGGATTAGGATGGTATGAGTTTTAGGGGTTTTTGGGGTTTTGAGTTAGGTTGAGTTTTATGAGAAATCTTGATGAATTAGAGCGATTGGAATGAGTTATAAATGTATATTTGTTTGTATAATTGTTGTCTGGATGTTGTTGAGGTTTAATTGATGTTTTTGAATGGTTTTTGAGTGTTATGATGTGAAATCCGTAATGGGGTTTGGGGGGTTTTTGGAATTGGAACAGTCTGCAATTGTATAGCAGGGAACTGCTGGAAAACGTGCGTTAACCGGTTAACACTATGGGTTAACCGGTTAACCATTGTAATTTTTGGAAAATTCTGGAATTTCGTCGGCGTTAACCGGTTAACGCTATGGTTTAACCGGTTAACACTGTTGGGATGACAAATTTTAATTCTTGGAAAATTCATATCTTTTAAACCGTAAGTCCGATTCGCATTCCGTTTGAAGCGTCGGAAAGATTACAAACTAAACTTTATTTTGATGAATAGAAACGAGAAAAATTCAATAGTTTTTGATAAACGAATTTGTGAAATAACCTTATAATTACCTTATAAATTACCGGGTACGGGTTAATCTTTGATGTGTCAGAGTGGTTAGAGAACCAGTGTTCAGGGTGTAATGTCATGATGATATATATATGATTATTTGATGGTTGTTCTGCTGATTGAAATGAATGATGCAAATTGTTTTGATGAATTTTTCGATGTAACGCATCATTGCATTTTATAACATTCACGATGGGACTTCAGCCTATTTATTTGCTTCAATCCCATTGTGTGGATTGAAGTGTCTCGATGATTTACAATGTGCTCCTTTGTGGAGGGTTGATGGTCATGTATCCATCTCACGATGAAAATGGTACCACATGCATATTGCATATCAAGATGTTAGAATTGCATATTCTGGATGAATTTCATGACTGTGTTGGTGTTGATTGATTTCATGATAGTGTTGTGGTCGTTGCTGAATTTTGAAGTTGACGATGTCATGATATGTGTACTAATTTATTTATGATTCTATGTTCTTGTACGTTATGATATATTATGATTACTCACCCTGCCTGCTTGGAAATGTTGCCTCTTTCGTGGGTAACTTGCAGATGTCGAAGAATAGTCCTGCAGTGCAATAGGAGTAATTCATGAGTCTCGGAGCATGCTTTAGTGTTCCTTAGGAGTGGTTCTGGTTTATGTGTCCTGCTCTGTGTCATGTAACACTGGGATGGGTTTCTTTTGTTAACTGTTTTCAGTATGTTGTTATCTGGATAATGTTTTCCATTTTATGATGTTAAATTCAGGATGGTGAAAATGATGTTTATAAAGTTTTGAATTATGAAGTTAAATTCCACTGTGAAATGATTTATGTTATTTTGATGTTGATTAACCCGTGTTACGGGACAGGACACTGTTGTGTTGATTTTTGAAGATATGTAATACCCTTTTTGATGATTACTCTGATATTATTTTAAATATTATGTTTTGGGGTAGAAGGGTTAGAACTGCCAATAATGCTTCCAGTGCTTCTCCTCAGGATTCAACTTCACCTTCATTTGGTTTTACTAAAGAGCAGTATGACAACATCCTTTCCTTGCTTCAACAAGCCAGTTCTAAACCTGTTGTCAACTCATTCTCCACTTCACCTTTGTCATGTCTTTTCAATCCACCAATGTGAATGGTAAGAACTCTAACCTCTGGATTTTAGATATTGGAGCCACTGATCATTTTACATTTGATTTGCCATCTTTCATTACATACAATAACATAGTTCCCATACATGTTAGCCTGCCTGATGGTTCCCAAGTCACAACATCTATTTCTGACACAGTTGTCATTACACCCTATCTTACCCTTCACAATGTTCTCTATGTGCCTAGTTTCCATGTCAACCTTGTTTCTATATCAAAGCTTGTTGAATACAATCATTGTTTAGTTCAATTCACTGCTGATACTTGCCATATTATGCAGAGTCAATCCAAGACAATGATTGGTATAGCTAGCTTGCACAAAGGGCTCTATGTTCTTAATTCAACTTCTTGCAATTTTTCTGTCAATAGCTCCTGTAATTTTTTTTCTTCCAATACTTGTAATTTATGGCACTTAAGATTAGGCCATATATCAAAATAAGGATTACACAACATTTCAAAAGCTTTTCCTTTCATTACTTGTAATCATCACAATGTACCTTGTGACTCTTGTGACTTTGCAAAACAAAGAAAACTTCCATTTCCTAATAGTGTTTCTCATTCTACAAATCCATTTAATATTCTACATGTTGACCTCTGGGGTCCTTTTTCCACTATTTCTACTCAAGGTCACAAATATTTCTTAACCCTTGTTGATGATTTTTCAAGACATACTTGGGTTATTTTTCTAAAAACTAAATATCAAACTAAAAATAGCCTTATTCACTTCATAGCCTGTTTTGAAAATCAATTCAAAACCACTCTCAAATGATTGAGATCAGATAATGGTACAAAATTTATTGCTCTTTCTGATTTCTTCTTGACCAATGGTATTGTCCATCAAAGGACATGTGTTGAAACACCCCAACAAAATGGGGTGGTTGAAAGGAAACATCAACATATCCTCAATGTTGCTAGGTCTATTTGTTTTTTCATTCCAATATTCCTTTGCCTTTATGCAACTATTGTATTCAACATATTGTTCATATCATCAATAGATTACCTAGTCCTTTCCTTAACTCAAAATGTCCTTATGAGCTTTTGTACAATCAACCTCCTTCCATGATACATTTAAAAGTTTTTGGATGTTTAGCCTATGCTACCTCCCTTAAAACTCATAGAACAAAGTTTTCATCAAGAGCTAGAAAAGATATTTTCATTGGTTACAAGGAAGCTGTCAAAGGTTACATGCTTTATGACCTTATTGTTAATGCTATTATTCTATGATTGGCATTATGTTTGGTAAAACTAATATGGCTGGAAAATGTTGAATATTAACATGGTATAGATTCTGGAAGAACATGTCAAACATGATGTCCTGACATGGTGACACAGATAAATGAGGAAGTTGTCAAAGAAGATGTTGAATTCAGTTCAGAATGTCCTATAAGATGTTGGGACATTATCAAACAGAGTAGAAGAACTAAATTCAGGATGTCCCAACAGATGTTGTCATATGTCACAGTCAGATGTCAAAGAAGATGTTGAAGTATCTGCAAATGTTGAATAAGAATGTTACAGACAGATGTCAAAGAAGATGTTGAAACATCTGCAAATGTTGAATAAGAATGTTACAGACAGATGTCAAAGAAGATGTTGAAACATCTGCAAATGTCATGACAGAATTACTGTCATATGCTACAGACAGATGTCAAAGAAGATGCTGAAACATCTGCAAATGTCATGACAGATGTCAAAGAGAATGTTGAAACATCTGCAAATGTCATGACAGATGTCAAAGAGAATGTTGAAACATCTGCAACTGTCATGACAACATTACTGTCATATGTTACAAACAAGAAGTGTTGAACTTAGTTCAGGATGTCACACCAAATGTTGTGACACTGTCAAACAGAGTAACAGTTAATGAACTTAAGTCAAGATATCAGGATGTCACACCAGATGTTAGGACATTGTATCAGTTGATGGAATAAGTTCAGTTTACAGGATGTCCCATCAGATGTTGTGACATTGTATCAGTAAATGAAGTAAGTTCAGTTTTTCAGGATGTCCCAACAGATGTTGAGACATCTCAGACCTGTTACCAGAATTAATTAATAACTAACTGATCTGAGATTTTTAAGGAGAGTTATATGGAATTAATTATGGATGGATAAAAACAGAACAAGGCGCATCTGTAGGGAGTTTTGTTATGAAGATTCAGATTAATCAGAAGAACAAAATCACCTAGAATTTAGGAAGTAACAAACCCTAATTCAAGGTGATAACATTGGATTTATCAGATCTGAATTATGCAGAATATTCTGGAGATATTATGCAATCATATGTGGTGCTGATCTAGAAGATCTTAAAGACTCAATTTAAATTGAAGACAAATATTGAAAAATATAGGTTTCTATATTTAGAGATATTTTAGGAGTTGAAGATCTTTTGGAATATTTGTAGCAGATATTTCTGCATATTTGTAGCAGATATTTCTGCATATTTGTAGCAGCTATTGTTGTGATTGTTTAGGCCCAAATCCAGTTGGGAATAGGTTATAAAAGAAACCTTGTAACCTAGTTTAGAATCAACCCAATCAACCGAAAATGTAAACATTATTAGGGTTGTGTTCTTGTGGCAGCCGTGAGTAACAAGGAACTCTATTGTGGCTGTTTCACTTGTGATTCTCGAAGCTTGTAAGCAAGAGAAGTATTGTGTCTTGATTGAAACTTCTAAGTAAGATCAAGCTGTTGTGTTTGAAGTGTGACTTCAATTTTATTAATCATTGTAAAAGATCACTGTGTGATTGAGGGGGAGTGAGTAGGGTACTCTTATCTAAGTGAGTCTTAGGTAGAAATTGCATTGGGTAAGTATTAAGTGATAGATTAAACAGGGTGGTTTAAGTCTAGAATTAATATTACTAATAGTGGATTTCCTCCTGGCTTGGTAGCCTCCAGATGTAGGTGTGGTTATACACTGAACTGGGTTAACAAACTTCTGCTGTGTTCTTTTTATCTTTTATGTTTTATGCAGTACCTGAACTGAATGTCCTATCAGATGTCCCAACATCCTGAAGCATGTTTGACTCTGATATAACAGAATTATTTAAGTACTGATATGTATACCTTACCATGTTTATAAGTAACAGATAAGATGTCTCAACATCATATTAGACATCTGAGTCTGTCATACCAGAATTTCAATTGGTATCAGAGCAGGCATCCTGGTCTGTTTCTGGATGAGATCTAAGGGGGATACTTTCTGGTTCATGGTAAAGGAAGAAGGAGGATATAATGAAAAGCTGTTTGAACTTGAGAGGTTCATATTGGTGTTTGAATGGTCCCTAGAAGTGGAGGATGGACTATTCATCATATGGTGTATATTGGACCAGTCTGGTGTTATCAGGGCTGGAAATTTGCTGGTGAATTGTTGTGTAGCTATGATGTCAAACAGAATGTCCTGACATCTTGGTTCTGAGAATTCTATATTTGAAGGAGGCTTGTATTTTGTCTTCTGTGAGAATTGGAGAACACTTAGTTCAGAATGTAGTGGTTCTTGATGAAAGGAGAGGTTGAAGCCAAAACAAAAGAGTATAATTATCAAATCTTTCATGCGGGAGTGAAAATCTTGATAAGTTATCTCTTAAGCTTATTTATGGTGACCTAATGAGGATATCCTTCTTGGTTATGGTGTCCTATGTTGTTTAGGTATAGCTGGAGAAAATCTCTCCTGTGAAGATACATGTTTATGATTGTCTAAATCATGAACTGAAGGAAGTTTCATCAAGAAAGAAGTTGAATTGATATGTCAACCCTAATGGCTTAACACCACACTACACATCAACAGTTTATGAACCAAGCTTAGTTTTGTGTTCCAGAAGAAGGAAACTGGTGTGATGATGGATGCTTTGGGTGCTAGACAAATGTGTGATGATCACATATGTTTAGAACCTACTCCTAACCTGGAAGAGGAGGCATCTATGCTACATGTTGAAGACTTAGATAATGATCATTGCTTCTGTGGACCCTAGCATAGCCAAAAGGCTTAGGGCTAGAAAGGAAAAGAAGACTACAGGACATTCATCTCCTGAAAAGAAGCAGCCTACTCCAAAGAAAGACAAGGTCAAAGTGATACTTGGTCCTACTAAACAATGGAGCAAGGTGAATACCCAAAAGAGGAAAGCTGTAACTCCACCAGATTCAGATGTTGAAGAGGATGTCCCAACATCTCAACCAAAGAAGAAACCAGCACCCTCAAGGTCCACCTCTGCTGTTCCAGAAGCTCCTCTGGACAATGTTTCATTCCATTATGTGTCAAGTGTGAGCAGATGGAAATTTGTATACCAAAGAAGGGTAGCACTTGAAAGAGAGCTGGGCAGAAATGCACTTGAGTGCACTGAGGTAATTGATCTAATTTCTTCTGCTGGTTTATTCAAGACAGTATCAAACTTTTACCTTGCTATGAGCTGCTAGTCAAGGAATTCATTGTCAACTTTCAAGAGGACTGTGATGATGGTAAATCAGATGACTTCAGAAAAGTGTATGTAAGAGGGAAATGTGTGGAATTCTCTTCTAGGGTTATCAACCACTATCTAGGAAGAGAATCTGATGGACCTAATGAGCTGGGAAAGATAAATAACCATGTGTGCAAGGTCATCACTGCTAATCAATTCAAAGCTTGGCCAGTCAAAGGGAAATTTTCTGTTAGCTTGCTGACAAGGAAGTATGCAATGCTGCATAGGATTGGCACTTCAAATTGGGTCCCTACCAACCATACCTCCTCAATAGCAACTGAATTGAGCAGGTTCATATATGCTGTGGGCACCCAAGCAAAGCTGTACTTTGGGGCTTATATTTTTTTTATCAGACATTGAAGCATGTTGGAACATCTGCAACAAAGCTTCCCATTGTTTTTTCCTTTCTGCTTTGTGGAATCATACTAAGCCAGTATCCAGGTATCCTCACTGAGAAGGATTCAGTATGCAAAAGAAAAAGTCCTCTGGCCTTCCATTACAAACTTTTCTTAAGCCATCATGCTGCTGATGTTGAAGCTTCCACTAGGACATCTGCTGGACCTTCAAAAGCAAAGACTCCCATATCCAAAGCTGCCTTGATTGCAGATCTGAAGAACACTTGCAAAAATCTGGATGCCAGGAAGAAAAAGCTTGAGGAAGTATTTCAAAGGCTGGAGCTGGAAGAGGTTACTCAGAATACTAATGAATCTAATGATGAATCTGAAGATGAAGAAGCTTCTAAATGTATTTACAAATGTGGGTGAAAAATGCATGACTTTGGTCATGATTAAAGCTATCAATGTGACCAACAATTGCTAGAAGCAAGGGAAGAATGTCAGATTGGGAAGTCTGATCAGAATGGTTGTTGAACTGGTAGTCTCTTCCACTACTAGTCATGTATAGTGGCAGTATAAACCCTTTGTAGCAAGCAAACTAAGAGCATCTGTTTTGGAATATAAAATCAAGTGTGGATATTTATCAGTTGTGCTCTTTGTATGTTCATCAGGGGTGTGAAATTGAGAATTAGTGGAGTACATGCTCAGCTGGAGTATTGTTTATCCATGACATAAGGAGATCTTACTAATCTTATCTGGAGCTAACCTTAAAATCCTTCAAAAGTAAAAGATCAGATTGTGTAGAACTATCTGATAAGGTATTATACAAGGATTTAAGATCAATTGTTGTTTGTGGAATTCACAAATATTTGATTGATTATCCTTGTGATTCAAGATTGGTGATGTTCAAAAAGATGTTGGAACATCTTATCATCAGAGTTTGTGCAGAATCATGGGAGAGGTATTGCATAAGCTGTAGCATTGGCTTCAGTCTTGTGTGACAAGAGTTATGTATTTCTGGAAAGTTTCTTGGGAAGAACTTGTCTGGATATTGTTGATTCTGAAGATGGAGATGAAAGACCATGAACATATCATAATCTTGGTGACTACTTGGATTGGTTTATTTCTGATCTAGGTGTAGTCCAGAATGCTCATCATGGAGTTAAGATAGGTGGAGATATCATAAATTTGTTTAGACTGCTTTACTCAAGGAAAGGTGGCATCCTTGGTATAGTTTTCAGGTGTAGTTCTTAACTATTCCTTCTGAATAATCAGACAGTGGCAGGTTTGAAGACTTTGGAGAAACATTGGAAGTTTCTCATCAATATGTGTTATTGGTAAGAACTTCTGCAAAACCAATAGAATGGAGGTTGTCTACTCAAACTTGATGGATAAATCAAGTCTATGAGAGCATGTAACTCTTGTTCAATAAAGGAAGGAGGTTCTTTCAAGTGGAAGAAGAAGGAACTGAATTTAACAGATGGATGTGGGCTAATAATGTTTAAACATCTAGTTCAACATCAGAGTCTAATTGGTGAAGATCAATTTTTTTTGATCAGGATATCTTTGGAAGCTTTATTATAAACGTGAAGAAGACAAAAGTGGCAATTGGCTTTTTCATATGAGGATTCATAAAAGAGGTTATCAAAATGTGGTAATTGGTTGATCTTTAAAGTGGATTCGAAGAATCAAGATAATCAGAGTGTGGCAGCTGGTTGTTCTTGAGGATTGTCTTGGAACAAATTGCTCTTGGGCAGAGGAGTGATGAGTTGAAGACTCAAGAGGATTTATTCTTCTTGAAGGTGGATGAGAGTTTATCACTCTTTCTGGATTTCTAATTCTAACTGGTGGCACAGTGTAGTTGAAGATTTTCAGTTCTTGGATTACTATGCTATAGTAAGTTCAGTTGGTGAAGCACATCTAGGATCATGGTGATAAGGTCTTGGTGTATGAAAAATGTTCTAACTAAGTGTTAGTACATTATCTGGGGTGTTTATCTACATGGTTTCTATTATTAGACTACCTAATCATATGGGAGAATAATGAAGTAGATGATCTATATTGGAAGAAACATGTAGAAGAGACTGGAAGTGTTCCTCGTGCTAAAAATCCAAGAACTCCAAAAAGATCAAGTTTTCAGCAAGACCAAAGGCATACCTTCACCATTGTACAACACTCCAAAAGCTTCTGAATATGTGGATGATTCCATAAAGGAGTTGGTAACCAAGATCCTATCTGAGCAAAGAGTGGTAAGTGGCATATCTATCTCTCTGAACACTATGCCAGCCCCACAAGAAGATCAACAAACTCAGGCTGCAAAGGACACTCCTGCTCAACAGGATGTCCCAATAGATGTTGAAACATCTGAGGACCAGCACAAGGCCTCAACTGAAGAGCACATCTCTGTTGATCCACCAGAAGTATATCAGGTATTGATTGCTTGGAAGTTTGTTTGTGGACATTCATTCTAATTTCATAATTAGTTTGGATGTGTTTTATCTGGATTGTATGGCCTTTGGTGTGTAAAAGCTTAGTGTCAAGAACCTGTATGCTAGAAGATGTTCATCTTATGTAGTATGTGGTAACTACAAACCCAGAAAGGAATCAGGTATGCTTTGGTACAAGAAGTGAATGTGTTCAATTGGGAATTGAACAGAGGGTGAGCTCTTGAAGACATGAAGATGCGTCTTATGTTTTCCTTTCATCAATGTACAGAGAAGCATGGAGTATCCTAGATAGGGGGAGTGTGTTACAAGTATGTGCACTTGATTTTGTGGTGTTAAGGGGGAGTAATACCTTAACCAGATAAGGAGAATCCTAAGAGTCTAGAAGGCTATATTATATAAAGCTGCTCTTTGCAGTTTATGTTTGATTCTTGAGGAATTGTGAAGCTTGTGTGTGTTTCAAGCTTATGGAGATTATATACCTCTATTTTTATTATGGAACCTTTGTCTTTTTATGGCTAAAAAGGGGGAGAAGTAATAGTGTGAGGTCTGATATGAAGATGTGATGTTAAGGAACTTCTACTACACCTGTATGTAAATTAGTTTTAGCCAAAATAAGCCAAAGGGGGAGATTGTTAATGCTATTATTCTATGATTGGCATTATGTTTGGTAAAACTAATATGGCTGGAAAATGTTGAATATTAACATGGTATAGATTCTGGAAGAACATGTCAAACATGATGTCCTGACATGGTGACACAGATAAATGAGGAAGTTGTCAAAGAAGATGTTGAATTCAGTTCAGAATGTCCTATAAGATGTTGGGACATTATCAAACAGAGTAGAAGAACTAAATTCAGGATGTCCCAACAGATGTTGTCATATGTCACAGTCAGATGTCAAAGAAGATGTTGAAGTATCTGCAAATGTTGAATAAGAATGTTACAGACAGATGTCAAAGAAGATGTTGAAACATCTGCAAATGTTGAATAAGAATGTTACAGACAGATGTCAAAGAAGATGTTGAAACATCTGCAAATGTCATGACAGAATTACTGTCATATGCTACAGACAGATGTCAAAGAAGATGCTGAAACATCTGCAAATGTCATGACAGATGTCAAAGAGAATGTTGAAACATCTGCAAATGTCATGACAGATGTCAAAGAGAATGTTGAAACATCTGCAACTGTCATGACAACATTACTGTCATATGTTACAAACAAGAAGTGTTGAACTTAGTTCAGGATGTCACACCAAATGTTGTGACACTGTCAAACAGAGTAACAGTTAATGAACTTAAGTCAAGATATCAGGATGTCACACCAGATGTTAGGACATTGTATCAGTTGATGGAATAAGTTCAGTTTACAGGATGTCCCATCAGATGTTGTGACATTGTATCAGTAAATGAAGTAAGTTCAGTTTTTCAGGATGTCCCAACAGATGTTGAGACATCTCAGACCTGTTACCAGAATTAATTAATAACTAACTGATCTGAGATTTTTAAGGAGAGTTATCTGGAATTAATTATGGATGGATAAAAACAGAACAAGGCGCATCTGTAGGGAGTTTTGTTATGAAGATTCAGATTAATCAGAAGAACAAAATCACCTAGAATTTAGGAAGTAACAAACCCTAATTCAAGGTGATAACATTGGATTTATCAGATCTGAATTATGCAGAATATTCTGGAGATATTATGCAATCATATGTGGTGCTGATCTAGAAGATCTTAAAGACTCAATTTAAATTGAAGACAAATATTGAAAAATATAGGTTTCTATATTTAGAGATATTTTAGGAGTTGAAGATCTTTTGGAATATTTGTAGCAGATATTTCTGCATATTTGTAGCAGATATTTCTGCATATTTGTAGCAGCTATTGTTGTGATTGTTTAGGCCCAAATCCAGTTGGGAATAGGTTATAAAAGAAACCTTGTAACCTAGTTTAGAATCAACCCAATCAACCGAAAATGTAAACATTATTAGGGTTGTGTTCTTGTGGCAGCCGTGAGTAACAAGGAACTCTATTGTGGCTGTTTCACTTGTGATTCTCGAAGCTTGTAAGCAAGAGAAGTATTGTGTCTTGATTGAAACTTCTAAGTAAGATCAAGCTGTTGTGTTTGAAGTGTGACTTCAATTTTATTAATCATTGTAAAAGATCACTGTGTGATTGAGGGGGAGTGAGTAGGGTACTCTTATCTAAGTGAGTCTTAGGTAGAAATTGCATTGGGTAAGTATTAAGTGATAGATTAAACAGGGTGGTTTAAGTCTAGAATTAATATTACTAATAGTGGATTTCCTCCTGGCTTGGTAGCCTCCAGATGTAGGTGTGGTTATACACTGAACTGGGTTAACAAACTTCTGCTGTGTTCTTTTTATCTTTTATGTTTTATGCAGTACCTGAACTGAATGTCCTATCAGATGTCCCAACATCCTGAAGCATGTTTGACTCTGATATAACAGAATTATTTAAGTACTGATATGTATACCTTACCATGTTTATAAGTAACAGATAAGATGTCTCAACATCATATTAGACATCTGAGTCTGTCATACCAGAATTTCACTTAGTAACCATGAAATATTCATTTCAAGAAATGTGGTTTTCTATGAAAGTACATTTCCCTTTAAACAGACTACTACCTCTTCTGTACCACCTACAGATTTAGTATATTTCCTTGAGGACCCCTCCATTGCCACATCAAATCCCAATCTCTATCAATAGCCTAATACTACTGATATTTCCCTCTCATCTGACTTTTCTGCACCCTTTATGATAATACTGACATAACTTTCCATCCTAGTGTACCTCATAACTTTATTCCATATGTTCCCATTAATGAAACCCCTTCAAGCAATACTATCCCACTTATACTCAACTCACCTAGGACTGAATCTAGCCATTCTATTTCTCCACCTGATAATCTCTCAGGTTCCATAGAGTCTGCAGCCCTCTTACCCGATGGTCAGTCTCCTCATCCTTTTCCTATTGAGTCTTTAGATGATGGTCATAATCCTGTCACTCCTATTCCTGCTATTCCCAATCCTGATCTAGCTGTTTTACCCACTAGACAATCCTCTAGACTTTCTCATCCTCCTTAATATCTAAAAGATTACCATTGCTATAATGCTAATATTTCTTCCACTCTATCCTCCAATGTATTGTATCCCTTTTCATCTGACCTCAATTATGATCATTGCTCCTCATCTTATAAGCATTTCTGTTTTTCTATTTCATCTACCAATGAACCAAAAACATTTAACCAAGCCATAAAACTGGACTGTTGGAAAAAGGCTATGGAGGTTGAACTGCTTGCTCTTAAAGAAAACCAAACATGGAGTGTGGTTTGTAACACCCTTCTAAACCCCGCGGAAAATATATAAATAATTAGAGTAATTATCATGCATATCAAACAAGGATGTCACACTTGATTCAAAACATCACACATACACCTGTCATGCTCAATAACACTTGAAATAAATTCATGCTTTCCTATACTTTCACCTTAGCATGTAGCAGCGGATCACTTTCATTAAGAATCTCATGACATTCAAGTCTCAAATAAACTTCATTCATTAAATCAACTTGGGCATAAAAGCCACTTCACCATAAAATTCAAATTCAATTAACAAAATAGATAGAGTATACAATTGTATCTCTTAAGACATGAATCAAACATTCCCAGTGTTACATGATCAGAGCACGACTCGACCCAAAATAAATATGAAACTAAAATAGGTTACTCCATCAGCTACTCTCTTGCTAGAAGCAACTCTAATCTTCAGTACCTGAGCAATGTCGTATAAAACATCATTCCAACAGAAGGGTGAGAATTCACATAATTACTGAAATCATAAGATAATATATAATTTAAGGTGTACAAGCATAATCACAATTATTCTTACACTTCAAAAGTTTCATCAACATAATATCACTCAAGTAGTCATACTATTAACAAGTATATACTCACAAATCCATAATTCACCAATTCAACAATTCACATAACACATATAATCTCACATTGTAACCATAGACACAATGAGACTCAATGCAAGACTCAAATGCAACTCATGCATGTGGTACCAATCTCTTATTATCATTTTTCGGTTTTTACATTTAAACCGCGTCCGTCCTCTAGACCGATAACACGTCAAAAGCCCGTCCTCTAAGATTTCAAACCCGTCCTCTAGGTTTGGGACAAGTCACTAGCTCCCACAGAACTAACAAACATTGCCTCTTGACATAAATGATGCATGTGCAATTACAACCAACCATATGCAATTAAGACCATTCTCTAATCTTAATATTCATGCATATCTCGATAATTCATCACATTTGAATTATCACACAATTGCACATACAAAATATTTTCAATTCACAAGATTCATTATTCCAAATATCATCACCGCACTTAGCAAATAATACGCAAGGTATCAATACAATTCAATCTCAATTCGCAAACCACATGATACCGATTAAATCTAGAATAATCCATCCATCAAAATAATCCCTAACTTATTCACCAAAATAATCACCAAATTAATCATCAAATTAATAACCAAATTAATCATCAAAATAATCTCTAAATTAATCACCAAAAATAATCACCGATTTAATCTCTAAATTAATCTCTAAAATAATCATATTTTCATTCATCACTTATTAATTCATTCCATCTACTAAAACACTTTAATGGTTCTTACTAAAGGTATACACAAGTAGGTTACACCTTATTTCCATCTAAATACAAGTGTCAATTACCATAAAAAGGAAGGTTATTACAATCTTCATGTTTTCCTAAAAATGATTAATATTAAACATGACTAACTAAAACTACTCATATGCTATAAGGTAGATTTAATGGTTACTCATATTTTAAATCCCAATATACTAACATGTAACTTTTCTTCATTCAATATTCACTTCACATTATTTAAGTTTGGTTGGCTCTACAATATATATATATATATATATATATATATATATATATATATATATATATATATATATATATATATATATATATATATATATATATATATATATATTCGGTGAAAATGGTAAGGAAAAAAAAGAAAACAGTAACTGCTCAACATGATAAAGTTCATACACTGAACACATCACTTCCTAAGTCATAATTAATGATGTATAGCTATTAGGAACAAGATATTCACCATATATCTTTGAGCCATGCACCACTTAACATTACTGTGAGGTGAACACTCACAATTTTTGTTGGGTGACAAAGTTTGTGATTCTCATACATCACATTTCCCATTTAATAACCTAACTCCCAATAGCTACAACACCATGTTAATTAGCACAAAAACCAACAATTTTATTGTATCAATATCATGACTAATTAATGACCACCTTATTATTTATTAGTTATTAACAATTCCTAGTTGTTGTAGTTATGAGGTATAGGTGAGTACCACATTTCAAAAATTCTGACTATTTACCCCTCATATGCTACTTTATCATCTTCACCATGTTACACCAGGTGGCTCGATACAGGTAAAAGAAAACAGGGGAAAATGATTTACGCTACTGTGCATTTCAATAGAAATTCATTGTCAAATTGTTTCCTCCCTTATTACAAGCGGGTCTCTATAATATACTATAACACTAACTCCAAACATAATCAAATAACACAAATCAAATCAATGATTTTTAGGGAAGTCTAAAATTTCTAAATTCATTAAAATTGAGATTTTACCCTAACCACATTTCTATCTACTCTATATTATCCAACAATCCCAAATAATTTAATAAAAACCCACCCTTACCTTGATTTTCTTGGATTTCTAGAACTCTTGAACTTGATTTTCCCCTCTTCTCCTCTTCTAGCCTCTTTTTCCCTCTTCCAACTTCTAACCCTATTCTATCTCATTATCTTCTTTTATCAATCTCACAAATTATTTATTATTATTGGGCTCATTGACCCACTCTCATATTTTTATTCACACTCTTAATCTAGACCCAATTATTTTAATCTTACTAAATATCTATTTTTTTCCAACAAATAAAATAATTCAATAATTCAATTAAAACAAATAATTAAATTATTTCAAATAAACCAAATAAATCAATTAATACAATTAATTCAATTATTTCAAATAAATCAAATAATTCAATTATATCCAATAATCCAATTAAATCGATTAATTCAAATAATTCATTTAAATTAAATAATTTCAATAAATCAATTAAATCAATTAGGCACAAAATCACATAATTAATCAATTAATATAATAAATAAATAATTACTAAAATCGGGATGTTACAATCCTCCCCCACTTAAAAGATTTTCGTCCTCGAAAATTACCTCAAATGAACAACTCGGGATAAGACTCCCTCATCTGACTCTCAAGTTCCCAAGTTACATTTCCACCAGCTGGTCCTCCCCAAGCGACCTTCACCAAAGAAATCTCTTTACCTCGAAGTTGCTTCAACTCCCGATCTTCTATCCGCATAGGTGAAGTCTCAACAGTCAAGTTATCTCTCACCTGCACATCATCTACTTGGACTACATGAGACGGATCCGCAATGTATTTCCTCAACCGAGATACATGGAACACGTCATGGAGATTAGCAAGCGACGGTGGCAAAGTAATCTGATATGCTACCTCTCATATCCTCTGCAAGATCTGGTAAGGACCAATAAAACGTGGTGTCAACTTGCGCGACTTCAACGCTCTACCAACACCAGTTATCGTAGTAACTCGAAGAAACACATGATCTCCCTCTTGGAACTTAAGTGCTTTCCTCCTCTTGTCATGATAACTTTTCTGACGACTTTGAGAAATCTTCATCTTCTCTTGAATCATTTTAATCTTATCCGTAGTCTGTTGAACTATCTCAGGTCCAACCACCGCATTTTCTCCAGCCTCATACCAACATAATGGCGTCCTACACCTCCTACCATACAATGCTTCAAACGGTGCCATACCAATACTCGAGTGAAAACTGTTGTTGTAAGTAAACTCAATCAAAGATAAGTAGCTATCCCAAGTTCCTCCCTTTTCCAAAACACAAGCTCTTAAAAGATCCTCAAGTGATTGAATCGTCCTCTCCGTCTGACCATCCGTCTGCGGATGATAAGCAGAACTCAAACGCAACTTAGTACCCAAAGCACTTTGCAAACTCTCCCAAAATCTTGATGTGAACCTTGGATCTCTATCCGACACAATGCTAGACGGAATACCATGCAAATTGACAATCCTCTCGATATACAACTTTGCTAACTTCTCCAATGGGTAATCCATCCTTATCGGAATAAAGTGAGCAGATTTCGTCAACCTGTCCACAATAACCCAAATATCCTCAAAATTACTCGGTGTCCTAGGTAAACCAGATACAAAATCCATAGATATGCTATCCCATTTCCACTCAGGAATAGCTAATGGTTTCATTAAACCCGACGGTTTCTGATGCTCAATCTTTGACTTCTGACAAGTCAAACAAGAATACACAAACTCTGCAATATCCTTTTTCATACAAGGCCACCAAAACACTTTCCTCAAATCTTGATACATCTTAGTCGCACCCGGATGAATACTCAACCCACTACGATGACCTTCTTCAAGAATACTCTTCTTCAGTTCTACAATATCTGGAACACAAACTCGATTATGACATTTCATGATACCATTCTCATCAATCTGGAAATCACCTCCTCGGCCTTGATTGATCAAAGTTAACCGATCTACCAAACCTAAATCATATTTCTGACCTTCTCGAATCTCGTCAAGAATACCACTTGTAAGCTTCAACATACCAAGTTTAACTCCATAAGAAGTCTCTTCATAAACCAAACTCATGTCTCGAAATTGTTCAATCATTTCCAACTCTCTAACCATCATCATCGACATACGCAAGGATTTACGACTTAATGCATCAGCTACCACGTTTGCCTTACCCGGATGGTAATTCAAACCAAAATCATAATCCTTCAAAAGTTCCAACCATCTTCTTTGCCTCGCATTCAATTCCTTCTGATCAAAGAGATACTTCAAACTCTTATGATCACTAAAGACTTCAAATCTCGATCCAAACAAGTAGTGCCTCCAAAGCTTCAACACAAACACAACAGCGGCTAATTCTAAGTCATGCGTCGGATAATTTCTCTCATGCACTTTAATTTGCCTTGAAGCATAAGCTACAACTTGATGATTTTGCATCAATACACCTCCCAAACCCATTAATGAAGCATCACAATACACAACAAACGGTTCTGTCGGATTCGGAAAAATCAAAACAGGGGCTGTCGTCAATCTTCTCTTAAGCTCTTGGAAACTTTCTTCACACTTTATATCCCAAACAAAAGCTTGACCCTTTCTAGTCAACTGCGTCAATGGCAAAGACAACTTAGAAAATCCTTCAATAAATTTCCGATAATAACCTGCCAAACCAAGAAAACTTCTAATCTCTAAAACTGATTTTGGGGTTTCCCATTGCGATACAGCTTCAACCTTCGACGGATCAACTGCAATTCCTTTACTTGAAATCACATGACCGAGGAAACTCACTTTCTTCAACCAGAACTCACACTTAGAAAGTTTAGCATATAATTGTTTCTCCTTCAACACAGATAACACAATCTTTAGATGTTCAACATGATCCTCTTCACTCTCTGAATAAATCAAAATATCATCAATGAATACAACCACAAACTTGTCCAAATACGGATGGAAAATCCTATTCATGTACTCCATAAATACACCTGGTGCATTTATTACACCAAATGGCATCACAGAATACTCATAATGACCATACCTCGTCCGAAAAGCAGTTTTCTGAATATCTTCAGCTCTCACACGAATCCGATGATACCCAGATCTTAAATCAATCTTACTGAACACACTTGCACCAACTAATTGATCCATCAAATCATCAATCCTCGGAAGTGGATACTTATTCTTGATAGTCACCTTGTTCAATTGCCGGTAATCCACACAAAGCCTCATAGTACCTTCTTTCTTCTTAACCAGCAAAACAGGTGCACCCCACGGTGACACACTCGGACGAATAAACCTCTTCTCGAGTAGATCTTCAAGTTGACTCTTCAACTCTTTCAACTCCGATGTAGACATACAATATGGAGCCATTGATACCGGACTAGTTCCAGGAACTAAGTCGATCGAAAACTCCACCTCGCGTTCCGGAGGTAAATCACTTATCTCATCAGGAAAAACTTCTGGAAAATCACAAACAATTGGCAAAGCACCAACTGCTCCACTTTCCTCAATACTCAAAGTTGCCAGCAACATAAACATCTCGGCACCATCTTGCACTAACTCATTCACTTGCTTGGCAGACATAAATAAGTCTCCTTCGTCCTTAGGTTTAAGAAAAACAACTGACTTATCAAAACAATTAATATAGACATGGTTGAACTCCAACCAATTCATGCCAAGAATAACATCAAGTTGATCTAACTTAAGACACACTAAATCAACGCCAAAGTCTTTACCAAAAATACTCAATGGGCAATTCAAACACACATATGGGGTAGTTACTGAACCCATAGCAGGAGTATCAATAACCATACTACCACCCATAACAGACAACTCAAGATTCAATCTTTTAACACAATCCAAAGATATAAAAGAATGTGTAGCTCCAGTATCAATTATAGCTATCAAAGGTATACCATTAATGAAGCACGTACCTCTGATCAATCGATCTTCACTAGTCGTCTCAGATCCAGACAGAGCAAACACTTTCCCTTTCGTTTGAGCCTTCTTTGGTTTGTCACACTTGGTACTAATGTGCCCTTGCTCACCACAATTGTAGCAAGTCACACTCGCACCACTCCTGCACTCTAAAGCCTTGTGGCCCGACTTGCCACACTTGAAACATTTCTTCTCAACACTTGTGCATTCAGAAGCACGATGTCCTTCAACACCACATTGATAACACCTCACTGGAGTGGAAGCTCCTCCCCCACTCAACTTATTTCCATAACTAGCTTTCTGCTTCCCTTTGTCACCATATGTCACACACGGTTTCCCTCTGAATTGGCCTTTTCCTTTCTTATCACCCATACTTTTGTAGTGAGCTGATCGAGCCCTACTATCTTCATCATAGATCCTACTCTTGTTCACCAAATCAGAATATCGTCTAATCTCTTGATAATCAATGGCTTGCTTGATTTCAGGTCTCAAACCATTCACATACTTAAGACATTTGGATCTCTCAGCATTAGTAGTGTTGTAGTGAGGACAAAATTGAATCAACTCTTCAAATCTTGTTGCATACTCAGCCACAGTTAAGTTACCTTGCTTCAATTCAAGAAACTCAATTTCCTTCTTTCCACGTACATCTTCCGGAAAGTACTTCTCCAGAAATGCCTCTCTAAAAATAGCCCAAGTAATCTCAACTTCGCCTTCTTCAAATCTTCGACGAGTGTTACCCCACCAGTGCTCAGCTTCCTTCTCAAGCATGTGGGTGCCAAACCGCACCTTCTGCGCATCTGAACAACTCATAACTCGAAATATCTTTTCAATTGCATCCAACCATTCTTGTGCTTTGTCGGGTTCATGCCTTCCCATGAACTTTGGTGGGTTGTTCCTCTGAAACTTTCCCAAAGCACGAAACTCATCATCAGTGTTGTTCACAGCATTCACATTGACTTGAGGAATCTGCCCAATCGCTCCAGCCAACAATGTCAAAGCTTCATCAAGTGCTCTATCATTCCTACCTGCATCCATTGTTCTTGAGTCCAACAATAAAATCCTCATTAGAACAACAATACAGATACTGGAACACAAAATAAACACACAGACAACATAGTCATCTGACCGACTTTGCTCTGATACCACTAATGTGACACCCTTCTAAACCCCGCGGAAAATATATAAATAATCAGAGTAATTATCATGCATATCAAACAAGGATGTCACACTTGATTCAAAACATCACACATACATCTGTCATGCTCAATAACACTTGAAATAAATTCATGCTTTCCTATACTTTCACCTTAGCATGTAGCAGCGAATCACTTTCATTAAGAATCTCATGACATTCAAGTCTCAAATAAACTTCATTCATTAAATCAACTTGGGCATAAAAGCCACTTCACCATAAAATTCAAATTCAATTAACAAAATAGATAGAGTATACAATTGTATCTCTTAAGACATGAATCAAACATTCCCAGTGTTACATGATCAGAGCACGACTCGACCCAAAATAAATATGAAACTAAAATAGGTTACTCCATCAGCTACTCTCTTGCTAGAAGCAACTCTAATCTTCAGTACCTGAGCGATGTCGTATAAAACATCATTCCAACAGAAGGGTGAGAATTCACATAATTACTGAAATCATAAGATAATATATAATTTAAGGTGTACAAGCATAATCACAATTATTCTTACACTTCAAAAGTTTCATCAACATAATATCACTCAAGTAGTCATACTATTAACAAGTATATACTCACAAATCTATAATTCACCAATTCAACAATTCACATAACACATATAATCTCACATTGTAACCATAGACACAATGAGACTCAATGCAAGACTCAAATGCAACTCATGCATGTGGTACCAATCTCTTATTATCATTTTTCGGTTTTTACATTTAAACCGGGTCCGTCCTCTAGACCGATAACACGTCAAAAGCCCGTCCTCTAAGCTTTCAAACCCGTCCTCTAGGTTTGGGACAATTCACTAGCTCCCACAGAACTAACAAACATTGCCTCTTGACACAAATGATGCATGTGCAATTACAACCAACCATATGCAATTAAGACCATTCTCTAATCTTAATATTCACGCATATCTCGATAATTCATCACATTTGAATTATCACACAATTGCACATACAAAATATTTTCAATTCACAAGATTCATTATTCCAAATATCATCACCGCACTTAGCAAATAATACGCAAGGTATCAATACAATTCAATCTCAATTCGCAAACCACATGATACCGATTAAATCTAGAATAATCCATCCATCAAAATAATCCCTAACTTATTCACCAAAATAATCACCAAATTAATCATCAAATTAATAACCAAATTAATCATCAAAATAATCTCTAAATTAATCACCAAAAATAATCACCGATTTAATCTCTAAATTAATCTCTAAAATAATCATATTTTCATTCATCACTTATTAATTCATTCCATCTACTAAAACACTTTAATGGTTCTTACTAAAGGTATACAAGTAGGTTACACCTCATTTCCATCTAAATACAAGTGTCAATTACCATGAAAAGGAAGGTTATTACAATCTTCATGTTTTCCTAAAAATGATTAATATTAAACATGACTAACTAAAACTACTCATATGCTATAAGGTAGATTTAATGGTTACTCATATTTTAAATCCCAATATACTAACAGGTAACTTTTCTTCATTCAATATTCACTTCACATTATTTAAGTTTGGTTGGCTCTACAATATATATATATATATATATATATATATATATATATATATATATATATATATATATATATATATATATATATATATATATATATATATATATATATATATATGTATGTATATATATATATATATATATATATATATTCGGTGAAAATGGTAAGGAAAAAAAAGAAAACAGTAACTGCTCAACATGATAAAGTTCATACACTGAACACATCACTTCCTAAGTCATAATTAATGATGTATAGCTATTAGGAACAAGATATTCACCATATATCTTTGAGCCATGCACCACTTAACATTACTGTGAGGTGAACACTCACAATTTTTGTTGGGTGACAAAGTTTGTGATTCTCATACATCACATTTCCCATTTAATAACCTAACTCCCAATAGCTACAACACCATGTTAATTAGCACAAAAACCAACAATTTTATTGTATCAATATCATGACTAATTAATGACCACCTTATTATTTATTATTTATTAACAATTCCTAGTTGTTGTAGTTATGAGGTATAGGTGAGTACCACATTTCAAAAATTCTGACTATTTACCCCTCATATGCTACTTTATCATCTTCACCATGTTACACCAGGTGGCTCGATACAGGTAAAAGAAAACAGGGGAAAATGATTTACGCTACTGTGCATTTCAATAGAAATTCATTGTCAAATTGTTTCCTCCCTTATTACAAACGGGTCTCTATAATATACTATAACACTAACTCCAAACATAATCAAATAACACAAATCAAATCAATGATTTTTAGGGAAGTCTAAAATTTCTAAATTCATTAAAATTGAGATTTTACCCTAACCACATTTCTATCTACTCTATATTATCCTACAATCCCAAATAATTTAATGAAAACCCACCCTTACCTTGATTTTCTTGGATTTCTAGAACTCTTGAACTTGATTTTCTCCTCTTCCCCTCTTCTCCTCTTCTAGCCTCTTTTTCCCTCTTCCAACTTCTAACCCTATTCTATCTCATTATCTTCTTTTATCAATCTCACAATTTTTTTTATTGGGCTCATTGACCCACTCTCATATTTTTATTCACACTCCTAATCTAGACCCAATTATTTTAATCTTACTAAATATCTATTTTATTCCAACAAATAAAATAATTCAATAATTCAATTAAATCAAATAATTAAATTATTTCAAATACACCAAATAAATCAATTAATACAATTAATTCAATTATTTCAAATAAATCAAATAATTCAATTATATCCAATAATCCAATTAAATCGATTAATTCAAATAATTCATTTAAATTAAATAATTTCAATAAATCAATTAAATCAATTAGGCACAAAATCATATAATTAATCAATTAATATAATAAATAAATAATTACTAAAATCAGGATGTTACATGGTTGATCTTCCTTCAGGAAAAGTTCTTATTGGTTGCAGGTGGGTATATAAAATTAAATACAAAGTTGATGGTTCCATTGAGAGATATAAAGCTAGGTTGATATCCAAAGGTTACACACAAATGGAGAGCATTGATTATTTTGATACCTTCTACCCTGTTGCTAAGATTACTACTGTTAGAGTACTTCTCTCCATTGCAGCTATTCAAGGTTGGCATCTTGAGCAATTGGATGTTAACAATGCCTTTCTTCATGGTGACTTGCATGAAGAGGTATACATGACGATTCCACCTGGTCTTTCTACTTCCAATCCTGCTCAGGTATGCAAATTACAAAAATCTTTATATGGTCTTAAACATGCCAATATTCAATGGTACTCTAAACTTTCCTCATTCTTGATTTCTCTTGGTTACTATCAATCACAAGCTCACCATTATTTTTATGTGAAGTCTACTAAAGCTACTTTTACTACAATATTAGTGTATGTGGATGACATAGTTATTGCTGGAAATTCTCTGCATGAAATTCATCAAGTTAAGCATATTCTTGATCAAAAGTTTAGGATAAAGGATCTTGGCAAAATGAGGTTCTTCTAAGGCTCTGAGATTGCTAGATCCACTAAAGGCATTTTCATGAATCAAATGAAGTACACACTTGAGTTACTTAAGGATACAGGTTATCTTGCAGCCAAGCCTTCATCTGTTCCATTTGATCCCAATCTTAAGTTGTCTCTCACTGAGGGTGAATCTATGGCTGATCCTACTGTGTATAGGAGATTGATTGGCAGATTGATCTACTTGACAAACACTATACCTGATATATCCTTTGCAATGCAACAGTTGAGTCAATATGTCTCTAAACCTCTTGTTTCTCACTACAAAGCCGCTACAAGAGTGCTGAGATTTTTGAAAGCTTCTCCTGCTGAGGGCATACTCTTCTCCTCTTCAAGTCCTTTGAAGTTATGTGCCTTTGCTGATTCTGATTGGGCTAGATGTCCCAATACCAGAAATATGTCACTGGTTTTTGTGTACTCCTTGGTTTGTCTCTCCTATGTTGGAAGTCCAAGAAACAAAATATTGTCTCACGATCATCTACTGAAGCTGAGTACAGAGCTTTAGTTTCTCTGACTTGTGAACTGCAATGGCTACAATACTTGTTTCAAGATTTGTAGATCAGTTTTTCTCAACCAGTTTCTGTGTTTTGTGATAGCAAGTCTGCCATTTATCTAGCTCACAATCCTGCTTTTCATGAAAGGAATAAACACATTGAGATAGATTTCCATGTGGTTAGAGAAAAAATTTCCTCTAAGCTTAATCATTTGCTTCCCTTCTCCACTAAGGATCAACTTGCAGATGCCTTTACCAAGACATTGCATTCACTAGCTTTCTCATTGATCATGTCCAAGTTAGGACTCTGCAGCATACATAGTCCAACTTGAGGGGGCATATTGGAATATTATAGTTGTTTTATTCATTTTTTCCTCTTTACACTATAGATTAAGATAATGCATAGCTGGCAGTTCTCTATTGGGCTCCTAGATTATTGTATAAATACAACTATCCAATAGTATTATCAATGTAATGTGAATATACAATTCTCATCTTCTTCTTCAATGCTCTCCTTTCTATTGTAACAACTTTCTGTTATTACAATTATATTCACATCCTCCATTTTTGATACAAACAAACAAATTAAATATCAGGGAATACATGATATATTCAACCTAAATTATAAAAGAAGGGTGAACCTAGAAACACTCGTTAACTAAACCTGAACAAGCTTACGAAAAGATTATACAAGCAACAAATTCCTTAATTAGACATACAAGCTAATGATCTAACACATCAATCCCCCATAGTAGATTACAAACCTTTTGTGTCTAGCTACGAACCAATCCTAAGACAAAGACTTTGACGTTATAACAACATCTTTCATACCATGCTTGCTTCTTTTAAACAAAGTATCATTTGTGCTTAACTAAATGGATCAACAAACAGTCATCCAAATCAGAGTTTGAAGGTTATTTTTTACTCTTCCCTTTAAGGATTATCAGAACAATTTTAAATTGTTCATTATCAGATACGAGTCTCCTTCCCTCTGCAAACCAGTCCAATCAAACACCTTTCTCCAAACTTGGACTGCGAATGAATAACTCAGGAACATATGCACAAAGGTTTCTTTAGTGCCAAGACACGTAAGACATACTAACTTCACCATACTTAACCATCTTTCAGGTCGTGTCTAGGTTGAAATTCATGCAAAATGTTCAATAAGCCCTCCAATTCTTGGCCTTCTACATCAGAGAGATCATTAAAGTTCAACCCCAAATTCCAGACCCCGTCATCGTTAATCCACTGAACATTTTTTTACCACTTTTGTTAAATCTTGAGACCTGCACAAACACAAACAAGGAAACAAACTTCTCGGAGGCTCAGAGCATAGCCATCTATCTTTAAAAAAATTAACGAGTAAGATACTCGTGCTCCTACACAAGTAAAATCATTTGATACAGTATAAAATATATTTAAATGCATATGTAAATTTAATACGATAAAAAATATATTTATATACGTATTTTAAATTTAAAATTAGCTATTAATTTTAAAATGAACAATGATTATGTAAAATCAATTAGATTAAAATATAAAGAAAAAAGGGCCCTTTGAGATGAAACAAAGTTAAAATTTAAAAATAATGATTTTATCTTTTAAATTAAGATAATTATTGATTAAAATAAAATATGTATTGTGTTTATAGTGATCCATAAAATAAAAATTTTATTTGATACAATATAAAACATATTTATATATAGATGTAAAATTAAAATTAGTTACTTATTTATAAAATAAAAAATAATTATACAATTTCAATTGAAAATAATGATGCAAAAAGAAAAAAAAAATGACTAGTGACATGAAGAGAGAGAAAAAAAAAATTGCTGAGATAATGACCCTTGAAATAAAAATATTATTTGATGTGTACAAATACAAAATTTAAAATGATTTACTTAACTGTAAAATTAACAATAATTATAAAATTTTAAATCTATTAAATAATTATTAAAAAAAATGTTATTTAAAAATAAAGATTTTGTCTATTAAGTTAGGATAATGATTGATTAAAATAAAATAAATATCGTGTTGATAGTGATCCGTGAGATATATATATATATATATATATATATATATATATATATATATATATATATATATATATATATATATATATATATATATATATATATATATATATATATATATATATATATATATATATATATATATATATATATATATATATATATATATATTGTTATTTTATTAAAATTAAAAAAATAGGTATGTTGATAGTAGTCTGTAAATTTTTTTTGACATTTGAAAATAATATTTTTATCATTCGAATAAAAACAATTGTTAATTAAAAAAAATGTATGTTGCTGATAGTGGTCCATAAAAAAATTGAGAATTTTGACATTAAATTTTTTTTTTATTACAAATAATAAAATGAATTAATTAAAAAAAAATATTTTTTTTTAATAATAATTTGTGAGATAGAAAATTAATTGTTTGTTTGATCAATTATTGAAGTGAAACAAATCATCTATTCCATTAAAAACATAAGAGAGGAAAAAAGAAAAATAGAGATATGAGAAAGAGATAGAAAATAGAGAATTGAGTGAAAAATGAAAATAAAAAATGAAATTTAAGAGAGAGAAAAATCATATTTGAATTTTAAATCTTAAAATTTGAAAGTGAGAAAGTAGGTGTGTGCTTTTATATTTTGGGAAAATTCTTTTTTAGATTGTGAAATAATGGATGTTTTTGTCAAGCAAAGAAATAATAAAAGGAGTTTTAATTGTTGGATTTAACTATTTATAAAAATAATTTTTGAGTAGTGTAATTTTATAAAGTGTAATGAATAAAACGATAACTTATGTAATTTATTTTTGATATGTAGATAAAAGATGAATAAGACATTATCCAACCTGCACAACATACACTTAGCAAATCTAATATTGCCGAGTATATTACTTATTTTTATTTTTCTCAATTTGGATATCATTCAATTTTATTAACCACAATTTTTATAATGGTACCCTTAAACCATTGTAAGGAGTTGGGTTGGGCAGTGTTTTTGGGTCTGAACATGATTTGGTCATCTATTTTGGGTCATTAGTATGATTAATTTGGGTGGTTATTTTTGTCTATGTTGGATTCTTTGTTGTTTTGATATGCTTTAGTTTGGTAAGGTTTGATTTTATGTAGATTGTTTCTATCTCTATTATGATTTGGTTTATTTTGACTGGATTTTTAGAAAAGATTTTCTTTTATTGTTGCTCTTTTTTATAAAGGATTTTATTTTTAGTTGATTTTTCTATTGGTTATAATATTAATTGATTTGATCTCATCTCTTATTTTATGAATTAATTTGTAACTAGTTTAAACTTTAACAAATTTTATTTTAAGTTAAAGAGTTTATAGTATATCATTTAAATTAATAATTTAATCATAACTAAGCTCTAAATCTAATACCATTTGTTAAAATAAAATTAATAATAATTTATCAAAACATATATGTTCAAGAAATTATAATATATAATTTAGGCGTAGAAAACAAATATAAAATAAAAGAATCGATAAAATAATTTTGGAATACCTAGATATTCTTTAAGTCTCAAATTTTCTTCAGATGAGGAGAAGAAATAATTTGCTTGTGTACGGTTTATTGGGGACCATATTCTATATATAGTGTGATGACCAATTAGCACTTCCATTATTTCCAAACAGATCATCCTGACATTCACCCATATTTGAGTCCATACTCAATTATTTAATTAATTAATTCCTAAATAAAATCTAAATAACTTTTTAATATTTGATCACATAATTATTTATAACACTTTATTTCATAAAATAACTAATATAATTAAATAAATATATTTGAACACATAATTATTGGAATATTAATATAATAATAAATTATTAAAATATTTCAACAATCTCTCACTTGACCAATATATCTTAATAATTATATCATAATTCATCTTAATAAGTATATCATAATTCTTTAGGCGCACATCTAAATGTTATTTATCTTTAAATTTTAACTTTACAATTTGATCCATCTCATACACCAATAATGGGGCCTCCGCGATTGTCGTCACTGACGTGTAACGTGACAGAACCCCAACAACCACCATATCAATGTATTTGATGACATAGATCAATATGGATGAGTGACGTTGAAATTTCATGCAATGTGATCTCTAAATCATGCATCTTTCCAGCTGGTCCTACTGAAGTCTTTTGCGAGATCAAAATGAAGTTCCTTAGGTGCAATTTAAAATCACAATATTTGCACACAAAAAAAAAACTTGATATTGTTATAACAATAGTACCACATAAGTTATTATTTATGCAGAAAATTAAACATGACATAAAGTTTGTACCAAAACAAACCCATAACATAAAACATAGAAAATTAAGGAAAATACTCTCACTAATCTAAGGCAATCTTAAAATCAAGACCCGCGTGACCAGAATGCCCATGAAAATCCTTAGGTGTCAAATCTTTGGTTAGTGGGCCAGCTAACATTAAGTGTTTTTCATATATGTTATATCAAAATTTGCTTCTCCTGAACTCTTTATTTCACAACAAGATACTTGATATCAATAAATTTTAATTTTGTAGAACTCATATTCTTGTTGGAGTAGAGCACAGTTGCACTATTGCCACAATAATCCTTCAAGGGTTTCTCGATGCTCCAAAGGATGCGTAAGCTTGTGACAAATTTCCGCAACCAAATCGCATGATTTGATGCCTCAAAGCAAGCTACAAACTCTGCTATCATGGTGGAGGGAGCCACTAAAGTCTATTTGGAAGACTTCAAGGAGATGGACCTTTTAGCCAAGAGAAAGATGTAACCAGATGTGGAATGTTGCTATCCAGGAATTATGTAAAATTCGAGTCAGAATACTCGATGTTCTCCATGTTATATTACTTTAGATAAGTGAGCACGAAGTCTCTTGTTCTCTTCAGGTAGCACATTACATGTTTTACTGCTATCCAATGATGTATCCTAGGGCTGCTTAAATGTATTCCAAGAACTCCTAAAATGAATGATAAGTCGGGACGGGTGCAAACTTGTGCATGCATAAGACTTCCCCCACGAGAAGCATATGAAACCTTATGCATCTCTTCCTTTTCAAGATCCGTAGTGGCACACTATTTGAGACAAAACTTGTCTCTTTTAGCAACGAATGTGTCTCCTGGTATATTATCTTTCATGGAGAATCTATCCAGAATTATATCAATTTATCTCATTTGTGACAACCCTAAAATACCTCGAGAACGATCTCTAAGTACGAAACATCCCATATAACATATATCTAGAATAATATCATACAAGTGTTTATTTGGTACTGACACCACCATAAGTGCCTAATAGCGTAATTCACATTCTTAACCAATACTAAAACATAATACAAAACTTTGGTACAAGACATGGAAATCATACTAAAATAAAAATACTAAGATCAAATACAATATACTTCATTGTACAAAGATAAATACACAACGGAAAACTAAATCTGAGTTTCTCTTGAAACATCCTAGCTCAACTCCACTTGTAAACCAAACCTGCAAACAAAACCTGAAAAGCAACAACAATAGTGGGGTGATATATCAACATCTCAGTGAGTTCCCTATCTTATGGATTCTCTTGGCTCTACAAGGTTCTATAAGAATCCTACTCAAGTCAGGGGAAAGGCTAGACCTTGATTTCATAATCTCACACTTATATGGAAATATGCTTTGAGTTCATTAACTTGACAGTATCACTAATCCGAAAACCAACGAAGGCATCCCATATTCCCGTCCTCTCCTACGTCTAAGAGTCGACACGAGTCATAGATCCTTTTAATTTACTTGACACACAAAATGGGTTCGGATCCTAGGCATGTTAGCCTAGAATCGTCACTTCCCATGGCCTGTTAACCATCTCAATTTCTTACTCGTAGGTTCCATTCGTACTAAAGGCGGGAATGAAACCTGTCAAGTAATTATGCATACATTTCAGAGGAACCCTAGGTTCATGAAACAACATCTCAGGGAAACGGTTATGATTACGTGATTTCAACACAAACGTGATTGCTCATACCAATCACAAGGCCACATTCTCTTTCACACAATGCATATGACATTCGTAAGGCCATATTCACCTTAACACATAAAGAATGCATATTACATTTATAAGGCTACATTCTCCTTCACACAAAAACACACCCAACGATTGACACATATGTTCCATATAGTGTTTACCTTACCACTAGACCCTTACTCGACTAAGATACACATCTATGTATCGAACGTCCAAATATTGCCATCTAGTTTTCTAACAAATTCCTAGTCACAAACTAAGTCCTACTATTGATATGCGGTAAAGTTTCCTCACTCTAATTAACTTCTTGAAGCTTTCAATTATATAATCCTCGATTACATAATTTATCATTTTCATTTAATTATCACAATTAAATTAATCCCACAATATGAACATCACCATTCTTCCATTTAATCTCCATGATTAAATATAATTCACAAATCGATTAAATATCATAAATTAATTAATCTCAAAAATTAATTATTTTCACATCTAAATCAATATTTTATCTTACCATTGGATAGTATATTGTCTTAGCTTTCGAATGATATAAAGTTTGCCTCAAACGGACACCCAAGTAAAAAGTTATGAATTTTCTAAAATATTATTTTTCAGAAAGCTTCAGTGGTAATGGGTAGACACCCAGAGGGTAACTGGTTACTTTGTGAAAAATTCACCTAGAATGCCTATTTTTAACATGGTAATCGGTTAACGCTCAGTGGGTAACCAGTTACTGTTGTACCAGAAGCTGAAAAACACGTTTTCCTTGATACAAAACTCATCCAAACTCAATCAAAACATATCCAAACATAACAACAAGTATTATCGGTTAATCCCACTCATAACCCGACTATTCTACGCCATTTGTTTCACATTTTAAACTTTAGAAATTTTGATTTCACGATTTAATCATTTCTAACCTAAAACTCTAGAATTCCAAAACTCTAAACAAAAGTTTCTATCTATAACCCACCTCTAACCAATGAAGAGGAGTTTGATGAAGATGATGAAGATTTAATGATGATCCAAGGATTTTCCTTCCACTTCTTGCTTGTTCTTATTTTTCCTCTTCTCTTTCTCTTTCTCTCCTTCTCATAACTTGTTTCTATACTTGGAAAGTGAGGAAAAGGAAAAGGAAAAGGAAACATATACTATCAATTAGTTAGTAAGATTAACTAATGGGTCTAAAATTGAGGGTATCCAAAAATGTCACTAACTCGACAGTATCACTAATCCGGAAACCAACGAAGGCATCCCCTATTAGCATCCTCTCCTATGTCTAAGAGTCGACTCGAGTCATAGATCCTTGTAATTTACTTGACACACAAAATGGATTTGGATCCTAGGCCTGTTAACCTAGAATCGTCATTTCCCATGGCCTGTTAACCATATCAAGTCTCTACCCGCAGGTTCCATTCGTACTAAATGCGAGAATCAAACCTGCCAAGTAATTATGCATACATTTCAGAGGAACCCCGGGTTCATGAAACAACATCTTAGGGAAACGGTTTCAATTACGTGATTTTAACACAAACATGATTGCTTATACCAATCACAAGGCCACATTTTCCTTCACACAAAAACACACCCAATTAGTTGACACACATGTCCCATGTATTTTTTACCTCACCACTAGAACCTTACTCGACTAAGATACACATCTATGTATTGAACGTCTAAATATCTCCGTCTAGTTTTCTATCAAATTCCTAGTCACAAACTAGGTTTTACTATTGATATGCGGTAAGGTTTCCTCAATCTACTTAACTTCTCGATGTTTTTAATTATATAATCCTCTATTACATAATCTATCATTTCCAATTAATTATCACAATTAAATTAATCCTACAATATGAACATCACTTATTCTTCCATTTGATCTTCATGATTAAATATAATTCACAAATCGATTAAATCTCATAAATAAATTAATCTAAAAAATTAATTAGTTTCACATCTAAATAAATATTTTATCTCACCATTTAATAGTACGTTGTCGTAGCTTTCCAATGATATATTGTTTGCCTCAAACGGGCACCCGAGTAAAAAGTTATGAATTTTCTAAAATATTATTTTTCAGAAAGCTTCAGTGGTAACCGAGTAACACCTAGAGGATAACCGGTTACTTAGTGTAAAATTTGCCAGAATGCCTATTTTTAACATGGTAACCGGTTAACACCCATTGGGTAACCGGTTACTGCTGTACCAGAAGCTGAAAAACACGTTTTTCTTGATACAAAACTCATCCAAACTCAATCAAAACATATCCAAACATAGCAACAAGTATTATCGGTTAATCCCACTTATAGCCCGACTATTCTACGCCATTTGTTTCACATTTTAACCGTTAGAAATTTCGATTTCATGATTTAATCATTTCTAACCTAAAACTCTAGAATTCCAAAACTCTAAACAAAATTTTCTATCTAGAACCCACCTCTAACCAATGAAGAGGAGTTTGATGTAGATGATGAAAATTGAATGATGATCCAAGGGTTTTCCTTTCACTTCTTGCTTGTTCTTCTTTTTCCTCTTATCTTGCTCTTTCTCGCCTTCTCATAACTTGTTTATATACTTGGAAAGTGAGGAAAAGATAAAGGAAAAGGAAACATATACTATCAATTAGTTAGTAAGACTAACTAATGGGTCAAAAACTGAGGGTATCCAAAAATATCTCTGATTTATTTAATTTAATAAAACTTCAGGGTCGAATAATATTAATCAATTTAATCTGAGTCCAATAGTTGCTCTAATTATCTGAATAGATAACTTTTAGAGCACAACGAAACCCAATTGAGTTTACTTAATATTATCTAGAGCTCTTAATTAAATACGTCTATTACATCCTCCCCTCCTTAAATTGAAATTCGTCCTCGAATTTCCTTTAATCAATAATAACAACAACTTGTAACACTGTCTTAGATCCATACTTATCCTTACTTCTGCTACATACCCTGGCATATTCAAATTCCAACTTGACTTCGCGGTTCAAAGTCCATTTTCGTAACTAATCAAACTTTACGTCCTTACTCACATGTTTGTTCCAATATTGAGTTAACTTCTAACTTACCTTTTCGTAATTCATCTGTCGTTCCATACCGAAATACTTAGTCACATCTTACTTTCGGAAAACACATATCATTCTAAAATCTTTCATTGAGTTATAAAACAAAACTATAACATTTAATCTTGATTCGGGATAACAACCACTCATCAAACCTCTAGAAGGTATTTTAGTGAATTCTTATCCTCAGGAAATTATCGATAATTACTCTTATTCAAATCCTTCAATCACTAAAACCACTTCAAAATTCGTCAAACGATCTCTTTACCAATCCCACTTGGCCTGATTCCATACACTGTAACCATTTACATCCGGAACTTTATCATTTCCGTATCATACTTAAAAATAACACACTTAGAACAAAATCTTCTTACTCCAAACCTTACAATCAATCTTCTTCTGATTCTTAATAATCCGACTGAACTCTTTCATTTGTCTCCTTCCACTATGAATTCAAAATCTAACAATGGTAAGTCACAAATTCTTAAGTAATACAAGGTACAAGAAACTTGTCCATTGGAGAACACACTTTGCGAAGAGCAGTTTGCGAAGAACACACTTATTCATTGGAGTTCCCTCTAACCAACAGTACAAGAAACTTGCTGTCACCCAAGGGTAGAAACGTTCCTTTTGCCAAACACACAATATTAACATCAGTCCAAAACTTTCTAACGATAGAGGTACATAGGTTATACTGTTGCAATCATGACTGATACAATTTTCAAATTAATTTTAAACTAAAAACAATTTATCTAATTATATACATATAATTTCGACACCATGAAAGGGCCCTAGCAGTTGATGGATTTGTCAAGCTTTGTTCCTTACACATCATCATTTACCTGACATGGCAGTTTCTCAGCATTTCTCATACTTTAAATGGGTGATGTATGTGGCTTCGAAGGTTTTTGACAAGATTATATCACTTTTTCTTCCAAACATGTCCAGAATATTGGATCACTCTTTCTTCCAAACATGTCCAGAATCTTGAGAAGGTTTGTGATGATTTGGTTCTTGTTATGGCGAAAGGCCGTCTGTCGAAAGGGGGTGGGTTTGCCCTTTAGGAAGTTCTTCACATCACTACTGGGAAATCCTCTTGTATTTTCGACAAGAGATATGAAGACAAGGATTCGACGAGGAAGACGTGGGGACTATTTGAATTTCAAATGAATTCAACATGGCAAGGAGATGCATCGTTTCGTCAGTTCAAAGGGCAGTTTCTATGAATAATGGTTTTTCGCCGGATAGTAGATACGTGGAGGATTCTTAGGGATTAGTAACATGCAAAATGACAAGTGGCGTAGTCTTAGGATTTGACCGTTATTCGACGGTTATTTTATTTGTATATAAATAGGATAGTTTGCTTTGTGTAAAAGTGTGTGAAATTATGTACAACATTTATGTGAAGATTACTTTAATACTCGTGTGTAAGAGAAAGGAGAATTATCTGGAAAATGTAGGTGTAAACACCATTCAATTTTCAGTTATAAAGATTAGATTTATCATTCATTCCTTGTTCAAGTTTATGTTTTCATTTACTTTCAAGCAATCTATTTTCCAGTCATTTACTTCTAAGTCAATTTATATTTCAACAAACCTTTAGTGCAAACTTTAAGTTTCTTTGTTAGTTTCATTATATAAACATTTCCATATTGCAATATCAATAAGAACAATCTTGTTGAGTAATCGTTCGACAGAACGTATAAAAATCAATAAAACTCATACATTAAGAACCTATCCTTAAAATTTAGCACATGTGTCCTAGGACTTGTGTGGTTGGTCCTACAAGTAACCTTTTTCCAAGGAATTGGTAAACCAGAGGTTGTTTGCCAAAAACACCAGCAAACAAATTGGCACGCCCAGTGGGACAGTGCTAAATAATAAAAAGGATTCTCAATCCAAAAGAGTTTAGTACGTTGTATGATTTTACGAAGTGGTAAATTAGTTGTGACTGACGTAGAAAGACCTAGGCGAACTAGAGTAAGGAAAATGGCTATCCCACCACCAGTAAATACTGACGAAATTCTAGTTTCCAATGTTACTCCTTCGACAGGAGGGAATGTGGAAACACTCCATGTTTCAGAAGGAGGAAATCCCTCATCATTTGGATCGATACCAGGGGTGTCGTTGTCTCAAAGAGGACCTAGTTCCTCCAACATAGGGCATTTGATACCTATGATTACCCTTCCCCCTGGGGGAAATAACTTTAGGCCCTATCAAACAAATATTTCCACACCTATGTTTGGAAGAGAACAACCTTATGGAATGCCAACTTCAGTGATGGCTAGTTTGCATAACGCAACACCTTTGTATTCTGATACCGTGGCCCACATGTCTTCGCCATTACAAGGGTCAGGTTATGGTGGGAACGTTAGTTGACCAAACCAACCCCCACCAGAATTCCACATGCTAGCGATTACAACTAATTCTGCACAGGAAATACGTCAACAAATGGACGGATGTAATCATGAAATGGTCCATAGGTTGACTCAATAAATGGGGGAAATGTTTAACCCTTTAATACAAAGCACTACTCAAACGAATCAGATATTGGCAACACAAATGGTGCGTATTGCTGAATTCTTTGGAGTCCCCCAAATTCGACAGAGAGAACTTGTGGTTCAGAATCCAATAATTAATGTCGAAGAAGAACCAACAATAAATCAAAGACCTTTAAACAACCCCCAGGCAAATCTAAGGATCCAAGAAGAGATTTTAGAACACCCTCGTGTCGAAGTCCCTATCCAACAGGAGCCTAGGAGGTTGTTAGTACAGAGAGGTCAAGACGCTGATGACATTTTACAATGAAGAATGCAGTACAATAACCCACCTGTCGAAAATAATTTGGCAGTCATGGTCGAGAGAATAATGGCGCAGAATGGAGCAAACATGGGATTCCATAGGCCCAGTTACGCTTCCCCACTCTCTGAATATGTTCTACAACAAGAACTACCCCCAAGGTAGAAAATCCCCAAATTTACAAAATTTTCAGGGGATACTAGTGAATCCACCATAGAACATATAGTGCGTTACTTGATTGAAGCAGGCGAAATAGCACGTAATGAAAATCTAAAGATGAAATACTTCCCAAGCTCTTTAACAAGGAACGCATTTACTTGGTTTACATCCCTACCAGCAGGTTCCATACATACATGGACTCAGTTGGAAAGATTATTCCATGAACAATTCTACATGGGACAAACTAAGATAAGTATGAAAGAATTGGCAAGCTTCAAAAGAAAATTCTCAGAGCCTATAGATGACTACCTTAATAGGTTCATATTTCTAAAAGCAAGATGTTTCACGCAAGTGCCGGAACAAGAACTGGTTGAAATGGCTGCAGGAGGTCTAGACTATTCCATAAGGAAGAAACTAGATACTCAATACTTAAAATATATGGCACAATTAGCAGATAGGGTAAGGCAGATCGAAAGGCTAAAAGTTGAGAAGTTTAGGGCCAACAAAGGTAAAAAAGAAAGGGTGGCTTATGTAGGAATGTGCCAAGAAGAGGACTGTGATGAGGACGAAACAGTCATTTTTGACGATCAAGAAATTGACCTGGTAGAATTAAAGCAAGGTCTACCATATTCTTGCAAAATGTTAACTCCGTCGAATGGAAAGAATCCTGTCGAACCGGAGAAGAACAATAAATTCCCTAAAAGAACATATACGTTTGACGTCACCAAATGTGACGAAATCTTTGATTTGTTGGTAAATGATGGTCAATTAATAAAACCTCCAGGTGTTAAAGAACCCCCTATTGACCAACAGAAAAAGAGAGGTTTATGTAAGTACCATAATTTATTAGGTCATAAAACTTTTCAATGTTTTCTTTTCAGGGATCTAGTGCAAAATGCAATCCAGGATGAGAGGCTGAGGTTTGGAGACAAACCAAAACAACAAATGAGGATTGACACCAATCCTATGCAGATCCTGGAGGCCAATTATGTTGAACCATTCGACATGAATATGGTCAAAATAAAGAAAATGTCTGATGATAGCTTCGAGATGATTGGAACCACTGAGGGGTTCAACACCTACGTTAACATGGTGGGGATCAATGAAGATCTCCCAGTCTAGCCCAACATGGAAGAAGTATCTGAAGACGAATTAACCATGCCTGTACTAATCAAGGTTACTGAAGACCTTGAGGTAAAGAAGGACGTCAAGACCACTGAAGGTTTCGACGTTCCAAAATAGGCTGAGACTACTGAGGGTCTCAACAAGGCCATTAACGTGGAAATTACTGAAGATTTCAATAACCAGAGCAAAGTTGAGGCCACTGAGGGTTTCGACCATCAAGACAAAACCAGGGTTACTAAAAGCTCTGAGGGCATGAAGAAGGAAGCTACTGAGGGTTTCGACAAAAGAAACAACACCTTAGCTAAAGAAGGAATAATATGGGACACTTTGGGAGAGCCTAGCAGAAAGTTTGACTATCTGGTGAAATACACCGCTCCTGCCAGCGCCCAGGTTGACATCAACAAAATCCAGCCAACAGGTTGGGGAGACATTTTTGAGAACACTGAGAAAGGATCAGATCTTTCCCTCAACATTGAGAAGGAGGCTCATGAAGGCCTCAACAACAAAGACAACATTGCTGAAGATGTTGCTCCTAACCAAATAGAAGAAGAGGAGGTCAAGCACCTCACCAATGTTGTTGAAACTGCAAACGAGGGCACTGCGGAAGTCAGGGTGGAAACTGTCGAAGAAATCCTCATTGAAAAGATGGATAAGCTGAGCATTGCTGGAGGAAAGAAAATAGACATCAATATGGTAGAAGCCTCTCAAAAGAATAAAGAAAAAGAGGAATGTCGTCAAGAGGAATACCAAAGGACAGTTTACCCAAAAGAAGATGAGAACTTGGCAGAATTTATCCAAAGGTGCCAAAAGAAAAAGACTGAAGTAATTCTATGCCCAAGATGCAGCGCCGTATTCGACAGAAAAGCAGCAGCAAAATTTGGAGGCTGTGGAGAAGACTAAAGTAAGAGGAAACTAGGGACCAAGACCAGCAGTCGAAATATGTAGGTGTGATCCAAGAAAAGGACAGTACCATTTTCAGAACATTGGGGGCAGATACCACAACACTTACAAACCATTTGGCAAGGTACCTGAAGATAGATGGGTGCAACCCATTAGAGATGCCCAAGGACCAAGAAGATGGAAGAATTTCGAAGTCCAGAGAGGTTCTTCAGTCGAAGTAAAGAAAGAAACTGGAAAATAGAAGTCAAGACCATACCCCTCAGAGAACTATAAAGGAAAAAGTCCCATGTCGAAGTCTCAATGGAGGAGGTTCCAGAGGCAGAAAAGGGCTGAGAGAGACGCAACAGAAGGACTCAATGTTAAGAAGAAAAATACTGGCGAAGATAAGGCAGAGTCCAGCAGAAACATTCAGGCAGAGAAAGATTAAGCTCTCAAAAGGAACAACACCAGCATCATGTTGTAGTTGTCAAAGCCCACTAACACAATATCAGAAGGTGACGAAGCAACTGACAATTTTGAGTCTGACGAAGAAGGGTCATTCGACGTAATATGCAATGTGGTTTCAGTCCTTCCTAGAGACTATGAGAGAATAATGGAAATCGAAGATGAAGAAAATATGATAGATAGTACTGTGGGACCAAGGCCTGTGTATTATTACATCATGAACAATGGTTTTGTCGAAGAACAAAATGCTTCCTTTGAGAAGCCAGACGAATCTATGAGAGGGCATTTGAAACCTTTATTCATAAAAGGAAAGGTCGAAGACACAAGCGTCAACAAAATACTAGTGGATGGGGGAGCTGTGGTGAACTTAATGCCCCATTACATGCTAAAAAAGATTGGAAAAGATGACTTTGATGCGAAACCACACAACATGGTTCTATCGAACTATGAAGGGAAAATGGGCTCAACTATGGGCGTTATTCAAGTGGATTTGACAGTTGGCACTATCACCAGGCCAACAATGTTTATAGTCATAGCTTCCAGGGCCAACTACAATCTATTGTTGGGAAGAGAGTGGATCCATGGAGTGGGAGTTGTACCTTCGTCCATGCATCAGCGTATAGTCATCTGGCGCCCATATGGTATCGTCGAAAACATCGAAGCAGACCAAAGCTACTTCATGACTGAAGTGAACAACGTAAACAGTCGAAGCTTCGACAGAAACTTGGCTCACATAGCTCCTTGCAATCCAGTTGAGTTTGATCTGAAAGCATCAGACAATGCCTATTGCTCCATGTACCTACATCCAACACATGGGTTTCAATGGGACAAAGAAGTAATTGGTGAACCAAGTCATGTATGGGGAACCTATAACATAGAGCCCGTTGGCTGGGGTAGCGAGTTCGACGATGATGATGAGTGAAACATCAGAATTGAGTAAACGGATGGCCTATATGGCCGAAAATAAACTATAAGCGGCTCTAGAAGCCGAAATAAAATATATGGTTGTTGAAGCCAATGAAGAAGATTTAGGCCCACCATGCCCTCCCCATGGCATTGATGGAGAAGATAAAGACAACATTATAGACAAATGGCAAGATCAAAAGCTTGATGCCATTTATGATGACGAACCTTTGGGGTTCGAAAAAGATCCAGTATCAACTAGCTTGAAGATGGTGGCACGGGACCCTTTGGAGGAGATCAATCTAGGACTGGGAGCAGAAAGAAGACCAACCTATATAAGTTCTAACATGGACCCCCAGTTCAGAGTCGAATTAGTCCAGTTGCTGGAAGAGTTCAATGACTGCTTCGCATGAGACTATGACGAAATGCCTGGCCTTGATAGAAGTTTGGTCGAACTAAAACTTCCTATCATGGAAGGGAAGAAGCCTGTAAAGCAGACTCCAAGGAGATTCGCACCAGAAGTCCTGTTGAAAATAAAAGAAGAGGTCGAAAGAATTCTCAGATGCAAATTCATTCGCCCAACCAGGTATGTCGAATGGATTGCAAATATTGTACCTGTCATAAAGAAAAATGGCACATTGAGGGTGTGTATTGATTTTCAAGACCTAAATTCATCCACCCCCAAGGATGAATATCCTATGCTAGTGTCAGAAATGCTAGTAGACTCTGCAGCAGGCCATAAGTACCTGAGCATGCTAGATGGATACTCTGGCTACAACCAAATCTTCATTGCAGAAGAAGATGTTGCCAAAATAGCCTTTCGTTGTCCTGGAGCAATAGGGACCTACGAATGGGTAGTTATGCCCTTTAGTTTAAAAAATGCTAGGGCTATGTACCAAAGGGCCATGAATTCTATTTTTCATGATTTCATTGAAACATTCATGCAAGTATATATTGATGATATTGTGATAAAGTCTGTTTCAGGATAACATCATTTAGACCATCTTCAACAATCCTTTGAAAGGATGAGAAAATTTGGTTTAAAGATGAATCCCCTCAAATGTGTGTTTGGTGTGCAGGCTGGAGATTTCCTAGGTTTTATGGTCCACAAAAAGGGAATCGAAATAAACGGCAACAAAGCTAAAGCAATAATGGAGGCGAAAGCACCATCAACAAAGAAAGGATTGCAATCACTGCTAGGAAAAATTAATTTTCTGAGAAGATTCATTTCAAACCTCAACGGGAAGACGCAAGCTTTCACTCCTCTGCTTTGACTCAAAAAAGAAGACTTCACATGGGGGCAAGAGCAGGAAAATGCTTTCGACAGGATAAAAGGATACCTAGCCAGTCCTCTAGTCTTGATGCCACCTAGTGGGAAAAGAAGCATGAGGTTGTACATATCAGCATCCGACAAGACCTTAGGAAGTATGTTGTGTCAAGAGGATGAAAATGGCGTCGAAAGAGCCATTTACTATCTCAGCAGAGTCTTAAACAACGTTGAAACTAGATATAGTGTAATACAAAGATTATGTTTGTGTGTATATTTTTCTTGTACTAAATTGAAGCATTATATAAAACCAGTTGATGTATTTGTATCATCTTATTTCGACATAGTAAAACATATGTTGTCTAAACCTATTTTACAAAGTCGAATTGGGAAGTGGGCTCTAGCATTAACTGAATATTCCTTGAAATACCTGCCTTTGAAAGCTGTAAAAGGACAAGTGGTGGCTGACTTTATAGCTGACCACTCCATAGATGAAAATGAAATAAAATACGTCGAATTACAGCCATGGAGGCTATATTTTGATGGTTCCAGCCACAAAAATGGTGTAGGTATTGGAATATTGATTATTTCTCCTAATAAAATTCCAACAAAACTCAAGTATAGGGTCGAAAAACCTTGTTCAAACAATGAAGCCGAATATGAAGCTTTAATTGTTGGACTTGAAGTGTTGTTGGAATTGGGGGCATTAAGAGTCAAAATAATGGGCGACTCAGAACTAGTAATAAAACAATTGACCAAAGAATATAAATGTGTCAAAGAAAATCTGATTATGTACTTCGTTATAGCTAATAGACTCCTCAAACAATTCGACACGATGGTTTTCAAACATATCCCTAGAATAAAAAATCAAGAAGCCAATGACTTGGCTCAAATCGCATCAGGTTACAAAGTGTTGAAAGAAAAAATAGAGACTGCTATTGAAGTAAGGGGAAAAGTTGTGTCGACCAAATTATCCCCATCCGATTTAGAAACAATAAAACTTGGTTATGGGGATGATGAAAACTTTGAAATCTTTAACATAGATAAATCAGAGAAAGAAGATTGGAGAAAACCCATCAAAGAGTATCTCCAAGACCCAAACCAAAAGGTGGAGAGAAAAGTAAGATACAGAGCTTTAAGGTATGTACTCTTTAGAAACGAACTATTCAAAAAGACTGCAGAGGGAATTTTGCTAAGATGTTTAGGCGAAGAAGAAGCCTACATAGCTTTGTCAAATGTACATAGTGGTACATGTGGTGCGCACCAGGCAGGGAATAAGATGAAATGGTTGTTATTTAGACAAGGTTTGTATTGGCCAACCATGTTAAAAGATTGTGTCGAATTCGCAAAAGGTTGCCAAGAGTGTCAACTCCATGCAGGCATACCACATGTCCCTGCAAGCGAATTACATTCAATCATAAAACCCTGGCCATTCAGAGGTTGGGCCTTAGATTTAATTGGAGAAATTCGACCAGCTTCATCGAAAGGACAAAAATACATCTTAGTAGGAGTTGATTACTTTACTAAATGGATTGAAGCCATACCATTGGTGAATGTGGATCAGGAAGCAGTCATAGAATTCATCCAAAAATATATAATTTATAGATTTGGAATACCAGAAACAATAACCACTGATCAAGGGTCTGTGTTTACTGGTAGAATCATGCAAGCTTTTGCAAAAGAAACAAGGTTTAAGTTATTAACCTCTACACCTTATTATGTCCAGGAAAATGGACAAGTCGAAGCAGCAAACAAAGTAATAATAAATTTGATCAAAAAGCACGTAGGTAAAAAGCCTAGAAATTGGCATAAAACCTTGGATTAGATTTTATGGGCTTGTCGAACGTCACCCAAAGAGGCCACTAACTCTACCATTTAAATTGACATATGGACATGATGCAGTACTTCCAGTCAAAATCTATTTGCAGTTCATACGTGTTCAAAGGAATCATGAGATTCCTTCAGAAATATATTGGAGCATGATGATGGACGAATTAGTGGACTTAGAGGAAGAAAGGTTACGCGCGTTAGACTTGATAAGGAGACAGAAAGAAAGAGTTGAAAAGTCTTACAATAAAAAAGTAAAGTTTAAAGTCCTTTGTGTGGCCGATTTAGTTTGGAAGGTAATACTTCCAATGGATTGAAAAGATAGATTAATGGGCAAATGGTCCCCCAAGTGGGAAGGGCCTTTTAAAATTTTAAGTGTTTTTTCGAATGACGCTTATGAAATCGAAGAAATAGGCAAAGACGAAAGAATATTTAAAATAAATGGCAAATACTTGAAAAAATACACACCAATTCTGCAAGAAGTAAAGATAAAAGTAGTATAATTGTATTAATTATGTTGCCAAATAAGCAATGAAGTCATTACAAAAGAGGCCTTCTAGGGTTGCGAAATGAAAAGAAAATACATAAACCTAGTTTTCTATTACAAAAGTTTTGACTCTAAAGGAAATACTCATTGAGCTCTATGAATTTCCTTTTTTGAACTGAGTTTCGACAATTACACAGACTTTTGCTATAAGACATCTCGTCGATCTCTTTGCCCAATTGTTGAGCTCTGTCTGCACGATGAAGCCCTACTTTGATCTCCTCTTCGACTTCATCCTTCTTAGGTTGTTGAAGATCAACCTTACGCTTCTGTTCTTGAGCAATCTTGGCTTCAAATTGGGCTATCTGTTCCTTGAAATTTTGGATGTTCTTATCACATTCAGCTACTTCTTGCGAATAAGCATCAGAAAGTTTCGACAATTATGAAACCTTCTCAGTTGAAGCTGCCACAACATCCCACTCAGCAGCTTGGGTCTCTCTCTTGTTGAAGATCATCTGGATAAATGCCTTTCGACGACCAAGATCTCCAGCTACCACATCAATTATTTGAGAGAGATCCATGACTAGACGAGTCTCATCAGCACTAGCCTCCAAGACATTGACTTGTTAAAGAAGCGCTTTCAGTTCAGATTGCTGGCTAGGATCTTCCTCCAAAATTTGGAATAAATCGAAACCAAGAACTTTGGTTTTGACTTCAGCCATGATGGAACTAAGAGTCTTGACCTCATAGGTGGCTCCAGAGTTAGTCGAACTGCTGGAAGAATCTTGAAAGTTATAGCGGTTGTTAAGCATGGTCCTCAAGTATTCCAAAGGCTTCCTCGTCTTCAGGTTTTCAAGCTCCTCGCGCGAGAAGATAGTCGAACTAGAAGATGGAGGGTTATTTGGTGTTGGGTTGAGAGTAACATAAGCGCTAGGCCCAGCCTCCCCTTTCGACTGACCTTTGCCTACATTGCTCTTGGCATCAGGGTTCTCTTCACCAGCATCTTGGGGATTTGGTTGCACTTCCCTTTCTTCAACGTTGGGCTTGACATCAACCTTTTTGCCTTTGTCGTCTTTAGGAAGACTTTATTTGTTGGCATTAGACTTTGGCTGGTCAAGAAAATTGTCGGCGGAGCCTTCCTCCATGTTGATGTCGAACTCAACCTCAGTTTGGGGTTCCAGCATACCACTCTTGGGTGTATTTTCTTCCTGGACTTTTTCGATTCCACCAAGAGGAGAGTCTTGTAGATTGATGGGATGTTCCTCGGTAGGGATTTGAACCTGAAACAAAACAAACGTTTAAATAAAAAATGAAGAGTATACAAAGGTCAAAGTAATAATTTGTCGAAGGTGAATTACTTGAGGGATTATAGTGTGGAAGCTAGAATTTCCACTCTCTGCATCTTGTGCAAGCTTTTTTACTAGGCTTGCAGGGGGAGTCTTCCTCGACGTCACCAACGATCTTTGGGAGGCAATCGTCTTTATTTTTGTAGACTTCTTCCTCTTCAAGGGTTCTGCGTCTGGAGATTAGTCACCTGAATCCTCAGAAGACACCTTCACTTCCTCTATTTTTCTCTTTTGAGGAGTAGATGGCTTTCGACTCATCTAAAAATCAAAGAAAGTTCAGTAAACGAAATAGTTGTATAACTAAGATATTCTATTTGACAAAAGGATATAAAAGAACCTTTTTGGTGGAGGTAGACTTTTTAGTGGTCTTGATGGGTTTGTCTTTGACAACGCTCTTCTTACCAGTAATCTTAGCAGCTGAAAAGAGAGAGAAGTTAGAAAACAAGAAACTAAAACAATAGATATTGAATACAAAGGTGAAGTCGAAATCTTGGTTGCACCTTCAAGAATGGTAGATTCCACGCGAACGTGTTCTATTCCAATATGAAGGTGCCCTGTGTAAACACCCCAAATTTTCCCTCACTAATTTCACACCATGGCTTGTGATCTTTCATCTTTGCATAAGTTTAAGCATATCATCTCATATTGCATATTTGCTTCATTGCATTAGTTCAAGTTCATCCGCATCTAGGGTTTGTGATCTGAGCAATCCAAGGATCCATCTGAGCCACTCCAAAGGTCTTCAATAATTCCAAGAGGGTCCATGTGTGTTCTATCATCACATTATATCCCTCAAAGATCAAGGAAGTCAAGAAATCACAAGGACTTGGAAAGCATGGAAGCAGAGCTAGGGTTTCACTGCACATATGACCTGAAATTAGGGTTTTGGTTTCAGAGGCCATAACTCCAAATTTTTTGGTCATTATTGTTTCTAATGGTCTCAATATTTTGTAAGGATCATGTATACCAAGTTTTATGAAGAAATTCATTGTGAAAGTCATTTGTTCACTGGGTAACTTCTTGAGCAAGTCAGAGCAAAATCAGGGCATCTGAGGCCCCCAACAATGGAACCAAAGTGGATTTTTCATCAAATTGAAGTTATATGATCTTTATTTGATCATTGAAGTGCTTGGAAGTTCACAAAATTGAAGAAAAGTGAGCTAAACCAAAAGTTGCCAAAAATGGAAATGACTTGTAATGGAAACTTTCTATTTTGGGAAAGTATTTCAACCTCCTCTTTCTCAACCAAAAATGCTTCAAATGAAAAATTGTTGGTCATGAAAGTTGTAGATTGGATCATTCCCTTTTCAAAAAGTACAAGAACAAGTTCTAATTCATTATGGAACTCAAGTTATGATCTTTCAAAGTTGGCAAAAATCCTATAATTTTCAAGAATACACCAAAGAGGGATTTTTGCAAAACCACTTGCCAAGCCATTATGTGACCTCTAATACACTTCTATGCATCATACCAACATAGTACATTGCCTAAAAATCAGAATTGCCCAAAGAACCATCTCATTTCATGCATTGCCCATCAAGAAATCACAAAGGGGCCAAACTTCATGAAAATTGCAAAATGATACACAACCATGCTCCACTTGCTGAATCACCACAAAACCAATTCCATGGCTCTCCTTGATCTCTTCTGAGCCAGGACAAGCCAAAAGCCAGCTGCAAAACCAGCCAATACCTCAAGTACAAGTCATGTTGACATTTTGGCAACTTGCCCATACCAATCACCACAATCCACAACAACTCTTCTGACCTATCAAACATTGTTATGTGGATCAAATGCAAGCCATAACACAACACAAGCCAGCCTGAATGCTCAGAATCACTAAGCTCTCAAAAATCACCCCATTTGCAAAAGCTTTCGAAACACTCTGCTCACACACTTAAACTCCAAACTTTTTTCATCAATCAACTCAGCAACACAAGAGGATCATTTCCCACCCCTCATTGCAGCCTGAAACCACCCAAAACCAAAATACGATTTCTGGCCAGTTGAAGTGCAATCACACAAACCAACCATTATAAACTCCTTCCAAACATCAAAGCTTCATCAGGAGGTCAAGAGGAGTGGTTTTGCACAAGAGAGGAGGTCCCAAAGCTCCAAACTGAGAAAGCTCAAGCTCAGGTAACCTCTCCAAACTTTTTTCCAGAAATGTAATTTTAAGTTCTTAGATTGTTCTTTATGCTTTGCTGATCATCATGATATGTTTACTTTTGAAAATGGTTGCGAAATGAGCATGTACTGACTGTCTGAAAGTTTCACCATTTTTATGTTCTTCTTCGAATCTTGAGTTTCAGCCATGAAAAATTAATTTTGAGGGTGGATTCTTGTTTAGGGAGAGGAGAAGAGTTGATCTGGAGCTTTAGAGCTCCAGAAATGGCCTAGGGAAGAAGTTGGGTTGAAGGTCTCACCGGAGAAGACGACCGGAAGTCTTCTCCGGCCACCTGAAAAAGATTAGGGTTAATGACGTGTTTAGGGCTAAGTTTGAATTTGGGCCGTTGGATGGTGATTAGGGTTAGGCAGTGGATGGTCCAGATAAGATCATTAAGTTTAAATCAGGATTAATTAATTAATTAATTAGGATTTAATAAGTTTGAATTCTGGCCGTTGAGATGCGCGCGTGGTCTTCCCTCCAACCCCAGCTTTGAATCTGATCCCTTGGATTAGCTGACTTTTGTTTTAATTCATTTTTATTTCTTTTTTTATCATTTGTTTTGCATAATTTATTTAAAATACTTAGAAAATTTCAAAAATATTTTCCTTCTGCATTTTTAATTCAAATATTTTTCTTCATCCAAAAACATTTTTATTTTTATTTTTTGCATTAAAAAACCATTTTAAAAATATTTAAATGTTTATTTTAATTAATTAACGGAAATTAATTAATTAAAATACCATTTAAGTTTCTAAAAATTCCAAAAAAATTCACATTGCATCTTAGGACATTTAGAAACATTGTCAAACCATTCATTCAAAATTCTTTTTGGTTTTGATTCAACTTTGACATTTTTTCTTGAACTTAGGGTTCATAAAAATCCCATTTTTGAACCCTAACTTCAAGAATTCTTTTCTGCCTAACCATGAAGGGTTTGACATTGGTTCTTTTTGCATTGATCTTCATATGACATGTAGTATCTAGCATATTTTTTTTCATAAATTTATCTTGCATTTTCCATTTGATTTGCATTTTCCCTCTTAAGGTACCCTAAAACCCTAGATAACTTAGAAAATTTACAACTTTCTTTAGGTTAAGAGTTAGAACTTCTCCTTTGGGGTGTGATATCATATGGGGTTAGGGTTCATTTGAGTTCATTTGAAATTTTTTATCTTGTGATTTGCTTCTGTTTTTGACTTATGCATCTCATGTTGCCTTAAAACCCTAATTTCTCATGTTCATTTGCATTCATCTTGCATATGCTTCCATACATGAACTTGCCATGACATTTCATGCATTCACATGTCATCTTAGACATCTTAAGACATATTAGAATCATGTTTGATCATTTCTTCATTCATTTGCCATGATGTTCATTCATTTCATTCCATGAACTTTCAAACTTCAAAGCATGCATCCTTTGCATTCCATCTCTGGTATGAACATTCATAACACTTGACATGTCTTTGCATCATCTCATAGCATCATTTGCATCATGTTTATGCTTCTGGTTTTGGTTTGAATCTTTGCATACATTTCATTTTCATTTCATTCCTTTCCTTTATGCTAACCATTTCAGGTGGTAAGTAACTTGAGAAGTGAATTTGCCTTCACTTCTCACTTCTCTTCTCATTCTTCTTATGCATCATTGTTGCATTTCTCTTTGCTTTGGAGTGAGCTTTCTCATTCATGTTCTTTATTCACTTTCTTTCTCCAAGTTACTTATCTTCTTGAATGAAGTAAGTAACTTGTTTCTTCTGCTTCTCTTCCTTTCATCTGCTTCTTCCATTGGTGGCTTCTCTGAAGATCTCTTGCAAGCCTTACAAACCATAGGAACTTCCAAGCATGACAATTATTAGGGTTGTGATTAGTCCCCCTTTAGTTTTCACCTTTGAGTTTTCTTTGTGTATCTCTTCTCATCTCATAATCAGAGACTAAACCTTTAAGGTTTTAAGACTTTGTGATTAGGGTTATGCCTGCATCCTTCTCTTAGGATGGAGTGTATAACTTTAATCCTAAGTGTTAAACCCTTAATTTGTTTAAACCTCTTAATCAATCCATCTTAATAATCACTAATACAATAACTTGTAACTTGGGCCTTGCATTAGGGTTCTAATTCTTCCTTTATTGGTTAAGAAGGACTAACCCTAGTGTTAATGGACAAATCCCCCTCAAGTTGTCTTATAAATCATAAAACTCACTTCTTAATCTCACCATTAATTAAAATCCAATTTAATAAAGGCTTGTTTTGTCATGAGGTTAATCCCTAATCATGGATTAAGTTGAGGTATCTTCCTCAGCTTAAGTGTGCTCATCTATTATCCTTCTATTAGGATGGTGTAATGGGTTCACTAATCCTTGAATATGGCTTAAACTCATTACTTAACACTAAACAAAAACCCAAAAACATCTTAATAATCACAAGTAGGTTAATGATCTTAATCCTAAATCATCATGGTAATTAAGTTGAGATGCTTATCTCATACTTAAAGTATTCTCATTATCCCTAATCAGGGAGGATATAATGAGTTTACCAGCCCTTGATTTAGGCTTTAAGCTCATTAACTTATGACAAACACCAAAAACAAATAAAATACTGAAAACATAAAAACAAACAATAATCGTCTCCTCCGGGATTCTTTTCTCACCTCATTCACTCACAAGCGAGAACTTGCTTCTTCCGTCTAATGCAAGACAGTTAGCACTCGAGCCAGACGAGTCACACACTTGAGCATAGGCAAGCAAGCAGTTCATCAGTCAATTCACCTTTAAGTCTCTTTGAGTCAAACTATGGTGTTCTGACTTCCTCATTGCACGAGAGGATACGTAGGCATAACTTAACAATTATCGAACAAAAGTCTCTGTCTCTCCCCCCTCTTCCAGGATTATTCTTTTAAGCCTCATTCCTGAGCACTTCACTTTCCCTTTCTTGCACTGACACTTGTACATCTTTTTCCAGCTTTTGCACACAGATAGCACAGACACTACCCCCTTTAAACACAATCTTTTAAGCGTGGATCCCGTCGAGTACGACGAACAATCTGGGTGCTAATACCTTCCCAGGTTGTAACCAACCCCCTTTCTCAGTTTCTCTGGTTCGTAACCGTCTTATCCATCTTTTTCTAGGTTTATGCAGCATTACCTTTCCTTCGGGATAAAAATGCCTAGCTGGCGACTCTTTTCATCTTCATTTCATCTTCTCCTCTCGCCGACCGTTCGCATCTGTACCCTATCTGACCGGGTGTCTTTTAGTGGGAGCGACAACTTGGCGACTCTGCTGGGGACCCTTATATTGCAACCAAGGCTTTTGGTTCTTTTTGTGGTTTCCTCCTAGCGCTTGTTTGATTTATGTTTACAGGGGTGTTATGTGCTACTTGTGCTTGCTTATTTGCTTTATTTATTTCTTTCTATACAGCTTTATTTATTGCTTTCCTTTACAGTTTTATGCATTTTCATACTGTCATTATCATTGTGCTAGATCTCTTGTCTGTTTTGGTGGGTGGGGTTTCATTGAGTGATTAAGGTCCTATGCCTGGGACCTGAGTGACACATAGGCTAGAGTGGCTTCATATTCTTTCCCATTCCATTTCGGTCTGGTGCGGGAATATGAAACACGGTTCAGACATGGGTTTTTTCTTGAAAACTCTGTGCTACAGATTTCCTGTAGTACTAGGGCTATCTGGGAAGCCTGCTAAGTCTGGATGACCTTTATATGACCTTCAACATCTGAGGTGAATTAGATGAGGGTCTTTTATGGTTATTGTAAACATTGTACCTCCGGGTTAGAAGTGTTTACACTTCTCATAACTGATCCAAGTCTGAGGATCCTTGTTCTAGAACATTACATATGAGGGGGTTGGGATGTTTACAGGTTTGCAGGAACCCTTGGCTTCATCATACCTTGTTACTAGATTTGTTAAGCTTGTATTATTTGGACAGTTCTTGTGATTACCCTGGACTTATGGCTCTTTATTTGAGTCCCCCCACCTGGTTACCGGATTTCTAAGCATCCATCTGGACTTATGAATATACATGGGCTTTTACCAAGGCAGATAAACAGATCCAGCTCTTGATCACAAACCCTTTGCATATCATTTGCATACATCATCTTTGCATCATTTGACATTTGCTTATTTGTTTTACAGGGTATCCATCATTTCATCTTTGGTTTGGTTTTGACCCCTTCTGCTGCTCAGACTGCTTCAGTTATCTTCTCCAGCACTTTCATCAGTTTGTTAGTGATTCTCCTCCAGCTATCTTCATCAGAGACTCATCTCCAGCTTCTCATTCAGTGACCTTCATCAGCAGTTGCTCTCAGCTTCTTCACCAGCATCCATGGACACTTCAAGAAAGAGCAACATCACTTACCACTTCTTTGAGCCCACCCTGACTGGCATCAGGCAGATCTAGTCCCTCATTACCCCTGATCATGTCCCACTGTTCAGGGAGCATTATGGGGGCATATTGGATATGGTCATGGATTTGGATGCATCTCAGAGGAGCATGAGCCATACTTGCTTGCAGTTCTATGATCCTCCACTCAGATGTTTCACATTTCCTGATTTCCAGATGGGACCTATGCTAGAAGAGTTTTCCTTGTTGTTAGGAGTTCCTATCAGGAGAGGGATTCCTTTCAACCCTGAGATGACTGCTCCCAGAAATGAAGACATAGCCAGGGCATTACATTTGGAGCCTGCCCTCATTGATCAGAACATGACAACCAAGGCTGGGGTTCCAGGCCTCCACCTAGACTTCTTGATTTCCCAGGCTACCCTGCAGGATGCAATAGGAGAATGGAAGGTTGTCTGTGCACTTCTAGCCCTCAGCATATATGGGGTTATCTTGTTTGTAGATGAGCCAAAGTTTGTGAGCAAGAATGCCATTCACCTGTTCTTACTGAGGAACCCAATTCCTACCTTGCTTGGGGACTTCTACTACTCAGTACACCAGAGGAATGAAAAGCACAGAGGAAGACTGGTCAGATGTTGTGCTCCTCTTTATTACTCCTGGCTGCTAAGACACTTGCCAAAATCAGATACCTTCTTGAACCATCATCAGCAGAAGAACTGGGCTAAGAGATTTATTGCCTTGACATCAGAAGACATCAGATGGTGCACTCAGAGCACCAAAGGCAAGTGATAACGAGAAATCTAGCATGAAAAGAAGATCAAGAGACCAATTCTGCTAAAGTCTGCATTTTTGTTGCTCTCACGGTCGTCACAACTGACTCACGATCGTGACACGCTATTTAGAGGTCTCACGATCGTCACAACACTATCACGATCGTGACGCGCTTATTTGAAGAAAACTGACCGTTACATCATGTCACGAACGTGACAAGGAAAGTTTATTTAATTTATTTGAAGATATTTATGAAGACGTGCAACGAGTCTTCAAAGACTCCTACTTTCCCTCAACTGCAGAAAACCCAGTACGCCACTTCTGCTGGATTTTCTCAAAACAGAGTGAAGCCCACGCTGCTACTCATTCAACTGCCAATATCATCTTCTATAAATACCCAAGATGCAAATGAAAAAGGACAGAGTTTATTATTGATTTTTACGCGGAAGCTCTGCCGTTTTTCTTTGAACCCATTTATTTTCCAGCTTTTGTTCTTGCTGTGTTTACCTTTTATTTCCAACCCATTTAATAACAATTTCCAACATTAGGAAATTGTTATTTTCAATTAAATTTCTTTTTAGCCTCAGAATTTGTTATTTTATTTCGATTCCGATTCCGACACTCCGAGCTTACCAATTTGTGGAAGAAGGAGTCTAAGAATTAAATTGTTCAGGTTTTTGTTTTGCAATTTATATTGAATTTATTTATTTATTTATGTTAAGTTTCTATTATTATTATATAATGTATGCTTTAATATTTATTTATTTCATTTTGTATCTGTCTGTTGGTATAATAAAAATGAGTAGCTAAAATTAATTAGTCGGTATGTAATAAACCAAACCAAAACGGTTAAATCGAATCTAAGCTAAAAATAATTAAGAACTTATATTCTGGCTGTGGCTTTTTATAATTAAAATTAAGCTTTTTGTTACGAGAGTAAGAAAAGTGAAATAGGTAAGGTCGAGACCACGAGAGTGTGAGATTTTAACCGGATAGCTAAAGTTAGGCATTTGATTTAAATACAGCGAGAGCGCTTTAAAATGGATTAGACTTATTAAGTTTTCAAAAATTATTTTCTAAACACTTATGGGCTAGCGAGAGCAGGCATAGGGCTTTAGGAGTAAGATCTGAGATAAGACCACGAGAGTGTGATTCGAGGGTTTTTAAACTGGTAATCTCTACAGAATAATTTAAGTGAACCATCTTTATAAGCTTAGGTTAGATTGACCCGCATAGGTTAATATAATTACATACCGACCGCCTTCTCATTATTTCCTTAAACTAAGTTTAATTCCCGTTTTTAATCCTTAAAACCATAATCGTGACAAATATCCGCCTTAGCTAAACTAGCAGACCTTCTAGCACTAGAGTGATTACAAAGTCCCTGTGGGTTCGACATCTTTTTATTACTACTGCGATAGGCTGTGCGCTTGCAGTTCAGATACTGCTAAACATATCACGTCTTCGCCCCATCAAGTTTTTGGCGTCGTTGCCGGGGATTATTTTAGTCACTAGTGCACTATTAGAGTAGCACTGTCTAGACTAAGGTAACAACTTATTTTCCCTAATCTAATTTACCGAGTGTATGCCAAGTACTCGCTCTCAAGGCGAAGATTTGCAACCTCCAGTCCAAGAATTAGAACGCTTCTTACATTTAAGAAGACGAATATTCGAATACCAACGAAAATACAACGTTCCAGATCTTCAAGTTGATCCACCTAAACTAGTTGGAACATCGAAGGACGCAGAGATGGCTGAAGAACCAAATCATCCACTAAAGTATTACGCTATTCCTTCACAAGCTGAGCCGTATTCCAGCATTGCTACGTCGGCTATCGACCGAAACGATTTCGAATTGAAACCTTCGCTGATATTAGCCGTGCAACAGAACCAATTCGCCGGAAATCCTACCGAGGATCCGAACCTTCATCTTTCGATATTTGTGCAGTACGCAGATACTGTAAAAGCTAATGGAGTTACCCAAGAAGCAATTAGATTACGCCTTTTTCCTTTCTCACTTCGAGACAGAGCGAGAGCCTGGCTTCAATCTCTACCCTCGAATTCAGTAACTACGTGGGAGGAACTAAAGAGAGTCTTCTTGACAAGATATTTCCCACCTAGTAAGACAGCTATGCTAAGAGCTCAAATCAACGGATTTAAGCAAAAGGAAAACGAATCACTTTTCGAAGCTTGGGAACGCTACAAAGATATGCTGAGACTTTGTCCACATCACGGATTAGTAGAATGGATGGTCATCCATACTTTCTACAATGGACTCTTGTACAACACAAGAATGACAATTGACGCTGCCGCAGGCGGCGCACTAATGGACCAAGAATATAATGATGCTTATGCACTTATCGAGAGTATGACTCAAAATCATTACCAATGGGGAAGCGAGAGAGTCGCAACTGAGAAACCAACAAAAGGAGGTATGTACGAAGTGAGTAGTATGGACCAAGTCAATGCAAAGTTTGACCAACTTAACCAAAAGATCGACAACTTGGCCATAACACCAACAGCCACCGTGGCTGCGGTAACACCTAACTGTGAGTTATGTGGAGTTCCAGGACATGTTGTCCCTGATTGTCAACTATTAGCAGGAATTCCCACAGATCAAGTGAATTATGCTCAAGGAAACCCGTACTCGAACACATACAACCCAGGTTGGAAGAATCATCTGAACTTCTCTTATAAGAATAACAATGCTTTATACGCACCAGGTCAAGCACCAGCTACACCACCAGGATATCAAAAGACTGCTCCTAATGTTCCTAGAAAATCAAACCTTGAGTTAATGATGGAGAACTTCATAACTACCCAATCTCAAACAAACAAGGAATTCTTAAACCAAAACATACACACTAGCGAGCAGATTAAGCAATTAGTGAGCAAGGTAGATGCGTTAGCTACACATAACAAAATGATTGAAACTCAGATTTCACAAGTAGCTCAACAACAAGCACCTACCGCTGCACCAGCTGGAGTATTTCCTGGGCAACCCCAACCTAATCCAAAAGGACGGGCCAATGCTGTGATACTAAGAAGTGGCAAGGAACTTGACGGACCTGCCGATCCAAGACTTGACAATCCAGCCATGTACCAAAAGCAGGATAAGCCGACTGAAAAGGAGAATGAACCAGAAGAAAAGGAAGATAATAATCAAGAGGCAGTGGAGAAAGAATAGCCTTATGTGCCTCCACCACCTTATAAACCACCAATTTCGTACCCTCAGAGATTAACAAATTCCAAGACGATGGGTCAATTTAAGAAGTTTGTTGAACTTCTGAAACAATTGAATATTACTATTCCGTTTACAGAAGCTATCACTCAAATGCCCTCGTATGCTAAATTTCTAAAGGAAATCTTATCCAATAAGAAGAAGATAGAGGATAACGGAACCGTTACACTTACTGCTGAGTGTAGCGCAATAATTCAAAACAATATGCCTCCTAAGTTAAAAGATCCAGGTAGTTTCTCTATACCCTGTGTAATTGGAAAATTCGTCATTGACAAAGCTCTATGCGATTTAGGAGCCAATATCAGTGTTATGCCCTTAACAATTTGCAAACGGCTAGACATGGGAGACCTAAGACCAACTAAAACGTCTGTTCAACTAGCCGACCGTTCTATTAAATATCCTGTAGGTATACTAGAAAATGTCCCAGTACGTATAGGTCAATTCTACATTCCCACTGATTTTATAATCATGGACATCTCTGAAGACTCCACTACACCTATCACACTAGGAAGACCATTCTTAGCTACCGCCGGAGCTATTATAGACGTAAAGAAAGGAAAGCTAACCTTTGAAGTAGGCGAAGAGAAAGTTGAATTTATTTTAACACAATTCTTACAATCACCAACTATAGAGGACACATGCTATCTATTGGATGTCATTGACGAATGTGTAAGAGAGATGGAAATGAAAGAAACTACTTATTCTGAAATTATGAAAATTCAAATCCCTCCGATTTTCGAAGATGACAATTGGCGTGAACCGTATCAGGATGATAGTCTAAGCGAAAGTTTAGCACTTACACCGGATCCCATGCCAAGTAAGAAGAAACCTACATTAGAGTTAAAAACCTTACCTAATAATCTAAGATACGAATTCCTAGACACTGAATGTACACGACCAGTTATAATCAATTCCAGTTTAGGAACAATCGAAACGAAGAAACTTTTAGATGTCTTAAAGAAATACCCAACTGCATTAGGATATAACATATCTGATCTCAAAGGAATATGTCCTTCAATCTGTATGCATCGTATTATGCTAGAAGAAGATTGCAAAACCTCCAGAGAATCTCAAAGAAGAATTAACCCAATCCTTAGCACTGTAGTAAAGGAAGAAGTTAAGAAACTACTAGACGCTAGAATAATATATCCAATCTCTGATAGTCAATGGGTTAGTCCAGTACATGTAGTACCACAAAAGGCGAATCGATATCACAAAGAGTAGTGACTGGACATAGAGTGTGCATCGATTATCGAAAACTAAACAAAGCTACTCGAAAAGATCATTTCCCACTACCTTTTATAGATAAAATGTTAGAACGATTAGCCAAACACTCGTATTTCTGTTATCTTGATGGTTACTCAGGATTTTTCCAAATCTCGATCCACCCAGATGATCAAGAGAAGACTACATTCACATGCCCTTATGGAACGTTCGCTTATAGACGAATGCCCTTTGGATTATGCAACGCTCCTGCAACCTTTCAAAGATGTATGATGTCAATCTTCGCAGATTTCATAGATAACATCATGGAAGTGTTCATGGACGACTTCTCTGTATGCGGGCAAAGTTTTTAAGGATGTCTGTCAAATTTAGAAATGGTGTTAGAAAGATGTGTAAAAGTAAACCTCGTACTTAACTGGGAAAAATGCCATTTTATGGTCAGAGAAGGAATCGTACTAGGACACGTTATATCTGATAAGGGAATTGAAGTTGATAAAGCTAAGATAGAAGTCATAAAAGATCTTCAACCCCCTAAGACCGTTCGAGAAATACGAAGCTTTTTAGGACACGCCGGTTTCTACCGACGATTCATCAAAGATTTCTCGAAAATCACTAAACCTCTTACCGGTTTATTAATGAAAGACGCTGAGTTCATATTCAATAAAGATTGTCTTAAAGCATTCGAAACTCTAAAAACAACCCTCATCACCGCACCAATCATGCAACCACCTGACTGGAGATTACCTTTCGAAATCATGTGTGATGCGAGTGACTATGCTGTAGGCGCAGTTCTAGGACAAAAGAAGGACAAGAAACTTCACGCAATTTACTATGCCAGTAGAACCTTAGATTCTGCTCAATTGAATTACGCCACAACTGAAAAAGAATTGTTAGCAGTTGTCTTTGCGCTTGATAAATTTCGTTCCTACCTAGTGGGAGCAAAAATAATCATCTACACAGACCACGCTGCTATCAGATATCTATTAACCAAGAAAGATGTTAAACCAAGACTCTTGAGATGGATCTTACTCTTACAAGAGTTTGATCTCGAAATCAAAGATAAGAAAGGTATTGAAAACGTCGTAGCAGACCATTTATCTAGAATAGAAGGTATTAAACCCGAACAAGTGCCAATTAACGACGATTTTCCGTATGAACAGCTAATAGCACAAATAGGAAGCGACCCCGTTCAGTTAGACATAGATGAACCAAAAACCGTGGAAACAATCCAAACAACCGTAGGACTGCCATGGTACGCTGACATTGTCAACTACTTAGCTGCAGGAGCACTTCCACTGGACTTAACCTATCAGCAGAAAAAGAAATTCTTCCACAATCTCAAGTATTACTATTGGGACGAACCATTATTGTTTAAAAGAGGACCTGACGGAATCTTCCGTCGGTGTATTCCCGAAGAAGAAATAGAAGATATCATTGCTCACTGTCATTCGTCTCCTTATGGTGGACATGCAAGAACTTCCAAGACTTGTGCAAAAATCTTACAAGCCGGCCTATTTTGGCCTAATCTATGGAAAGATGTCCACATCGCTGTTATAAATTGCGATCGGTGTCAATGCACCGGTAACATTTCAAGAAGAGATGAAATGCCTCAAAGAGGAATATTAGAAGTAGAAGTCTTTGACGTCTGGGGAATAGATTTCATGGGACCATTCCCATCATCTTTCGGTAATAAGTACATACTCGTAGCTGTCGATTATGTTTCAAAATGGATCGAGGCTATAGCTTCTCCTACAAATGACACACGAGTAGTAATTAAGCTTTTCAAGAATATAATCTTTCCAAGATTTGGTGTGCCTAGACTTGTCATTAGTGACGGTGGCTCGCATTTCATTTCGAAAATATTTGACAAATTACTATCTAAGTATGGAGTCAGACATCGTGTAGCAACACCATATCATCCACAAACAAGTGGACAGGTCGAAGTCTCGAACAGAGAAATAAAAAAAATCCTAGAAAAGACTGTCGCCATATCTAGGAAAGATTGGTCATCTAAACTTAATGAAGCTTTATGGGCTTATAGGATAGCCTATAAGACACCCATAGGAACTACACCCTTCAAACTAGTGTATGGGAAGGCTTGTCATCTCCTGGTAGAACTAGAACACAAAGCATATTGGGCGATTAAAACACTCAATATAAACTACAATGCTGCTGGAGAAAAGCGAATCCTCGACATTAATGAATTAGAAGAATTAAGGTTAGACGCTTATGAGAATGCTAAGATATATAAAGAAAGAACCAAGCGATGGCACGATAAGCGCCTATCTAGGAAAGAATTTAGTATGGGAGACGTTGTGCTCCTCTTCAATTCAAGACTTAGGCTCTTTCCTGGAAAACTAAAATATAGATGGTCAGGACCCTTTGAAATTACTAGAGTGTTCCCGAGCGGAGCAATAGAAATTAAGGGTAGGAACAGTGAACCGTTCACAGTAAACGGACAACGCTTAAAACATTACCATAATATTGAAAATAGAGATTATGCGAATAGTTTAAAACTTTTAGAGTTGTCCACTAACTTCCCTGATTAATCTACCCCTAAGCACTACGCCAGGCTTATGACGATAAAAACAGCGCTTAGTGGGAGGCAACCCATTTTATCATTTTATTGTTTTATTTCATTTTTATTATTATTGACTTTATTTATGTATTTACTTTATTTAAATTTTCATTTTCTAAATCACTTTTAAATTTACTTTTCTATAGATTTTCTAAAGTCTTTTCTACCTTCCTTTTCTCCCCTGATTTGCTTCCTCCACTTTAACACAACTATGGCTAACCAACCAAGAAACTTTATGGAAGCCATATTTAGAGGTAGAAACCAAAGAAGGAAATTTGAGGAATTATCACAGAGACAAATGGATTTGACTCTGTACTATGATGAACCGACTATGGAAACTTTAGGTATAAATGATAGCATCCTATACCTGTTTAACCAACTTGGATGGGAGAACGCTCTCATAAAACATAAGTTTGTAACTTACCGCGAGCTCACCCTTGAGTTTTTAAGCTCCTTAGTTTACTTACCTGAGCGCGGATTTGGATTAAGAAAAGGATTTATTAGTTTCCGACTATTCGGTATCGAATATGTCTATAACCATAAGGAACTAGCTGACCTACTAGGATTTCCTAGCGGACCTTTTTCCTTTATACCACCCAGGTAGAATTAATGGATATTGAGCTAGATTTCTTTTAGGAACTTTAACCGGAAACTACCACCCTGAGCCGGATAACATGAACAATGATGAAATACGCAACCCTGCTATCCGCTATTTTCATAAAATCCTTGCCCACACATTCTTTGGAAAGGAAGAGAACCTCACTGGAGTATCTAAAGATGAGATATTCATAATGTCCTGTTTGACCGATGGAAAACCCGTAAATGCTGTACCATTCATGATGCAAACCTTTACCCGCATCCAAGAGGAACCTGATCTACCAATATTGGTAGGAGGCCTGGTCACCATGATTGCTGATGCCCTCGGACTTAGATACCAGTTACACAAGTGCAACCGTTTAGGTACCATCTGCCCTATGAATTTGAACTTCTGCTTTAACCGCCAAATTATAAGAAACATAGAACAACCACCATACGAGTACCTAATTAGAAATGAAATCGTAACCCTGTTCACATTACCGAACCATGCTAAAGTCAGTGTTCACAATAGAGATAATTGGCTTTATGAGCTTACCCCTCCTGACTATCCAACAACACCTGAAACACCACAATCCTACCAAATTAGGGATGACATGATGACTGATGTAGAAAGTGACCCTGAGACCCCTCCTAGTTACCATGACATCAACCACATTGATGAAGTTATTGAGACCCCTGAAATCAATCAAGTAGGATATGCTGACAGCTTAAAGAAAATTCTGACCACTCTTGAAGTATACCAAGCTGACATTAATGTTGTTAAGGATGAAGTTAAAAGCATGAGATTGGACATTATAGGCTTAACTGGCATAACATGTGAACAGTTCTATCATATAAACTTCGCACTTGAAGATTTGAAGAAGCAACTTTGATAATGCTGTAGTAATTTGATTTATCTTACTTTTTGCTTTTTGTTTCTAGTTAGTTTTGATATTTTGCAACATTTCATAGTTTATTTTTATCACTGTAATTTCTTTCTGTTATGTCAAAAGCAAAGTACTTCCATTTATGCAATTTTTCCATTTCAATCTATTTACATGCTTTTCATTATTTACTGATACTTTTAATTGCTGGATATTTTGTGAATTTTCGTGTGATGAAATCCAATGCTTATATATATATATATATATTGATCCATTGTTATGTGTTATGTTGGAATTAAATATTGAAAGTGATAAGAATTACAATTGGATTGAACTGAGGTAACCATTCTGTGGATTTCCAAATTTTGTGAACATCACGGTCGTCACAATCCCCTCACGATCGTAACGAGCAATTTAGCGCGTCACAACCGTAACACCCCCCTCACGACCGTGACAATCCTAATTCACGACCTCTGAGTTACAGAGGCCATTCTTCTTCGCAAACCCCACTTCTATTTTCACAAAATTCTAACCTCCCATTACCTCTTCTTCTCCCGTAACCACCCATTAATCTCCAATCAATCCCATTACTCCGTTCCACCTTCTCATTTAACCCCAACTCCACACATTCCCTTCATTCCATTATAAACCAATCAATTTCTTCACATTTTCATCACCAAACTTCAAACACCTATCTCACGATAAACCCCATTTGCATGCAATGGCAAACATTCAATTTAGAGAGGGAGAACAAGGAGAAGCACAGAGAGAGAAGTTTGAAAGGTTTCAAACCCGAGGCATCCAACCTACTCGGTACGTCGACCTCGAATGCTTGAGGGAGTTAGGATTGTTCGACGGAGTGAAGCTACTGCTTGAGCAAGTTGGATTGTGGGACTTATGCAGTCAACCGCAACCGACATTTGCAAGCCTCACCTTGGAGTTTCTAAGTTCTTTTCAATATATCACACTTTCAGGATCAACGAACCAACTCACCGGCATCGCAAAATTCCGAATGCTTGGAAGAGAGTCCCAAATCACTCAAACCAGAATCGCTGAACTGTTAGGCTTCAGTCACGGCGACGGTGCTCAGCTTCGCGTGCCCGACAACTTTAATGAAGCAGCTTTCACTTTGTGGCACAACATCATAAACAGCCGTGCTTCCGCCTACCAAAGTCTCAACGCCACTCATATCCATAATCCAGCAATACGGTATTTTCATCGTATCATATGCAACACAATCTTTTCAAGAGAGAGCAACCACAAGCTCAATTCCAAAGAGCTCTTATTCTTGCATTGTGCCTTGAATGAAGAATGCATCAACGCCACTCCGTTCCTTCTGGCCCACATTCAGTCTGTAGCGCAAAGAGGCGTCACTCCCTTCTACATTGGCAGGATTGTCACTTCCCTTGCCATACAGCTGACTCTTGGTGACCACCTCACTCATTTGCCTCATAGAGCACCGGAGCTGCTTACCAAGAACTACTGCAAGTCCGCTCACATGATCTCTCAGCGTGAGGATGGCAGGTTCAACCCTGTGATACAAGGCACCATCTATCATCATATCGTTTTGCCTTGCAGGAACCGCATTGATCCATCAAACAGAGCCAATTGGCTATTTGATTTGCCGGATGCCACATGCCATGTTCCGATTATTGACGAGCAGCCTGATGCACCTGTGGACAAGATGCAGGATGCGATGGATGCTGCTGAGCCAGTTCAGGACATCCTTGAGTCTTCGACCAGGCAGCCACCTTCAGCTGACATCACCCTTGAAGAAATCCTCTGTGCCATTCATCAGCAAAATCAGATGAATGCCGCACTTGAGCGTAGGCAGAAAGAGCAGTACGATGCACTCCTTGCAACTGTTGTCAGTAACCAGAAAGCAACAGATGAAAAGCTAGGAGAGATTTTCAGCGAGTTGGAAGCTTTGCGGATGGACATCACCGCTCTCACCGTCACTGGTTCTGATGAGGAAGCCACTCCTAGCAGACGCTCCCGCACCAGAAGCCGAGGCCGTGGTCTTCAGCAGCATTAGATTATCTTTTTGTTTTTGCATTTCTGTTCTTGTAATGTATTTCCCCGCTATTATATCACAACATTGAGGACATTGTCTGATATAGTGTGGGAGAGGTACCTTTCCCTTTCCCGTTTTCCATTTCATTGTATTTCCCTTTCCGCATTTTCAATTGAACAAGTAATATTTATGCTATTTCTTAAGTTTCAATTCTTCCCCGCTTTATTTAGCCATACCGAAATTTTTTTGCTTTATCTTCGCATTACTCAACTTACCTATGATATCGTAGTTAGGAAGCTGAGAAAGATCCAACAAGATCAATACAGTCTTGACACCTTAGACTTCCTACTTAAGCATTCCATTTTGATAATTGTTACGACTACACCTTAAGCCTTAGTTCTAAAGTAACCCCTAGTAGTTTATACTAGCAGTCAGCACCGTCTGAACACAAACCACGTGGGGAGCCGATGAACATAAGTGTTTGATGCCTAATCTATAAACGATCCTTCATATCTCGATGCCATAAAAAAAAGAAATTGCACCAGAGTACACGGTCGCATATAAGAGATGAGAAATATAAGAAGGATTCCATTACTGGTTGGTTCAGAGGTACCTGGTTCTGAACTTCGTAGGGCGTGCTACGGCTCGATCCCCCACAACCTCCAAATTGGATAACATGTAAAGGGTTGCCACATTCGTGTACCAGACCCCGTGCTAATAAAGGATCAAAGTCACTAACCGGCTACTCCACTACGTGCGTGCTAAGACAAAGGGCTTAATGTGATTGCGCTAGAACGAAACCGGGTGAAATAAGAACGAAAGACCCTAGGTAGAATCATAACGAAATTTCTGAATGTTTCGTTTAAAGGGAAGTCGACGACTTAGCTTGTTGCTTGTGTCATTAGTGTATCGTTAGTGTTCTATTCTAGTATCGGTTTATCTAACTAAATGACTTCTCGTATGGTATATTATGTGTATGCGTCTGATGAAAATTGTCCGATCATTTTTCAATTGACTATTTGCTTGAGGACAAGCAAAGGTTTAAGTATGGGGGAGTTTGATAACGAGAAATCGTATCACATTATTACTATGTTTTTAGTCCGTTTTATCGTACATTGATCCTTTTAACTCCCGATTGTTCGATTTTTTTATGTCACATTGCAGGTATAACATGTCTAGAGCCAAATTATGAGAAAAAGATCAAATGAACCGAATCTAGCATGAAAAGAAGATCAAGAGATCAACTCTGCTAAAGTCTGCATTTTTGTTGCTCTCACGGTCGTCACAAATGACTCACGACCGTGACACGCTATTTAGAGGTTTCACGATCGTCACAACACTATCACGATCGTGACGCGCTTATTTGAAGAAAACTGACCGTTACATCATGTCACGAACGTGACAAGAAAAGTTTATTTAATTTATTTGAAGATATTTATGAAGACGTGCAACGAGTCTTCAAAGACTCCTACTTTCCCTCAACTGCAGAAAACTCAGTACGCCACTTCTGCTGGATTTTCTCAAAACAGAGTGAAGCCCACGCTGCTACTCATTCAACTGCCAAAATCATCTTCTATGAATACCCAAGATGCAAATGAAAAAGGACAGAGTTTATTATTGATTTTTACGCGGAAGCTCTACCATTTTTCTTTGAACCCATTTATTTTCCAGCTTTTGTTCTTGCTGTGTTTACCTTTTATTTCCAACCCATTTAATAACAATTTCCAACATTAGGAAATTGTTATTTTCAATTAAATTTCTTTTTAGCCTCAGAATTTGTTATTTTATTTCGATTTCGATTCCGACACTCCGAGCTTGCCAATTTGTGGAAGAAGGAGTCTAAGAATTAAATTGTTCAGGTTTTTGTTTTGCAATTTATATTGAATTTATTTATTTATTTATGTTAAGTTTCTATTATTATTATATAATGTATGCTTTAATATTTATTTATTTCATTTTGTATCTGTCTGTTGGTATAATAAAAATGAGTAGCTAAAATTAATTAGTCGGTATGTAATAAACCAAACCAAAACGGTTAAATCGAATCTAAGCTAAAAATAATTAAGAACTTATATTCTGGCTGTGGCTTTTTATAATTAAAATTAAGCTTTTTGTTACGAGAGTAAGAAAAGTGAAATAGGTTAGGTCGAGACCACGAGAGTGTGAGATTTTAACCGGATAGCTAAAGTTAGGCATTTGATTTAAATACAGCGAGAGCGCTTTAAAATGGATTAGACTTATTAAGTTTTCAAAAATTATTTTCTAAACACTTATGGGCTAGCGAGAGCAGGCATAGGGCTTTAGGAGTAAGATCTGAGATAAGACCACGAGAGTGTGAGTCGAGGGTTTTTAAACTGGTAATCTCTACAGAATAATTTAAGTGAACCATCTTTATAAGCTTAGGTTAGATTGACCCGCATAGGTTAATATAATTACATACCGACCGCCTTCTCATTATTTCCTTAAACTAAGTTTAATTCCCGTTTTTAATCCTTAAAACCATAATCGTGACAAATATCCGCCTTAGCTAAACTAGCAAACCTTCTAGCACTAGAGTGATTACAAAGTCCTTGTGGGTTCGACATCTTTTTATTACTACTGCGATAGGCTGTGCGCTTGCAGTTCAGATACCGCTAGACATATCACGTCTTCGCCCCATCAGCAAGGACATCATTACTAGCTGCGGGAAGTATCCTAATGTGCCTTTGATAGGAGTAAAAGGTTGCATCAACTACAACCCTCTACTATTTAAAAGACAATTAGGGTATGCTTTGGTTCATCCTCCCAGAGGACAAGATTTGGCTGAAACTCTTTACTGTGAAATACAACCCAACTCTGATGTTGTCAGATAAGCTGCCTGGGCTTGGGATAACATTCATACCAAGGGAACAGCCATCCTTGGCAAGTGCAACAACATTGCTTCAGCACAGTATTCTGATTGGTCTCGTACCAGAGCTCGGATCACCCGGATGCCTTTCACTTTAGAAGATGTACCTGGACCTTCTACAGTACAACTTGCAGCTACTGTCATTCTGGAAGAGTTTGAAAAGCTGAAAGAGAGGAACACTCAGCTAGATGAAGCCTTGAAGAAGACTCTCTGGGAAAGAAATGACAGTCGTCTAGATACTGAAAGATTGGAAAGGCTCAGGATTGAGCACCTGACCAAGATTGAGAAGACGGACGACTACATCAGGAAGGCAAGAGCAGGGGAGTTGGTACTAAAGAATGCTTGCAAGGAAGCAAAGACTCAGAAGGCTAGGGCAGAGCATTATCTGGAGGAGAGTCAGGCTAGGTGGATCAGGATCACTGAAGCCCGTGCACAAGAAGATCAGAGGACTCAGGCTAAGATAGAGCAGTTGGAGGCTAGTGAGAAGAAGCATCAGGAAGCTTTGTTGGCAGCTCAGAAGGAGATATCTGAATTGAAACTCCAGGCGGGGTTGAAGAGATCAAAGGATCAGGATAAGCATAAGAGGTTGACCAGTGCCATTGCTACCAGGAAACTCCTCATCAGGACTATCACAGAGCACCCAATGGGTCCAGTGACTGAGGCCCTCCTGAAGGAAGTCAGAGAAGATGACTTTGGATTAGATGTCTGATCCTTTTGCTTGTACTTTTTCTTTTGTTGTACTTTTCTTTTGTTGTTGTATTTTGACCCACCATGGGCATATGTTGTAATCAAACTATGTATTTTCATCCTTTGTAATATATCAGTTTGTATTATTTATGGTGGGCTTTATCTATCAACATCATCAGCATTTCCTCGAGGTCTCGAAAGGTCAAAACCAAAGAACCAAACCGGATACCCTTGGAAGACAAATAAGCATATTGTATTGCATACTAACATTTTCTTTGTTTTGTAGGTTTTTGTTTTTATTGTTGTTTCTCACTTTGTTGTGGTTTCAGGAAACATTGCTCGCAGAAGAGTGTTCCATGTCAACAGAATACACTGGTACCCGACGAGAAACAACCTTCCGGGAATTCAGATGGATCAAGTTCAGCAAGACTTGAATGAAGTGAGGACCCAAATGGCTAATGAGAGGGTTGAGATGAGGAATCAGATGACCCAATTCATGACTGTAATCATTGGCTTAGCTCAGAGCCAGGAAAGACTGAGGGAGTTGGTTGAGAGGCAGACTCCTGAAGAACACCATCCAGGTATAGGAGGTACCAGTAACAACGATCACGTGCAACCTCGCACTGATCCACCAGAGTTTGGGCCTCATCTAAACCTAGAAATCAATGCCATAAGGAATACTCATGGTAACACTGCTAGAGGAAGGGTCTTGCAAGAGGATCCTCAAGAAAAGCAGTTTACAGTTGTTGGGGCTGGTGACGAAGTTTACGACCGTCGGGGTGATGAAATTGCAGAGAAGCTGAGGTCTCTTGAATCCCAGAATTCCCTAGGGTTTGTTGTAATGGACATGGGACTGGTGGAAGGGGTGAGAATTCCTCACAAGTTCAAACCCCCGTGTTTTGAAAGATATAATGGCACATCCTGCCCACGCACTCACCTTCAGTCATTCTTGGGAAGATTAAAAGCATACACCATGGACGAGAAACTGTGGATGTTTTACTTCGAGGATAGCTTAACCGGGGCATCCCGAGAATGGTACTCCCACTTGACCAGAGCCACAGTAAGAAACTGGAAAGACTTGGCTGAAGCTTTTATCTGTCAGTATCAGTATAACTTGGACATGGCTCTAAACAGGACCCTTCTAATGGGAATGTCTCAATCTTCCCGTGAAAGCTTCAGGGAATATGCCCAAAGGTGGAGGCAACTTGCTGCTGCAGTTCAACCTCCCATGTCTAAAAGGGAAATGGCAGACATGTTCATGAATACTCTTCAGGGAACCTACATTGACCGATTGGCTGCATTTTCTTCTACCAGCTTCGCAGATGTGGTGATAGCTGGGGAAAGAATAGAGAGCCTATTGAAGATGGGAAAGATCTCTGATAACGGTGCCAGTTCAAGCAGTACAAGAAAACCATTTGCTGGGCCCCGTAGATATGGTGAGACCAACTCTGTGCACATGGGAAGACCCCAATACTTGCCCAGGACAGTTAATGTTGTTACTATCCCTGCTCCACATCCTCAATATGCTCAACAACCACAACATTTTCCGCAACAACAACACTTTCCGCAACAGAGATCATACAACAATAACAACAATCAACAACAACGCCCGTTTCAACAGCAGCCATCTCAGGTCAACCGGGTAATTGACCCCATTCCTATGCCGTATGCTACATTGTTACCACAACTCCTAAAGCTCAATCTTGTTGAGTTGAGGACATTAGCTCCACCTGATCCTCAAAACCTTCCAAGAAACTATGATGCCAATTCTAGGTGTGCTTTTCACTCTAACGCACCTGGTCATTCTACGGAAAAATGCAGAGCTCTGCATATGAAGGTTCAGGATCTGGTAGATTCAAAAGCCCTGAATTTTGCACCTCCTCCCAATGTAATGAAGAATCCTATGCCAAGCCATAATGGGCCAAGGATTAATGCTATAGAGGATGGTTCACCATTGAGTTTGATAGAAGACATTGCATATATTCAAACACCTCTGGCAGAGGTTAAAGCCCAACATTTAAAGTGCCAAGTGTTTCTAGGTTGTGAGGCATGTTGTGAATCATGCAAAATTTCTGAGAATGGGTGTGCCAGCTTGAGGAAAGGCATCAATGACTTGATCAAAGAAGGCATTCTGCAAATTACAACCACCGCTTCTACAACACCAACAACTCTTTTGACAACAACAAGTGAATCTTCTACAAATGCAACAACCATCTTTCCAATTGGTTCTTCTACAACTGCAACAACCATTGTTCCAACTGATTCAGCTACAACTTCAGCAATCATTACATCTGTCACTTCAACACACAACAATTCATTTGCACCGGCTACTACATTTTCAGCAACCACCAATAATGATGTTTCCACTGTCACAATTTATTATGACCCCACAACGGTCCCGAACTCCAGCAACTTTCAACAACATCAACAACAGTCTCAACAAAGCTTCAATTCACCTTCACCAACATTCACCATAGGTACTGTAACAATTTTTTATGATCCACAGACTATTGTAGTCCCAACAACAACTGCAGTTAGCCCAGTCACTATCACGGTGCCCGGGCCAATCCCATATGACAAAGACAGTGCTATACCATGGCATTATGGTGCTGATTTATACTGCAATGGAGAGAAATTCCTTCTTGATTCTCCAGTTCTCACTCCCCAAGTGGATAATGTTGGGGGAGGCGGAGGCTTCACCCGAAGCGGACGTCTCTTCGCATCACAAGTCCCTAGAACCAACACTGAGGCAGAGGCTGCTACCAGAGCCAAGGGGAAGAGTGTGATATCGGAAGAATCTGCACCTAAAGAAACTCATAAGTCATCCTTCGATCAGGATGTGGATGAGTTCATGAGAATTATTAAAAGAAGTGACTATAACGTTGTGGACCAGCTCCACCAGACTCCTTCAAAGATCTCAATCCTATCACTGTTGTGTTCCGAAGCCCATCGGGATGCACTACTCAAAGTTCTGCACGCTGCCTACGTGCTAGAAGAGATCACAGTAAATCAGCTGGAAGTAGTAGTGTCAAATGTCAACACCAGCCATGGGCTAGGGTTTACTGATGCTAATTTGACTGCAGAAGGACGTCTCTACAACAAAGTTTTGCATATAACCTTGGAGTGCAAAGGAGCTGTCTTATCTCATGTGTTTGTAGACACTGGGTCCTCACTCAACGTCTTACCCAAGAAAGCTCTTGTCAAGCTTGAGTATGATGGGATAGCTCTCCGGCCAAGTAATCTTGTGGTCCAGGCTTTTTATGGCTCCAAAAGATCTGTTTTGGGAGAGGTGGAGTTACCTGTGATAATCGGTCCACAAGTCTTTAAGACCATTTTCTATGTGATGGACATACAGCCGGCATACAGCTGTTTGCTAGGTCGACCCTGGATTCACGCTGCAGGCGTAGTAACGTCGATCCTTCACCAGAAACTGAAGTATGAATGGGAAGGACAAATTATAACCATCTATGGTGAGGAAGACATATTTGTTAGCCAGCTGGCTACTTACAAATATATTGAGATGGATGGTGAAATCCATGAGACAATGAGCCAAGGGTTTGAGGCCCTAAATGTCAATGAGGCTACTGGAGTATTGGATGCATCCCAGGAGGACAGGATGGGTACTTCAATCATCTCTTATCAGCAAGCCCGGAAGGTTGTTGAAGAAGGAACTGCTCAAGGCTGGGGCAAGTTGCTGCCAGTGGAAAAGAAGGAAGATAGATTCGGTTTGGGTTACAGACCATTCCGACAAGATCAATCAGAGGCTGCCAAGGAGCCCAAGTTCATCAGTGGGGGGATGCTCACCCCAGATGATGTTAACAATCTGGAAGACGAGGAGGAAAGCAACCGCAACCTAGAGAGCTGGATACGTCCAAGGATCCCAGGGAACCAAGTCCTTAACTGGTCTTCCCAGGAAATTATAAGGGTTACTCCTATAGAGTAATTATTATTTCCTGTCTTTTTAGCATGCATCAAGTCCTGCATCTTGCCTAAGGTGTCAGGACTCATTTTGTAATAGGGCCATATTGTAATTTTGTGCAAATGATTAATCAATGAATATCAGACATCTTTTGCAAACGAGTCTCTTTTTTTGCTCACTGTCTTTTCATTTTTTCACTTTTGTACAAAACAATAAAATGGCAATGTTTTCAAAATAAATAACTTCATTTTCACTTTTTCTAAACAAGATTAAAACTGATCACTAAAACGAACCAATATCAACCCTTGCAGAGAATATCCTCCAGATTGCCCCGACAACGGAACTGCTATGACCTTGTATGACTTCGACAATCCAATTAATCAAGCCGATGAAGGGGTTGAAGAAGACTATGAGCTACCTGAAGAGTTAGCCAGGTTGTTGAGGCAAGAAGAAAAAGAGATCACTCCTCATCGGGAGGAGGTTGAAACAGTTAATCTTGGTACCGAAGAAGACTTGAAAGAAGTGAAGATTGGGGCCAATCTGCAAGATTCAGTGAAGGAACAGCTTATTGACATGCTTCGAGAATACGTCGACGTCTTTGCTTGGTCCTATCGAGACATGCCAGGTCTGGATACTGATATTGTGATGCACAAGCTGCCCTTGAAAGAAAATTGTCCTCCAGTGAAGCAGAAGCTACGCCATACTCGTCCGGATATGGCCATGAAGATAAAGGAAGAAGTACAAAAACAGTGGGATGTCGGTTTCCTTGCTGTCACTAGTTACCCGCCGTGGGTCACTAATATTGTATCGGTGCCTAAGAAGGATGACAAAGTAAGGATGTGTGTGGATTACCGGGATATGAATAGAGCTAGCCCAAAGGATGATTTCCCATTACCTCACATTGATGTATTGGTTGACAACACGGCTCAATTCTCGGTGTTCTCTTTTATGGATCGATTTTCAGGGTATAATCAGATTAGGATGTCACCCGAAGACATGGAAAAGACAACCTTCATTACACCTTGGGGCACATTTTGTTACAAAGTAATGCCTTTTGGATTGAAGAATGCCGGTGCCACTTATCAACGGGCTATGGTGACATTATTCCACGATATGATCCACAAAGAAAATGAATGCTACGTGGATGACATGATTGCCAAGTCCCTCACTAAAGAAGATCATCTAGTAAATCTGCTGAAGTTGTTCAAGCGTCTGAGAAAGTATCAGTTGAAGTTAAACCCCAACAAGTGCACATTCGGGGTGCGTTCCGGTAAACTGCTGGGATTTATTGTAAGCGAAAAAGGAATTGAAGTTGATCCTGACAAAGTCAAAGCCATTCAAGAGATGCCTGCACCGAGGACTGAAAAGGAAGTTTGGGGGTTCTTAGGTAGATTGAACTACATATCAAGGTTCATATCTCATCTTAATGCAACCTGTGGGCCCATGTTCAAATTGTTAAGAAAGGAACAAGCGGTCAGGTGGAACGAAGATTGTCAGAAGGCTTTTGACAAAATCAAGGAGTACCTACAAGAACCTCCAATTCTTATGCCTCCAGTTGAAGGAAGACCTCTAATAATGTACCTGACAGTATTGGAAGGATCAATGGGGTATGTGTTGGACCAGCATGACGAGTCTGGTCGAAAAGAGTATGCAATATACTACCTAAGCAAAAAGTTTACCGACTGTGAACAACGTTATTCACTGCTCGAGAAAACTTGATGTGCTTTAGCGTGGGCTGCTCGCCGACTAAGACAATATATGTTGACTCACACTACTTTGTTGATCTCAAAAATGGATCCAGTCAAGTACATATTTGAGAAGCCAGCACTTACCGGAAGGGTTGCAAGATGGCAAATGATTCTGACAGAGTATGACATTCAGTACACATCTCAAAAGGCCATCAAAGGCAGTGTACTGTCTGACTATCTAGCTGAGCAACCCATTGATGATTATTAGCCCATGAGGTTTGACTTCCCTGATGAAGACATCATGTTCCTAAAAGTAAAAGATCATGAAGAGCCTGTTCACACTGAAGGGCCTGACCCAGAAGAAGAGTGGACAAGGATGTTTGATGGGGCTGCTAATATGAATGGTCGTGGAGTTGGTGCAATGCTTATTACACCTAAGGGAGTTCATATGCCTTTCTCGGCGAAACTCACCTTTGTATGCACTAACAATGAAGCTGAATATAAAGCTTGTATCATGGGTCTTGAGGAAGCCATTGACCTCAGGATCAAGACTTTAACTGTATTCGGAGATTCAGCTTTGGTGATCAATCAGACCAACGACAAATGGTACATTCACTAGGAGCATCTGATTCCATACCGTGACTATACGAGGAGGTTATTGACTTTATTTACAACAGTCAAACTTGAGAACATCCCTTGGGATGAAAATCAGTTCGCAAATTCTTTGGCTACCATTTCCTCCATGATCAAGGTGCAGACTACCAATTTTGTGCCTCGGATTTCGGTATCCAGACTTGACCAACCAGCATACGTATTCTTCGTGGACGTTGCTAAAGATGACAAGCCTTGGTTCCATGACATCAAATGTTTCTTAGAGGATCAAACATACCCACCTGGGGCATCATCCAATGATAAGAAAACATTAAGAAGACTGGCTGGTAGTTTCTTCTTGAATGCTGATGGTTCGTTATACAAGAGAAACTTTGACATGGTGTTTCTCAGATGTGTTGATAAGAAAGAAGCAGACTTGCTGATGCACGAGGTGCATGAAGGATCCTTCGGTACCCATGCTAGAGGACATGCAATGGCTAAGAAGTTTTTAAGATCGGGATACTACTGGATCACAATGGATGCAGATTGTTATGCTTATGCTAGGAAGTGCCATAAATGCCAGATTTATGCAGACAAAGTGCATGTGCCTCTGAATCCTTTAAATGTAATGTCTTCACATTGGCCCTTTGCCATGTGGGGCATTGACATGATTGGAAAGATTGAACCGACTGCTTCAAATGGCCACAGATTCATCTTGGTAGCCATTGATTACTTCACCAAATGGATTGAAGTAGCTTCGTATACAAATGTTACCAGACAAGTGGTAGCCAGATTTCTGAAAAGAGACATCATCTGTCGATACGGAGTTCCCGAGCGAATCATTACTGATAATGGTTCCAATTTGAACAACAAAATGATGGCAGAATTGTGGCGGGACTTCAAAATCCAACATCACAATTCTTCTCCTTGCAGGCCAAAGATGAATGGCGATGTTGAGGCAGCTAACAAAAACATCAAGAAGATTGTACAGAAGATGGTGGTTACATACAAAGATTGGCATGAAATGCTACCATTCGCTTTGCATGGGTACCTAACCTCAATCAGAACATCCACTGGGGCAACACCGTATCAGCTTGTGTATAGTATGGAGGCAGTCCTACCTGTTGAAGTTGAATTACCCTCCTTATGGGTACTGATGGATGTTAAACTGAATGAAGCAGAATGGGTCCGTTCTCGGTACAATCAATTGAATCTGATCGAAGAAAAGAGATTAGCTGCAATCTGTCATGGGCAGCTATATTAGAAAAGAATGAAGAAAGCCTTCGATCAGAAAGTCAGGCTTCGGGAATACCAAGTAGGAGATCTTGTGCTGAAAAGACTCCTTCCTCCTCATACAGACCACAGGGGCAAGTGGACTCCAAATTACGATGCTCCATTCACAGTAAAGAAAGTTTTATTGGGTGGAGCACTGATGCTCACTACTATGGATGGTGAAGATTTCTTGTCCTCTATGAATTCAGATGCAGTTAAAAAATACTTCGCATAATATGACCCGCTAGACATAAAAACAGAATGTAAGTCCGGGAAAAAATAGGGCATTCCGGAGAGTCAAAAACAGAATAAAAGACTCGGGCAAAAATAAGGGAAAATTGAAAAAATATATATACACCCGCTGAGTTGAAAAGCCACATTGGACAACTCAGGCAAAAATGGGTATCCCGGTGGATTGAAAACCCGAAAGGGCGATCCACGCAAAATAAGGGAATAAGCGAACAACTGTATTCTGAATTCGTCTGTATCACTTACAACATGGCAAGCTTCGAAAGGTTAAAGAATTGGTCAGAATCAACCTTCTTCCAAAAGGCAAGATAAGAAGAACGTCAAGGTCATACGGGTCATAGCAAAGGAAGCTCACCGGAGCATCGTCAACATTGCCAGCACTTTTACTTTTTCAATTTATAACAATCTCCTCATTCTAGGGGATCGGTTTCTTTGACTGTATTTGCCAATTCAGGGCACCCAAATTAATAAAATCAGATTTTCAGTCACACCTCTTCTTGTACATTTTTGTTTCGTTTGCAAAATGTCCAGTATCCATGATATAATATTTGCATAAAAACAAGTGTGCCATTATTAATAAATTCTTGCAGGAAATGCATTTACTCTCTGGAATATCTAACTCCTATGATGGAATCCGGTAAGGGATACCTCGGGACACTTGTGCGTTTCTTTGTCTTAACAGGATTGCAGGTATTCAGATATGTAGCATGGGGCATGCCCAGCATCACTTCCCCAGCACATCTTCTCCCAAATAGCATCTGAAATGCTTTTTCCCCAACGGAGTTGTCCAAGCCTCCTCATCCCCAACCGGGACCCCCATAGGTATCTTTAGGAAGGTCGATCAGTGATCTTTCCTCCCCCAAATAGAGTGCTAGGTCTCTCTAAGATGACAGAACCATCTCCCCACAGAGTTCCAGCCTCTCCCAGAAGAGCAACGCCTAAAATTCTCACACAACAAAGTGACTGAAGCTCCTTTATCCCCAACTGGGATATCTCTTTACCGGATAGATCTATCAGTGATTTAATTCCCCAAGCAGAACCATATGTTTTGTCAGATCTACCAATGATCTCATCCCCATCTGGGATATCCCTCCAAGCAGATCAGCCAGAGGTCTTCACAGCAGCGGGATTCGTATCCCGAACCGGTTTCTCTTTTGCATAATCATAGCATTCGCATCATATTTCCCCACAAAGTGTAGCATTCCGTTTAATACGGAGCATTACGGCAAAAATCAAACATTTTGCATGATCACAAGCCAGGTTCGAGCCAGTCACCTGTAATTACCATCAGTATTTCATCAGCAATATACAAAATACATCCCTTGCACATAAAAGCCAAAGCATCCCCTTTGCACTCCCCAATACAGATACATGTTCACATATGAACCTTTTTGACACTCGTCCGTGTCGTATCATTCCCCTGCAGATATAAGCTAAAACATCCTCTTTGAATACAGATACCTATATACTTTCTTGACACCCGTCCGTATCACCATTCCCCAGCATGGTTTCCCAAACACTTGTCGCAAACCAAACACTGTTTTATAATACACTCTCATCGACACCCGTCTATGTCATCCTATACCCACAGGTCGCCGAAACACCATTTACACTCTCATATGTAAATGATTGTTCATAACTTATACACTTCCTCTTCTGACACCCGTTCGTGTCAAACTTTCCCCAGCAAGTTGAACACTCGTCAGTGTCTTGCTCATACTTCACTATACTTATACAGATACTCGTCCATATCTTATATATATATCTTATTCCCCACAGATTCGACACTCGTCCGTGTTCTTTGTTAACCAGTTGGTACTCGTCCGTACCATCATCTCTAAACACGCGTCAGCGTTTGTTTCTACCGATACTCGTCCGTATCAAGGTCCTAAGGATGCTCGTCCGCATCTTTAATCTATACACAACGTCAAACACTTATACCTTTTATGTCTTAAGCGTAAGCACTCGTCCGTGTTTACCATTCCCCAGCAAAACAACTTTTTTCTATCCGACATTCGTCCTATGTCGTGATATTTAGCAGTTGTCCCCTGCTAGGTGATCGTCCTTCACCTTTTGATGATCGTCCTTCATCATTTTATCTGATGGCCGTCCCCATCGTTGATCTTGTTATTCTACATTCGTCCTATGTCATGATACAACCCTGAGAGAAGTCGTATCCTGCTAGGTGACCGTCCTTCACCTCTTGATGATCGTACTTCATCATGCTTATCTGATGGCCATCCCCATCGTCGACCTTTTCTATCTGACATTCGTCCTATGTTATGATAAAGAGCAGCCGTCCCCTGATAGGTGATCGTCCTTCACCTTTGATGACCGTCCCTCATCAATATTTCATTATTCTTTGAACCGATGGTCGTCCCCATCATTGTTTACCTTACTTTGCAAGCCTGATGGTCGTCCCCATCATCGAATTTACCTTTAATCCCCAGAGAACCTTGTTTCTTTACTTGATGGTCATCCCCATCAGGATCCCTTTATTTCCCCGGCTTGTCGGCCGTCCCCGTCATTGCTTTATCTCCAGCAGTTGTCCTTTGCTCGATGGTCGTCCTCCATCACCGGCATTTTATAATCATGCTATACTTTCTCTTACAATTTATATCCCTTTTCTTCTTATCCCCAGTGAGTGCAAATTTTGGAATGTCTTTGGTATTCAACCACAAGTTATCTTGTTTGTCTGCTAAGCCGGGCGCTTACATCCTGCTCAGCTAACTCATGTTTGAATAGGGGCAGCTGTAAACACCCCAAATTTTCCCTCACTAAGTTCACACCATGGCTTGTGATATTTCATCTTTGCATAAGTTTAAGCATATCATCTCATATTGCATATTTGTTTCATTGCATTAGTTCAAGTTCATTCGCATCTAGGGTTTGTGATCTGAGCAATCCAAGGATCCATCTGAGCCACTCCAAAGGTCTCCAATCATTCCAAGAGGGTCCATGTGTGTTCTATCATCACATTATATCCCTCAAAGATCAAGTAAGTCAAGAAATCACAAGGACTTGGAAAGCATGGAAGCAGAGCTAGGGTTTCACTGCATAGATGACCTGAAATTAGGGTTTTGGTTTCAGAGGCCATAACTCCAAATTTTTTGGTCATTCTTGTTTCTAATGGTCTCAATATTTTGTAAGGATTATGTATACCAAGTTTGATGAAGAAATTCATTGTGGAAGTCATTTGTTCACTGGGTAACTTCTTGAGTAAGTCAGAGCAAAATCAGGGCATCTGAGGCCCCCAACAATGGAACCAAAGTGGTTTTTTTCATCAAATTGAAGTTATATGATCTTTATTTGATCATTGAAGTGCTTGGAAGTTCACAAAATTGAAGAAAAGTGAGCTAAACCAAAAGTTGCCAAAAATGGAAATGACTTGTAATGGAAACTTTCCATTTTGGGAAAGTATTTCAACCTCCTCTTTCTCAACCAAAAATGCTTCAAATGAAAAAAATTTGGTCATGAAAGTTGTATATTGGATCATTCCCTTTTCAAAAAGTGCAAGAACAAGTTCTAATTTATTATGGAACTCAAGTTATGATCTTTCAAAGTTGGCAAAAATCCTATAATTTTCAAGAATACACCAAAGAGGGATTTTTGCAAAACCACTTGCCAAGCCATTTTGTGACCTCTAATACACTTATATGCATCATACCAACATAGTACATTGCCTAAAAATCAGAATTTCCCAAAGAACCATCTCATTTCATGCCTTGCCCATCAAGAAATCACAAAGGGGCCAAACTTCATGAAAATTGCAAAATGATACACAACCATGCTTCCACTTGCTGAATCACCACAAAACCAATTCCATGGCTCTCCTTGATCTCTGTTGAGCCAGGTCAAGCCAAAAGCCAACTGCAAAACCAGCCCATACCTCAAGTACAAGTCATGTTGACATTTTGGCAACTTGCTCATACCAATCACCACAGTCCATAACAACTCTTCTGACCTATCAAAAACATTGTTATGTGGATCAAATGCAAGCCATAACACAACACAAGCCAGCCTAAATGCTTAGAATCACTAAGCTCTCAAAAATCACCCCATTTGCAAAAGCTTTCGAAACACTCTGCTCACACACTCAAACTCCAAACTTTTTTCATCAATCAACTCAGCAACACAAGAGGATCATTTCCCACCCCTCATTGCATCCTGAAACCACCCAAAACCAAAATACGATTTTTGGCCAGTTGAAGTGCAATCACACAAACCAACCATTATAAACTCCTTCCAAACATCAAAGCTTCATCAGGAGGTCAAGAGGAGTGGTTTTGCACAAGAGAGGAGGTCCCAAAGCTCCAAATTGAGGAAGCTCAAGCTCATGTAACCTCTCTAAACTTTTTTCCAGAAATGTAATTTTAAGTTCTTAGATTGTTCTTTATGCTTTGCTGATCATCATGATATGTTTACTTTTGAAAATGGTTGTGAAATGAGCATGTACTGACTGTCTGAAAGTTTCACCATTTTTATGTTCTTCTTCGAATCTTGAGTTTCAGCCATGAAAAATTAATTTTGAGGGTGGATTCTTGTTTAGGGAGAGGAGAAGAGTTGATCTGGAGCTTTAGAGCTCCAGAAATGGCCTAGGGAAGAAGTTGGGTTGAAGGTCTCGCCGGAGAAGACGACCGGAAGTCTTCTTCGGCCACCTGAAAAAGATTAGGGTTAATGACATGTTTAGGGCTAAGTTTGAATTTGGGTCGTTGGATGGTGATTAGGGTTAGGCAGTGGATGGTCCAGATTAGATCATTAAGTTTAAATCAGGATTAATTAATTAATTAATTAGGATTTAATAAGTTTGAATTCTGGCCGTTGAGATGCGCGCGTGGTCTTCCCTACAACCCCAGCTTTGAATCTGATCCCTTGGATCAGCTGACTTTTGTTTTAATTCATTTTTATTTCTTTTTTTATCATTTGTTTTGCATAATTTATTTAAAATACTTAGAAAATTCCAAAAATATTTTCCTTCTGCATTTTTAATTAAAATATTTCTCTTCACCCAAAAACATTTTTATTTTTATTTTTTGCATTAAAAAACCATTTTAAAAATATTTAAATGTTTATTTTAATTAATTAATGGAAATTAATTAATTAAAATACCATTTAAGTTTCTAAAAAATCCAAAAAAAATCACATTGCATCTTAGGACATTTAGAAACATTGTCAAACCATTCATACAAATTTATTTTTGGTTTTGATTCAACTTTGACATTTTTTCTTGAATTTAGGGTTCATAAAAATCCAATTTTTGAACCCTAACTTCAAGAATTCTTTTTTGCCTAACCATGAAGGGTTTGACATTGGTTCTTTTTTCATTGATCTTCATATGACATATAGTATCTAGCATATTTTTGTCATAAATTTATCTTGCATTTTCCATTTGATTTGCATTTTCCCTCTTAAGGTACCCTAAAACCCTAGATAACTTAGAAAATTTACAACATTCTTTAGGTTAAGAGTTAGAACTTCTCCTTTGGGGTGTGATATCATATGGGGTTAGGGTTCATTTGAGTTCATTTGCAATTTGTTATCTTGTGATTTGCTTCTGTTTTTGACTTATGCATCTCATGTTGCCTTAAAACCCTAATTTCTCATGTTCATTTGCATTCATCTTGCATATGCTTCCATATAAACTTGCCATGACATTTCATGCATTCACATGTCATCTTAGACATCTTAAGACATATTAGAATCATGTTTGATCATTTTTTCATTCATTTGCCATGATGTGCATTCATTTTATTCCATGAACTTTCATGAACTTTCAAACTTCAAAGCATGCACCCTTTTCATTCCATCTCTTGTATGAACATTCATAACACTTGACATGTCTTTGCATCATCTCATAGAATTATTTGCATCATGTTTATGCTTCTGGTTTTGGTTTGCATCTTTGCATACATTTCATTTTCATTTCATTCATTTCCTTTATGCTAACCATTTCAGGTGGTAAGTAACTTGAGAAGTGAATTTGCCTTCACTTCTCAATTCTCTTCTCATTCTTCTTATGCATCATTGCTGCATTTCTCTTTGCTTTGGAGTGAGCTTGCTCATTCATGTTCTTCATTTACTTTCTTTCTCCAAGTTACTTATCTTCTTGAATGAAGTAAGTAACTTGTTTCTTCTGCTTCTCTTCCTTTCATCTGCTTCTTCCATTGGTGGATTCTATGAAGATCTCTTGTAAGCCTTACAAACCATAGGAACTTCCAAGCATGACAATAATTAGGGTTGTGATTAGTCCTCCTTTAGTTGTTACCTTTGAGTTTTCTTTATGTCTCTTTTCTCATCTCATAATCAGAGACTAAACCTTTAAGGTTTTAAGACTTTGTGATTAGGGTTATGCCTGCATCCTTCTCTTAGGATGGAGTGTATAACTTTAATCCTAAGTGTTAAACCCTTAATTTGTTTAAACCTCTTAATTAATCCATCTTAATAATCACTAATACAATAACTTGTAACTTGGGCCTTGCATTAGGGTTCTAATTCTTCATTTATTGGTTAAGAAGGACTAACCCTAGTGTTAATGGACAAGTCCCCCTCAAGTTGTCTTACAAATCATAAAACTCACTTCTTAATCTCACCATTAATTAAAATCCACTTTAATAAAGGCTTGTTTTGTCATGAGGTTAATCCCTAATCATGGATTAAGTTGAGGTATCTTCCTCAGCTTAAGTGTGCTCATCTATTATCCTTCTATTAGGATGGTGTAATGGGTTCACTAATCCTTGATTATGGCTTAAACTCATTACTTAACACTAAACAAAAACCCAAAAACATCTTAATAATCACAAGTAGGTTAATGATCTTAATCCTACATCATCATGGTAATTAAGTTGATATGCTTATCTCATACTTAAAGTATTCTCATTATCCCTAATCAGGGAGGATATAATAAGTTTACTAGCCCTTGATTTAGGCTTAAGCTCATTAACTTATGACAAACACCAAAAACAAAAAAAAGACTGAAAACACAAAAACAAACAATAATCGTCTCCTCCAGGATTCTTTTCTCACCTCATTCACTCACAAGCGAGAACTTGCTTCTTCCGTCTAATGCAAGACAGTTAGCACTTGAGCCAGACGAGTCACACACTTGAGCATAGGCAAGCAAGCAGTTCATCAATCAATTCACCTTTCAGTCTCTTTGAGTCGAACTACGGTGTTCTGACTTCCTCATTACACGAGAGGATACGTATGCATAATGATGGGGCGAAGATGCGATGTGTCTAGCGGTATCTGAACTGCAAGCGTACAGCCTATCGAAGTAATATAAAAGATTGTCGAACCCACAGGGACTTTGTAATCACTCTAGTGCTAGAAGGTCTTCTAGTTTAGCTAAGGCGGATATTTGTTACGATTATGGTTTTAAGGATTAAAAACGGGAATTTAACTTAGTTTAAGGAAATAATGAGAAGGCGGTCGGTATGTAATTATATTAACCTATACGGGTCAATCTAACCTAAGCTTATAAAGATGGTTCACTTAAATTATCCTGTAGAGATTACCAATTTAAAAACCCTTGACTCACACTCTCGTGGTCTTATCTCAGATTTTACTCCTAAAGCCCTATGCCTTCTCTCGCTAGCCCATAAGTGTTTAGAAAATAAATTTTGAAAACTTAATAAGTCTAATTTATTTTAAAGCGCTCTCGCTGTATTTAAATCAAATGCCTAACTTTAGCTATCCGGTTAAAATCTCACACTCTCGTGGTCTCGACCTAACCTATTTCACTTTTCTTACTCTCGTAACAAAAAGATTAATTTTAATCATAAAAAGCCACAGCCAGAATATAAGTTCTTAATTATTTTTAGCTTAGATTCGATTTAACCGTTTTGGTTTGGTTTATTACATACCGACTAATTAATTTAGCTACTCATTTTTATTATAGCAACAGACAGATACAGAATGAAATAAATAAATATTAAAGCATACATTATAAAATAATAATAGAAATTTAACATAAATAAATAAATAGATTCAATATAAATTGCAATATAAAAAACCTGAATAATTTAATTCTTAAACTCCTTCTTCCACAAATTGGCAAGCTCAGAGTGTCGGAATCGGAATCGAAATACAATAACAAGTTCTGAGGCTAAAAAGAAATTTAATTGAAATAACAATTTCCTAATGTTGGAAATTGTTATTGAATGGGTTGGAAATAAAAGAAGAAAAACACAGCAAGAACAAAGCTGGAAAAATAAAGGGTTCAAAGAAAAAATACGGCAGAGCTTCCGCGTAAAAATCAATAATAAACTCTGTGTGTTTTCATTTGCATCTTGGGTATTTATAGCAGAGGAAATTGGCAGTTGAATTGGTAGCAAGCGTGGACTTCGTTCCGTAAAGAGAAAATCCAGCAAAAAAGTAGCGTACTGGGTATTGCTTCAGTTGAGGAAAAATAGGAGTCTTCGAAGACTCGTTGCACGTCTTCATGAATAACTTCAAATAAATTAAATACACTTCCCTTGTCACGTTCGTGACATGGGCGTAACGGTCATGTTTCTTCAAATAAGCGCGTCACGATCGTGATAAGGTTGTGACGATCGTGAGACCTCTAAATAGCGCGTCACGGTCGTGAGTCAGTTGTGACGACCATGAGCGTAACAAAAAATGAAGACTTAGCAGAATGGATCTCTTGATCTTATTTTCATGCTAGATTTGGTTCATTTGATATTTTCTCATAATTTAGCTCTAGACATGTTATACCTGCAATGTGACATAAAAACTCGAACAATCGGGAGTTAATAGGATCAATGTACGATAAAACGGACTAAAAACATAGTAATAATGTGATACGATTTCTCGTTATCACATAACTTAACAGTTATCGAATAAAAGTCTATGTCTCCCCCCCCCCCCCCCTCTTCTAGCATTATTCTTTTAAGCCTCATTCCCGAGCACTTCACTTTCCTTTTCTTGCACTGACACTTGTACATCTTTTTCCAGCTTTTGCACACAGATAGCACAGACACTACCCCCTTTAAACACAATCTTTTAAGCGTGGATCCCTTCGAGTACGACGGACAATCTGGGTGCTAATACCTTCCTAGGTTGTAACCAACCCCCTTTCTTAGTTTCTCTGGTTCGCAACCGTGTTATCCATCTTTTTCTAGGTTTATGCAGCATTACCTTTCCTTTGGGATAAAAATGCCTAGCTGGCGACTCTTTTCATCTTCATTTCATCTTCTTCTCTCGCCGACTGTTCGCGTCTGTACCCTATCTGACCGGGTGTCTTTTAGTGGGAGCGACACCCTGGGTAATCATCCAGATGATATTTGGTTGGAACCACACGCTCAACAAGCTTTTTTCGTGACTCTTGAAGCAATTTTAAGTTGGAGCCACATACAAACCAATCTGGAAAAGGTGGGCTCAGAGCCACACCAAAACTTGCAGTTGGTAGAGGTGGAAACTTTGGTGGATAACTTGTATACGCAAAGTTATAACGTGTCTCTTTGGGAATATATGAGGGTATTACCAACTTCTCCAACTTTTCTGTAAATTTATGCTTCAGAGTCTTAGTTGTTTCGCCCATGGTTCGCCTAAGATCATCTGGCCTATAAATTGTTTCAAAATATTTTTGAAATTTCTGAACTTCTTTAATATGTTGTTGAGTACCTTTCTTGGTTCGATCCTGCACGAAAGCAAAGGCATTGGTCATTATAGTTTAGAAGTCAGATGCGTCATAAAACTTGACGAGATAATATTCTTTCCACCGAACGTCGAAAGACCACTGGCTGGATTTCCAAAGCAGCGTCTTGTAGCTTTTCTGAAAGCTCCAGACTCTTCGACTTGGTAGAGGTTGAGTTGTATAAGATGATGGACCCTTTTTTGGGATATAGGGACCTTGGTTTCAGTTGTATCAGCCCAAATTGTCGAGCCACTAGATTTGGCTGATAAACTATCAGGGCCACCTTTGAGTTGGACATGGTGGGATAAGAGGGTAAGAACCTGGGTGTAAGGAACAATTTCCAAATGGCTAGAAAATTGTCCTCTTCCTTCTGGTGCTCTACAGGGAGTTGTCTTGTGAACAACTTGGGTCCGACAGTCCTTTTGGCGAAAGGTGCCATGCTTTCCTTGAAGTCATAGCTCTTAGTGAACATATTCACATAGTTCATTAAAGATCGTCGAAGACCTAATCCTTCTTCGGAAGGAGTCAGCTGCACCAATCTTGCCCATTATAAGTGCCTATCCCTGACATATTCTTCGTCCACCAGGCCTTTGTCAGGGAGACTAGATTCGAAAGTGGTATTGAGCCTAGTTGAATAAGCCAAAAGGGCCTGCCAAACTCAGGTTCCCCTTGTCCTTAATTTGCTTGAGAGATTTGACACTCTCACTTAGGGACTCATAGAGGTTGGCCAGAATTAATTCACTAAGACGCAAATTCTTTCCAGCATGAAGTTGATTTGCTAGGGGGTGTACTTCTTCACTCCTTGAAGGGACCTTGTGCAGAACATAAATTTCGATAGCCAAAGGGTGAGGAAAGTTATGTGTTCCACGTCTGATACTTCAGTAGAGTCTTTGACATGGTAGCGAGAAATAAAGTGGGAGTATGAGGCGAAGCTAGTCTCAAAACATATAGTATTGTCATCTAATACAGTTGGATCGAAGACTGCCCCTGATGGACTGAGACCTACTATAGCAGCCAGGTCGAAAAGGATAGGGGTTATCATCCCACAAGGAAGATGAAAGGTATTATAGGTGTTATCCCAAAAATAGAGGGAAGCAAGTATCATGTTGGTACAGTAGTTAGGGCCTTCTCTCGACAATTGGATCAAGTCATAGATACCAATTTTCTTCCAAATCTTACCCTTGGCCTTTTCGACCCTGTCTACCCATTTCACATATTCAGAAGGGTCTTTCGACCAAGGATAACTTCTAAAAATCCTAGGCTGATTCAGATAGGTTAAATTTATGGCAGCTTTTTCATGGTTTTGTTCAGCAGTTTCTATTGATTTGTCAATATGTTTGGGTGTTTTTCCTGCACCTATGGGTTGTGTACGATAATATGTGGGAAAAAACTCTTTAAGATGAGTTTGGTCATTGTTAGGGTTAGGAAGATGGCCTAACATGGCATGACATTTACCAGATATTGAAATAGGAATGAGTACTTGAGAATAGTAAATGTTGGCCTTTTCTCTCTCATTTGGTGGTTCTGGGACGTATCGTTGGTTCCCCACGATCTTTGGCCCAAGAATCTTGTGTGCGCAGGGGAGAGCTGATGTGTTCTTGTCTTGTTGTTTTCTTGAAGTTTCCATTGTTAATGATGGAAGAAGTTTGAACAAGAAGAAGATTTTGGGTTTGTGAGATGTAAGAGAGTTGAGAGAGTTGAGAGAGTTGAGAGATGTAAGTTATGGAAGCGGAAGTTTTCCAGAAGAGATAAAAGGGGTAATTATATTATAAGGTGGGAAGAAAACGTTTGAGTTTTTTCAAACGGCTATGGCACGTGTCGACACGTTACTGGACGTGGGAGAGATAGTGGAAGTTGGAAAAAGTATGCCAGACCTAGGTTTATAGAGTTATGGGGATCATGTCCTAGAACGTTGGCTGGATATGAAGGGTTGAAGAATCTGATGATTGCTTTTTATGATTTGACAAAAAGTGAGATTTTTGGGAATCAATGCATTTAATGCAAGATAAAAGCAAGATCTCAAAGATCAGTGCATTTAATGCAAGACATGGAGTCGAAATGAAGGTTTCGGCAGCAAAGATGCTTTCTCCAAACAACAGTCGAAATACCTTTGCTGGGGGAAAATTTGTATACATATAATTTCGACACCATGAAAGGGCCCATGCAGTTGATGGATTTGTCAAGCTTTGTTCCTTACACGTCATCATTTACCTGACATGGCAGTTTCTCAGCATTTCTCATACTTTAAATGGTTGATGCATGTGGCTTCTAAGGTTTTTGAAAAGATTAGATCACTCTTTCTTCCAAACATGTCTAAAATATTGGATCGCTCCTTCTTCCAAACATGTCCAGAATCGTGAGAAGATTTGTGATGATTTGGTTCTTGTTATGGCAAACGGTCGTCTGTCGAAAGGGGATGAGTTTTCCCTTTAGGAAGTTCTTCACATCACTACTGGGAAATTCTCTTGTATTTTCGAAAAGAGATATGAAGACAAGGATTCGACGAGGAAGACGTGGGGACTATTTGAATTTACAATGAATTCAACATGGCAAGGATATGCATCGTTTCGTCAGTTCAAAAGGCAGTTTCTATGAATAACGGTTTTTCGCCGGATAGTAGATACATGGAGGATTCTTAGGGATTAGTAACATGCAAAATGCCAAGCGGCGTAGTCTTAGGAGTTGACTGTTATTCGACGGTTATTTTATTTGTATATAAATAAGATAGTTTGCTTTGTGTAAAAGTATGTTAAATTCTGTACAACATTTCTGTGAAGATTACTCTAATACTCGTGTGTAAGAGAAAGGAGAATTATCTGGAAAATGTACGTGTAAACACCATTCAATTTTCAGTTATAAAGATTAAATTTATCATTCATTCCTTGTTCAAGTTTATGTTTTCATTTACTTTTAAGCAATCTACTTTCCAGTCATTTACTTCCAAGTCAAATTATATTTCAACAAACCTTTAGTGCAAACTTTAAGTTTCTTTGTTAGTTTCATTATATAAACATTTCCATATTGCAATATCAATAAGAACAATCTTGTTGAGTAACCGTTTGACAGAACGTATAAGAATCAATAAAACTCATACATTAAGAACCTATCCTTAAAATTTAGTACATGTGTCCTAGGACTTGTGTGGTTGGTCCTACAAGTAACCCTTTTCCAAGGAATTGGTAAACTAGAGGTTGTTTGCCAAAAACACCAGCGAACACTAATTCAGTTTAACAACTTTGATCATGGTTACTATATTCCATATCAATTCTCTTACGAGATTCAATTCACTCAAGGTTTGTCAACATAAGGTCTCAATTAATAACAATGTAGCAATATCATAGAACTTCAATAATTCGTGAGTCACCACAACCGAAATTTAATAATCTAAAGCACATTTGTGGGTTTCCATGACACTTTCCAATTGCATATTACATTTCACACAAATACCTTTGAAAACCACATAAAACTTCTCATTCGAGTTAACCTCTTTCAATTGTCTCGTTCCACAAACTATCCAATTTACACGCTTAACTTTGGAACATCCATCTCTCACTCTTACCTAGAAGGGTAACTTTCAAATTCCCATCTCTGAGTACGACACAACTGCACACATCTGATGTTAATCTCACGGAGTCCATAAATGATGCCAAGAACTCATGATAACTAACAATACTAACAACTGACCAATTGTTCATGTCTTATTCACACAATAATCCAGATACTACAATGTTTCTTGTGAGATCAACACTCTATGATTCTCTTCAAATTTCACCCTTAAGACTTTCTATAGTCGTAACGACGATACACCCAAATTTGAATCATTTACTTTCTACCAATCATGCTCAAGAAAATTTCAACACATTATCCTCTAACACTTCGAACAGAAACCAAAATAGACTTAATTCTTAACGACATGTGTTTCCAAGGTCCTTAACAATTCATGTGTTAATCGATTACCTATATGAGGTTAATCGGTTAACCACAGCAGAACCAGATTTCCTTGGTACAAAACTATCCAAATTCAAAATTATCAATCCAGTTTACACTAACTTGCAAGATTATTCTCAACTCGCGGCTTCTAAACATGTGTAACATTCTCCCAATATTCACAACTCAAGGTAATACAAAACAAGATACAACAAACTGATGACATACTCCAAATATGTGGTGTGATACGACTACAATTTCTGTCACGATCATATCATGATTATTCAATGGAATAATTCAATTCCACCAGTACAACGACGCTAGCAGGAAAATAACAATGACGACATCAAAAGAGTTTTTAGTCACAAGCTAACACTTGGTTCTTCCATAAGCAAAATCAAACATACAATGCTTATCGGACAAAACAAAATGATGGGCATCTAATGTATAGTATACAACTTTGTCCTCTCTCTTGATCTCCTTGGAGATAATTAAAAAAAACATTCTTAATCCCACTAGAGATATATTTTAAATACTTTGATCATTCAAAATTATAGAAGTTTTCCCTACACTTGAAAACTGAGGCAATGCACTCCTATGAAGAACTTTGATGTCTCTACAACTTTGTATCGGTACCAAGGACATTTTGATCGGACACCCATGTCAAAAGGTATGAATTTTAAAAGATAATATTTTTGGAAAACTTACAGTGGTAACCGGTTACTACCTAGAGGGTAATCGATTAATTAGTGCTTTCTGAACTTCCAGTAGCTAAATGAGAGTTAGAGACACCTTCGGTAACCGGTTACTACCCAGAGGGTAACTGGTTACTTCAAATGCAAAAGCAAAAATACTAGTTTTTATTGTTACCTAAACCTTCCAAACTCATTCCAATCACAAACAAATGTTATAACAATTATTAATAGATGATTTCACACATATAGTGATCATACTACTAGAGTGCTAATGGGTGAACCATCATTGATTACACTTTCTTAACTTTAGCTTCAACAACATCTTAACAACTTCATTGCACATTCATCCAAAAATACATTTCGTTATCACTTCCTCATATCACAATGTTAACATTGTTTTCCCACCGTGTTCACTTCATCCTCTGTGGTAATCCTCTCATACCCAAACATAATTCATCTTACTAGAGTTCTCCTGAATCCAAGGTGCTTACTCTATCAAACCTGAAAGCAAAACCTAAAAAGCAACAACAATAATGGGTTGAGATATCAACATCTCAGTAAGTTCCCTATCTTATGGATTCTCTTGGCTCTACAAGGTTCTATAAGAATCCTACTCAAGTCGGGGGAAAGCCCGAACCTTGATTTCATAATCTCACACTCATATGGAAACGTGCTTTGAGTTCACTGACTCGACAATATCACTAATCCAGAAACCAACGAAGGAATCCCCTATTCCCATCCTCTCCTACGTCTAAGAGTCGGCTCGAGTCATGGATCCTTGTAATTTACTTGACACACAAAATGGATTCGGATCCTAGGCCTGTTAACCTAGAATCGTCATTTCCCATGGCCTGTTAACCATATCAAGTCTCTACCTGCAGGTTCCATTCGTACTAAATGCGAGAATCAATCCCGCCAAGTGTCATACCCCAAATTTGTCCTACAATTATCTTTGCATCATATCATTAGCATATCATTGGGCATTCAAAACTAAAAATATGTTGTTACTTTTATATTATTATTGTCAAAGATCAAGGTCTCACAAGGATATATCAAGATACATGTCAAGGGCGTGTAGTAATGGATGGAATTCAAATGTTGAGGTTCATATCTCAATTTATAGCCATTTGATCTCAAGACACTCTCTTATTCAAAATCCATACAAATCACCAATTTATGGTTCAAATTTTCTTTCAAGGTTGATCCAAGTTGGATTCAAAAGGAATTAAGTCACTCATTACGGGAATCTATTTGTAAGGGGAGCCCAGCCTTAAACATAAAGGATTTAAAGAAAATTTAATTGGGTGTGATCATGTTTGGAATTAGGCCTTGGTATATGTGAATATTCAGGGATGGATTATTTATTCAATGTTGAATCATCGTGATTTAATGTTATAATCATTTAGAGTTTTGTTTTCATGAATATCCAAGTTTGGCAAACATTGAACTTCAAAGTAAGCATGGTGGCCAAAGTGATTACATTTACAAATATGGAAGCTCTAAATTCAAGATGATAATAAAGTGCATATAGATTAAACCTCAGAATTGTGTTTGATACAATGTCTAGGAAAAAACACGATTCAAGTGAGTTTCAAGGTGCCACCAAGAATTGCATCCATTTCAAGAATTCAAGTGGTGCACTGCTGAAGAATTTAATCAAGGAAGAAAACAAATACAAACTTATTAGATGGAGAATTCAAAATGAATTTCTTATATAAAGGATGTATACATATGAAAATTTAAATGCAGGAAGTGCAAGTTCTTTCTCCAAGGATCAATCGTACCATCACTTCTAAAAAATCCCAGTGCCCTACCTCAGGTTCCATGGTCACCATCATTGTTCCATGGTACACCGCCTTCAAGTTACATCTGCAGCTAAACCTAAACTATAATTAAGGCTATACAACTTTGCTCCATTAAATTTCCATCATACTTCTAGACATCAAACTTCCATAACCAAACCTGTAGAAACCTAGTATTTCCATCAGCAAATAATGAGTATGAATCATAGCAAAATAAAATTCATAAGGGTTGAAGTTAGAATAAAGTTCATAGATCTCACAAGCAATTCATAATAAAGTCAAAACTCATGCGCGAAACGTCAGAAAATTCCAGCTCAGGATTTATAGCATGCTTCACAAACATTGAGACTTCATTTGAGACTTCTTTTCAAACCTGCAAAAAAAGTGCATCACAATTAAACAAATCCATGTTTCCATATTCAAACTTGTAGTCTTCATGAAAATCGTTGTGGTACAAAATAAAGAGGAAACCGTGATTTGCCACAACATCACGCATATGCAAATGGGAGGCCAAAAATGGATCATAGGTCAAGTACAAATACAGAGAGACTACATTCACAATTTCAAATTGACATGGACAAAGAAGTTCATCAAGTTCAAATGAAGAATTCAAGTCTGAATTCAAATTCAGCTATGACATTAAATTACAAGCTTACAAGTCAGGAGGAAATTCTAAGTCCTTGTTTCCTCTGTTCCAAGCAATCTTCAAGGCTCACCTCAAGTCTACTTTAAGGCTCTCTCACATGGTGCTCAGAGGTGCATGAAAGAAAAATAAATGCATCGATTAATGCAGAAATTATTTAACTCGGGAAGTCAAAATTACAAGATGTTTAAGCCATGGTTGCTACTTACCTTCTCAAGCCTTCCAAAGCCACATGTTTTTGCTACCTTGCCAATATTCATCCTTCGCAAAGTTACTGCAAGCTAAGTCATGAATTCTCTTGTCTAATTTTGCAAGTTATTCCACCAAGTTTCCTACTCAAAATGGCGCTGCTAGTAGGAGGATTGTCCATGGTTAAAAGGTCGACGATTCCACCGACCCGCAAGCAGCTGTAGAAGAATTCATAAGTGACCGAGATGGCATATAATCGGCCGCACAAAAACCTGTCATATAAGTATTTATATAAGCAGGAATTAGTATCAAATTCCAAAGTGCATAGTAGTGCAAATAGTCAAAATTCAGCAAGAATGTAAATTCATAATTTATAAACCATACCAGGTTTCATTAATAGTACATTGTTTCTCTTCATATGAATGTCAAGACAAATAACTCTTCATCATCTTTCATGTTGCACACACCATTCATCCTGCCAAACCATTGGTTATGCAAGCCATGTAAAGACCTGCAACATGAAAATAAGTTCAGTGCACAAATTATCCAACCTTTTTTCAAAAGGGGAGGTCGTGAAATAAACTTGCAGCAATGGACAAAAATAAGACAAAGTGTAGAAAATTCAATATGTGTGGTAGTAAAAAATAGCTTGTTACAGCAGTAAGTTCGAGTAAAAAACTTATGGCTTGCAAAACATTGAAAAATCAATGAGAAAATCAGCAGGGACCACACCATCTAGAAGCATACTACAGACAAACAAAATCAGTGAGTCACCAATTGTTGGTCCCCACACACAATTCCACTCAGAAATTCCCTCTAACAGATTTCTGATTTCACAACTCAACCTCACATGATTATCCTCACTATTTCACACAAAATTCCTCAATCTCACACGCTTTTAGCCTCAACCATTTTCCTATAAAGGGTTACTCATTCACTCATCATAGGGGGCACAAAAAAAACCTTAAACATCACTCTGCAAGAATCATTTCTCTAACCCTTACCTAGAGCTCACTACCTAAGACTCATTGAGTCTCACATTGAGACTCATTGAAGTTGGTCTAAGAACCAATTGAGCAGTAATATTTGATGCAGCAAAGAAGTGATGAGAAGGATTACAATACGAAAAGAAAGAGGAGGAAACCGGCCAAACCTCATTGTGATACACCACCAAATCCTAGAAGATCAAGAAAGAAGGTTTGAGTGAGCTTACCTAAGATCTACAACTTCATCAGAATCTACATCTGATATGTTTTACAGCAAGGTAGAAAGTGTACTCCATTCGAGCGAGACATGTTACCAATTTGTGTGTCTTGATAGACTATTTATTAGTCCCTTGCTTTGATTCCTTTTGTTGCACCGTTTCTATTTATTTGTAGTTTTAGGGTTTTGTGTTCATCGGTTTTAGGTTGAAATTCTCCATACTTAGAGCCAATCAATTTCCCGTAGGTGTGAGACCTGCAACGATGACCGTGGAGGAAGTGAAATCTGTGTTTGATTTTGCATGAATCTGTGAGTTGCAGGGGATGATTTTTCGCCGCCGCTTAAGGTTGAAGAAAAAGTTTCTTCGTTTTCTCTTTGTTGCGAATATTGATCTGATAAAGATATTTCTGCTTTCTTTGTTTTTTAAATACAAGATTATGCAACGTGTATATACCGCAGGATTTATGTGTTCTTATGAATTCCAACTGTCAGATGTGATTACTTTGTCCATGGTATATTGATCTAATTTTTCAGAGCATGTTTTGGTCCCATTGAATAATGATCGTGGATGAGGATCCAACGGATCTGGTACTTTGAAGCGTTTTACTGATTTGCTGGCTTATATGATTGAACGTTTGGGCTCTATAGGTATTGGACCTCAACGTTTTACTGATTGCACCTCCCTTTTGTGACTACCCTCATTTATTTTGTTTTTTTGTGTGGTTGCTGGGCCTTAATAAGCCCATATGAGTTTTTGTTTGAACCACTGGAACTGTGCAGACACTTTCTCCCTTTTATTTTTGATTTGTTGTTTTATTAGAATTTCTGAATTTTTATTTCAATTTATTTTAGGGCCTATGATAAAAATATGGTTTATTGACATTCCACTTTGTGACGTTGTCTAAATCAATTTGAGGCCAACTTTTTCTTCATTTATTATTTTATCGATTTATTGGTTTATTTATATTTATTATTTGGTCTATGATATTATTATCTGATTTGTGACATTCGATTTACCGATGTTGTCCAAATTGATATGAGACCGTTTTCTATTATTTTATGGTTTCTAATTAACTTTAGATCCATTATCATTTATCGACTTTATTCTTATTTCGGCCAATGATAAATGGTGATATTCGATTTCTAATAAATCGACGTTATCCCCTAATTTGAGGTCACACCTTTATTTTCCTTTATTTCCCATTATCTCAATTTATTTTATTCGGCCAATGAATAAATATTTAAATATTCGATTTCGAATAAATCGACGTTATTTAAATTAAATATGAGGCCAATTCTTTTATTTACTATTATTTTCATACTTTATTGTATTTTTATGGTCGATGATATAACAAACGATCTAAATGTTTGATTTCGACAAATCGGCGTCATTTAGATCAATATGAGACCAATTCTATTTTTTATCACATTTCTTCTATTTAAATAATCGTTTGATTATAAAGTGATAACCGACTTCTCATAGAATGATTCTAACTTTGAATCGATTCTAAGATAGTTAAAGAGCTATATTTTGATGCCTTCAGTTTAATCTCGAGCTCCAACGGCTCCGTGTTAGCTTAGGACTAGGACTAGATCCCGTGTAACCAATTAATCCTTAACCTCCATTTTGCACTCACCCTTCGCGATCGCTTTATGCCTCACAATCGACCTACCCTTTGACTAAGATGGTTCTTTTAAATCCAAAACCTTGATCCAACGTCAAGTGGTCTTAGGTAATAAAATACTTTAATAATATGATAAAAATTATACGCCACGAGCCTTAAGTGGTAGAAAGGAGGATTACGAGCTCTCGTTATTTGCTCCGATTGTTCCGTCGCAAGACGCTTGGCTTGTTGGTTCGGAATAAACTACCCATAGTCTTTAATGCAATTTGACTCCAAAATCCTTTCGTTAAAGAAAGATAATAAAATTTAAACCCTTTCCCCTTTTAGCAAGTAATTCATTAGTCATAGACATCCTTTCGCGCGTGACAACTTAGAAGGTTCCCATCGAGTACGATGGATGTAGGGGGTGCTAATACCTCCCCACTGCATAACTGACTTCCGAACCCAGGAAATGGTTCCATCGACCTTGTCTTTATCCTTTCTTCCCGGGTTTTATCTATATTTTCCCTTTCCCTCTTTGGGAATAAATCAGAATTAGGTGGCGACTCTTAAGTCATCCCAGCCGCGACCGCATTCGCGAGGATCGTATTTTCCGAGGTACGACACCAAGTAATTATGCATACATTTCAGAGGAACCCCAGGTTCATGAAACAACATCTAGGGAAACGGTTCCAATTACGTGATTTTAACACAAACATGATTACTTATACCAATCACAAGGCCACATTCACCTTCACACAAAAACACACCCAACGGGTTGACGCGCATGTCCCATATAGTGTTTACCTCACCACTAGAACCTTACTCGACTAAGATACACATCTATGTATCGAACGTCTGAATATCGTTGTCTAGTTTTCTATCAAATTCCTAGTCACAAACTAGGTTCTACTATTGATATGTGGTAAGGTTTCCTACAACATGCTGAAACAAGACGGGAACGATGTCTTCATATTCTTCAACAATGAATCAGGATTTATTTTCCCCAGCTAGCAGTGGTTACATGAAGCTACTGACAAGCTTCAACTACATGATTCATACATCATTTCATATCATATGCATCCACAACGCATACAACATTCTCATTTATGATAAGAACATCGTCTTGCAAAGCGTTATATACATCATGACATTGCATAGAACTAACTTTATTTTTCAGGTTAATTCCCCAGCAGACGAATGTCCTCAACAACTTATTCTTGGGCTGCTATAAACCCCCAGGATAATATCTTGGACTGCTCTATCCTCCATGATTACATATACCAATATCTTGGGCTGCTGCATCCCTCAAGATTACATCTATCAATATCTTGGACTGCTCTATCCTCTAGGAGTACATACGAGAATATCTTGGACCGCTCTATCCTCCAGGAGTACATATAACAATATCTTGGATTGCTCTATCCTCCAGGAGTACATATAACAATATCTTGGAAGGCTCTATCCTCCAGGATTACATATACCAATATCTTGGGCTGCTACATCCCTCAAGATTACATCCATCAACGTCTTGGGCTGCTATATCCACCAGGGCCACAAAAACCAATATCTTAGGCTGCTATATCTCCTGAGATTACATCTATATCTATCTTGGGCTGCTATATCCCCCAGGGCCACGAAAACCAATATCTTAGGCTGCTACATCTCCTGAGATTACATTTATATCCATCTTGGGTTGTTATATCCCCCCAAGGGCTATCTCAAACAATATCTCGGGCTTCTATAAACCCCCAGGATAATATCTTAGACTGCTCTATCCTCCATGATTACACATAACAACGTCTTAGACTGCTCTATCCTCCCGGACCACACCAAATAACATCTTGGGCCGCTATATATAACTCTTTCGTTAAATAAGTTTTATTTTATTTTAAAATTTGATGATTTTGTTCGGATTGGATCGTGTCGATACGCCGTTTGCGCATCTGTGTGTATGAGGCGTGACATTTTTGTTGATCCGATCCGGTTGCGATGATCGCAATTTTGCGTTAGTAGTATTATTTTTTTAATTAATTTCTTTTATTTTATTTTTATCTTTGATAAATTTAGATCTTCACGGTTTGATTCATATTGCGATGATCACGTTAAGTGTAGCAAGTTAGTATTTTATTTCGTTGTTTCATGTGTGATGTTTTTAACAAATTATTGTTGCTCTTCGATTTTACACATGTTTTATGGTTTGGCCTAGCGGAAATCCGCTTCTTGTATGCCGACCAATTCGTGTTTCGATTTGCAACTTTGTATTTTATTTCGATTTTATTATATTGTATTTTTTTATTTAACTTGCGATGACCGCCTATGCGGTAGCAACTTGTATGTTAGTTTAATTTTTGCTAATTTTCAACGATCCAACGTCGTTAGGAACTAATTAATTAAAATTAAAAATAATAAAAATAATAATCTTTTGTTAAAATCCTAAAATAAATAAAAAATATATTTTTTAAATTAATGATTAATTAGATTTAAATTTCTTTATTTTTTATAAAATAAATTATTCATAATAAAAAATCAATTAATTAGTTACACTAAACAAATATTAAATATTTCTCTTTCTCCAATTCTTTTTCCCCGATTTTACTTTCTTTGTCATTTATAATTCCTAGAACAATTGTATAGGATGCACAAAGCTTGTAATAGCTAGATTTACTTTTCTCGCACGATTATGTATCTATTCATGGGATGTAATAGCGTAGGACTTTTAAATTCCGCACTTTTATTTTTCGTATCCCCCTAAAAGACTAATGTACCCCCTCCCCCGATGTAATAGTGTAGGACTTTAATTTTCGTTTTTTTAATTTCTGCAAATATTATTACGTGGTTAGTAAACTAGGGAGTGCAAAGATTGTATGCTTAAATAAATTGAACCTAGTCTATTAATTATAAGATAAATAATTGAAACTGATATTCACTTATTACTACTAAAACACAAAAAAAATTGCTTATAAAATTACAAGATAACTGATTGTCATCAAGAGCATCAACTAGGATATATCTAGAGTGGTTGCATTGCAAAACCTCTAAAATGAACCGATGATGGAGAAAGTTAATTGTGTAGTAGAGGAAGTGAAACATGAGATAAAGGATTTGGACAAGTTTCATGAATGATGGTTGAGGGATCATCACTGAAATTTTTGTGGTTTTGTTGTAGGGAACATTCTTTGCTGATATGAGAAAGAACTGTCGCAACATTGGCTTGGATCATCTCAATAACAAAGTTGGTCATTCGCGGTGTTTCAAACATGAGTTGACTTCGAGCAAGCCATTAAAGGTGAGTTTGAAAGTAGTTGTAAATGCGAAATATGTAAATTTAGGAGAATAAATAAAATTAGAGAAAATCAAAGAAAGTTCATTCACATAGAGGGAACTATTATTTCATAATGGAATCAAGAATTGTTTATATCTGGATGACAACCACCATGAATAGACATTCAATGCAGTGGTGACAGTTCTCCGATGAATTTAGATAGTACTTGCAAAAACGAGTAGCACTGGCACTCAAATAAATATGAGATTGAGGTGGAACCTTACAAGTATGAGTTGAATCGTATCTGAGTTTGACTTAAGGTCATACTTATATAGGACATTTAGTTACAATTGTGTCTAGATTGTCTAATGTGAAACATGAATGATCGTTGGATGAATATTAATGACTATGATCAAAGGGGATACATGTAGGGGCGGCAAAACGGGTTGCCTGCCCCACCCCACCTCGCCTTAAGTGTGAAAGAAAAGGCGGGGTGGGAAAGCCCTCCAAGTGGAAATAAGCATAAAAATCTAGCTCGCTCTGCAAGGGTGGCGGGCTTGCCCGCCTACTTTTTTATTTTTATTTTTTCATTTTTTTAATTGATAAAAAGCTTGTTTTTACAATTCAATTAGATTTTTCACTTATTATTTAGAACAATTTTTATAAAGCATCTTTTTAACAAATTTTACATCAAAACAATTGCATATATTCTCAAATAAATATATAAAATAAAACCATCAAGAATTGTTTTTGTAAGCAAGAATCATTAACGAGTACTGGGGGTACTCGAACCCGATTACAAAAGAGAAGATTGAGGAAAATTGATCCAAAAAGCTAACAAAGAAAATTAATCACCAATTACAACTTAACTTAAGAAATACAAAAGGTATTTTCAAAAATCATAAAAATTGCAATTGGAAAGATTAATATTCCCTATGATAGCCCATCTCCAAGCCAGTGATTTAATATTCCAAACCAGATCCGAGAGATTGAGATTAACATCGTTGAACACCATATCATTCCTTAACAACCATAAACACCAAACTACTGCAAACCAAACAGTCCCCACCTTATTAATACCAACTCTCTTCTTCCTAAAAAGAGATCCAACACATAAAATGATTACCCACCTCTAATTCCCTACACTCCTCTATCCTAATCCAAATTGATATCTTGTGCCACACTTTCTTAAAAAACGGGAAAAAGAGAATGAGATAACCCAAAGACTCCAAATCAGATTGTATAAAATTTACAAAAAACCTGCCCGTCAAAATCCAAACCGCGTAGATGAAGTTGGGCCTTGGTTGGAAGCCTATCTAAAAAACATCTCTAACCAAAAGCTATAATTATAAAAGGAATCTCCAATTCCCACAACACTTCAAAATATTTATTATTGTGAACCTACATAACGAATTGTTGTAAAAGATCAGAACAAAGTAAGGTGTATCCCGACTTCACATAAAACCCCCCTTCAGCATCAGGAACCCATACCAGCTGATCTGCAGACGAGGAGTTTGGTTGGACCGTTGTGAGTAGATCGCTCAACACAGTACCCCTGTTCTTAATAGAGGCAGAACCTACACCAAAAATATTCCAGCACCAGCAACCCTCACACCACTTTCCCATGTCAACCACCATAACATCTTTACGTTTGCTAAGAATATATAAATCTGGAAAAACTTCTATTAACGGAACACCACCCACCCAAGACGAGATCCAAAAAGGAACCTTGTTTCCATCGCCCAAATCAAACCGACACTGGCACTTAAAAGCTTCAACACTCTTAGTTTTTTCCAAAGACAAAATGTCTTTCCACCACATTGAAGAAGAAGAGAAACAAAAGTGATTGGAAAGAAAAGAGATGTGGAGAGAAATATTACCGTATCTAGCTGATAGGACCTCCCTCCACAAATGTTGTTTACCCTCCAAAATTTGTCATCTCCATTTCATGAGCAAAACCACATTGAACTCTTCTACCCTCTTCAAACCCAAACCACCTGAATTAAATGGTTTGCACATTTGCTTCCATTCGACCCAATGAATCTTCTTACCGCCATCGACACCCCCCCAAAGAAAAGCATTTTGAATTTTAGTTAATTCTTTGTACACTTTCTTAGGAGCCCTGTAAAACGAAAAGATGAACACCAGTAAACTCGACCATATAACTTTCAATAACGTTATGCGACCACCAAGGCTTAGGAATCCTCCTTTCCAATTGTTAGTACAAGCCTTCATCTTATAAAGATGAATGTCCCACGACGAGATCCTTCTCGAATTCAAACCAATCGGGATACCGAGAAATTTGATCGGTCCTTCTAACCTGCAAGAAAGAAAGTTAGCCGCCGCTAGCAAAAAGTGAGGGCACATGTTATAACCGATCAGCCTGCATTTGGAAAAGTTGACACCCAGACCCAAGACCACGCAAAACGATTTTCAACGTCCAAATGTGTTTCCAATTCCCATCTCCAAATAACAAAGAATTGAAATGACTAGAATTAACTAAAAAAAAGGCACAGGTTTAAGGTGGGGCAAATTGAACAAAATAGGTGCGGCGGAATTTTGTGGGCGGCGGAATTTGGCGAGACAAATTTTGGAGTGTGATGATCTTTAGTAGGACAACCTTTAGTGGACGGCTGATCCAAAATCTCAACCGAACCCGCAACTTTTTGACGGATGCGCGGACCGGCTCGACGAATGACGACCTATTTTAACACCCTGCATGTTTATAAGTGTCACTAGCTAATGGATATGGTTAAATCAGAAGAGATCATTGTAAAATTACATCGACCGTGTAAATCTCTTGATAGACTAAATTCTACAGCTACTACCCACTTAGGGTTTCACCAAAGAACTCAAGACAAAGAGAATAAAATTTAAACTAAGAAAATTGATAATTTTTTTCATATCCCAAAAACTGATACAAACACTAGTATAAATACTAGGTCAAAGGAGGCACAAGGCCTAAAGATAAAAACATAAAATATAAGTTGGGTCTGGCCCAATAATAAAAATACTACTAGAACTAATAAAAAGAAATGTGATCCTTCATCCAAAATGGGCTTTTTGTAATCCTATTTTGTTTTCTATCAATACTATCGGGCCCAAAAGAAACCTTGTCCACAAGGTTATTGGAGATAGGCCCATTATGTGGAATTGTTTGGTTATGAGGAGATGGAGATGGAGTGGGCCGGGTAGGGTTTGTGGAAGGGTAGATGTAAGGGGCACGTGAAGAGAGTTGTTGGGGGCAGGTGAAAGAGCAGACTGTGTGTTTGTCTTGGAACTCACATTTGCGGGAAACGGGGCAATTGGGATATAGCTGGATGGCATGATGAATTTCGAAATGGTGGGGGGCACATAATGAGGAGGACGCGTGGCAGGTGGATTATTGTTTGCATGTCCTGGATTTTTATCCTAGGGTGGAGAAGAAAAAGTAGCCTGATGGGGAATAGGAATATCACGTGGGGGGCAGCTTTTGGGAAAGTACCGTTGGTACTTGGGAGAAGGGACTTAAGAGGAAAAATAGCAGGATGGTGCCTCATAAGTTCAGTCAAGTTAGATTCTTTCTCTTTCTCAGTTTCTTTCCTCTCTAAAGAATCCTCCGCTGCATGTCTCTCCTCTCCAGTTCCCAATTCATTTTGTGGAACCTCCAACGATGAACTCACAACGTCGGCGTCATGCATAGACGATTCAAACTGCGAGTCCGTGTCTCCTGAGGTAATTTCCGAGACCTTGTTCGTCTGTTGTTGTTCCTCGGAAACGTTTTGAAATGTTGATTGATTAGGTGGGTTTTGCTCATTCTCTGTAGGTACAAAATCAGACGGAATCGGAAGAAGATTCGTTGAGGGGTCTTGGCCGTAGTAACGTCGTAACTGAGAAACATGAATCACCGGATGAATCTTGGAAGACGGTGGTAAATCCAGCTCGTAAGCTACTGAACCAATGCGTCGAAGAACTCGAAAAGGACCAAAAAAACGTGGTGACAGTTTTTGAGACACACGTTGTTGCACGGAGATTTGACGGTATGGCTTCAAACGAAGAAGAACAAAATCACCTACATTGAAGGTACAATCCACACGATGTTTGTTAGCTTGTGCAGTCATGATATTTCTGCTTTTGTTGAGGTTTCTTTTTAGTGTTTCTAAAATCTCCTGTCTGTGAGCTAATATGTCGTTGATTTGTGTGTTGTTTGCGAGGCCGGAAGTGTAATCGATCATGGTTGGGGGAGGTCTACCATACAATGCCTCAAAGGGAGACATGTTGATGGCTGAGTGGTATGAAGAGTTGAACCAGAACTCGGCCAGGTGAAGAAATTTGAACCATTTCTTTGGGTGGTCAGACGTAAAACACCGCAAGTAAGTCTCTAAGCTTCGGTTAACCACTTCTGTTTGACCATCCATTTCGGGATGGTAAGTTGCACTGTGTTGTAATGTCGTTCCTTGTATCATGAAGATTTCTTTCCAGAAAGCACTGAGGAACAAAGGGTCCCTGTCAGACGTGATCGTCTTTGGCATGCCGTGAAGACGACAGATTTCGGAAGCAAATCGGCGTGCCAGATCCGGTGCTGTAAATCTTGTTGGTAACGCAAGGAAGTGTACAAACTTCGTCAAACGGTCACAAATCACCCAGATAACTGTGTGACCAAAGGATGGTGGTAAGTGTGTAATGAAGTCCATTGTCAATTCTTCCCACACTAGATTTGGTACCGCGAGTGGTTGTAATAACCCTTGTTTTCGTTTTGGCAGGTACTTGTGTTTCTGGCAGATTGAGCAATGCTGGACAAATTGTTTGACATCCTTAGAGAGACCAGGCCAGTTGAAAGAAGCAGTGATTCGAGCAGTCGTAGGTTGGATCCCAGAATGACCCCCGAGAGGTGTTGCATGATACTCATGGAGAATGTGTTGTCTGAATTGTTGCGCATCAGGTACGTAGATCCGTTCTTTGTACATCAGTAATTCATCATGAATGAGAAATTTCCCTTGCATAAGTGGATCTGATTGACATTTGTTGAACAAGGCTTGACCCTCTGTATCTGTTGTGTAGTGTCGTCGGAGTTAAACCAAGAAGGATGGAATTGGGGATGAAATAGTGAAGAGCAGAGTTGTGGCTTCCGTGTGTTGACGACTCAGGGCATCTGCGACTTGGTTGTTTCGACCAGGTTTGTAAAAAATTTTGAAACTAAACCCTTGTAGTTTTGCTGCCCACTTCTGCTGTTCCGGTGTCTGAATAGTTTGCACTAAAAGATTCTTTAAACTCTTTTGATCCGTAAATATTTGAAAATGTCTCCCGATCAAGTACTGACGCCATTTTTTTATTGCTTCAGTGATTGCATACATTTCTCGGACGTACACGGAAGCTGCTTGCATGCGGTTGCACATTTTCTTGCTAAAGAAGGCTAAGGGATGGCCCTCTTGGGACAGGACTGCGCCAATTGCCACTGCTGAAGCGTCTGTTTCGAGGGTGAAGGTTTTTGTGAAATCCGGCAGAACAAGAACCGGAGTCTCCGTCATTTTTCTTTTTAATATTGTAAAAGTTGTATCCGCTGTTGTAGTCCATGTAAACTTTGTATAACGTAATAAATCGGTGAGTGGAGCGGCGTGAGAGGCGTAATGGCGGAAAAAACCGTCTATAAAAGCCGGTGAGGCCTAAAAAAACCCTGAGTGTCGTGAGAGATCGTGGCTTCGGCCAGTCTAGCATAGCTTGAATCTTTGAAGGATCTGGGGTTACACCATTCACGGATATAATATGACCTAAATAATCCACAGTAGCAGCAACAAAAACACATTTGGACAACTTAACAAAGAATTGGTTAGAAGACAATAAGGCTAAAATCAATGTCAAATGTTCCACATGTTCCTTTAAAGAAGAACTATAACTAAGAATATCGTCAAAAAAACAAGAACGAACCTTCGTAAATAAGGACGTAACAAATCATTCATAGCCGATTGAAAGGTACTCGAAGCGTTAGTCAACCCAAAGGGCATAACCAAGAACTCATAGTGCCCGTCAAAAGTCCTGAATGCTGTCTTGTGAGTATCTTCGGGTGCCACCTGTCGCTCCCAAAAGATTTGCATCCAGGTACAAGCGCGAACGGTCAGCGAAAGGGACAATGAGAATACACAGCCGTGAACTCACTAGAGATGAATAGAGTCGCCAGCTAGGCATTTTTATCCCGGAGGAAAGGTAATGCTGCATAGACCTAGAAAAAGATGGATAAGACGGTTGCGAACCAGAGAGACTGAGAAAGGGGATTGGTTACAACCTGGGAAGGTATTAGCACCCAGATTGTCCGCCGTACTCGACGGGATCCACGCTTAAAAGATTTGTGTTTTAAAGGGGTAGTGTCAGTGCAATCTGTGTATAAATGAGCTGGAAAAGAATGTACAGGTGTCAGTGTAAAAGAAGTGTAAAGTGTATAAATGGTGTGTCAGTGTAGGAACAAAGAGTGAGATGCTCAAGATCATGAGGCTTAAAGAATAATGCTGGAAGGAGGGGGAATGTACAGAGACTTTTGTTCGATAACCGTTAAGTTATGCCTACGTATCCTCTCGTGCGATGAGGAAGTCAGAACACCGTAGTTCGACCCAAAGAGACTGAAAGGTGAATTGACTTGTGAACTGCTTACTTGCCTATGCTCAAGTGTATGATCTGTCTGGCACAGATGCAAACTGTCTTGCATTAGACGGAAGAAGCAAGTTCTCGGTTGTGAGTGAATGAGGTGAGAAAAGAATCCCGGAGGAGACGATTATTGTTTGTTTTTTTGTGTTTTTCAGTCTTTTATTGCTTTTGAGAATTTGTCATAAGTTAATGAGCTTAAGCCTAAACCAGCGGATTTAGTAAACTCATCACATCTTCCCTCTGATTAGGGGTAATGAGAATACCTTAAGTGTGAAGTCAGATTCTCACACTTAATCACCTTTGATGCAGGATCAAGATCATTAACCTACTTGTGATTATTTAGATGTTTTTGGTGTTTTTGTTTAGTGTTAAGTAATGAGGTTAAGCCATAATCAAGGATTAAACAGACTCATTACACCATCCTAATAGAAGGATAATAGATGAGAATGTTTAAGCTGAGGAAAGCTCCTCAACTTAATCCATGATTAGGGATTAAACTCATGACAAAACATGCCTTTGATTAAGTGGATTTTATTTACTGGTATGATGATGAAGTGATTTTTATGATTTGTAAGACAACTTGAGGGGGACTTGTCCATTAACACTAGGGTTAGTCCTTCTTAACCAATTAAGGAAGAATTAGAACCCTAATGCAAGGCCCAAGTTACAAGTGTGATGTCTTGATGATTATTAAGTGGATTGATTAAGAGATTTAAACACATCAAGGGTTTAACAATTAGGATTAAAGTTATACACTCCATCCTAATAGAAGGATGCAGGCATAAGCTTAATCACAAAGCCTTAAAGCCTTTGGGGTTTAGTCCCTGATTATGAGATGAGGAGAGAAGACTCAAAGAAGACACAAAGGTAAAACTAAGAAGGGAGACTAATCAAAACCCTAATCATTATCATGCTTGGTTGTTCCTAAGGTTTGTGAGGTTTACAAGAGAAATCTTCAATGGAACCACCAGGAAGCAGATGAACAGGATCAAGAGAAGCAAAGTAACTTGCTTCATTCAAGAAGTCAAGTCACTTGAAGAAAGAAAGTGGGAAGGAGAAGAATGAGCAAGCTCAATTTCAAACACATATAAGAATGCAGCAATGGATGCAAGAGAGATGAAAAGAAAAGTAATGAGAAGTGAAGGCAAATTCACTTCTCAACATCACTTACCACCTGAAATGGTTAGAAAAGAAATGCAATGCAATGCAAAATGAGATGAGATGACATGATATAAAGCAAAACCAGAAGCATGTTGATGATGATAATGATGCTATGAAGTGATACAAAACATGAAACAAGGTATGGGGATGATCATACAAGTTCAAGAATGCAAATGAAGCAAGCTTAGGAGCATGGATATACATGAAGAGTTATGAAGTGCACATGACATACCACATGGAAAATACATGATGCAATGATCAAACATGCTTTCTATATGTCTTAAGATGTCAAATGAATCACATGGATGCTTGAAATGTCATGGCAAGTCATGTTATGCAAGAGAATGCAAGAAGGATGCAAATGGAAGCCCAAATTGGGGTTTATGAATCAAACATCAAACCAAAATCAAAAACAGAAGCAAACCCTAAGATAAAAAATTGAAAATTCCACACAAAGGACCTCTAACCCTATGCTAAACCACTGCCCAAAGGAGAAGTCTCAACTCTTAACCTAACTCAAGATATGAATTTTACAAGATTCTAGGGTTTTTAGGGTTCTTGAACAAGAAAATTACCAAACAAAATGAAAATGCAAGATCAAATCATGGCCATTTAATCTCACAAACTACATGCCAAACACAATGCAATGCAAGAAGGATCAATGTCCAACTCTTCATGGATAGGCAGAAATGATTTTGGAACTTTGGATCAAATTAATGCATAAAAATGATTTTAAATCAATGAAAAATTCTCAAAATGCATCAAGATCAAAAAATAAATTTGGTTTGAAGGTTGGAAAATGTTTCTAAATGTCTTAGAACATTTCATGAATTTTTTGGTGATTTTTAAATACCTAAAAGTATTTTTAATAAATTAATTTCCATTAATCAATTAAAAATAAACTTTTAAATATTTAAAAATACTTTTTAAATGCTAAAAATGAAAATAAAAATATTTTTGTGTTTTAAAAATTAATGAAACTCTTGAGAAAAAGTTTCATAATTTTTAAAACAATTTTGCTATTTTTAATAAATTGTGCAAAACAAATGAAATAAATATGAAAATAAATAAATTTAAACTGAAATAAGTAAAAGTATTCAGATCCAACGCATGAGATTCAAACTGGCCAGGGCGGGAGTTGACCACGCGCGCAAATGAACGGACCATATTCAAACTCAGCTAATTAATGTTTAAACCCTAATCTCGCCGTTAATCACTCTCAGGTGACCGGAACAGTGTTCCGGTCATCTTCCCCGTTCACCCCCAAAATCAATCTCTCTCTCCAGGCCATTTTAGGAGCTCTAACTCTCCAGAAATCATCTACTAACTATCCTAAGCACGAATCCAGCATCAAATCATGTTTAAACTCAAACACAAACAAGAATCGAAGCAAAGAAAATTCTAGGTCAAACTTTCAGAACACCATAACATACTCATTTCTTGCTCATTTTCAAAAGTAAATGGATCCCAATGATCAGTGTAGCATGCAAAGCAAGATTCTAACAAGAAAATGGAGTTCTGGAAAAAAAGTTCATGGAGTCACCTGAGATGGAGCTTTTGATTCAGGAGCTTTCTGGATGGTTCTTTGGCTCAAACAGGTCCCAATGATCCCCCTTTGAAGCTTTGGATACTTGGTTGGAGTTTAAACAGCCTCTTGAGTGAGTTTGCAGAAGCTCTGACCAAAGGAGTGTGAAAATCGTGTTTGTGATATGGAGGGTCTCAGGCCAAAACAATGGTTGGTTTCTGGTCAGTGAAGCAAGGTGAGTTGATATGTGGAATTTGTTTGAGTGTTTATGGCTTGTGGAAACAGATTCGAATGGTTTTGCTTTTGGGAGTGAAAAATGGAGAAATGGTGTTCTTGCTTGATTCAGGCCTGAGTCTTGCTGGTTCTTGCTCAATGAAGCAAGGTGAGTTGATTTATGAACTTGGTTTTTGTGTTTGTAAGCTGTGGAGACAAATTCGAAAGGTTTTGCTTGATGGAGTGTTTTTGTGTATGTGATGTTGTGATCTGTTTCAGCTTGGCTCCCTGAGTGTTATGGCCAGCATTTGGATAGCATAAAATAATCCCATAGGTCAGATGATGTGACCTGGCCTCTATTGATTGGTAAGTTTGCTTTTGCAAAAAAGTCCACTTTGTGTAAGGAAGGCATGGGCTTGGTTCTAGCTTGGTACAAGGGCTAGGGCTGGCGCAGCAGGGTGTGTGTGTGATGCTAGGAAGGTTCAGCAGCCAAGGCAACTAGTTGGTGAAGTGTGATCATGAGTTTTGCAAGTTGGCTCACTTTTGAAACTACATGAAAAAGTCTTGTTACACATACCATGAACATGAGAAACTTTGATCCAATTCTGATTTTTAGGTCACATAGAATGTTTGTGTCATGGTTTGATGTCAACTAGAGGTTACAAACAGCCTTGGTTCATGGTTTTGCAAAATTCACATTTGGGGCATGCCTTGAAAATCAATGATTTTTGCCAACTTTGTCACACCATAACTTTTGATCCAAGAAGAATTTGATCATGTTCTTGTACTTTTTGAAAAGGGAAAGGTGTATTCTACAACTTTCATGACCAAAGTTTTCCCATTTGAAGCATTTTTGGATCAAGAATCAAGGCTTGAAAAATGACCTAAAATGACACATCCTTGAAAAGTCAACTATGCCCAAAAAGTCAACATTTGCAAAAACTCCAAATTCTTGATTTTTGTGAACTTCAACCTTATTCCATGATCAAATAAAGATCATATACACTCAAAATGATGAAGATCACCCATTGGTTGGGTCATTGGGGGCCTCAGATGCCCTGATTTTGCACTGACTTGCCCAGAAAGTCAACTCTTGATCAGATGACTTCCCCATGGAATTTCTTCATGAAAATTGATATGCATACTCCCTATACCATATAGAGACCAATGGAAACAAGAATGACCAAAAAATTTGGAGTTATGGCCTCTGAAACCAAAACCCTAATTTTAGGTCAACTGTGCAGTCAAACTTGGCTCTGCTTCCATGCAAACCTCAATTCTTGTGATTCTTTGGCATTTTTGACTTTGAGTGGATGTAACATGATGTTTGAACACACATGGACCCCTTTGAAGTGATTGGTGGCCTTTGGAGTGGCTCAAAAGGCTCTTGGATTGCTCAGATCACAAACCCTAGGTGCAGACGACTTAGAAACTATGCAGTGAATCAAAAATGAGATATGAGATGATATGATTGTGTTTATGCATATGAGAATGATCACAAGCCATGGTGTGAATGGGTGAGGGCAAATTTGGGGTGTTTACAGCTGCCCCTATTCAAACATGAGTTAGCTGTGCAGGATGTAAGCGACGGCTTATCAGGCAAACAAGATAACTTGTGGTTGAATACCAAAGACAGTCCAAAATTTGCACTCACAGAATGAAGAAGAAAAGGGATATAGATTGTAAAAGAAAAATAAAGCATATTGTAAAGTGTGGGCGACGGAGGACGACCGTCGAGCAGAGGACGACTGCTGGGTAAAGAGCAATGACGGGGATGGCCGCCATGCTGGGAAAAGTGTGTGAAATAAAGCGATGACGGGGACGGCCGACATGCCGGGGATAAAAAGTAAAGCCAAGACGGGGACGGCCGACTAGCTGGGAAAAATAAGAAAATATGATGGGGACGGCCATCAAGATAAAGCTGTAAAAATCTCTGGGGATAAATGAAACATGACGGGGACGGCCATCAAGTTCATAAAGTAAAGTAACCAACGATGGGGACGGCCATCGGGCTAAAAAGAAAAGGAAAAGGGACCACGACGGGGACGGCCATCGGGTTAAAGAATAAAATGAAATAAACAGATGATGAGGTACGGTCATCAAAGGTGAAGGACGATCACCTAGCAGGGTACGGCTGCTCTGTTGGGGATAAGATGAGGGACGGTCATCTAAGGTGGAGGACGACCACCTGGCAGGGTACGGCCGCCGAAAATATCGCGACATAGGACGAATGCCGGATAAAAGGTCAACGATGGGGACGGCCATCGGATGAGCATGATGGAGGACGACCATCAAGAGGTGGAGGACGACCACCTAGCAGGGGACGGCTGCTCTCAAGGTTCATCATGACACAGGACGAATGTCAGATAACCAAAAATCAACAATGGGGACGGCCATTGGATAAAGTGATGAAGGACGATCATCAAGAGGTGGAGGACGACCACCTAGCAGGGGACGGCTGCTAAAAATCAACGATGGGGACGGCCATCGGATGAGCATGATGGAGGACGACCATCAAGAGGTGGAGGACGACCACCTAGCAGGGTACGGCTGCTCTCAAGGCTATCATAACACAGGACGAGTGTTAGATAAAAAGAAAATTTGTTTTGTTGGTGATCTACTGGGGATGTAAATACGGACGAGTATTTATAACCAAGAGAAGAAAGTATAAGTGTTTAGATGTTGTGTATAGATTAAAGATGCGGACGAGCATCCTTAAGACTATGATACGGACGAGTATCGGGTAGAAACAAATACTGACACGTGTTCAGAGATGATGATACGGACGAGTATCAACGGGTTAACAAAGAACACGGACGAGTGTTGCATCTGAAGGGACTCTTCTGGGGAATAATAGATACAGACGAATATCTATATTCAAGAAGACACGGGTGTTTGACATAGTGTATGGATTAAAGATGCGGACGAGCATCCTTAAGACTATGATACGGACGGGTATCATGTAGAAACAAACACTAGACGCAATGTTCTGAGATGATGGTACGGACGAGTACCAACTGGTTAGCAAAGAACAAGGACTATTGTCGAATCTGCGGGGATATAAATGGTATATATAAGATACGGACGAGTATCTGTATAAGTGTAACATGAGTAGTGAGTATGAGTGGTGTATAGATGAGTGTTTTAACTGCTGGGGGAGAGTGACACGGACGAGTGTCAGAAGAAGAAAGGTATAATATTAACAAGTATATGGGTGATAAAAGTGTAGGCGACTGCACCGGGGATATGACACGGACGGGTGCCAAGAAAATAAATATACAAGTATAGGTGAGTGCAAAGAGGATGTCTTTGGCTTTCTGCTGGTGATTTGACACGGACGGGTGTCAGGAAGTATCTGCAATATGGGTGATCTTGTTTGTAAAGAGGTTCAGGCGACTTTACTGGGGAGTGATGACACGGACGGGTGTCCAAAGGAGTATATACTGGTGTTTGTGAATTGGGAGGCAACTGCTCTTGCTGAGAACCCTGGTGGGGATTTTTGTGTATTGTATCATGTATTTTGATGAATGGTTAATATTCACAAGTGTTCGATTCACAACATGACTTATGATTATGCTATGTTTGATTTTTGCCGTAATGCCCCGTTTTAGACGGAATGCTACGCTTTGTGGGTGAATATGATGCGAATGCCATGATTATGTGAGGGTACAGATCCGGGATTCGGATCCCGTTGCTGTAAAGATCTCTGGTCGATCTGCTTGGAGTGAGTATCCCAGCTGGGGATGAGATCATTGATAGATCTGGTGAAATGTATCTGCTTGGGGATATAGGTCACTGATGGACATATCCTTGTAATATAGGACCCAGCTGGGGTCTGTAGAAGCTTTTGTTGCTCTGTTGTGACTTCTTTATGCGTTGCTCTTCTGGATAGAGGCTGAGGATTCCGTGGGGAGATGATTCCCTGACTTTGTACTCGGATGAGGACGAAATGGCAACTCGGCTGGGGGAGAGAGAGAGAGATCACTGAAAGACCTCCCTAGAAATTCTGTTGAGGTGGATTCCTGACCCAGCCGGGGATATGGGCGTCTTCTGTGATGCCTGGCAATTCTGATGGGGATAAGTAATAGGTGGAAACTCAGCTGGGGAGAGTAATGGGAGGTAACTCAGCTGGGGAAGAAGCAACTCAGGTGCTAAGACTGAGCGAGTACTGATCTGGCAACTTCGCTGGGGAAATGGGCACCTTCCAGTGCCACGTGGAAGATAGACCGAGTTGATAATGATCTGCCAGCTTGCTGAGGGTGAAGCTTTCATACCCTAAGTTGTGCTCTGGATACCTGCAATCCTGCAAAGATAAGGAAACGCACAAATGGTCCCGAGGTATCCCTTATCGGATTCCGTCATAGGAGTTAGACATTCTTGAGAGTAAGTACATTCCCTGTAAGCATGCGTTTTTATTCTTTTAGAGAAAAGCATCTGTACTTATGCGATTAGTTTTTTAGAGACATCAGACATTCTTTGCAAATAAAAATGTACAAGACGAAACATGACTGAAAAATCTGATTTTATTAATTCATGTGCCCTGAATTGGCGAGATACAGTCAAAGAAACATATCTCCTGAAAGAAGGAGATTGTTACAAATTGAGAAACAAAGTGCTGGCGATGTTGACGACGCTTTAGGGAGCTTCCTCCTCTGCTATGATTCGTATGACTTTTGACGTTCTTCTCGTCTTGCTTTCTGAAGGAGGCTGATTCTGATTGAAGCTTGATCCTTTCGAAGCTTTCCAAGTTGTAAGTGATACAAACGAATTCAGAATGCAGTTGTTCGCTTATTCCCTTATTTTGCATGGATCGCCCTTTCGGGTTTTCAATCCATCGGGATACCCATTTTTGCCTGAGCTGTCCAATGCGGCTTTTCAACTCAGCGGGTGCACACATTTTTTTTATCTATTTCCCTTATTTTTGCCCGAGTCTTTTATTCTGTTTTTGACTCGCCGGGATGCCCTATTTTTGCCTGGACTTACATTCTGTTTTTATGTCCAGCGGGTCATTTTTACGCGAAGTACTTTTTAACTGCATCTGAATTCACAGGGGACGGGAAGTCTTCACCATCCATGGTGCTGAGCATCAGTGCTCCACCAGAAAAAACTTTCTTTACCACAAATGGTCCTTCATAGTTTGGAGTCCATTTGCCCCTGTGGTCTGTATGAGGAGGGAGGATTCTTTTTAGCACAAGATCTCCCACTTGGTACCCTCGATGCCTGACTTTCTGATCGAAGGCTTTCTTCATTCTTCTCTGATACAACTGCCCATGACAGATTGCAGCCAATCTCTTCTCTTCGATCAGACTCAGTTGTTCATATCGGGCCCGGACCCATTCTGCTTCACTCAGTTTGACATCCATCAATACCCGTAGCGAGGGTAATTCAACTTCAACAGGTAGGACTGCTTCCATACCATACACAAGCTGATACGGTGTTGCCCCAGTAGATGTTCTGATTGACGTGCGGTACCCATGCAAGGCAAACGGTAGAATTTCATGCCAGTCTTTGTAAGTGACTACCATCTTCTGCACAATCTTCTTGATATTCTTGTTAGCTGCCTCAACAGCGCCATTCATCTTTGGCCTGTAAGGAGAAGAATTGTGATGTTGGATCTTGAAGTCCCGGCACAGCTCTGCCATCATTTTGTTGTTCAAGTTGGAACCATTATCAGTAATGATTCGTTCGGGTACTCCATATCGACAGATGATATCTCTCTTCAGAAATCTGGCTACCACTTGTCTCGTAACGTTTGCATATGAGGCTGCTTCGACCCACTTAGTGAAATAGTCAATGGCGACCAGGATGAATCTGTGGCCGTTTGAAGCAGTTGGCTCAATCTTGCCGATCATATCAATGCCCCACATGGCGAAGGGCCATGGTGAAGACATGATGTTCAAAGGATTGGGAGGCACATGCACCTTATCTGCGTAGATCTGGCATTTATGGCACTTTCTGGCATAAGCACAACAGTCTGCATCCATTGTGATCCAGTAATAACCTGACCTTAGCAATTTCTTGGCCATGGCATGCCCTCCTGCATGGGTACCAAAGGATCCTTCGTGCACTTCATGCATCAACAAATCTGCTTCCGTCTTGTCAACACATCTGAGGAGTACCATATCGAAGTTCCTTTTGTATAAAGACCCATCAGTGTTCAGAAAGAAACTACCAGCGAGCCTTCTCAAAGTCTTCTTATCATTGGAAGATGCCCCAGATGGGTATGTTTGATCCTCCAAGAAGCACTTAATGTCATGGAACCAAGGCTTATCATCTTTGACAATATCTGCTGCAAACACATACGCTGGTCTGTTAAGTCTGGATACTGAAATCTGAGGTACAAAGTTAGCAGCTTGAACTTTGATCATGGATGAAATGGTAGCAAGAGCATCTGCAAACTGATTCTCGTCCCGAGGGATATACTCAAGCTTGACTGTTGTGAAGAAAGTCAATAACCTCCTTGTATAATCCCTGTAAGGTATCAGATGATCCTGGTGGGTGTACCATTTTCCGTTGGTTTGATTAACTACCAGAGCTGAATCTCCGAATACGGTTAATGTCTTGATCCTGAGGTCAATGGCTTCCTCAAGACCCATAATGCAAGCTTCGTATTCAGCTTCGTTGTTAGTGCAGTTGAAAGTGAGTTTTGCCGAGAAAGGCATGTGAACTCCTTTAGGCGTAATGAGCACTGCACCAACACCACGGCCATTCATGTTAACAGCCCCATCAAACATCATAGTCCATTCTTCTTCTGGGTCAGGCCCTTCAGTGTGAACAGGCTCTTCATGATCTTTCGATTTAATGAACATGATGTCTTCATCAGGGAAGTCAAATCTCATAGGCTGGTAGTCATCAATGGGTTGCTCAGCAAGATATTCAGATAGTACACTGCCCTTGATGGCTTTCTGAGAGGTGTACTGGATGTCATATTCTGTGAGAATCATTTGCCATCTTGCAACCCGTCCGGTAAGAGCTGGCTTCTCGAAAATGTACTTAACCGGGTCCATTTTTGAGATCAATAAAGTAGTGTGGGTCAACATATACTGTCTTAGTCGGCGAGCAGCCCACGCTAAAGCACAGCAAGTTTTCTCGAGCAGTGAATAACGTTGTTCACAGTCGGTAAACTTTTTGCTTAGGTAGTATATTGCATACTCTTTTCGACCAGACTCGTCATGCTGGCCCAGCACACACCCCATTGACTCTTCTAATACGGTCAAGTACATGATCAGAGGTCTTCCTTCAACTGGAGGCATAAGGATTGGAGGTTCTTGTAGGTACTCCTTGATTTTGTCAAAAGCCCTTTGGCAGTCTTCGTTCCACCTGACCGTCTGTTCTTTTCTTAACAGCTTGAACAAGGGTTCACAGGTTGCTGTAAGGTGAGATATGAACCGTGAAATGTAGTTCAATCGACCTAAGAACCCTCGAACTTCTTTCTCAGTTTTCGGTGCAGGCATCTCTTGAATGGCTTTGACTTTGTCAGGGTCAACTTCAATCCCTTTCTCGCTTACGATAAAGCCCAGCAGCTTACCGGATCGCACCCCGAATGTGCATTTGTTGGGGTTCAGCTTTAGTTGGTACTTCCTCAGACGCTTGAATAACTTCAGTAGATTTACCAGGTGGTCATCTTCAGTAAGGGACTTGGCAATCATGTCATCCACGTAACATTCTATTTCTTTATGGATCATATCGTGGAATAATGTCACCATAGCCCATTGATATGTTGCACCAGCATTCTTCAGTCCGAATGGCATCACTTTGTAACAAAACGTGCCCCAGGGTGTGATGAAGGTTGTCTTCTCCATGTCTTCAGGTGACATCTTGATCTGATTGTATCCTGAAAATCCGTCCATGAAGGAGAATACCGAGAACTGAGCCGTGTTATCCACCAATACATCAATGTGAGGTAATGGGAAATCATCATTTGGGCTGGCTCTGTTCAGATCCCGGTAGTCAACGCACATTCTCACTTTTCCGTCTTTCTTAGGCACAGGTACTATATTAGCAACCCACGGTGGATAGCTAGTCACAGCAAGGAACTCGGCGTCCCATTGCTTTTGTACCTCCTCTTTGATCTTCATTGCCATGTCTGGGCGAGTACGGCGCAACTTCTGTTTGACCGGTGGGCATTCTTCCCTCAAAGGCAACTTGTGTACAACAATGTCGGTGTCCAACCCTGGCATGTCTTGATAAGACCAGGCAAATACATCCACATACTCTTGGAGTAGGTCAATCAGTTGTCTCTTCACTGAGTCTTGCAGGCAGGCCCCGATTTTAACCTCTTTCACGTCTTCATCGGTACCAAGATTAATCACTTCAACCTCCTCCCGGTGAGGAGTAATAACCTTTTCCTCTTGTCTCAACAATCTGGCTAGCTCTTCAGGAAGCTCATATTCTTCTTCAACCCCTTCATCAGCTTGATTGATCGGATTGTCAAAGTCATACGAAGTCATAGCCGTGCTGTTGTCGGTGCTGTCTGGAAGGCACTCTCTGCAAGGGTTCAGTTTGTTCATTTTAGTGATTGATTTTAATCTTGCTTAGAAAAGTGAAATAAAGTTATCATTTTGAAAACATCGCCATTTATTTTTTGTACAAAAAGAAAAACGGAAAAACAGTGAACGAAAAAGAAAAAGACTCATTTGCAAAAAGATGTCTGATGTTTCATTGATTAATCTTGTTTGCACAAAAAGTACAGATGGCCCGATTACAAAATGAGTCTTGTCATCTTGGGCAAGATGCAAGACTTTGATGCATGCTATATAAAATACAGGAAATAATAATTACTCTGCATGAGTAACTCTTATAATTTCCTGGGAAGACCAGTTTGAGATACTGCTCCCCGGGATCTTTGGACGAATCCAGCTTTCCAGGTTGCGCTCCTCTTCCAGCTCGTCTTCCAAATTGTTGATAGCATCAGGGGTGAGCATCCCCCCGCTGACAAAACCAGGCTTCTCAGCAGCCTCTGCTTGGTTCTGTTGAGTTGGTCTGTAACCCAACCCAAACTTGTCCTTCTTCTCCTCCACAGATACAACCTTGCCCCAGCCTTGGGCAGTTCCTTCCTCAACAACCTTCCGAGCTTGTTGATAAGATGACATGGAGATTCCAGATACAGCAGATGCTTCATTGACATTCAAGGCCTCAAAACCTTGGCTCATTGTTTCATGGATCTCCCCATCCATCTCAATATACTTATAAGTAGCCAGATGGCTAACAAATATATCCTCCTCCCCACAAATTGTAACAACTTGGCCTTCCCACTCAAATTTTAACTTCTGGTGAAGGGTAGACGTTACTGCGCCGGCGGCGTGAATCCAAGGTCTACCCAACAAACAGCTGTAGGCAGGCTGAATGTCCATCACATAGAAGACAGTTGTAAAAGTTTGTGGGCCAATTGTCACAGGCAGCTCGATTTCCCCCAGAACCGATCTCTTAGAGCCATCAAAGGCTCTTACTACCAGGTTACTGGGACGTAATGCTAATCCTTCATACTCTAGCTTCACCAGGGCCTTCTTTGGTAAGACATTAAGGGATGACCCTGTGTCTACCAGCACATGGGAAATGACTGCTCCCTTACATTCCATGGTGATGTGCAAGGCTTTGTTATGGTTGCGGCCATCCGTTGTCAAGTCAGTATTGGTGAACCCTAGCCCATTGCTAGAAGTAACATTTCCAACCACGGTTTCCAATTGATTGACAGTGATCTCCTCAGGCACGTAAGCTGCGTGCAAGACTTTGAGTAGTGCATTCCGATGAGCTTCGGAGCACATAAGCAGTGATAGGATAGAGATCTTGGATGGCGTCTGGTGAAGCTGATCTACAATTTTGTAATCACTCTTTTTGATGATTCTCATAAACTCATCAACTTCTTGATCGAATGGTGTCTTCAAGGCTTCTTTAACAACCTGATCTTCCTGCACCGGGCTCTTTCCTTTTGCCTTGGCAGCAGCTTCTGCTTCGGCAGTGGGTCTTTGAATTTGTGGAGCAAAGAGACGTCCGCTTCGAGTGAAGCCTCCGCCTCCTCCCACATTATCTATCTGTGGTGCAGGTGTTGATGTATCAAGAGTGATTCTTTGTCCTTCGCAGTACACGTCAGAGCCGTAGTGCCAAGGGATGGCCCTACTGCTTTCATAAGGTACGGGTCCAGGCACTGTGACAGTGACTGGACTGATGGCAGCTGCTGAAGGAACTGTGATTGTTTGTGGATCATAATAAATCGTGACTGGTGCTCTGATGGGAGCAGCACTTTCTGAATTGTAGGCAGAGTTGTTTTCAGGATCATAAAATATGGTGACAGTTGAGACATCTTCATGATTTGTTGCTGGAGTTGTAGGAGACGTTGTCGGAAGAATGGATGTTGTTGTTGTAGGAGATTCAAAATGGAGTGATGCTGAAGTTGTAGCAGGAAAAATTGTTGATAACTGATCAGTTGAGATGATGGATGAAGTACTTGTTGATGAAGCCGAAGAATTGTCAGGAACAATGGTTGCTGCAGTTGTAGGAGATACATGAACTGTTGCTGATGGGATTGCTGGATTTGTTGGAAATGATGTGGTGATCTGAAGCTGGCCACTCTGAATAAGGCCATCTATGCCATTCCTCGGATTATCGCACCCATTTACTGAGATATTGCAGTAAGCACACCCTAACTCACACCCTGGGAACATTTGACATTCCAAGAGCTGAGCTTTGATTTCTACCAACGGCGTTCGGATCTGACCCACACTGGTTATTAAATAAGACGGCTTGTCTTCTTCAATAGCGTTAATTCTGGGACCACCGTGGTGTGGCATAGGATTTTTGTTGACATTGGGTGGTGGTGCGAAATTCAGAGCTTTCGAGTCTACCAGGTCTTGTACCTTCATGTGCAAGGCTCTGCACTTTTCTGTACTATGGCCAGGTGCGTTTGAATGGAAGGCACATCTGGCGTTGGAGTCGTAGTTCCTGGGTAGACTGTTGGGATCTGGAGGGGCCAACGTCCTTAGCTCAACTAGGTTGAGTTTCAGGAGTTGTGGCAGCAATGTAGCATATGGCATAGGGATCGGATCGATCACCCTGTTGACTTGAGATGGCCTTTGCTGGAATGGCCTTTGCTGATTATTGTTGTTGGTGTTGCTGTTGTTGTAGTTTCTTGGAGGATACTGATTTTGCTGATGGTACTGAGGTTGTTGCTGATAGTTTTGCTTAGGAGGTTGATAAACTGGTTGTGGATGAGCTGGAGCAGGGATAGTGACTGCAGCCACAGATCTGTGAACATATTGGGGCCTACCCCTGTTGGTGTGGATGGCATTAGTCTCACCAGTCCTTCTCGGGCCTGCAAAAGACTTTCTTGCATTACTGGATGAGCTTGCACCATTGTCTGAGATCTTACCCATCTTCAATAGGCTTTCAATTCTCTCCCCGGCTATGACAACATCTGCAAAGCTGGTAGATGAGAAAGCAGCTAACCTATCAATGTAGGTTCCCTGAAGGGTGTTCATGAACATATCAGCCATCTCCCTTTCAGACATAGGTGGCTGGACAGCGGCAGCAAGCTGTCTCCATATTTGAGCATACTCTCGGAAGCTCTCTCTGGATGACTGTGACATTCCCATTAGGAGGGTCCTGTTGGGTGCCATGTCCAGATTATACTGATACTGTCTGATGAAGGCCTCTGCCAGGTCCTTCCAGCATCTAATAGTTGCTCTTGTTAGATGGGAATACCATTCCCTAGAAGCTCCAGTCAGGCTATCCTCAAAGTAGAACATCCACAATTTCTCATCCATGGTATAAGCTTTTAATCTCCCAAGAAAAGATTGCAGATGAGTTCGGGGACAGGAAGTCCCATTATACTTCTCAAAGCATGGCGGCTTAAACTTGTGGGGAATCCTGACCCCGTCTACCAAGCCCATATCCATGACATCAAATCCCAAAGAGTTTTGAGACTCTAAGGATCTTAACTTTTCAGCTATTTCCTCCAACCTTCTATCATAAGCTTCTTCCCCAGCTCCCATTACTGTGAACTGGTCTTCTTGAGGGTCTTCTTGCAGCACCCTCCCTGCTGTAGCAGTCCCTTGTATATTGACAGGAATGTTGGCCTCTGGATGGAGATGGGGTCCAAAAACTGGGGGATTGACATGAGGTTGGACCCTCTCGTTGTTACTTGTGCCAGCAGTCCCCACATGGGGCTCTTCTTGATTCTGCCTTTCCACCATGGCTCTCAATCTTTCTTGGCTCTGAGCCATGTTGTTCATCACTTCCATGAACTGCGTCATCTGTGTTCTCATTTCCAATCTTTCGTTTGCCATTTGGTTCCTGACCTCTGTAAGGTCCTGCTGCATCTGATCCATCTGTATGCCCGGAAGATTGTTACGGGTGGGGTATCTGTGTGGCCTGTTGAGTGGGAACCCTCGTCGTCGAGCAATAATTCCTGAACATCACAACAGAGTTAGCAACAACAAAAACAAAAAACCTACAAAACAAACAAAGGGTTAGCATGCAATGCAGTATGCTTATTTGTTTTCAAGGTATCCGGCTTGGTATTCAGTTTTGACCCTTCCAGACCCTTGAAGATGCTGTTGATATTGCTGGAAGAAAACTCAGATGGAGCAAACCAACACAAATATATATTACAGAAAGTGAAACAATACAACTTGTTCTTTTTACAACATAAGCCCTCCAAGGGGTCAAAATACATCATAAGAAAATAAAAGTACATAGAATAAAAGCAACAACAAGCAAATGGTCAAACACCAAGACCAAACTCATCCTCACGAACTTCCTTGAGAAGTGCCTCGGTCACAGGATCAGCTGGACGCTCCGTGAGATTCCTGATAAGGAGGTTCCGGGTAGTAACAGCTGCAGTTAGCTTCTTGTGCTGACTTTGGTCCTTCGACCTTTTCACTCCTGCTCTGATTTTTAGCTCTGATATCTCCCTCTGGGCTGCTGCCAGGGCTTCCTGCTGCTCTTTTGCATTGGCTTCCATCTGTTCTATCTTGTCTTGGACCCTCTTGTCCTCCAGAGTACGAGCCTCGGTGATCCTGACCCACCTGGCCTGACTTTCCTTCAAATACAAGTCAGTCCTGGCTTTCTGGAATTGGGCCTCCTTGCAAGCATTCTTCAGGATTTGTTCTCCAGCCCTAGACTTCTTAATGTAATCTTCAGACTTCTCAATCCTAGCCAAGTGTTCCACTTTCAACTTCTCCAACCTCTCAATATCCAATCTCCCATCACTCCTCTCATAGAGGGTCTTCTGCAAAGCTTGAGTCAACTTCTCATTTCTCTCTTTCAACTTCTCAAACTCCTCTAAGCTGACAGTTGCTGGAGGTGGTGCTGTGGAAGGCCCAGGCATATCTTCTATAGTAAAGGGCATCCCAGAGAATTGAGCCCTGGCATGGGACCAATCATAGTATTGTGCTGATGCCACATTGTTACATTTTCCCAAGATGGTTACTCCCTTAGTTTGAACATTGTCCCAGGCCCAAGCTGCCTGCCTAACAATAGCCAGGTTAATCTTGTTCTCACAATAGAGAGTCTCAACCAAGTCCTGTGCCTTAGGAATGTGGACCAGTGCATAGCCCAGTTGTCTTTTGAACAACAGAGGGTTGTAATTAATACTACCCTTAACTCCTATTAGGGGCACATTGGGAAAATGCCCACAGCTGGTGATGATATCCCTGCCTTTTGTGCTTTGAGTGCACCACCTGATATCAGCTGAAGTTAGAGTAGTAAGTCTTCCAGCCCAGTTTTTCTGCTGATGAGGGTTCAAAAATGCATCTGTCTTGGGCAAATGCCTGAGAAGCCAAGTATGGAACAAAGGAGCACAGCACCTCACTAATCTGCCCCTCTGCTTTTCATTCCTCTGATGCACTGAATAGTAGAGATCCCCCAATAAAGTTGGCACTGGGTTCCTTAGAATGAACAGATGGATTGCATTCTTACTAATGAATCGAGGCTCATCTGCAAATAATATGATCCCATATATGCTCAGGGCCAATAAAGCACAGACTGCTTTCCACTCTCCTAAAGAAGCTTTCAAAGTGGCTTGAGAGATCAGGAAATCCAGGTGCAGGCCTGGGATTCCAGCTTTAGAAGTCATATGCTGCCCAATCAGGACTGGTTCCAGATGCAATGCCTTGGCTATCTCCTCATTACTTGGAAAGACCATCTCAGGGTTGAAAGGAATTTCTCTCCTGATAGGTATACCAACTAATGATGAGTATTCTTCCAATAAGGGGCCCAACTGAAAGTCCTGAAAAGTGAAACATCTCAGTGGGGGATCATAAAACTGAAGGCAAGTGTGGATCAGGCTTCTCTGTGAAGGGTCCAGATCCATGATCATATCAAGTATATCTCCATGGTGTTCTCTGAACAATGGTACATGGTCTGGAGTGATCAGGGTCTGAATCCTCCTGATGTCTGTTAACTCTGGCTGGAAGAAGTGGTAGGTGATGTTGCTTTTCTTAGGAGCCATGATGCTGAGACTGAGTAGAGACAAGTGCTGATGATGATACTGAAGAATGGGCCACTGATTGGCTGGTGTAGGTAGCTGATAGCTGAAGCAAGTGCTGATGAAGATAGGTCAATACTGAAGATGGGGTCAAAACCAAAACCAAATGAGGATGGATACCCTGAAACACAAATAAGCAAATGTCAATATGATGCAATGATTATGTATGCAAATGATATGCAAGGGTTTGTGACTGAGCTGGATCTGATCAAGTGCTCTGATACAAGTCCATGTGTGTAAGAAATCCAGATGGAGGTCTATGAGTCCAGTAACCAAGGTGGGGGACTCAGATAAAGAGCCACATATCCAGGGTTTAGAATCACAAGAACTATTCCAACATGGAGTATTCTTAATCAAAATCAAAGTAACAAGGTATTCTGAGGTCAAGGTACCTGCAAACCTGTAAACAGCCCAACCCCCTCACAGGTGGTGTTCTAAAACAAGGATCCTCAGACTTGGATCAGTTATGAGAAGTGTAAACACTTCTAACCCGGAGGTACAGTGTTTACAATAACCATAAAAGTTCCTCCTCTAATTCACCTCAGTTTCTGAAGGTCGATACTAAAAGGTCATTCAGACTTAGCAGGCTTCCCAGATAGCCCTAGCATTGCAGGAAATCTGCAACACAGAGTTCTCAAGAAGAAACCCATATCTGAACCGTGTTTCATATCCCCGCACCAGACCGAGATGGAATGGGAAAGAATATGATTCACTCTAGCCTAGGTGTCACTCAGGTCCCAGGTATAGGACCTTAACTCTCAATGAATCACCCACCCACCAAAACAAAGACCAGATCCAGCCAGCAGCATGACAGTATGATATATACAAAAGCAATAAAGAAAGCAATACAGCAATTGTACATAAAGCAGTAAAAATAAAACAAGTACAAACACAAGTAGCACATAACACCCCAGTAAACACAAATCAAACAAGCGCTAGGAGGAACCCACAAAAAGAACCAGAAGCCCTGGTTACAGTATAAGGGTCCCCAGCAGAGTCGCCAAGCTGTCGCTCCCAAAAGATTTGCATCCAGGTACAAGCGCGAACGGTCAGCGAAAGGGACAATGAGAATACACAGTCGTGAACTCACTGGAGATGAATAGAGTCGCCAGCTAGGCATTTTTATCCCGGAGGAAAGGTAATGCTGCATAGACCTAGAAAAAGATGGATAAGACGGTTGCGAACCAGAGAGACTGAGAAAGGGGATTGGTTACAACCTGGGAAGGTATTAGCACCCAGATTGTCCGCCGTACTCGACGGGATCCACGCTTAAAAGATTTGTGTTTTAAAGGGGTAGTGTCAGTGCAATCTGTGTATAAATGAGCTGGAAAAGAATGTACAGGTGTCAGTGTAAAAGAAGTGTAAAGTGTATAAATGGTGTGTCAGTGTAGGAACAAAGAGTGAGATGCTCAAGATCATGAGGCTTAAAGAATAATGCTGGAAGGAGGGGGAATGTACAGAGACTTTTGTTCGATAACCGTTAAGTTATGCCTACGTATCCTCTCGTGCGATGAGGAAGTCAGAACACCGTAGTTCGACCCAAAGAGACTGAAAGGTGAATTGACTTGTGAACTGCTTACTTGCCTATGCTCAAGTGTATGATCTGTCTGGCACAGATGCAAACTGTCTTGCATTAGACGGAAGAAGCAAGTTCTCGGTTGTGAGTGAATGAGGTGAGAAAAGAATCCCGGAGGAGACGATTATTGTTTGTTTTTTTGTGTTTTTCAGTCTTTTATTGCTTTTGAGAATTTGTCATAAGTTAATGAGCTTAAGCCTAAACCAGCGGATTTAGTAAACTCATCACATCTTCCCTCTGATTAGGGGTAATGAGAATACCTTAAGTGTGAAGTCAGATTCTCACACTTAATCACCTTTGATGCAGGATCAAGATCATTAACCTACTTGTGATTATTTAGATGTTTTTGGTGTTTTTGTTTAGTGTTAAGTAATGAGGTTAAGCCATAATCAAGGATTAAACAGACTCATTACACCATCCTAATAGAAGGATAATAGATGAGAATGTTTAAGCTGAGGAAAGCTCCTCAACTTAATCCATGATTAGGGATTAAACTCATGACAAAACATGCCTTTGATTAAGTGGATTTTATTTACTGGTATGATGATGAAGTGATTTTTATGATTTGTAAGACAACTTGAGGGGGACTTGTCCATTAACACTAGGGTTAGTCCTTCTTAACCAATTAAGGAAGAATTAGAACCCTAATGCAAGGCCCAAGTTACAAGTGTGATGTCTTGATGATTATTAAGTGGATTGATTAAGAGATTTAAACACATCAAGGGTTTAACAATTAGGATTAAAGTTATACACTCCATCCTAATAGAAGGATGCAGGCATAAGCTTAATCACAAAGCCTTAAAGCCTTTGGGGTTTAGTCCCTGATTATGAGATGAGGAGAGAAGACTCAAAGAAGACACAAAGGTAAAACTAAGAAGGGAGACTAATCAAAACCCTAATCATTATCATGCTTGGTTGTTCCTAAGGTTTGTGAGGTTTACAAGAGAAATCTTCAATGGAACCACCAGGAAGCAGATGAACAGGATCAAGAGAAGCAAAGTAACTTGCTTCATTCAAGAAGTCAAGTCACTTGAAGAAAGAAAGTGGGAAGGAGAAGAATGAGCAAGCTCAATTTCAAACACATATAAGAATGCAGCAATGGATGCAAGAGAGATGAAAAGAAAAGTAATGAGAAGTGAAGGCAAATTCACTTCTCAACATCACTTACCACCTGAAATGGTTAGAAAAGAAATGCAATGCAATGCAAAATGAGATGAGATGACATGATATAAAGCAAAACCAGAAGCATGTTGATGATGATAATGATGCTATGAAGTGATACAAAACATGAAACAAGGTATGGGGATGATCATACAAGTTCAAGAATGCAAATGAAGCAAGCTTAGGAGCATGGATATACATGAAGAGTTATGAAGTGCACATGACATACCACATGGAAAATACATGATGCAATGATCAAACATGCTTTCTATATGTCTTAAGATGTCAAATGAATCACATGGATGCTTGAAATGTCATGGCAAGTCATGTTATGCAAGAGAATGCAAGAAGGATGCAAATGGAAGCCCAAATTGGGGTTTATGAATCAAACATCAAACCAAAATCAAAAACAGAAGCAAACCCTAAGATAAAAAATTGAAAATTCCACACAAAGGACCTCTAACCCTATGCTAAACCACTGCCCAAAGGAGAAGTCTCAACTCTTAACCTAACTCAAGATATGAATTTTACAAGATTCTAGGGTTTTTAGGGTTCTTGAACAAGAAAATTACCAAACAAAATGAAAATGCAAGATCAAATCATGGCCATTTAATCTCACAAACTACATGCCAAACACAATGCAATGCAAGAAGGATCAATGTCCAACTCTTCATGGATAGGCAGAAATGATTTTGGAACTTTGGATCAAATTAATGCATAAAAATGATTTTAAATCAATGAAAAATTCTCAAAATGCATCAAGATCAAAAAATAAATTTGGTTTGAAGGTTGGAAAATGTTTCTAAATGTCTTAGAACATTTCATGAATTTTTTGGTGATTTTTAAATACCTAAAAGTATTTTTAATAAATTAATTTCCATTAATCAATTAAAAATAAACTTTTAAATATTTAAAAATACTTTTTAAATGCTAAAAATGAAAATAAAAATATTTTTGTGTTTTAAAAATTAATGAAACTCTTGAGAAAAAGTTTCATAATTTTTAAAACAATTTTGCTATTTTTAATAAATTGTGCAAAACAAATGAAATAAATATGAAAATAAATAAATTTAAACTGAAATAAGTAAAAGTATTCAGATCCAACGCATGAGATTCAAACTGGCCAGGGCGGGAGTTGACCACGCGCGCAAATGAACGGACCATATTCAAACTCAGCTAATTAATGTTTAAACCCTAATCTCGCCGTTAATCACTCTCAGGTGACCGGAACAGTGTTCCGGTCATCTTCCCCGTTCACCCCCAAAATCAATCTCTCTCTCCAGGCCATTTTAGGAGCTCTAACTCTCCAGAAATCATCTACTAACTATCCTAAGCACGAATCCAGCATCAAATCATGTTTAAACTCAAACACAAACAAGAATCGAAGCAAAGAAAATTCTAGGTCAAACTTTCAGAACACCATAACATACTCATTTCTTGCTCATTTTCAAAAGTAAATGGATCCCAATGATCAGTGTAGCATGCAAAGCAAGATTCTAACAAGAAAATGGAGTTCTGGAAAAAAAGTTCATGGAGTCACCTGAGATGGAGCTTTTGATTCAGGAGCTTTCTGGATGGTTCTTTGGCTCAAACAGGTCCCAATGATCCCCCTTTGAAGCTTTGGATACTTGGTTGGAGTTTAAACAGCCTCTTGAGTGAGTTTGCAGAAGCTCTGACCAAAGGAGTGTGAAAATCGTGTTTGTGATATGGAGGGTCTCAGGCCAAAACAATGGTTGGTTTCTGGTCAGTGAAGCAAGGTGAGTTGATATGTGGAATTTGTTTGAGTGTTTATGGCTTGTGGAAACAGATTCGAATGGTTTTGCTTTTGGGAGTGAAAAATGGAGAAATGGTGTTCTTGCTTGATTCAGGCCTGAGTCTTGCTGGTTCTTGCTCAATGAAGCAAGGTGAGTTGATTTATGAACTTGGTTTTTGTGTTTGTAAGCTGTGGAGACAAATTCGAAAGGTTTTGCTTGATGGAGTGTTTTTGTGTATGTGATGTTGTGATCTGTTTCAGCTTGGCTCCCTGAGTGTTATGGCCAGCATTTGGATAGCATAAAATAATCCCATAGGTCAGATGATGTGACCTGGCCTCTATTGATTGGTAAGTTTGCTTTTGCAAAAAAGTCCACTTTGTGTAAGGAAGGCATGGGCTTGGTTCTAGCTTGGTACAAGGGCTAGGGCTGGCGCAGCAGGGTGTGTGTGTGATGCTAGGAAGGTTCAGCAGCCAAGGCAACTAGTTGGTGAAGTGTGATCATGAGTTTTGCAAGTTGGCTCACTTTTGAAACTACATGAAAAAGTCTTGTTACACATACCATGAACATGAGAAACTTTGATCCAATTCTGATTTTTAGGTCACATAGAATGTTTGTGTCATGGTTTGATGTCAACTAGAGGTTACAAACAGCCTTGGTTCATGGTTTTGCAAAATTCACATTTGGGGCATGCCTTGAAAATCAATGATTTTTGCCAACTTTGTCACACCATAACTTTTGATCCAAGAAGAATTTGATCATGTTCTTGTACTTTTTGAAAAGGGAAAGGTGTATTCTACAACTTTCATGACCAAAGTTTTCCCATTTGAAGCATTTTTGGATCAAGAATCAAGGCTTGAAAAATGACCTAAAATGACACATCCTTGAAAAGTCAACTATGCCCAAAAAGTCAACATTTGCAAAAACTCCAAATTCTTGATTTTTGTGAACTTCAACCTTCTTCCATGATCAAATAAAGATCATATACACTCAAAATGATGAAGATCACCCATTGGTTGGGTCATTGGGGGCCTCAGATGCCCTGATTTTGCACTGACTTGCCCAGAAAGTCAACTCTTGATCAGATGACTTCCCCATGGAATTTCTTCATGAAAATTGATATGCATACTCCCTATACCATATAGAGACCAATGGAAACAAGAATGACCAAAAAATTTGGAGTTATGGCCTCTGAAACCAAAACCCTAATTTTAGGTCAACTGTGCAGTCAAACTTGGCTCTGCTTCCATGCAAACCTCAATTCTTGTGATTCTTTGGCATTTTTGACTTTGAGTGGATGTAACATGATGTTTGAACACACATGGACCCCTTTGAAGTGATTGGTGGCCTTTGGAGTGGCTCAAAAGGCTCTTGGATTGCTCAGATCACAAACCCTAGGTGCAGACGACTTAGAAACTATGCAGTGAATCAAAAATGAGATATGAGATGATATGATTGTGTTTATGCATATGAGAATGATAACAAGCCATGGTGTGAATGGGTGAGGGCAAATTTGGGGTGTTTACACCACCCTAATTTGGTGGTAGCCTGACCGTAGGTCAATCTTAGTAAAAATAGACGCAGAACCTAGTTCATCAAATAGCTCATCAATGGTTGGGATTGGAAAACGATCACGAATGGTTAGGGTATTTAGTGCGCGATAATCAACACAGAATCGCCATGATCCGTCTTTTTTTCGCACTAACAAAACTGGGGAAGAGTATGGACTGTTGCTAGGTTTGATGATACCATCATGTAACATATCTTGAATGATAGTTGTCATTGCTTCTTTTTGAGAGTGGGGGTATCGATAGGGTTTGATGTTGACTGGTGCGGAGTTGGGTTTCAAGGGAATGTAATGATTGTGAGGACGGTTGGGAGGCAAGCCTTTGGGTGATTGGAATATGTTGGAATGGTGGTGAAGAACTTTAGCAATCTGTGTAGGTAGAAATTTGGCTATGTAATCAAGAGATTCGGTGGACGTTTGAGTTGGAGGCTGAGTTGGTTAGTAAAGGAGAAGATGAATTGAGGCGATTGAATCGGTATGGAGAAGGTGACAGAATTGGTTGTATGTGGATTGGGCTGTTTGTGTTTTGGGGTCACCTGTGATTGTGATATCTTTGTTGTTATGTGTGAATGAAATTTTAGGGATAGAAAAATCTTCCAATAATGGTCCAAGAGTACATAACCATTCCATGCCTAGCACAACATCTGCTCCTTCGATTGGAAGTAAGTAAAAGGGAATGTGGAAAAGGTGGTCTTGTAAAGTGATTGGAACTTCTGGACAGAGCCCACAGCAGTCTAATTGGGATCCATTTCCCACCATAACTGAAAAATTGGGGTTTGGTTTTGTTGGAATCTTCAAATGCTGAGCAATGCGTGGTTGTAGGATATTATGTGTGCTTCCTGTGTCGATGAGTACTGTTACATTTAGGCCATCTAGGACACCTTTAAATTTCAGAGTTTTCGGAGAAAATTGACCCTTGGCAGCTTGAGGTGAGAGCTGAAAATAAGTTTCCTCTGAATGTGAAATTTCTTCAATTGTTTCTGTTAGCTCAACTGTGGTATCATTGTCATTAGCAACCTCTTCATCAGTCATTAGTAGCAGAAATTTTCCAGCGGCACAACGGTGGCCGGGAATGAATTTATCGTCGCAATTAAAACATATGCCCTTAGCACGGCGCTCTTCTATTTGGGCTGCTGTGATTCGCCAGATGGGAAAACGGTTTGGGTTTTGGGTAGTTGTGGGATTTGTTGTTATTGATGGGTTAATTGGGCTGGTTGAATTTGGAATGTGAGGTTTTTGTGTAGTGTGGTTGGTATTATAAGTTGTGGATGGGTAATTGGGGTTTGGTTTATTGAATTTGGGCTTTGAATCTTTTATTTTGGATTCAATGAGTTTGGCGAGACCTACAGCTTGTGAAATAGAATATGGTTGATGAATAGCAATTTCGGTTCGAATTTCTGGACTTAAGCCAGAAATAAAACAATTCAGCATAGCTTCCGGCGGTAAGCCCAGTACCCTATTGCTAAGTTTCTCGAATTGTGTTTGGTATTCTGCCACAGATGCATGTTGGCTTAGTTTGAAAAGTTGGGCTTGATGGTTTTCGTAAGTTGATGGGCCAAAGCGCAATTCAAGAGCTCTTGCAAAAGTGTGCCAATCGGTTAATTGTTGACTTTGGAACATCCATTTATACCAACTTAGAGCTTCCCCTTTCATGTAAAAAGCAGCCATAGGTAATCTGTTCTCTATTGGAATATTGTAGAAGCCAAAAAATTGTTCTGATTGAAACAACCAATCCAAAGCATTATTTCCATCAAACAGGCCCAATTCAATTTTAGGGTTTTGTGCCACCTGCTGTGTGTAATATGGTGGCTGGGAAAATTGTTAGGGTTGTGGGGGGTAAGGGTTTTGGAAGTGAAAGTTGGAATTGGGGGTAAAAGTAGCTTGATTTAAATAGACTGTTGGTTGGGTTGGGGGAAATGTTTGTGGTGGAGGTGCTGTTGGGGTTGAAAGTTGGGTTTGGGGAAAAGATGTATGGTGAAAGGGTTGGCTCCAGGGTAGGGGAATATGCATTAAAGGGAGGGTAGTACTAAAAATCACATTTTCTGAATTTAATGATGACATAGTAGAGCTAGCACTACCTGAAGGTGTAGATCTAGCATGTTGAGCTGTTGCTGCAGCTGTCATAACATCAGATCTGGGTGGTGGTGGTGCGGTTGTCGTTGCTGCTGATGTTGTTGTTTTGGACTGCTGTGTTGCAGCTGTCATGGCAGCAAATTGTTGCTGCAGCTGTTGAGTCATAAGTGAGCTGAGGTTAGAGAAACTTGCTTTAATGCGTTCATCAAAGCTGCTGTCAAGCTGACCCAATTGTTGTGCAATAATTTCATTGTTGTGTTCCATGGTAGATTCAAGGGCTTTGTTTGAAAGGATTAGGTCATCCAAACGTAGGTTAGTGTGTTGGATAGAATCATCAAGATCCTTTGGGGTAGGGTTAGTGTTTTTGGGAGGCATTGAGAAAGGGGATGAAAGCACCAATGATAGACTAAATTCTGCAGCTACTACCCACTTAGGGTTTCACCAAAGAACTCAAGACAAAGAGAATAAAATTTAAACTAAGAAAATTGATAATTTTTTTCATATCCCAAAAACTGATACAAACACTAGTATAAATACTAGGTCAAAGGAGGCACAAGGCCTAAAATTAAAAACATAAAATATAAGTTGGGTCTGGCCCAATAATAAAAATACTACTAGAACTAATAAAAAGAAATGTGATCCTTCATCCAAAATGGGCTTTTTGTAATCCTCTTTTGTTTTCTATCATCTTTTTTCTAAAAAATTTAATGAAAATAAAAACTAGTTTTTTTTAAACATTTTGTAGAAGAGAAGGTATAAGTGTTGGGTTAAAACGTAAAATTTTCTAAAAGCCCAGCAGATCTATCGAAAGAAGAAGAAAAAAGGCGCGATTAATAAATTGGAGTCGCTACCGGAGTTGCTCGTCGACACCGCGATTTCTAGATTCCGATCAAAGACGGCGCGATTAATAAAATAGGTATGATTTTTCTCTGATCAATTAGCTATCTATTTGGTTTTTCATTACTTTACTTTTCGAAATATGGGAATTGTAGTGCTGTTTAATTTGAGATTTTTTTTAATAGTTTTATTGATTATAACATTGTGTCACTGTTTTTAGTTTTACTCAATTTGTAGGAGATGGTAAAAGTAATCAAATTCGTGTTTAGGGTTTCCTATGAAGTGAAACAACCCAAACAAGGTGATGATATTATAATTAAAAGATGAAAAAATGAAATGATATGAACCGGAGATTTATAGTTGGTATTTTCAACTCTTGATAATCAAAAGGAAAATATCATTTAAAGAACTTTGCTAAAAGCTAATGTACGTGCAAACACTCTAACGCTCAAGTTAGTATTGGCCGTAAGTATGAGGTTTAGCGTTAGACTAGTGTGTAACTTGAGAGGTGGTGGTGTTAGGCTTATGTAGCGTTGGAGATGTAGTATTGAGCTCGCCGGAACACTTTACATGAGGAAGTTTATAGCTTTGTGTTGTGTATGATTGTAAGAATAAGCCTTGTGTATGGTTTATTCATATTTTGCTATGCAACAGTTCTATAGTACTACTGCTATAGCCTCTATTTCACAATAGTTTGTACGCAATAGCATAACCCAAATCATCAGTGTTTTGTTCTAATTTTGCTATTCAATAGCACTATAGCCATCATCTAACAACATTGGTGTATGATATCAACACTATTTTGCTTGCAAATATCAATATTGATTTCTTTTGTAAATATGTTTTGTTTTGTTTATTGTTTCCCATAAGCTTTTGTGTTTATTTCTGACTTTCACAAGTAATGCGTGTTAATTAGGATCCAAAAGCTTTAGTTCAAAGTCATGTCGGTTCCTAACGAGGAAAATTTGTCGTCACAGTCACAGGTATGCTCTTCATTATGAGTAGACTTGTTTTAGCAATAACTAAACTATAGACTTTGATGTCAATTTCCTACACATTTCACTAAAGCATGCTTAGGTGAATTTTATCTCTCTATGTACTAATAAGCGTGGTAGTTAAAATTTTGTTTTGAATGTAAATTCCCACGTTTTTGCAATGATGCTTGCCCTCCGCGAATATGAGAATACACATAATCTTACTTTGTGAAAAGTCGAAAGCTACAAGTATTTAAATTGTGTTTGAAGTTATTCTTGTGTAAATCCTTAAAACACTTTAATTATCTTAATAGTGAGCTATGTTTATGAAGTTAAATTTACACTGGTATTTCAAGTGATTTAAGGTTTTCTTTATCTTACTAATGCTATTTTATATGCATATATGAGTTTTATGAATTTTGTATATCTTACTATTAATGTTAAGATTCCACGATATATGATTTTACTTCCTCTTCGCAATTTAGCATAAAATCTCGATTGTGTTGTAACTACTTTGCTGATATGCACTTGATGAACCCCGTAGTTGTCTGAATTGGAAGATTTGGAGTAGTCAAATAATTATTTCTCCTATACTTTCTATTGGGATGTTTTGCAGCTTTCATCTCACTTTTTCTGCGATCTCCTTGATTCGATTATAGTTGATGTGGCATCAGAGTGTCACAGAATAGCCAAGCTGGGGCTTGATGCTAATATGGATGAAGAAGACGAAGAATTGAAGTTGTCAGCACAAGCGAGGGCTAGACTGGCAGATCCTAGTAATAGTAATGAAGCAAATGGCAAGTATGTGGTTGACATATTCGGACAAACTCATCCTACCGTTGCAAATGAAATATTCGATTGCATGAATTGTAACCGATCTATCGTAGCAGGGAAGTTTGCTCCTCATTTAGAAAAGTGCATGGGGAAGGTTATTCTCTTATCTTTTGAATTGAATATGGTGATCATTTTCTCAATATTGTTTACTTATTATTATGAGTTAATTATTATAAGATTAAGCTCCGCAATCTACGCAGTAAGATATTGTTAGAGGTATGTGTAAATTGGTTTATACTTATTAAACACTAACATTATGACTATGCTAATGCCCTGACCAACTCAGGGTAGGAAGGCTCGTTTGAAGGTAACAAGAAGCAGCTCTGGGTCGGGCGCACAGAACCGTCATTCACGAGGCAGTTCTGCTCGTACATATTCAAATCAATCTAGCAACAGTAGTAGCGTGAATCGGTTGGCAAATGGAAACCCTAGTTTAGCCGGTGACGAGCATTCAAACGGGTCATCTCAGCCATGAACTAGTGTGATGTATGAAGCTTGTTTTGCTGGATAGCTCATCACTATATGTATTGGATTTTGTATTTCTCTATCATTTTGGACATATAATCTACTTTGCTATTATCTGTTTATATATAACTATAAGTAAAAAAATATATATTTTCCATTTCCTATTCCAACATAATCTGTTAAGAGAAAAAGAAATGCAATTTCATCAAAGCTTTGCATTTATAAGTAAAACAGCGTAAAAAAGCAATGAAAATGAAAAAGAATTCCGTTGCCGGGACTTGAACCCGGGTCTCTCGGGTGAGAGCCGAGTATCCTGACCAACTAGACTACAACGGATTTGTTATAATTTTACATATAAATATATTTAAACATTTAAAAATCTCGCCATTGGTTTTAAATTTTATTCCATTTGTCATGCTAGAAAAACTATGACACTCTAACAATAACATGTCCTAAAATACAAATATTTTTTAAATTTTCACTTGGTTATTGTCCAAAAAAATTATTCATTTTCACTTTACTTTTTTGAATAGTAAAATGTGAACAGTAACATTCTTTAATTTATTTGTTGACAACTTAGCATTGATTTTTTTTTTTTTTTTGCAGAACTAATTCATTTTTAATTTAGTTTAAAAATTCTTTAGAAGATTTTTTTATTTGACATTCTTAAGTAATGTGGACCATCAATTGAGGGATGTAATACCTCAAATTTATTCCAAGAGTCTAATGTTATTAATTACTAGCATTAAAAGAAATTAATAATAATTATTAAAAATTAGAATGATATTTTAGAGCTAAGTTGCATAATTGAAAATTTTGAATTCTTAAAGGGTAGTTTGGTCTTTTCCAAAGGAAGACTTTTGTCAACTTTCACCACAATTCCTCATTTTTCTAGTCACAAATTAGGATTGGATTGAAATAAGAAAAAGAGAGTGGGTGCACATGAAAAGGGAAAGAAGAGAAGAAAAGAAACCTTGCATGCATCAAAGTCTTGAAGAAATATGAATATCAATTCTAATTTTCATCAATTTTTGAAATACAAGCTCTTTTAAGGAATGATTCTAGTAGTTAGATGGTTTTTCGACTGATATTGGGATTTAAGCATGTTTGGGAAAAATTGGGATTTTCTTTGTTGAGAATGTAATTCCTTGTGTCGAAGTAGTATAGCTCGACAGAAATAAGAGTGTGTCAAATCGTGTAGTGTGTGTCGAGTTGTATTAGTATGTCGAAGTGTTGAAGCAAATTGTTTCACAAATGATTTTGATTTACGCATATTGTCGCTCCCTGGATTTCCATCCTGGTACAAACGCGAAAGTGACGCGGAAGAAAAAGAGTCGTCAGCCAGACATTTTTATCCCGAAGGAACGGGAATGGTAATGCTGCACAAACCGAAGAAAAGAAAAGGAAGGACAATGGTCCTGCTGTAGGCTCATAATTTCGACAGGTTGAAATTTGGAGTTTGAGGTCATCTCTGTCGAAGAATGATGAAAGAAAAGAAATTCAAGAGTTGCTGACAAGTTTAAAAGCTCCATTGCTTCGACAGAAGGGCAAATAGTGTTCTGGCAGGATAAGTTTGGAAAGTTGTTTGTGGTTAAGTGTTTGACAGAATAAGGTTGTCTTTCGACGTTTCGACGGAAAAAGGGTTTTGACAAAAACAGTATTTGGCAGATGCTGAAGGGGTTGTTTCTTCTTTAAAGGCTTCGACAGATTGAAGAGGTGCAAGGTTTCGTCACCAAAGAAGGGAATTCAAATTCAAAACGTTGTAACCTTTGACAATTGGACACATGGAGGTTTCAGGGGAAGAAGTTGCATGCAGGCTGACACTTGTCTTTTATTTATGATTTTTCCGTTCTAGGCAGTTACTTTATTTATGTATAAATAGAATAGTTTGTGTTTAGAATAGGTGTGTGAAAACTGATACAAAATTCCTGTAAATACTCTAAGTACCCAGTGTGAGAGAAAATGAGTTTGATATTTGGAACCATGTACGTTTGAACACCATCTTTCTTTTAAAGTTATTTAAATTACCAGTTTATTCATCAAGTTTATTTCATTTTCAAGCTTTATTTACTTTTCTGCAAGTTATAGCTTTCGTCAGTTCTTCTTGTTTTTGTTTAAAAACTTCAACTTTATTTTATTTTCTAAACTTAAACTTTACTTTACTTTCAAAATCAAAGTTCTTAACACTTTGACAGTATTGACGAAACAAACCATAAACCAATCACAAATACTAAGAGTAGTTCGACAGAATAATTGCACATGTGTCCTAGGACTTGTTTGGTTGGTCCTGCAAGTAACCCAGTTTTCTGAGAAATTGGTTAACCAGAGGTTGTTCGCCAGAAATCACCGCGAACAAATTGGCACGCCCAGTGGGACCGGTGCAGTTGATAAAATCTAATAGAGAACTTTCTTAGACAAATTGTTCCTTGCTACGTTGTATGATTCTTAGAAGCGGTAAACTAGCCGTAACCGACGTAGAAAGACCAAAGAGAACAAGAGGAAGAAAGATGGCTAACTTGCCAAATGTTTCAAACAATCCTGACGAAACCATTCCAGTTTCCAATCCCATCCCTTCGTCAGGAGCAATACCAGTTTCTGACCCTGTTTTAGAACAAATTAGGCCTCCATCAGGGGATTCAATACCAACGGGTTCAGGGTCCCAGAATGCGCCTAGTTCTTCCACCATGGGACACGCCAGACCCCTTGGAACCCCTCCCCCTGGAGGAAATACCTTCAGGCCATATCTGAATTATTCTCAGCCCTTGACTGGGAGGGAACAACCATATGGAATGCCAACTTCAATGATGGCAAGCCTACATAATTCGTCACCATTATTCTCTGATGCTATGGTTCAAATGTCATCACCATTGCAAGGATCAGGATATGGTGGAAATGGAAATAGAATGAATCAAGTTCCACCAGGTTTCCATATGCCCACTATGACAAACCATTCTGCACAAGTAATTCGTCAACAGATGGATGAAAGCAATCATGATATGGTGCAAGCTTTGACACAACAAATGGGAGAAGTGTTCAATCCTTTAATACAAAACACTACCCAAACAAACCAAATATTGGCAGAACAGATGGCACGCATTGCTGACTTTTTTGGAGTCCCTCAAGCACAGCAAAGAATGCAATTGAATCAAAATCCTGCCAATAGGCCTGCAGAGGAGGAACTTACTATAAACCAAAGGCCATTAGGAAACCCTCATGAAAATCCCAGGGGCCAAGAGGTGATAGTTGAACAGCCTAATGTAGAAGAGCCCATTCGACAGGAACCAAGAAGAATAATAGTCCAGAGAGACCAAAATGCTGATGAAATATTACAGCAGAGAATGCGTTACAATAACATGCCTGTCGAAAATAATATTGCCACCATGGTTGAGAGAATAATGGCTCAAAATGGAGTAAACGTAGGATTACAAAGGCCTAGTTATACTTCCCCATTGTCTGAATTTGTTTTACAACAAGAATTACCACCAAGGTGGAAAGTCCCCAAATTCACCAAATTCTCAGGGGATACTAGTGAGTCCACCATAGAACACGTAGCGCGTTATTTGATAGAGGCAGGAGAGATTGCTAATAATGAGAACTTAAGGATGAAATATTTCCCAAGTTCTTTGACAAAAAATGATTTCACTTGGTTTACATCTCTTCCTGCAACTTCAGTATTCACTTGGACCCAATTAGAAAGATTGTTCCATGAACAATTCTATATGGGACAAACCAAGATAAGTTTGAAAGAGTTGGCAAGTGTCAAAAGAAAATTTTCTGAACCTATAGATGACTATTTGAATAGGTTTAGATTATTAAAAGTCAGATGCTTTACACAAGTGCCGGAACAAGAACTAGTCGAAATGGCTGCAGGGGGTCTAGATTATTCCATAAGGAAAAAACTGGATACCCAGTATTTGAGAGACATGGCACAACTGGCAGACAGAGTGAGGCAAATAGAAAGACTAAAAAATGAAAAATTTAGATCAAATAAAAACAAGAAGGAAAGAGTGGCCTATGTAGGAATAGTTCAAGAAGATGATTATGACGAAAACGAACCAGTCATTTTTGACCAGCAAGAAATTGATTTGGCAGAATTAAAGCAAGGCCCTCCATATTCTTGTAAAGTTTTAGCCCCGTCGAATGGAAAAAATCCAGTCGAAGTGGAAAAGAATGACAGGTTCCCTAAAAGAACCTATACATTCGACATCACCAAATGTGATGAAATATTTGATTTATTAGTCAAAGATGGTCAGTTAATAAAACCAGCATGCACTAAGGAGCCCCCTGTAGACCAACAGAAAAAGAGAGGTTTTTGTAAATACCATAATTTCTTGGGTCATAAAACTTCTCAATGTTACCTTTTCAGGGATCTTGTCCAGAATGCAATCCAAAATGGAAGGCTGAAGTTTGGAGACAAAGCCAAGCAACAGATGAGGATTGACTCCAATCCCATGCAGGTTGTGGAGGCCAATTATGCTGAACCAGAAATGGTAAATGTGGTCGAAATGGAGATCATGGCAGAGGAAAGTTTTGAAATGGTAGAAGTTACTGAAAGCTTCGACACCAACTTCACCATGATAGAAGCTGCTGAAGGTTTCGACACCCATGTAAATGTGGTGGAAGAGGGTGACGATCTTGCTGACCAGGATGAGGAAAAAGAAGTCAAAGCTTCTGAAGACTTCGACAGTGAGAATGCCATTGAAACTACTGAAGGTTTCGATGAAAGAAATACAGTCAAAATGGGAAGAAGCTTCGACAAGAAAAACTATGAAAGAGATGCTGAGCAGGGGGTGATCTGGGACACTCTAGGAGAGTCGAATGGGAAGTTCGACTTCATGGTGAAATATTCAGCACCACCAAGCTCCAAAACAGATATCAACAAAATCAAACCCACAGGATGGGGAGATTCTTTCAAAAATGATGACGAAGAGGAGGATAACAAAACCCTCACTGTCCAAAAAGAGGCCACTGAGGGCCTTGACCAAGATAAGATCAAAACAACAGGGACTGATGACAATGCCCTTACTGTCGAACCAATAAACAGTAGTACCATCAGAACTGAAGAACATTCTGTCGAAGGTGTTGCACACTGCTGCAAATACATCTATAAGGGTTTACACCCAAAAGGCAGTGTAAATCAGTCAAAGGAGAATATCCCAGAGGAAATGATGCTAGTCGAAAAAATGAACAAATTGAAAATCACAACTGAACAGAATGCTGGGATTCATATGGTGGAAATCACTCAAAAGGTAGGACCAGACACCAACAAGGGAAAGAAACGTCAAGAGAAGCATCAGAAGCTGGTTTACCCAGAAGAGAACGAAAGTCTTGTCGAATTCATCCAGAGGTGTCAAAGGAAGAACGCAGAAGTTATGCTTTGCCCAAGATGCAGTGCTGTGTTCGACAGGAAAGCAGCTGATGACTTAGAAGCAGCAGAAAAGACCCAGAGGAAAAGAAACTGGGGCACAGTCCCACCAACCAGGAACGAAAGATTCGACCCAAGAAGAGGGAAACATCACATCCAAGGAGTGGGAGAAAGACGTTTCAACACTTATAAACCATCCAACAGACCAAATGACGACAAATGGGTTCAACCTATAAGGGATGCCCAAGGTCAGAAGAGATGGAAGAGTTTTGAAGTGAACAGGGGTCCCTCAATGGAAGTAAAAAAGGAGGCAAAGCCAAAGTACGTCTCTGAAAACTACAAAGGGAAGAATCCTATGTCCAGGTCCCAATGGAGAAGATTCCAAAGGCAGAAGAAAATTGAAATAGAAACTGTAGAACACAAAAGGGTTGGGCAGAAGGAAGCTGAATCAAGCAAGTATGTGCGGATTACAAGCAAGGGGAGACCTCTGGCAAAAGAAGAACCCCCTCAGAAGAATGGGTCTAATGACACCACAGAAATGCAGAAAACAAACAACAAAATGCCAGTGGATGAAGAAGTCACGGATGACTTCAGTTCAGAGTCTGATGCGTCCTTTGACGTAACCTGCAATGTGGTTTCTGTGTTGCCCAGAGACTATGACAGGATTATGGAAGTCGAAGACGAAGAGGATGACATGGCGGATGATAGCATAGGCCTTAAGCCTGTATGCTACTACATAATGAATAATGGTTGTGTCGAAGAGCAAAATGCTTTCTTCGAAAAGCCAGATGATGCAATGAAGGCTCACTTGAAGCCTCTTTTCATAAAAGGAAAGGTAGAAAATGTGGGTGTCAACAAAATTCTGATTGACGGAGGAGCAGCTGTGAATTTAATTCCTCATTATATGATAAAGAGGATTGGAAAAGATGACTCTGACACTAAGCCTCACAACATGGTGTTGTCCAACTATGAAGGTAAGGTAGGGACAACACTGGGAGTAATACAACTGAACTTGACTGTAGGATCCATTACCAGGCCTACCATGTTTGTGGTGATAGCATCAAAGGCAAATTATAACTTACTGTTGGGAAGAGAATAGATCCATGGGATTGGGGCTGTGCCATCCTCCATGCATCAAAGGATAGCAATCTGGAGGCCAGATGGGATTGTCGAAAACATAGAAGCGGATCAAAGTTACTTCACAGTTGATGTGAACAATGTCACCAGTCGTAACTTCGACAAGAACCTGGCCCATATAGCACCATGCAATCCTGCTGGTTTTGACCTAACAGCCTCCGACAACGCCTATTGTTCCATGTACCTCCACCCTACGCATGGTTTCCAGTGGGATAAAGAAGTAATTGGGGAGACAAATTACACTTGGGGAACTGCCCATGTCAATCCAAATGGGTGGGGGAGTGAGTTCAGTGAAAATGACTGAGGCATCAACATTAGAAAAGATTTCGGCTTATATAGCCGAAAAACAACTCAAAGCGGCCCTTGAGGCTGAAGTAAGAAACATGGCTGTCGAAGCCAACACACAAGTTGTCGAAGAACAACATCCTCATGAAAACATTGAGGAACAGCATACAAAGCAAAGTTTAGAAGAAGATTCTAATGGCGAATGGCAGAGTCAAAGACTTGATGCCATTTATGATGACGAACCTTTGGGGTTTGAGAAGGATCCATCCCCAACTAACATGAAGATGGTGGCACAGGATCCTTTGGAGGAGATTAATCTGGGACTGGGGGCAGAGAAAAGGCCAACCTACATCAGTGCCAAGATGAATCCTCAACTCAGAGTCGAAATAATCCAACTGCTGAATGAGTTTAAAGACTGCTTCGCATGGGATTATGACGAAATGTCGGGTTTAGACAGAAATTTGGTTGAATTGAAGTTGCCAATACTGGAAGGGAAAAAGCCAATAAAGAAGACTCCCAGACGCTTTGCACCTGAAATTCTGTCGAAAATCAAAGAGGAAGTCGAAAGGCTTCTAAAATGCAAATTCATCCGTACAACAAGGCTGGGGACTTCTTAGGCTTTGTGGTCCACAAGAAAGGGATTGAAATTAATGAAAACAAAGCTAAGGCCATAATGGAAGCGAAAGCGCCATCGACAAAGAAGGAATTGCAGTCTCTACTAGGGAAAATCAACTTTCTCAGAAGGTTCATCTCCAACCTTAGTGGAAAAACACAGGCCTTCTCACCCCTACTTCGACTAAAGAAGGAGGGCTTCACTTGGGGGCAAGAGCAGCAAGATGCCTTCAACAAGATCAAGGAGTATCTGGAAAATCCTCCAGTCTTAATATCTCCTTGTCGAAAAAGAAGCATGAGGCTTTACATATCAGCATCTGACAGAACATTAGGAAGCATGCTGTGTCAAGAAGATGAACATGGCGTCGAAAGAGCCATCTATTATCTCAGCAGAGTCTTAAATGATGCTGAAACTAGATATAGTATGATAGAGAAATTATGTTTATGTGTATATTTCTCTTGTACAAAATTAAAGCATTATATAAAACCCGTTGATGTACATATATCTTCTCATTTCGACGTAATAAAGCATATGTTGTCTAAGTCTATTCTACATAGTCGAATTGGAAAATGGGCTTTAGCCTTGACTGAATATTCTTTGAAATATATGCCTCTAAAAGCTGTCAAAGGACAAGTAGTTGCTGAATTTATAGCTGACCACTCAATACTTGGAGATGAGACAAATTATGTCGAAAGAGAGCCTTGGAAATTATATTTCGACGGTTCCAGTCATAAAAATGGAACAGGTGTTGGGGTATTAATCATTTCTCCCAATAAAATTCCAACAAAGTTCAAGTACAAAATAGAAGGGTTCTGTTCAAATAATGAGGCAGAATACGAAGCTTTAATTGCTGGACTTGAAATTTTGTTGGAATTGGGGGCAACAGAGGTCGAAATAATGGGTGACTCTGAATTGGTGATAAAACAACTGACGAAAGAGTACAAATGTGTCAAAGAAAATTTGATCATGTACTTTGTGATAGCCAACAGACTCCTCAAAAGATTCGACAGTGTAGTCTTTAGACACATTCCTAGATTAGAAAATCAGGAAGCAAATGACCTGGCTCAATTGGCTTCAGGGTATAAAGTGTCGAAGGAAAGTCTGATGAAAGTTGTCGAAGTAAGAGGAAAAGTTTTATCCACCAGACTGTCCCCATCTGATTTGGAGACAATAAGATTGGGATATGGTGATGAAGAAAACTTTGAGATTTTTAATATAGATAATCCAGAGGTAGGAGATTGGAGAAAACCTATCAAAGATTATTTACAAAATCCAAACCAGACAGTCGAAAGAAATATAAAGTATAGAGCTATAAGTTATGTGCTCTTTGGAAATGAATTGTTTAAAAAGACTGCAGAGGGAGTTCTACTAAAGTGCCTAGGAGAGACTGAAGCTTATATAGCTTTGTCGAATGTGCATAGTGGTGCATGTGGTGCACACCAGGCAGGGCATAAGATGAAATGGCTACTATTTCGACAAGGAATGTATTGGCCAACAATGTTGAAAGATTGTGTCGAATTTGCAAAGGGTTGTCAAGAATGTCAAATTCATGCAGGCATACCTCATGTGCCGACAAATGAGTTACATTCCATTATAAAGCCTTGGCCATTCAGAGGTTGGGCTTTAGATTTGATTGGTGAAATTCGACCAGCCTCTTCAAAAGGGCAGAAGTACATTTTAGTTGGGGTAGATTACTTCACTAAGTGGATTGAAGCCATACCATTGACAAACGTAGATCAGGAAGCAGTCATAGACTTTATCCAGAAACATATAATGTATAGATTTGGAATACCAGAGACTATAACCACTGATCAAGGATCTGTGTTTACTGGAAGAAATATGCAGGCATTTGCAAAAGAGACAGGTTTTAAGTTGCTAACTTCGACACCTTATTATGCCCAAGCAAATGGTCAGGTCGAAGCAGCCAACAAAGTAGTGATAAATCTGATAAAGAAGCACGTGGGTAGAAAACCTAGAAATTGGCACAAGACTCTGGATCAAATCCTTTGGGCTTGTCGAACGTCTCCTAAGGAGGCAACTAATTCTACCCCATTTAAATTAACTTACGGACATGATGCAGTATTACCAGTCGAAATTTGTTTACAGTCAATACGAATTCAAAGGCATCATGAGATTCCATCTGAAATTTATTGGAGTATGATGATGGATGAGTTGGTTGATTTAGATGAAGAAAGGTTACATGCTTTAGAATTAATAAGAAGGCAGAAAGAAAGAGTCGAAAAGTTTTACAATAAGAAAGTAAAAGTTAAAGCCTTTTTAGTAGATGATTTAGTTTGGAAAGTAATCTTGCCCATGGAGAAGAAAGATAGATTGATGGGAAAATGGTCCCCTAAATGGGAAGGACCTTTCAAAATTTTAAGAGTTTTTTCAAATGGTGCATATGAAGTCGAAGAGATAGGAAAAGACAGGAGAGTGCTGAAAATAAATGGAAAGTACTTGAAGAAGTATAAACCAACATTGCAAGAAATAAAAATAGGAACATAATGAAATTGCAAATAAAAACTTGTCTTCGCCAAACAGATGGCGTGAAATAGCATTACATATGAAATTGCTAAAAAATTCTTAAACAATTAAAATTTCCTAATCCCTATTACAAACTACTGTCGAAGGAAGGTAGCTTTGAGTTCGTCGAATTTTTTCTTCTGAAGCTGAATTCGACGCTCGCAGAGACTCTTACTGACAGTCAGTTCATCAATCTCCCTGTGAAGTTGTTGGGCTGATTCTGCATGTTGGAGACCCTTTTGGAGTTCACTGTCGATTTCCTCTTGGTTGGGCTGTTGGAGAGTGGCCTGGCGTTCCTTCTCTTGGAGGATTTTCTTTTGAAGTTCAGCAATCTGAGTCTGATAAGCCTGAATGTTGTTTTCACACTCAGCAGCAGCTTTGGTGTATTCGTCAGAAAGCTTGTTCAGTTCTGAAATTTTGTCTGTCGAAGAAGCTACGATATTCCATTCTGAAACTTGTTCTTCAGATTTGGCTGTAATGTTCTGAGAAAACTCCTTTTGACGAATCAGATCAGCACTTACAGAATCAATCAATGACATCAGGTCCATCACCAGACGGCTCTCTTCAGTCGAAGCCTCCAACAAATTGGCTCGTTTCAGGAGTTTCTTTAGATCATACTGGGCAGAAGGATTTTCAGCCAGGGTCTCAAACAGGTCCACCCCAAGGATTTTTGCTTTGATTTCATCCATGATGACATTGATGGGTTGAATGTCAGAAGTGGCCCCTGAAGCTGTCGAACCACTGTGAGAAGAGTCTTGGAAGTTGTACCTGGAGTTGAGTAGAGCTTTTAGATATTCCAGAGGCTTTCTAACTTTCAAGCTTTCAATTTCCTCGTGTGATAAGCTTGTTGAACCAGTACCCAAAGGGGTTTCTGTAGGAACTTCTGATGGAGTAGGAACGTTTTGGGAAGTTCCTCCAAGGCTCAAGTTGGTTTCTGGTTGATTCGACAGATCAACCTCTTCTTCGACAATTTCTTTGTCAGCCTCTGTGGTATCAGTTGGCTCTTGAGCTTGTACATCTTGGCCAAGAGCATCTTCGTCAATTCCTGTTGCAGTAGTTGGTCCTTGAGTTGGTGTATCCTGGTCTGGACGAAAGGGAGAATTATTGCCAGAAGATTCAGAGTCACTAATGTTGAATTCGTCCAAAGTTTGAGGTCCATAGACACCTGCATCTGGGGTGGCGTCTTCTTGAAGCCTTTCAGCCAGAGTCTTCTCAGAGTCAGAAGGAATAACTTCTTCTTGGATTTCAGAAGAGTCTTCGACATCAATAACAACCTAAAGGGAGCATAAAAGGGAAGTATAAGATAGGAATATATGCAGTCAAGACTAGGAATGTTGTCAGTCGAAAATAAATACCTGAGGGATCTCAGTGTGAATACTTGAGTCCCCACTTCTTTCACTCCTTGAGGGAATTTTGTTGGTTGGACTGGCAGGGGGAGTTCGTCTGTGAACTATGGATCTTTGGGATGCCACTGTTTTTATTTTCAGACCTTTGTTTCTTTTCAGAGGTTGAGGTTCAGGAGATTCATCCTCAGACTCTTCGACACTCATCTCCTTTTCTTCTTGTTTTCTTTTCTTGGCTGGTGTACGAGTGACCTGCAATAAAAAGAAAAGAAGAGGTATTCAGTATAAAGGAATATTGAGATACATAAATAAGGAGGTGTTTTCTATTTGTCGAAACCTTCTTGGCAGTTGTGGGAGATTTTTCGACTGTCTTGGAGGAGATTCCTTCGCCAGCAGTCTTCTTGACAATTCTAACAGCTGAAAGAGAAAGAATTGCATGAACATTGATATAAAAATAAAAGGAGTTAGAGATAAAAAGAGGAATGTAATTTCTTCGACACCTTCAAGAATGGTTTCTTCCACACTAATACGTTCTATCCCAACATGAAGGTGCCCAGTGAAGTTGCCCAAGTGATACTTCGTCGGAACCACACGTTCGGCAAGTTTCTTGCTGGATTCGCGAAGCAGTTTTAAATCAGATCCACATACAAACCAATCTGGAAATGGAGGGCACATAGCCACACCAAATTCTGCAGAAGGGAGTGGAGGGAATTTTGGAGGAAAAGTTGTGAATGCGAAGTTGTAACGTGCATGTGGTGGGAGAGACGAAGGCACCCCCAACTTATCCAATTTTTCTGTAAACTTTTGTTTTAAAGTTACTGCTGCTTCGCCTATGGTTCGACGAAGATCACTGGGCCTGTAAATAGTTTCAAAATACTTTTGAAACTTTTGAATTTCTTTGATATGTTTATCTGTACCTTTTTTCTTCTTATCCTGCACAAAAGTAAAAGCGTTCGTCAGGAGAGTGGTGAAGGTTGCTACATCAAAGAATTTGTTAATATAATATTCTTTCCACCAAACGTCGAAGTCTTCAGTGCATAGGAAGCTTGGTCGAAAGATGGTGGGGTAAACTTCCAAAGATGAGTCGAAGAATTTGTTGTATAACTCTAAACTTCTGTCGAAGCTTTGAAATGAGTTATAGAATATAATAGAGCCTTTCTTGTGATAAATGGGCTTCGTCTTCGTCTATATTAGTCCAAATTGTCTAGCCACCAGGTTGGGTTGGTAAACAATGAGAGACACCTTAGTGTTGTTGAGACTGTGGTGGGAGAAAAGGTGCCTTGGCATAAGGAAAGCCTCCCAAATGGATATATAAGAATCTTCTTCTTTCTGGTTCTCCACTGGGAGTTGTCTTGTAAACCATCTGGGACCCACATTTCTGTTGGCAAAAGGTGCCATGGAAGGAGTGAACTTATAGCGTTTGGCGAACATCATTATATAACTGGTGAATGCTTGTCGAATGCCTATGTTATCATCAGTAGGGGTTAGTTGGACTAACCTAGGCCATTCGACGCGCCTTTCTTTCACCTCTTCTTCGTCAACTGGCATTTTGACAGGGATGCAAGCTTCGAAGGTTGCGTTCAACCACAATTGTAGGAGCCAGAAGGGGCCTGTGAGACTAATATTGCCTTTGTCCTTAAGGGTTTTTAGGTTACTTACGCTCTCGCTCAAGGATTCATAGAGGTTTTCCAAAAGTAACTCACTCAGGCAGAATGCAACTCCATTATGAAGTTGATTAGCCATGATAATATAACTTCTGGAAACTTGAAGTGACCTAGTGCATAAGACAAATTTGGCTAACCACAGAGTAAGGAAAGCAATGTGCTCTCTGTCGGAGACTTCCTCATTGTCTTCGCCTTGGTGATGAGTAATAAAAACAGAGTATCCAACATGCTTGGTGTCGAAGCCTATGGGGTCCTTGTTTAAATGTTCAGGGTTAAAGATTTCTCCTAAAGGACTGAGGCCAGTAATGGCTGCTATGTCGAATAGGGTAGGAGTAACCATACCACAGGGTAAATGGAAAGTATTGTAAGTACTGTCCCAGAAGTACAAAGAGGCCAGCAGCATGTTCTGGCAATAGCGTGGACCTTCCTTCGACAGTTGGATCAGGTCATAGATGCCAGTTTTCTTCCAGAACTTCTCTTTGACTCTTTCGACCCTAGTGAGCCAAGCTAAGTAGTCGGAAGGATCTTTCGTCAGGGGAGGACTCCTAAAAATCCTAGTTTGATTCAAATAAGACATATCTATTTCTGTCGAAGCTATGGGAATTTCAGGTTTTTTGGATGTTGTTTCGACAGGCCTAGGGTTCTTATTAGCAGCTATGGGTTTGGAACCAGAGTAATAGGGATAAAAGTCTTTCAAACGGTTAGGGTCAACATTAGGATCAAAAATAGGGCCTAGCATGGCATGGTGAACTCCAGAAACTGAGATAGGAATCATTACCTGAACCTGTAGATGCTTGCTTTTTCCCTTTCATTTGGGGGTTCTGGAATGTATTGTTGTTGTTGCGTTTGTATGGGCCCAGATAGTGTATGAGCAGGGGGAAGATCAGCTGTTTTCTTTGTCTTTTTGGCACTGCGATCAGCAACAGTCTTTGGAGGAGCCATTGATGTGAGAAGATGAGAAGTTTGAAGGAGCAGAAGCTTTGAAAAGGGTTTGTAATGGAGTTTCTGCGTTTGGGTAGGAGAAGAGTTTTTGAGGATGTGAAAAAGGAGAAAAGGTTGTTGAAGGTGGTATTTATAGAAGATGAGAAGATAAAATAAATAAATAATAATAATAAAAAGAAAAAATGAAAAGACTTTTCAGTTGGAAAAGTGGGAACATGCGTTTTGATCTATTGGTGGTGATTGAAAGTGACGGTTGGTAGGAGGCCATGATTTAGCTAAAATATAGGGTCATGGGAGATTTTCTAAACGTGGGCTAGACATGACGTTTTTCAGAAAGTAGAAATCATGGTGTTTTCTTGGGACTCAACAAAGTCACTTTATAATAAATGAGACTGATAGGATGTCAAAGGTCATTTCGACAGCAAAAGATATTTCTCCAAGAATAGTCGAAAACATCTTTGCTGGGGGGCAATTTGTTGGCTCATAATTTCGACAGGTTGAAATTTGGAGTTTGAGGTCATCTCTGTCGAAGAATGATGAAAGAAAAGAAATTCAAGAGTTGCTGACAAGTTTAAAAGCTCCATTGCTTCGACAGAAGGGCAAATAGTGTTCTGGCAGGATAAGTTTGGAAAGTTGTTTGTGGCTAAGTGTTTGACAGAATAAGGTTGTCTTTCGACGTTTCGACGAAAAAGGGTTTTGACAAAAACAGTATTTGGCAGATGCTGAAGGGGTTGTTTCTTCTTTAAAGGCTTCGACAGATTGAAGAGGTGCAAGGTTTCGTCACCAAAGAAGGGAATTCAAATTAAAAACGTTGTAACCATTGACAGTTGGACACATGGAGGTTTCAGGGGAAGAAGTTGCATGCAGGCTGACACTTGTCTTTTATTTATGATTTTTCCGTTCTAGGCAGTTACTTTATTTGTGTATAAATAGAATAGTTTGTGTTTAGAATAGGTGTGTGAAAACTGATACAAAATTCCTGTAAATACTCTAAGTACCCAGTGTGAGAGAAAATGAGTTTGATATTTGGAACCATGTACGTTTGAACACCATCTTTCTTTTAAAGTTATTTAAATTACCAGTTTATTCATCAAGTTTATTTCATTTTCAAGCTTTATTTACTTTTCTGCAAGTTATAGCTTTCGACAGTTCTTCTTGTTTTTGTTTAAAAACTTCAACTTTATTTTATTTTCTAAACTTAAACTTTACTTTACTTTCAAAATCAAAGTTCTTAACACTTTGACAGTATTGACGAAACAAACCATAAACCAATCACAAATACTAAGAGTAGTTCGACAGAATAATTGCACATGTGTCCTAGGACTTGTTTGGTTGGTCCTGCAAGTAACCCAGTTTTCTGAGAAATTGGTTAACCAGAGGTTGTTCGCCAGAAATCACCGCGAACACCTGCGAACCAAAGAAACTAGGTTTGAGAGTCGGTTACGACCTGGGAAGGTATTAGCACCCCAGATCGTCCGCCGTACCCGACGGGATCCACGCTTGCAAGGAAACTGTTTCAAAGGGTACAAGAATGAAAGTTGTTGCAAAGAAAAGGAACTGAACTGGATAAACGAAAAGAAAGGGGGGAAATATAGGGAAAACAAAAGAGTGTGCTCGAACGGGCCCTACCTCGCTGCCTACGTACCTCATTGGACATGAGGATCAGAGTCGTCGTAGTTCCCCTAACTAGGGGTGGAAAGATTGCTTGTGAATTAAGGCTTGAACTGCCTATGTCAATGCTCAGGTGTTGCAGGCTCGGACGACGAGTGTGTAACCGTCTTGCAAAATGACAAGTAGGAGCAAGTTCGCGTACGAAGCGAAGGAGATGAGAAAAGAATTTCCGAAGGAAGGACGCTTATTGTTTGTTTGTGTTTTTTATGAGCTTTTTTATTTGAGTGTGGCACAAGAGAATAAACTCAAACTCTCTTCCATGAAATGTGTACTTGCTACTACATTCCAAGATGGAATAATAGAATAAGCACACCAAGCAAGGAGAATTTATCCAAAACTTGTTTCCAAGGGCAAGGGCCTAAATTCATTGACTTGTTGAATTTATTAAGTGTTTTAGTGATTAAAAATGAAGAAGTGGTTTTTAGGATTTTCCTTGATGAAGATGATCTCATGATCCGACTTGTGCATCATGCTAGACAAATGCACTATTCCAAGATGGAATGAATACATATGCCCCATGGAATAAGGTTATTACACAAGAGGTCACTTCTTTCTTTATTAATGTTTTTTAAGGATTTGCTTTGAGATGAGAAGAGAAAGAACCAAAGGAGCAAAAGGCAAAAGTCTAAAATGGAAAAGACTAAACCTAAAGTTGTCATGCAAAAAGTGATCCTAAGGTTAGTGAGATTTCAACTATCCTAAGAGAAAATAAGAACCAAAGAAGAAGGAAAGAAGAGGAGGAGAAAGCTAGCAAACAACTTACTCCTCTAAAGGAGATAAGTTGCTCCTAGAGGGGGGAGAAAAAGAGATGAAACACATGATGGCATAAGGCACATCCAAAACACAAAGAGAAAGCAACTTAAAAAGAAAAGATGAAGAGTTGAAATGTGGATAAACATCCCCACTTCTCTTACCATGAGCCCTTGCAAGTGTTAGCAAAAATCCAGCATGTTCATCAACAAAACTCATGGAAATGGCGTGCTTAAAGCTCACATCAACAAAGATCATACAACATACCAAATTGCGCATACAAGCATTTACGTGTCGAGAACATGAAGCGATACATCAACCAGCAAGCAAATCACCCTAAACTAGCATATTCAATGATCATATAATGACCCATGGCAATTAAAACAAGTAAGGGGATCAAACAAGCTCAAAACAGCTCTAAAATGACATTTTGCATCAGTGTTAACCAGTTAACCAATTCAAACCTGCAACAATTTACACAGAAAAGGGATGCGTTAACCGGTTAACCAAAGCGTTAACCGATTAACGCTGTAAAAACAGCAACAAAAACCTGCAGAAAATCAGCTCAAATCCAACTTATCCAAATAATTCCACCACAGACCAGCAATCAATTATGCATGAAATAAATTGATTAATTCACATCAATTAACATCATTAAGCTCATGAACATTAGCACACGGATCCGGTTACAAATCAACCACTCAATTCAAGCAACACAAGCAAATACACAAGCACATGGTGGATCTAAAACACAAGCATGTAAATAAGCTAAAACGGAGCTAGATCTGAATTAAACCAACCTACAAAGCTGAGGTATGCTTTGGTAATTGTTGTTTGTGCTGGAAATGAGAGATCTCGCGAAAAACTTTGAAGATCTGGTGTTAATCCTCACACTTCATGCAAAATAAATGCAAGCAAAAGGGTCTTGATGCAGAATTTTGGATCCAAAAGCACTTCTACTTCCCAAACCAGATCTGAACCACCAATTAAACAAGCAAAATGATGCAAAGGAGCTATGGATGGAGGTCTAGTTCCAAGATCTACACACCTTAAGGCAAGGTTATGTGATCTTCAAAGAGGAACTCTTAGTGAATTTGGAAAATGTGGGAGATAAAAAAGTGAGAGAATGGTGAGAGAGAAGAGTGAAAATTCAGAATGAAGAATGAAAAATGAGGGAGCTCCCCTCTTGGTTTGGAGGGAAATGGATTAAATATGGTTTAGGTTTAGGGCCCAAAATTTAGGCTTGGGATCCAAAAATTATGGTTTGGGAAAGTGATTAGGATTTAGCAATGGAATTAGGCTTGGATTAATGATTTAGATCATTCTCCATAATTCAAATGGATAAAAAATCAGAAATTTGGAAATTTGGAGCCAAAACACATGCTGAATTTGCTGCTGGAATTCAAAATTTGCAGCCGTTAACCGGTTAACCAAAGCGTTAACCGGTTAACGCCAGTGAATTTTGAATTTTCCATCCTTTTGGTGGGAAGCCTCAGAAATAACCCAGCGCCAACCGTTCTGACTTGATTTTGATCCTCAACACTCTTTAAGGCTTTGACCATGATACAAAGCTTATATACATGCCTTGTGAGCTTTGAATTTCCCTGATGATTGATCATATGCCTTATGCTGGAACATGAGAGTTCTATGCTTCATTTTTCTATGCAATATGCTAAGGATATGACATGCCGATGATGATTATGATATGATGATGATAAAAAGGAGAGGGAAAATTTGGGGTGTTACACATATTTTAGTAGTGTTAACTATTTTGGGCTTTTATAGTTTTTAGTTTTTTTCTTGCGGAACAAGCTAACCTAAATCTAAATATAGAGAGTCATAACATTGTAATCATAGAATTTGCAGTTGCAAGTGAATAAAAGAAGTTTTCCACAGTTTGTGGGCAGAGAGAAAACTATGCAGAATATTCATCTTCTTCTCCAACGTTCTTCTTCTTTCTTTCTAGAAATCGATGTGTTGAATGTGATTATATGTAATATATGTGTATCATGTATGTAAATAGAACATGATGAATGATGATGTCTTGAATGATTTGTTTAAGTGTTTGTTATGATAAATAATGATGTGTTAACTATGATGTATGGGTATGAGATATATGAAGAGAACATGATGATTTTTGATGAATGGTGATGCGTCTTGACTAGTCGTGGTCGTATTTTATGTGTGGCATGCATCATGCATTCATAGCATTTGCAGGATGAAAATCCAATGATAAATTATAGGACATTTAGGTCCAGTGATGGCCTAAATCTCATTGTGCAGATTAAGTGCAAACTATGATGTGCTCTGGTTCCAAGCGGGAACCAATCCTATTGGTGGGGATCTTTGGAGATAACGATGACTAAGTCATCAGTGATGTTCCGGTATCGCATGCATATAATCTAATGATGTTGTGTCTCATTTAAATGGGGCATTACATGATGTTGTTTTAAGTGAAGTATGTTGTTGATGTGTTGGAATTATGACGTTTTGACATGAAGTCCGTGAAGTTGTTGTTTTTATTTATATTGAAGTATATGATGTATCTGGTGCTTGTTAATTGTGTATTATACTATGTCTATTTCTTATATCTCTTATAATAATTATGATTACTCACCCCTTCTTCTTGGAAACGTTTCCTTGAATGTGGGTAACTTGCAGGTGAATCAAGATTAGGTAAGGAAGTCTAGAAGTTGCTTCAAAGTGTGCTTAATCATTTCCATAGAAATGAAGGGAGTCTGGCTCTAGTACATAACACCGAGGTTAGGGTCGTTCGATTATGATTATATTTTATGCTTTTATGTTTTTGAAGATTTCATAACCTATTTATAATGTTGCTTTAAGTTGGATTTTTATGAGATGATCACCATTGAAGTATCTTGAGTTACTTGATTGTTTTTGAAACTACCTTTCATGGTACATATGTTCATTTTATAAAAGAGTCTAAGACTCAAGGATCCGCTGTAAAGTTTTTGATTTTTTTAGTATGACATTAAATGCTCTATTTGACTATAATTATTGTTGTGAATTGGATACCTTAGAAACAAAGTATAATAGGCTTCTTTATGATCAAGAAATCCACAAGAGTTAGGGTTTAGGGTTACCAAAGAAAACAACAAGGATTTGTTATAAATTGTTATTCTCTCCCCTCTTCGACATACCCTTTAGTTTTCCTCATCAGGATTGTTTCATCAAGATCACCATACAAGAACGCAATATTCACATCCATATGTTCCAGTTCAAGGTCGAATTGTGCCACCATAGCAAGCAACATTCTAATGGACCTGTGCTTCACAACAGGAAAGAACACGTCATTGAAGTCAACACCTTCTTTCGTAGTGAACCCCCTTGCAACCAACCTTTCCTTGTATCTCTTCGACGCAACTCCTTCAATTCCTTCCTTAACTTTGAAAATCCATTTACAGCTGACTAACCTGGCACCAACAAGTTTCTTGATTAGTTCCCAAGTATTGTTATCATGAAGATATTTCATCTTATCATCCATGGCCTTCAGCAATTCAGTCTTATTTCGACTCCTCATAACTTCCTTATAGTCTATAGGTTCTTCGTCTAGAACCTCACATGTAGAGATTAAGGCATAAGCTATAAGATCTACATACCCAAGTCTCTGAGGTGGCTTGATGACTCTTCTCGACCTGCTCTTGCCAGCAGGTAGTCATTATCAGTCTCCTCATAATCGACAACAATTTTTGCCTCTTCTTAGACTTCATCTGGGTCATGCAATTCAGCATCACTATGCTCCACCTCAACAGGAATTTCTCCCTGTTCCAACTCTTCGACATCATCGTCAGTTTTCTTGAAATCCATCTCAGCTTCATTGAAAACTACATCTTGGCTGGTGCACCTCCTCTGACCTAGCTCTAGGCACCATAGCCTATAATCTTTGACTCCTTCAGGATATCCCATGAACATGCATTTCAGAGCTCTAGGTTTGACCTTGTCTTGCCTAATGTGAGCATAGGCTAAACAACCAAATACTCTCAGTTTGTCAAGATTTGGTGGATGTCCCAACCAAACTTCTTCAGGTGTCTTCATATCTAACATAGTCGAATGACATTTATTTATCATATATGTTGTTGTCGAAACAACCTTAACCCAAAACACCTTCTTCAATCTAGCACTAACTAACATGCATCTAACCCTTTCAAGGATTGTTCGATTGAATCTCTCAGCTGGACCATTTTGTTGAGGAGTACCTACTACAGTCTTATGCCTTGCAATCCCAGACTCGACACAGTAACTGTCGAAAGTTTCATTGCAGAATTCCAGGCCATTATCAATTCCTAACCTCTTGACCTTTCTGCTAGTTTGAGTTTCGACTAGAACCTTCCAACGCTTGAAATTCTCAAAAGTTTCATCCTTCGTCTTCTGAATGAATACCCATAACGTCCTGGAATAATCATCAACTATGGATAGAAAATACCTTGCACCTGAATGTGAAGAATTCCTTGCAGGCCCCCAAAGATCAACATGGATGTAATCAAGGGATCCATGTGTTCTTTGTTTACCTTTGTTAAACTTCACCCTACAGGATTTACCAAATACACAAGGTTCACAAAACTCCAACTTCTCGACTTTGTTACCACCTAGCAGGTTCTGTTTCCCCAGTTCGACCAAGCCTCTCTTGATGACATGGCCTAATCTCATGTGCCATAATTTTGTCTTTGACAACAGTTTCGTGGATGCAACATTTGTCGAACCACTTCAAGTTCAGCCTCAAAGGTATACAAGCCTTGTTTCTTCACGCCTCTCAAAACTTCCTTCGACCCTTTCATGACTCTTAGGATACTTTTCTCTCCTTGTAAAACATATCCCTTCTTGTCGAATTCACCAAGAGAAAACAAATTTCTCTTCAATTCAGGTACATACCTAACTTCAGTCAATAGTCTTATTGACTCATCATGGAGCTTGAATCTCACAGATCCAATACTTGCAATTTTTCAAGCTTTGTTGTTTCCCAGCAGCACTGATCCACCATCTTAATCACATAATTCCTTGAATAAGTCTTTATTTGGAGTCATATTCCAAGTGCAACCTGAATCCATAATCCACTCTTTTCTTGAGTCACCGCTCGAAACCACAAGAAGATCAGATGAGTCGAAATCATCTTGAACAATGGCAGCATTTCCATTATCATTACCTCCATGATTTTTCAAGCGTTCAGGACACACCTTTCGAATGTGACCTTCCTTCTTACAATGATAGCATCAAACACCAGATGCTTCACCACTATAAGACTTCTGCTGACTCTTACACTTCTTCTTGTCGAACTTACCATCCTTTCGCAAGAATTTCGCCTTAAAGGCCAAACCTTCACCAACCGTTGATGGTTTATGCTCCTTTCGTTCATTCAAGTCCTTAGAGTACAAGGCTGGTTGAACATCTTCAAAGGTCAGAAACTCTCTTCCATACAAGAGAGTTTCTTTGAAGTGAGCATGTGTTCTGGGCAAAGCGCATAATAACAACAACACTGGATATTCATCATTGATCTTCACATCAATATTTTCAAGATCAAGAATCAATTTGTTGAACATATCCAACTGCTCAACCAACACTTTGTATTCACTCATCTTGAATGAATACAAGGCTTGCTTCAGGTTGAGTCGATTCACCAACGATTTTGTCATGTACAAACCTTCAAGTTTCAACCATAACCCTAACGTCGTCGCCTCCTTTAATACTTGTCGAAGAGCCTTATCACCAGGGCTCAATAATATTGCGTTGTGTGCTTTCTCAATCATGTCCTTCTTTTCAATTGTCGTTAACGTAACATTCATGGACGTCTCTCCCTTCAACACTTCCAAACAGCCATGCTGAACAAGTAGGGCTTTCATCTTCAAGCACCACAGACCGAAATCGTTCATTCCAGTGAACTTTTCAATCTCATACTTTGTTGAAGGCATCTTCTCCACACTCACTGCACCAATTTGTTTTGAATTGGATACCTTAGAAACAAAGTATAATAGGTTTCTTTATGATCCAGAAACCCACAAAGGTTAGGGTTTAGGGTTACTAAAGAAAACAACAAGGATTGATTATAAACTGCTATTCTTTCCTTTCTCTTCAAACAAGATTACAAGTATACAAGAATAACAAATAACCTCTCTCACTTTTGAATTAGGATTTTATCTTCCTATTTTCCCTTATGCAAAATATGAGAGACTAATATGTTATTTATAATAGAACTAACATAATAACCTAATGTGCTTTTTAACAATTACCTATTACAAGCTAACTTAGGGTACAAGCTAACTTAAACAATTAGATTCATAACACAAGGCCCAATTAAAGAATAACATGTGACCAGACTTCGACGACATGTTATTCGTACTAGGGGTTGTTCCAATATTCCACAATTATGTTATAACCCGTGTTACGGAGCAGGACCGTTGTGGTAAGATGTTTATGAAGTTGTGAAACCCATGGTATGTGATTGATGATTTACTAAATTATATAAAATGTATTATGATTCGCGGGGTTTAGTTGGGTGTTACAAAAAACATCCCTTATTCTTTTTGGTAACTATTTTCTCAATTATGGAAACACTTTCAATTATTATCAAAAAGCAAAATTTTTGTAGTGGTACCTTAGAGTAATATTGTAGGTAAATTCCTACAACCGAGAGGCTTCATAAGATAAGAGAATTCCATTGAGATGATTTATTTTCACCCTTGTTGTTATCATAATTTTTACACGTGAGCAGTTTGTAGCTAAGGGAAAGGGGAAGATGGTGTGATGCGACTTTCCTGGAGCATTACATTAGTTGCTTTGTTGTGTTTCACTGTACTTTTATGATGAGTCTGCTTTAAATTTTGTATTATTTTGCACATACGACATAATTTATGTAAGACTTATATATTTACATATTCATTCTACTATTGATTGGGTTTCCATACAAAAGTTAACTACTTAATATATGTGATTCTAGACACATTTTATTTTGTTGTTACAGTGCCATTGTTTCATATTTTCAAAAGAAAAAAATCTACTTTTTTAAATAAATAATTAATTCAAGATCACACACATATAAAGAAGACGATTATAAGTGTCGTTGAATTGGCCAACGTGGAGTGTAGAAAAACGTTAAATGTATAAATAATTTTTAGATGAAAGGAAATGTATACTTGTGTATAGAGCTTATGGATGTCAACATGATAGGAAATGTGTAGAGGATGTTTCCCTACTTCCCTCCAGCCCCCCCCCCCCCCCCCCAATTTTTCCTCTGTCCCTGTCTCCAATCCCCGCCACGGGGAAATATTTTTCTCCATCCCCATCCCCACAGATCCAAGAACACCAAATCTTTAAAAAATAATACTTTTGAATCAAAACTATGACACATGTATTTCATTTTTCTTTCTTTTAAAAAAGTGCACATATATTTTGCATCTTTTTTTTAAATAAGTACACATCTTGCATCAATAACTAAAAAAATACAAAAACACTTATAGTTGCTAATATTTCTTTTTCTTTCAAAAAATAAACATCCAACCGAACATGTTGCTACCATGCATAATCATATAAAAACTCATAATCAAAATATCTTATAATACATAGAAAAAATAACAAACTAGAACAATCAAATATAAAAAAATGATGTTAAATAATATGGTTAAGGTCGGGGAATCTGCTAGATAGAGGTTATTTACTAATTCCCGTCCTGAAGTGTCATCGGAGGAAGTTTTCCCTCCATCTCTATCCTCACTGGGGAAAGAATCTCAGTTAACATATGCAAATTGATATCCCTAATAAAGCTTGTAGATGAAGATTCACTAGATTATTAGTGGTTTACACTCTTGTTGAATTGAATATATGAGTTGTGTGAGATTTCATGGGCCAATGGCCATCCTAAAACACAATAAAATTATTTTTGAACTATAAATTTTTAATACATTATGTAACTTTTATTGGATAATTCTCTTAGGGCACACATTAAAAATTTATAAATTGAAAGTTTGTGTTAAAAGAATAAATAAATAAAACAATTACTCCCTTGCAATTAAATTAAGGCACAACTTTCAAACATAAAACTTTTACGTTTAACACAGACTTTCCATTTCAATATTAAATTTTGTAATAGTAAACAATTAAAACTATTAACTTAATTTGAGGAAAATGAATTTAAAATAATTTTTATTAGTTTTTCATAAAATTTTACCATAGAAATACGAAAAAATAACCAATCTAGCATATAAGAAAGTTAGATGCTCTAGAAAAGCCTAATCTACCCCTCTAGTTCCCAAGACTACCACATGGATGCCCTGAGTGATCACCATTTCATTTTCTTTACAAGATCTCCAACATTCTTTGTTGATTTACTACTAAATATATCAATTACAACTAAATATATCAATTTATTGCACAATTTAATTTAATGTACTTCAAATATTTGAAAACTTACCTTTTCAAAGATTGTCACGTGATTGGTATAATTTAATGTACTAAATATCAATAAATTTAAAAAATTTGAAAACATAATTTTCCAATGCATAAAGCTTTTTTTGGATATTTCTTATTCTATCATGTCCTTTCATTTACGTCCAATAAAGGACTTTTATTGTTTCATATTTTCCAAAAACAAAATGCATCCTTCTATATGAATAATTCAAACCAATACATTTCATCTTACCTCCAAACTTTGTAGAACTTCTTATGCTCTGCGGTTCTGCAAAACCATATCCAACTAAATAACAAACTCATCAATGGAGAGATCCGTCGAAAATTTCCACGACCTCAACGAATCTAAGGATCTTTGGAAGGTTGTTGTTAGGATTCACCATAAATGGGTTGTCATCACTAACAATAAAGAATATGTTGAAATGATTGTTGTAGATGCTCAAGTGACTATATCATCCGAACCTCTGATATTGCATACATGTTTCATACCGTCCCTGTCTTTATCATTTATTTGTTAGATATTTGTTTCTATTATATAATATTTCTCTAAATGGTGGTACAATGTTATTTTTTTTGTCTAACTGAAATATTTTTTATCCTGTTTCATTCTTGTTTGTATCATTTATTTGTTTGTGAGTATGTTTGTTTCTATTATGTGATATTCCCCTACATGGTGGTACAATGTTAGTTTTGGTCTAATTGATATATTTTTATCAACCATTTTTAAACAAATTTCCTTTAATCTTGACGTTACAGGGGAATGATATTCACGTTGTTGTCTCAACTCCCCTTATGTCGGTTTACAATGAAAAGTTATCCATCAACCACACATATACCTTTTCAAATTTCAAGGTTCTTGCAAATGATCTGGTATTCAAGCCTTCAACCCACCGTTATATGGTCAAGTTCACTATTGGTACTTCTGTTAATGATGTTAACAAGCATGAGATCCCACCAAAATCGGCCAAATTCACAAGTTTCTCAGATACACTTACTGGGCAGTTTAGAAAGGATTTGCTTATAGATAAGACACACTGAGGCTAACCTACTACTGTTATGATTTTGATGTTATCAGCGAATTAATGCAATACGTGTTTGTTTTTTTCTAGATATTGTTTGAGTCCTTAATTGTATAAGTTACATTCATGCACAATCTGGTGGCAAGAAACAACAAGTGAACTTCATACTCAGGGACATTGGGTAACGATTTTTCTAACTTATACAAGGATAACAAACTATTAATTTCTACTAACTTAGATGCTTACTTATTTACATGTTGGTTGTATTTTCAAAAATAACACAATCAACTGTACACTATGGGAGTCATATGCCTCTTAGATTGTCAAACGCAACCAGGATCCAGTCAACGTTGTTGGACCAATGGTGGTTTTGCTTCAGGACGCAAAGGTCAAAGAAGAAGGTTTGAAGTTTTACATTCCTATTGATCAATGTCAAAATCCACATCTTTACGAGCATATGTTTGATACATTATTTATTAATGTTTCATTATGTTTTATACCACCTAGGTAAATATCCACTTGATGTTACAAATACTTACAATGTAACAAAAATATACATCAATGATGATATGCCGTGTATAAAGGAATTCATGGCTATCCACTATATAGAAGAAGAAAATTACATGTCATTCACAAAAGTGGCATAACATTGGACAATCGCTATGTTGTCCTTTACAACATAAGGTTACTTCTTAAATACCATGCTCATACCAACATAGAATGGTGTAATTATAGTACTTCTATCAAGTATCTTTTCAAGTACATTCACAAAGGATACAATAGAATCATTGCATCAGATGTTGCTTCTAATCGAAATAGAGATGAACTTATTGATGAGATTAAACAATATATGGATTGTAGGTATGTCTCACTGAGTGAAGCGTGATGGCAGATTTTCTCTTACAGTATTCATGGTAGGAAACTGGCGATTGAACGTATGTTCTATCATTTGATTGGTGAGAAAGTTGTTTACTACACTTATTTTGATAGAATGGAGAATATATTAGAAAGGGCGAATGTCATTAAATCTATGTTCACGACGTGGTTGGTTGCAAATGGTAAATACGAAGAGGCCCGAACACTGACCTATGGGAAATTTGTTTCTAAGTTTATTTATGAGAAGAAAAAGAGAGCTTGGAAACCACAAAAAAAGGATTCAACATAGGTCGCTTGATATAGGTTCCACCTACTACAAGAGAACTTTTTTATCTGTGAATGATATTGATAGTAGCTAAATATCTTACCACTTATGGGGAAATTCGCAAAATAGGCGACACACAATATCATTATTTTAGAGATGCCTGCTTTGCCATGAATGTAACACCTCAAAATTTTCCCTCTCATGTTCATGGCATTCAAAATACATTTACATCACGTTCAAAAAATAATAAAATAAATAATAAAAAAAGAAGAAAAAAAGCATTTGGCATCAAGCATAGGGCGCATGGTCAGAGGTATCCGGGCTATATTAGCAATCATCAGGTTTCAAAGTCAAAATCAGCTCATAATGGATGGCACAAATGCAATTCTAGGGTTTTCCACCAAAAGGAGTGAATTCAAAATTTTCCTGCGTTAACCGGTTAACACAATACGTTAACCGGTTAACGGGTGTGAATTTTGAATTTTTAGCAAGTTCAGCATGTGTTTTTGGCTCCATTTTTCCATTTTTCAGATTTATTTCATTTCAATTAATTGTGGAATTATGGAGAAGGATCTAGAATGGTTACCAATCCTAATCCCAAAGATAGTTCCTAATCATCTTTCTAAGCTAGATCCAAACCACAATTTTGGGCCCCAAACCTAAATGTTATTTATGTCAATTCTCTCCAAACCAAACACACTCTCATAATTCTCATTTTCACTTCTGAATTTTCAGAGCTCTCTCACAATTTTCTCTCATTCTCTCAAAACCCTTACACTCAAAGTTCAATTTCTTTGAAGATCTTCAAATTTTGCTTTGAGATTTGATTGATCTTGGAACTAGACCTTCATCCATTGTTTTCTACACATCCATTTCTCGGGTTTTGCTATTGGTTCAGATCTGAATTTGTGTTTGAAAGTGCTTTTGGATCAAGCTTTTGCATTAAGTTCATCAACTTGCATTTATTTTGCATTGTGTGTGAAGAAGAGCATTGGATTCTTGAAGTTCTCCACCTGATTCATCAATTTCACCTTGTTCAACACTCACCAAAGAAAATCTCAGCTTTGCAGTTTGGTTAATTTCAGAACTACTTCTTTTTTTAGCTTATTTTCATGTTTATGATGTAGATCCATAATGTGATTGTGTGGTTTGATCCATGTGTGAATTTATTTATGTGTTGATGTTTGTGGATCTATGTATGATTGATTTATGTTTAATTTGGTGTAATTTTCGTGCACATATGATTGCTGAAACATCTGAAGATTGTGGAAATAAGTTGTTGTTGGAAATGCTTTTTCTCCAGGTTTTTGCTGTTGTTTGTTCAGTGTTAACCGGTTAACGCTCTGGGTTATCCGGTTAACGCGTGTTAATTTTGGTTGTTTATGCAGGTTTTGAACTGGTTAACCATTTGGGTTAACCGGTAAACACTGGAGAAGATTGACTTTTTTGAGCTTTTGCAGGGCTGATTACATGTCATACCTTTCTTGATCATCTTAGATCATTGCGTTATTGTAACACCCCAAAATTTTCCCTCTTATTTATAACCCCTAACTGGATTTATGCTTCACGTACATCTGCATTCCCCCATTAGATCATCACATTCGTAATCACGCATTAGCATTGAACTCCTAACTTATGATCTGAGTTTCCCTATTCAAAGGTTGCATCATAAACGCGGGACCAAGAGGTTATTGGTATGAATTAAGGAATTGTCTCCTTTCGATATCTCAGGTTGCTTGCCACATCAATGCACATCTCAAGTGCTAAGATTTCATCAAAGTTATAAATGAGTATTGCTATGAATTGTGGTTTTGTTGATTCTCAATCTATCAAGCCATGTTTGTCATTCGAATAAGGAGTTAGGGTTTATTTCCCTAATCACGTGGTATTCAAAGAATTCCCTTACAAAGTTTGTTCAAGGTATCTTTTTTAGGGGAATTATTTTGGTTGATTGGAATAGGTACTAAGGTCATTTGTTATTCAATTTGGGTCAGGTTACTTCAATTACAAATTAATCATAACTTTTGGATTCAGGCGAAATTAAGGTTTATTTTCGGGCATACGAGATTGGAAAGATCATTCACAATCAATACATCATGATTCGTTGAAAATATGATTATCAAATGATTTGATTGTTTGCACATCTCTTCCATGTACTTAAGTATTTTATTCGACATTAAATTAAAGGGCATTTCCAAAGTTCAAAGTGTTGATGACAATATTCAATGCGGCGCGATCAGAGCTTGTGCACACCGTTGCAATAGTAAGAAAAGAAGTGCAACAATAACATAAAGGGGATACATTTTCATTCAATATCAAGAAAGGTCAATACAAAAGTCTTTTAAATAAAGTCATGGAATACTCAATTTCAGTCCCAATATAAAATTCAAGTACAGAAAATGCAGTTGGAGGTCTCTAACGATTTTTTGACAGAGGGGGAGTTTAATTTAATAAAACTCATATCAAAAGGAAAAATAACAAGAGAGCATAACAGAGCTTAACAGAACTGCAGAAAAATCATAATAAAAATTCAATTCTATTAAATAAATCATGAAATATTCAAAAGTGCCGAAAAATTCAATTGCACGAAAATTATAACAGAACTGTAGAAGAATTCAGTTACATCATAATAGCATAACAGAACTACAAAAAAATTGGTTACAATGATATAACAGAAAGAGTTACAAGTTTTCAACTGATAACAGAAATCCAAAAGAAAAACTGGGAGACAAAATAACAGAAGGAAAAAACTCAGAAGGATTCACTCTCCAATCTCTAACACTCATTCAATAAAAAAACAAGAACTCAGAAACTCTCTCTCTCTCTCCCTCCCTCTCTCTATCTATTCAACCATCTCTGTAATTTCCGGAACCACTTCACATCTTCATCAATTAAAAAACCAGAATCCTCTCTTCATCAATGGTCTTCACTATTCTCATCTTCAAACCTTCAAGAATCTCCTTCAACACTTCACAATTCTTCAGCACTCTTCCATCATCTTCTTCGATCTCTCTCTAAAATTCTTCTTCAATACACCATCTCATCATCACCATTATCAAATTCAACCTGCAGATGTAATACCTCAAAATTTTCCCTCTCATATCCTCAACATTGTGCTTAGCATTTAGCATATATAAGTGCATGAAATAACTAAAAACATTGCATCATGTGTAGCATGGCTGAGGCATAGGTATGTGGTCAATGATTGGAGCAACTGAAGGCATTACAAAGGAAATCAAAGGGCCACAAAGCTTCTCAACATTGTGCAAAGGGTTCACAACATCCCACAAGTCTTCATTTGAAGCCACAAGCCATGGGAAGATTTGATTTGATCAAAGGAGGCAAGCAGTGCAACATCTCCTGATGAAAAAGGCCAAATTAGGGTTTCATATCTACTGGGCTTCTCCATAAAGTTTTGATTCAAAGTTGATTCCATTGTCTTATATACGATGCCAAGTGCCTAGGGTTCAAACTTCATCCACAAAATCATTTTGGAAGAGGTTCAATTGGTCGGATGACTGAAAATCGAGGAATCGGGGAAAAGGCAACCGAGCTAGGTAAAAAAGGTCGACTCCTGACTTTTTGAGATCAAAATCATGAAATTAGGATTACGATGATCCCATGGTTCAAATTTGGTCAAGAAATGATGGAGGAATCATAAAAAATCAAGAAAAAAAATCATTTGAAAAGTGGTTAATTTCACCTTTCCCTCCACTTTTCTTTCCACTTTCCTTCCACATTTACTTTCATCCTTACCTTCTTGTCTTTCCACTTCAATTCCACTCCATTTCCCTTGGATGCTTCTACCATGTTCCACAACCTTCTAGAGTATTCCATGGAATATTCCAAGGAATATTCCCTCTCCAACCCTAACCCTAACTAACTACAAACCTAACTCCATTCCTAAACCTAACTCCATTCCTAAACCTAGCTCCAAGCCTAGCCCCTATATAATTATTAATCACTTCAATGCAAAAGGTTCCCAATTTTTCACTCTCTCACAATTTCTAGAATCACTTTTTCTCTCTCACTTTTCCTCCATTTCCCTTTTCACCAGAGCTTTTTTGAAGAAGCTCTTCAAGTTTCACATTGAAACTTGAAGATCTTAAAGCTTAGCCTCCAACCTCCATTGAATTATGGATTGTAGAAGAAGAAGCTACTGATTTTTGTGGAGATTTCTACTTATCGGAAGTGCAAGAAGGCTCAAGCATCAAGAACGCATTTATTTTGCGGATTTGCGGTTTTCTTGGTTTTCTCTTCGATCAAGCTCCGATTCTCACAACATTTACCGAACGACAACCTAATTGGTGCTTAAACTGTTAGTATAATTGGTTCCTCGACCATCACAACACCCTTTTGAGAGGTGAGCGCTTGTGAAAGCTAGTTGAACATAGGAATGGAGAACATCACGAAGATGGGTGGGTACCTATAAACTTCGAGCCTATATCCTTTGTTTCTATAACCGTGAACCAGGCCACGATACAACCCTCAAAATCCCTAACTAAAACAGGGTTATTTTTGAGAGCGTACTACCACGAGACCGCGTTCCTGACTCCTATGAGTGGTGTTGAAAGATCTTTGTTGGTGTTGCATGTGCATGCTTTCTATTATTCAAAAAATTAATGTCGTATCTTAACCAGTGATTCGCTCACAAAGGTTTGCGACATCTTTTTTAGTAAAAATTCAAGATTAACATGTGTGTTACATTAGAATTTTCATTCTTAGAATAAACATTTGTTGCTTGCATACATTTGTTGGACATCATAAAAGTTCACGTATGGAATCTCAGTCAGAAGTTTAATCTTGCCAAGTTGAGAAATCTGAAACTTCCGAAGGTCAATCTTTTGAGATGCACTTTTCCAAGAAACTCCATTGAGTGGGGACTTTCCCAACAGTCGTGGTAAGAGCCATTAGTCTGAGGCATGCATTCAAATTTCAGCCAAACTGGGGAAATTACTTCGAGATCCAATCTCTCAAAGAACAATTGGTATGGGTGTTTTCTTCAAAACACTATCAGTCATAGGTGATCACTTCAAGGCTCGTACTGGGGCAGGCCACCCCAAGAGAATGAGAAGTCACTCTCTCCCGAAGACGGTTAATCCAAAACACCTATCCAAAGTTCAAAATACTGGGGCAGAATATTTCACGGTGATATGAGGTTTTTCATGAATCCTCGCGAGGCAAATTTCTTTCATAGACCATGCAGTCTGGGGCAGTTATTTCGAGATCCAATGAATCTATCTAAGAGTTTGAAGACGCTAAGGCATCTCGTATGCCAGTTTTCTGTAAAATCCTCTTGAGACATTATCTTTTGATAGATCCTAGTAGGAGGCGATTTGAAAATTGCAAAGAACCATTGTTCACTCATAATTAGTTGGAAATCTATCAACCCAGAGTCTAGGGGCAAAGCCATTGTCAGCATAGTACTTCAAGAGTTGTTTCATCTGTGGACTTCATCGATCAGAATTCCTTAGCAAGTCTCATTAGACAATCCCTACTCCAGCAGTGCAGCAAAGGGAAAGATACTTCTTGAGAAGAAGGGTATCATCGTCTCTCATCCCCATCGAGGGGCAACTTGAACTCTTATCTTCAGCATGAAGCTTTATCATTGACATCCTCCATCATCCCCAGTAGAGTTGGAAGTTGAAATCTCCCCCAGCAAGGTAGCAGAAGGTTGGTATCCTTCCCAAACAGAGACTTCCCGCCAATACAGAGGCAATCCCCAGCAGTACAAGGAATGTCTTTCCTCCCCAGCAGGATGTTTCATCAGCAGTGCCATACATTTGGTTCCCTAGCCAAGTCAGAAGGTTTCACTTCCCCAACGGAGTTCAACGGGTAGTGTACCTAGTAAGAATAGTCCATCTCCAGCAGGGTCTTGGCTCTCCAATCTCGAAGTCTAATTTATTTTTGGCAGTGGTGGCAGTTCAGAGCCGGCATATCATTAACAACATTCCCCGCAGAGTTATTTTCTCCTCACAAGGACTAACCAGATCAATGCAGTGATCATCATTTCCCCAGTCAAGCCACCTGGTATACTTGTTATCTCCTCATCAGGAGACCCCTTGGCATTTGCATTTGCATTTAGTAATCATCATTACATTTGCATCCTCCAAAGCGTAGCATTTCCATCATTATGGAGTGTTGCGCCATAGAAAAAAAATTCAAACATATGCATACGAAGCATAAGCCAGTTGTGGTACCTTGCACAAACGCCCGAAACGTTACATCTCCAATCAGACTGAAGTATTCCCCGCGGAATGCAACTTCATTTCCCAGTGTGGTTATTTCTACCAAGTCTTGTTTGTTATCCCTATTTGAGTCTTGTTTCAGTACAACAATCTCATTTTTTCGCGTCCCTATTTAAGTACAATGGTCGCGTCTCGGGCTCTCGTTAAGTACAACGATCCCGTTCCTTTCGAGTCTCCATTTAAGTACAATAGTCTCATCTTTGGGTCTTGTTTCAGTACAACAGTCTCATTTTTTTCACGTCCTCGTTTCAGTACGACTGTCTCGTATCGGGTTTATTATTTAAGTACAACGATCTCGTTTCTTTTGGTTCCATTTCAGTACAATGGTCTTATCTTTTCGATTTCGTCTCAGTTCGATGGTCTCGTGTTCCTGGTTATGGATCGGTTGATACCATTTCCATGTTAGATCGGTTGATCTTGTTTGAGTTGTAAATCGGTTGAAATTACTTCTCTTTGAGCTGTAAATCGGATGATATCACATTCTCGCTTTCTTAGTTATGGATCATTTGATACCATTTCCTGGTTAGATCGGTTGATCTTATTTGAGTTGTAAATCGGTTGATATTACTTCTCTTCGAGCCGTAAATCGGATGATATTACGTTCTCGTTTTCTGGGTTATGGATCGGTTGATACCATTTCCTAGTTAGATCGGTTGATCTTATTTGAGTTGTAAATCAGTTGATATTACTTCTCTTCGAGTCGTAAATCAGATGATATTACGTTCTCGTTTTTCGGGTTATGGATCGGTTGATACCATCTCTTGGTTAGATCGATTGATCTTATTTGAGTTGTAAATCGGTTGATATTACTTCTCTTCGAGCCGTAAATCGGATGATATTACGTTCTCACTTTCTTGGTTATGGATCGGTTGATACCATTTCCTGGTTAGATCGGTTGATCTTATTTGAGTTGTAAATCGGTTGATATTACTTCTCTTCGAGCCGTAAATCAAATGATATTATGTTCTCGTTTTCCGGGTTATGGATCGGTTGATACCATCTCCTGGTTAGATCGATTGATCTTATTTGAGTTGTGAATCGGTGGATATCATTTCTCTTCGAGATGTAAACCAGATGATATTACATTCTCGCTTTTCTTGGGCTCTCGTTTATGTACAACGATCCCATTCCATCATCGAGTTCCGTTTTGTACAATGGTCTCGTTCAAAACCCTGTTTTTTACAACAGGCCCCCTTTGTGGCTTGATTCGCTCAGCAGTCACATTTCCGAGTTCCGTTTTGTGCAATGGTCTCGTTCAAAGCCCTGTGTTGTACAACAAGCCCCCTTTGTGGCTTGATTCGCTCAGCAGTCATATTTTCGAGTTCCGTTTTGTACAATGGTCTCGTTCAAAGCCCTGTTTTGTACAACAGGCCCCCTTTGTGGCTTGATTCGCTCAGCAGTCACATCTTCGAGTTCCATTTTGTACAATGGTCTCGTTCAAAGCCCTGTTTTGTATAACAGGCCCCCTTTGTGGCTTGATTCGCTCAACAGTCACATTTCTGAGTTCCGTTTTATGCAATGGTCTCGTTGAAAGCCTTGTTTTGTACAACATGCCCTCCCTTTTCGTGGCTTGTTTTGTACAATAGTCGCGTCGCAGGTTCTCGTTTTGTACAATGGTCTTGTTTTCCTGGGCTCTTGTTTATGTACAACGATCCCATTCGACCCGGTTCTTTTCCCGCTACCTATTCAGAGGTCAAAAACAAAAACAAAAACAAAAATAAATAAATAAAAGGCAGATGGCATTTCTATTATCCACCAAGTTCAAATTTACAGGTTTATTCGAGTATTCATTCACTCCATACCTTGAATGTCTAAAAGCTTTCGCAATTATTCATTCAAGCTTGCAGATGATTGAATAGGGGCAGCTGTAATACCTCAAAAGTTTCCCTCTCATATCCTCAACATTTTGCTTAGCATTTAGCATACATAAGTGCATGAAATAACCAAAAACATTGCATCATATGTAGCATGGCTGAGGCATAGGTATGTGGTCAATGATTGAAGCAACTGAAGGCATTACAAAGGAAATCAAAGGGCCACAAAGCTTCTCAACATTGTTCAAAGGTTTCACAACATCCCACAAGTCTTCATTTGAAGCCACAAGCCATGGGAAGATTTGATTTGATCAAAGGAGGCAAGCAGTGCAACATCTCCTGATGAAAAAGGCCAAATTAGGGTTTCATTTCTACTGGGCTTCTCCATGAAGTTTTGATTCAAAGTTGATTCCATTGTCTTATATACGATGCCAAGTGCCTAGGGTTCAAATTTCATCCACAAAATCATTTTGGAAGAGGTTCAATTGGTCGGATGACTGAAAATCGAGGAATCGGGGAAAAGGCAACCGAGCTAGGTAAAAAAGGTCGACTCCTGACTTTTTGAGATCAAAATCATGAAATTAGGATTACGATGATCCCATGGTTCAAATTTGGTCAAGAAATGATGGAGGAATCATAAAAAATCAAGAAAAAAAATCATTTGAAAAGTGGCTAATTTCACCTTTCCCCCACTTTTCTTTCCACTTTCCTTCCATATTTCCTTTCATCCTTTCCTTCTTGTTTTTCCACTTCAATTCCACTCCATTTCCCTTTGATGCTTCTACCATGTTCCACAACCTTCTAGAGTATTCCATGGAATATTCCAAGGAATATTCCCTCTCCAATCCTAACCCTAACTAACTACAAACCTAACTCCATTCCTAAACCTAACTCCATTCCCAAACCTAGCTCCAAGCCTAGCCCCTATATAATCTTTAATCACTTCAATGCAAAAGGTTCCCAATTTTTCACTCTCACAATTTCTAGAATCACTTTTTCTCTCTCACTTTTCCTCCATTTCCCTTTTCACCAAATCTTTTTTGAAGAAGCTCTTCAAGTTTCACATTGAAACTTGAAGATCTTAAAGCTTAGCCTCCAACCTCCATTGAATTGTGGATTTTAGAAGAAGAAGCTACTGATTTTTGTGAAGATTTTGACTTATCGGAAGTGCAAGAAGGCTCAAGCATCAAGAACGCATTTATTTTGCGGATTTGCGGTTTTCTTGGTTTTCTCTTTGATCAAGCTCCGATTCTCACAACATTTACCGAAGCACTTCTCCGCTTCGTAGGTTGGTAATATTAAACCATGCGAGCTTTAAGTTATTCTCTCCATCTCTCCATTTTTGCATTCTTTAAGTGATTTTCGTATTACTTGTGGTTGATTATGTTTTCGTTACGTTTTGCTTACGATTTGTGGAGTTTAATGGATTAGAAGCTAGGTTGTAGCTTGTTATAGGTTCTAGCATGTGTTAATAAGCCCTAATTGAGTAGAAATTCGTGTTAGCATGATTAGGTGGGGATTAGGGTTGTTTAGAAGGAAGATTGTGGCCAAAAGCACTTATTTCAAAAGCATTTTTCACTTTCTGTTCAGCGTTAACCGGTTAACGATTTGGTTAACCGGTTAACGCATGCGTTTTTGGCCAAATTTAGTGTTGTCTGGGGTCCGTTAACGGTTTAACCGTTTGGTTAACCGGTTAACGCTGTTAGTTTTTGGTTTTTTTAGCTTATTTTCTTGCTCAATCTTTATTCTTAGTGCTTCCAAGGTTCATGTATGTTTAGGTATTGATTTTAGGGAATTTTTGGGTCTATTTCCAGTAGCCGATTCATTTGTTTCGAGTCGTTTCGACATGATTCCGTTCACTTTTCCATGTTTTGTGTTCAATGTGTAAATGTGATATAATTGATTCTTGATGTGTTTTGCTACACTTTAATCACTTATTTGACATGTCAATTGCTTGATTAAATTCAATATGTGCTTCATGATTATTGACATTTGCTTGCTTGATTGATAAAGTGATTAAATGCCATGTTGATTTTTTGCCAAAACTGATTAAATACTTCACATGTTCATGCAAGTTTCTTGTGCTTAATTGATCATATCTTAACATGAGTTCAATTCTGATTTTTATGCAATACATGTGAAATAATTGATGCTTGTAGTGATACTTGTTCAATCTCATGATAAAATGCTTATTTTGTGCAATATGGAAAAGTGTGGTTATTCTTGTTGATCATTGTTCATTTTAATCAAATAAATGATATACATAAGTTCACATGTTTGAGTTCATTTTGTGGTGTATGTAGATCCATGTTAATTGATGTTGATGTGTTGTTTATCATTCACTTTGTGCACATAAATAAAATGATCAAATTTGCCCTATGTTTTCATAGCTGTTTGTTAATATAGGTGCTGTAAAATACATATTGTTTGTTATGTTTGCATGTTGTATGTGACTTTTTAGACCTATCTTTACATGCTGATTGCTGACTGTAAAAGGTTACTTTATGTTATGCATTGTTTTCATAGCTGTTTGTGTATTAGGGGCTGTAGTAGGTGCTGGATGTTTTGTTTTAGCATTTTTTAGTTCTTCTAGAATTAAGATAGAGTTTAGATTGAGTCCTAGAGTTATTAGGATTTAATTGGTGTGGGTTTGCTTTATTATTTTTCAATAAAATGCACACTATTCTTTGTTTTGTAGGGAGGGAAAGGTATGTTTCCTTACACCTTATCCTTTTATTTTATTTTTTTATGCATTTCCTTTATGCATTTAATTCACTTTTTCCTTCCATATTTGTTGTTGGTAGGGTTCCCCTTTGTTAGGACCAACTTATCTTCCTTAGGAAGTAAGTTGCATCCTTTTTCTTCTCTCTTTTCCTTTTGCTCTTTAGGATTAGAGAAACCTCACTCACCATTAGGACCACCATTTTAATAAATAACCTAGGGTTGTGTCTTAGTCCCCCTTAATTTTTGTCCTTTTCCGATTTGAGTCTTCTTTCTCATCTTCAAACAAAATCCAAAAAGACTTAATAAATGTATGAAAGGATCCTTTGTGTATAGCCTTATTCCATGGGACACTTGCATTCATTCCATCTTGGAGTGGTTTAGGCTTGTCTAGCATGATGTACAAGTCTTATCAAGGGGTTGTTTCACAAAGAAAAATCTAAAAGATACTTCTTTACAAAAGCAATAAAAACTTAATAAAGTTCAACAAGCTAGTGAACTTAGACCCTAATCCTTGGAAACAAGTCTTGGATAAATTATCCTTGCTTGGTGTGCTTGTTCTATTATTCCATCTTGAAATGTAGTAGCAAGTACACATTCCATGGAAAAGAGTTTGAATTCACTTCCTCGTGCCAAATTCATGCAAAAATCTTAAAAGGAAAAAACAAACAATAAGCGACTTTCCTGCGGGAACTTCTTTTCTCATCTCATTCATTATGAACGCGAACTTGCGACGACTTGTCTCGCATGCAAGATGGTAAACGCACTCGTACCAGACGAGCCTGCAACACCTGAGCATAGACATACGCAATTTCAGCTATAAAAAACACAAACAAAGTTCTTGCATGGTTAGGCGAACTACGTCGACTCTGATCATCATTATCCCAATGAGGTACGTAGGCAGCGGGGTAGGGCCCGTTCGAGCACATTCTTTATTTTCCCTACATTTTCCCCATTCTTTCTTTTTGTTTTCTTTTTGTTCAATTTCTCATTTCCATTCCCATTCCAGTAGCAGTTTTATTCAGCAGCAGTTATATTTTCTCACCCTTTGAAACAAAACAAGCAAGTGTGGATCCCGTCGGGTACGGAGGACGGTTTGGGGTGCTAATACCTTCCCAGGTCGTAACCGACTCCTGAACCCAGCACTTTGGTTCGCAGGACCTTTTCCTTTCCTTCTTCCTTAGGTTTGCGCAACATTACCTTTCCCATTCATTCGGGATAAAAATGTATGGCTGGCGACTCTACCCTTTTCGCGCCACTTTCGCGTTTGTACTAGGATGAATATCCCGGGAGCAACAGCAGAAAATCAAGAACAACAACGTTGCATTAACTTTCAACGCATACAAGCAAATATACAGGTTCAGACGCAACAATCTACAACAACATCAGTTCGAGAACTCAACAACAATGCAATTCGTGAATCAAAAAAAGAACTCACATCACATCAACAACAACTCAGATTCACATCATACTTCAATAACATCACGATTCAACAAGAGTTATGGGTGATTGTATCACACACCTATATCAATTCAATAACGAATCTGGACTCTGAGTCGAATCCAAGAACTGAGTTAATTCGCGAAATCTCGCATCGTCATCATCGATGTTTGGCCGGTAGTCTCACAGTAGCTTCGTTATTGCTTATCTTTTCGATCAAAATACGCTACGGTTCCCGATTGGAGTTGTGTTGCAGTGTGTCGTTGAGTCTTTCTGAGATAAGTGACGAAACACAAACATGGCATTTTGAGGCGAGGCCTTCGTTTGGCCGCCGCCGATAAGAATCGCGGCGTGGTGGTGAATAATAGCGACGAAAAAGGAGAAGGAGAAAATCTGAAAAAGCACTGTGAGACGGAGGATGTCGAAGCTCGTTGGAGATAAGGGTGAGTGAATAAGGTGATGTTTCGACAACCATTAAAGTGAAGAAGGTGAGAGTTGAAGAGAAGACACCGTGACTGTGAATCACGACGACTCCGATGAGTTTCGGTTGTTCTTCGATGGTGAGATTTCGGAGAAGGTGAGAATATGTGGCTGAGAAAAAGTAGAAGATGAGTTTAATGTTTTGTTCTTGTGATAACTTATAAATTTAGGGTTTCACACAAATTCGGTTTGGGCCAAGATCCATGGACTTTCTAATCACACCTTCAGATTCGTACAACACCCTCTGCACTTGGTATGTGAATTGGGCCTATTCTTCCATGGATCTCCTATCCGCATAACCCAATCTCATCTTTGCACCCCTCCCGTGGAAATTGTAATTATATTTGGGCCAGGCTTTGTTTTTCTATCTACAGCACCAGTTTCATTATCCACATCCCTTTTGTTTTCTTTATTTTCTTTTAGAATTTGTGCATTAATTTTTCATGTTAGAATTTATGGTTTAATTATTTTGTTAAAATGATTCTCTTGGTGGATTAGCGTTTGGATTAGCTTCTTGACAAATTTTTAATTAGAATTTTGCATTAATTTTAATCATTATTTTGGAATAATTGTGAATTAAAGGGTTCATGATGTTTTTGATCGATATGGATCGATTTCGATTATGGTAAAGCTTCACAAAACCATGATGGAAGATAAGCATTTATTTTTCTTATGGGATATTACAGGACCTTGCATGAAGTTTTTGGATTTCTTTTATGTGAAGAATCGTCACTTCGATCAAGTAAGTAATCTCGACTTTCTCCACTTTAATGCATTATTCTAGTTTGTATGCGGCTTAGGATCATATAGCATAAGGTGCATATCGAGTCCTCCCACCTGAGGCACTGGATTTATTTGTGATTTTTGTTGACATGTGACTATATTTAAGCTTAGGGATTATATTATGAATGATAGAATTCACTTCCTTTTACTTTCTCTTAAAACACCGTTTTTTGCCCGTTTCGTCGCAATTATTAAAAATAGTTTTGGGTGCGATAAAATTCTGAAAAAATTCATGAGTGATCCTTATCCTCTTAATTAATTTTTTATATTATTTTATTCCAGATTTGGATGGTTTTAGTAATTAATTTGGATTTTTCATCACAAGCTATCCCAAAAGGCATCTTTTGGTAAAAGGGACCAAAAACATCATTTTGGTGCATAATTTTTTGAAATAATTTTAGACCATGTAAGCTACTGAATTAACCATGCTAGGTATTTAATTTCATAATTTTTCAAGCCTTTTTGATATTTTTCATGTCACCTAGATTATAGGTCTGATTATGTGTTTATTTGCTCCATAACCTAAATGTTAGGAAGACATTCATGCCATTTTTTTGAGATACTTTTTTGGTAATTTTTAGGAGTTAATTATAGGTCACTTTTAGGTCCTCAATCCCAGTAGATGTCAATTTTTGAACCAACTTCATTTGATTTATTTTGGTGTTTCAAAGTGCATACTTATTTGAACATGTTTAACCTAAACTAGTTTCTCTTCTCCTCTAAATGTTAACATGACTTATGTGAGAATCATAAATGCCTATTAATGCATTCTAATTGCATATTATACCTTGTATGCTACTGACCCATAGTAATATCATGCATATTCACATGTCCTTCATCCATAACTTGCATCATTTGTGATCTTATGCGACACCATATTCACTTCTTCTCACATCTTCTTCTCCTTACTCTATAGGACTAAATCATTGTATCCATGATGGTATGTTCATTCATCTATATTAATATGCATTCAATACTGACGTTAATACTAATTTCATGTATTAATTAATGCTTGTATGCCATATGCACTCATACTTCATCCTTGAACCCTAACTTGCATTTAGGTGAACTTATGTGAACATTTTGTACATAGTTTGACATAGTTTGATCTTATGAGGTATCCTAGCATTCTTAGGGACCTATAGCATGTAGATACTGACTTAAGAGGTCATATAACCTTGAGGTACCTTCACCTTTAGACTTAGGTCTTATTTTGAACCCTAGTTCCATTCTAGGATGTGTGTAAGGTTTAATTGCCTTTATGCTTTGATTATGATTTCAATATGTAATGTTAAGATAACTTTTGTTTTGTAGGGAGGTTGAGGTAAGCCTTGGTTGTAATACTTCTTCCTCATCTCTTTATACTTTCAAATTGTGTTTGCCTTACACTTTCATTCAACTTTCTTCATCTAACTTCACCTTGAATTTCTTTAGGGTTTAGTACATCATTAGGACATATATTGTAGTTGTTTGATCTCATAACCTTAGAATACTTTAATATGGTTTAGCTAATGACTTTAGAAGCTTATTATCCTATAGGATCATTTTTATCTAGGTCTTAACTCTTAGAAGTCCTTAGTGCTTTTCCTTAGCTAATTGGAGTTAGTTTGAGCCTTTGCCATGCTTTATATTTTCAATATGCTTTGTAAAGCTAACCTATGTTTTATAGGGAGATTGAGGTAAGCCTTGTTTGTATAAATTCTTCATCATGCTCTTTATTCTTTCTAAGTTTGGTTGTCTTAGCACTTTGTGCTTTGCTTGTATAGGCTTCCCCCTTTCTTAGAAACAACATAACTTCTTTAGAGAAGTAAGTTGCTTTCTAGTTTCTTTTTCTTTTCCTTTTCTCATTAGGATTAGAAGACCACACTAACCATAGGGTCTCCCATTAAATAAACAACTTAGGGTATGTCCTAGTTCCCCTAGTTTTTCCCTTTCTCGATTTGAGTATTTCTTTCTCATCTCAAAGATAAACAACAAAACACCTAATAAAGGTTAAATGTTCTCGTACGCCAGGAGACTTTGCCGTGGGTTACTTATACACGTCCTATTTTGGGGCGAGGTGTAAGACATCTACCACGGTGAACAAGTCTTAGTATGAGAATGTTTCACAAACAACAAACAAAACACTTCTCTAAAAGACAAACAACAAACAATAAACGTCTTTTCCTGCGGGAATTCTCTTGTCATCTCATTCACTCTCAACGCGAACTTGAGACGATATGTCTCATTTGCAAGACGGTAAACGCACTCGTTTAAGGCGAGCCTACAACACCTGAGCAAAGACATAAGCAATTACAGCCATAAAAAACACAAATAAATAGTTCCCGCCTTAGTTAGGTGAACTATGTCGACTCTGATCCTCATTTTCCCGATGAGGTATGTAGGCAGCGGGGTAGGGCCCGTTCGAGTACATTCTTTATTTTCCCTACATTTTCCCTTTTCGATCTCTTTTCCAGTTCTCTCTCTCTCTCATTCCAGTTCCAGTAGCGGTTTTTATTCAGCAGCAGTCTTATTTCTCACCCTTTGAAACCAAACAAAAGAGTGTGGATCCCGTCGGGTACGGTGGACGGTCTGGGTGCTAATACCTTCCCAGGTCATAACCGACTCCCGAACCCAGATCTTTGATTCGTAGGATCTTGTCCTTTCCCTTTCTCTTTGGTTTGTGAAGCATTACATTTCCCATTCATTCGCGATAAAAATTATTGGTTGGCGACTCTACCTTTTCTGCGCCACTTTCGCGTTTGTACTAGGATGAAAATCCCGGGAGCGACAATTATCATCTTAGATGATTATTTAGAGCTGTTTGCATGTTGGTTGATGTATGTTTGCATTCCCGCGACGCGTGAACTTTTGCATTTACGATACTATCCATGATTTTTGTTTTGCATCTTTGAAGCTTTGAACATGAAGATTATATGATTGCATGAACTTGTTGGCATGATAATACTTTATCACTCTGCTGGTATATGAGATATATGCATTGTGCTTAGCTAACCTTTGTTTTGTAGGGGCTTTGGTAAGTTTAAGAGGTGTGGTTATTGCTTTCACATCTCAAGTTCTTCCTTCTTCCTTTAAGTTTTCTTAATTGTGCTTGTGATGTGCTTATCCCATCTTTGCTTAAATCTTCTTCATCCCCTCTAATATTAACTTATCTTCTCTTAAGAAATAAGTTGAATCCTTTTCTCCTTTCTTCTTTTTTTTCTTTCTTCTTTCCTTTTTTTCATTAGGATAGAACTCAAGCCACACTAACTTAGGAATCCCATGCATGATAACACTTAGGATTATTAGTTCCCCTTTAGACTTTTGCCTTTGCTTCTCTTTTCTCTCTCTCTCTCTCTCTCTCTCTCTCTCTCTCTCTCTCTCTCTCTCTCTTCTCATCTCAAAACAACAACTTCAAGTCACCTAATAAATTAAGTGTCTTCTCATGTGCCAAGAGACTTTGCCATGGGGTACTTGCACACATCCCATTTCATGGTGAGGTGTAGGGTATCTATTATGATGAATAGGTCTTAGCATGAGATCACTTCATAAACAAAAAGATAAAAAAACACTTCTTAACCAAAAACCACAATAACAATTAATAACGTTCAATAGGCTAGTGTACTTAAGCCTTAATTTGTGGGACTAGATTTGGGGATTTCCCCCATATCTAGGTGTGCTTCTTATCCATTCCATTTCGGGATGATGTAAGAACTACACATCCCATTGAGCAAGACTTAGGTACGCTCTCCTGTGAAAACCTCAAAGAAAAAACTCCTAAAAAACACTGAACAAAGAATAATCGTCTTTCCTTCGGGAATTATTTTCTCATCTCATTCACTCTCAACGTAAGAACTTGCTTCTACTTGTCTCTTTTCAATATGGTAACGCACTCGTACCAGACGAGCCTGCAACACCTGAGCATAGACATAAGTAGTTCAAGCTTTAAAAAACACAAATATCTTCATCCCTAGTGAGGGGAACTACGTCGTCTTTGATTCTCATTTCCCGATGAGGTATGTAGGCAGTGGGATAGGGCCCATTCGAGCACTCTTTTATTTTCCCTACATTTTCCCCCTTACTTTTATGCTCTCCAGTTCCAGTCCTAGTTTTTGTAGTAGCTTCATTCCTTTACCCTTTGAAATACTACAAGCAATCGTGGATCCCGTTGGGGTATGACAAATGATCTAGGGTGCTAATACCTTCCCAATTCGTAACCGACTCCCGAACCCAGTCTTTTTCCCGGGTTTGTGCAGCATTACCCTTCCTTCGGGATGAAAATTCCTAGCTGGAGACTATACCTTTTCCACGCCACTTTCGCGTTTGTACCAAGATGGAAATCCAGGGAGCGACAACTTGAGACTATGTTGGGGACAAAACCAGTTTCTCTGGTTTCCCCTTTGAGGGTCAATCCTAGCGCTTGTTTATTTTTGTTTCACTGGGTGTTTGATTGTTTGCTACTGTGTGTTTAGTTTACTATTTTTTATTTATCGTTTTCAGTATTTTATTTTTCATGCAACATATTATACTGGATTTTTTGGACTATGTTGGTTTTCTTTGGCGTGATGGGGGTTACTGAGTGAGGAGCCCAGTACCAAGGCTCGAGTGCACCTTAGGACTTAGCATGGATAAACATTGTACTTCCATGGTATTTCACCATGATGAGTGGCGATGTGTTCCACACCCAGACTGCGACCGTCATGGAAATATTCTGTGTGGGGATTTCCTCCACTTCAGGGCACGACCTTGATATTTATGTGCATCTAGGGACCAATTATTGAGGACCTTTGTGGAAACAACCCTCTCCAGTGGTGACAGTGGTAGACCACATTTTGTGGCAAACCCACTCGCACCCGAGGGCCCACTGGGAACTCGCATAGGATGGTCTGATTTTCTCATAGAAACTCAGTTAAAGCATTTGGTCGTATGACGATAGTATTGTATCCCAAGGGATGAATGTACTATTGTTTCTCGATTTCAGCGCTTGAAGCTGGGAACTTATGGGGGATGCTTGTTTTTCCTGGACTCAGCTGAGACCTCCCTGAGTGGTATATAATGCTAAACCGATTCCCTGATTTGGTTATGAGCCATTTCTCGGAGATGATTGACATATTATTGTTATTCGGCTTTGAGAGTCTATGATGGTGACCCGGAGCACACTAGTGAGATTTGGGGGGGGGGGGGGTTACAGGTTTGCAGGAACCTTTGGCCTCATCATACCCTTTGTTATCAGTGTGATCCTATATTTTGACGCGGTTGTTATGGTTCTGGAATTCTTGATCCTATGGTTTTGAGTTATTATCTGGGGTTATTATTCCTAGGACCTTTGGGTTTCAGATACTTGGTTCTTGGCTCCATGCTCTGTATCCAGACAGATACCAGTCACTGATCACATGCATGTTGCATACATGGCATCATAGAATTTCAGCATACATTTTCAGTTATTTCCGAGGACCCCATATTTGAGTCATGTAGTTGGATTTCTCGTGTATCAAAATGTGAATCAAAATAGATAGAGTCCTGGGAAATAATCAAACATGGCATTTGTATACATCCTTGCATTCATGATAGGTGTTCAGAGACAAATTCTTATCCAGACTTGGTTTCTCTTCAAAATGGCCAGCTTGAATCAGAACTCTCAGAGTATGGATTTGGAACAACATCGGGCGGAGGTAACTGAGATAAAGACCTAGCTTGGGTAGTTTAAGGTAGAAGTGCAACCTTTATCACAAGGTCATAGATTTTTGAAGGAATAGTTCAACTTGATGAAGATCCAGATCCAGATGAAGCTGCTTACAGGGATCATGAATGCTATGTTGAAGAAAGAAAACACTCATGTATCTACTTCTCCAATAGAAGACCTTGTTTCTCCCATCTCTTTAGGATTTACACTGAATCATGAATTGTTTGGTGGATGTTATCCACAATTTGAGTCTCTTCACCAACAATCACCACTTGGTAGTCAGGAAGAGCCTAAGATAGAGATCAACTGCTCCTTTCCTAATACAAATGATTTGAATGATCTTATACCAAGTGTTGCCTGGGAAATGGGCACTTTCTTTCCTTATTAAGGATCTTCCTCAACTCACACTCATTGGTTTCTAGGAGAAAGACTTCAACAGGTTTCAGTTGTAGATCCTCCAGTAGCGGAAACCCGTTATCGACAAAAGCAAGAAAGGGTTATTGATCTTATGCCCATGCCCTATGTTGAGTTGTGCCAACAACTGTTCAAAATGGGATTGGTTGAGTGTTGTGAGCTAACTCCTCCTTATGGTAACCTTCCACAAGTTTGGAATCCCTACGCGTACTGTGTTATCCACTTCGGAGCTTCAAGACATAATATGAATGATTGTAGGGCGTTTGTCGCTCTCGGGATTTTCATCCTAGTACAAACGCGAAAGTGGCGCGAAAAAGGTAGAGTCACCAGCCAGGCATTTTTATCCCGAATGAATGGGAAAGGTAATGCTGCACAAACCAAAGAGAAAAGAAAGGACAAAGATCTGGTTTCGGGAGTCGGTTACAACCTGGTGTCGCTCCCGGGATTTTCATCCTAGTACAAACGCGAAAGTGGCGCGAAAAAGGTAGAGTCGCCAGCCAGACATTTTTATCCCAAAGGAGTGGGAAAGGTAATGTTGCACAAACCTGAGGAAGAAGGAAAAGGACGAGGTCTTGCGAACCAAAGATCTGGATTCGGGAGTCGGTTACGAATTGAGAAGGTATTAGCACCCCAATCCGTCCGTCGTACTCGACGGGATCCACGCTTATAAGTCTGTTTTCAAAGGGTGAGAAATAATATGCTGTTTAACTGAAAGAATAGCTATCTGGAATGAAATGGAAATGAGAAAAAAGAAATGGAATTAACAAATGGGAATAAAATGGGAAAATGTAGGGAAAAAGAAAGATTGTGCTCGAATGGGCCCTACCCCACTGCCTACGTACCTCATCGGGATAAATGAGGATCAGAGACGCCGTAGTTCGTCTAACTAAGGCTTACACTCGTTTGTGGTTTTTAGGATGACATTGCCATAGCTCTAGCTTAGGTGTTACCGGCTCTGACTCGAGGGTGTTTACCGTGTCGCTGTTTGAACTGTCGAGACAAGTCATGTTCGTCCGCAAAGAGTATGAGATGAGAAAGAAGACGTGACTTCTTGGTTTGTTGTTTTTTAGAAGAAATGTTTTGAATTTGTGTTTATCGAATGTACAACACTAAAGACTATGACACAGGAGCGAATACTTTCCAAGATCGCCCCCAATGGAACGTTTGTAAAGCATCCTAGAAGAGTGAAGGAGACCTCCACTAGTCATTTCCCGTGTAGCTTAAGGCTCGTGGCGCATTGTACACCTTTCCTTTATTAAGTGTTTTTTTGATTTTCTTTTAAGATGAGAAGAGACTCAAGTTATAAAAGGTAAACATTCTAAGGGAAACTAGACTTACCCTAATTTAGTTGAATTCATGGATAACCTATGGTTAGTGAGGTTTGCAATTGAATCTACCTAAGAGATATAAGGCTAAACATGCAAGTAACATAAGTTAACAATGAGCAATAGGGTCCTCCTAGGTCATGGTAGGCAAAAACGCATATGAAATGTAAACGGGATGAAACAATGAGGTGTGTGGGTCGGTTGCGTGGTGCTAAGACACACGACTTATGGTGCGAAACATGCAAGGTTTGCCTTTGGTTGAATGGAGTGGAACGATGGTGATCGAAGAACCCTATAGTTACATGCAACTTTATTTATTTATTTAAAAATATACTCGACGTTGGATCGAATACTTTATTTGTTTTTTTTTGAAATTTTGGTTTTCTATCGATTCGTTTTATCTTTTCTATCCTATTTATGGAAACTATACAAGCATACAAGTTCTAGGATATTACATCACAAAGTACACAAAGTATAAAACACAATTAAGGCATAAAAATATCCAAGTCCAATTAGCCAATCCTTGAAAACATACCTTGCACAAAGAAAAAGCAAATAGTTAGTAAATGATATGGATTATGAATATGCATAATGTGAAGGAATGAATTAAAATGACAAAAATATTAAAAGTCATGAGAAAAATATGAAATTAAATTCCTAAGGTCTTAAACCTGATTATAGCACCATATTAGAAAATCTCTAAAAAATTCTCATTCTAACTAGGGTAAATGACCACTTAAACCTAACTAAAGTTTAATCACAAAATTACACAAATTATACTACCAAAACAATAGAAAAAATGTCCTAAAAATTCACCAAAAAATGCTCTAGATACTTTAACTTGTCTTTTAATCATAGCAAAAAGAATGAGCAGGAAATATTATGGGAAGTGGTAGAAATAAATTGCACAAAATTGTGTGTCCAAGTGGAAATTCAATATAAGTCCATTAAATTAAATAAATCGAAAAAATGGTTAAAATTAGAAAATAAAAATTGGACATGGTTCTAAAATGTCTTAATATCCTACCATAATTTTTATAGAATTTTAATAGGCTTTTTAATATTTATTTGTGAATTAAATTAAAAGGGTGTGAAAACAGAAATTAAAAGAAAATAGAAAAAAGAAAGGGGTGTAGGAATAGAAATTCTAGTTTAAAAAAAAAAATTGGGCTTGCAGGGGGTGCTATTAGTAATCCGAAGGGCCCAATGAAGAAAAAAACAATGGTGGAGCTTGATACTGATTTTCTAAGAGATTATAGAAAACAATGGTGCATTAATATTGGTTTTAAAACCTGATTTATCATTAAAACAATATTAAACTATAATTAATAATAACATTCAAAATCAAACCAGAAAGCAAATAAAAAGAATCTCTCTCTCTCAATATTCCTCACCCCTCTTTCTCACCGTCTTCTCCTCCTGAAACCCTAATGGCCGCCGCCGGCCTCACCACCATCTTCTAGCCCACAACGCCGTCACCGCCGGCCTCACCACAATCTTCTAGCTGTCACCTAGCCTCTCTCTCACGCGAAACCATTCGACTCTCACAGCCTCATCTTTTCGAAACATAGCCCGTCTTCTACCTCCTCCTTCCTCCGAACCGGTCAAAACGGCGCAGCCGCCGTGAGTCTAATGAAGGAAACGACGCCGTCCCCTCTTCTTAATCTCCGTCCGAATCTCATCTTTATCCCCCCAAAATACGCATCCCTAACCTTCATAACTTCAAATCCCTAATCGAATACTTCCCCTTTCTAATTGACACACGAAGATTTAAGGACGATACCAGCTAACGACTTCATATGCAAACTCAAATTTGTACCTTGGAAAGCGATGTCGTGTTGATGACGTCCGAAGCCGTGAAGGTAACTATCTAGAACGAAGCCGCGACGATGAAGATCCGCGGTGCTTTCTTTTGTTAAGTATGAATCTTTTCTGTTGCTTGTTTCGAATAGCCCCTTGTGATATTGATCTTTGTTGATGCCTTCTTCTTGCTGTCAATTTTGATGGAGCTTGGCTCGTGCAGGTTATGGTTATTGACACTGAAGGTGATGAAAGTATGTGAAACCAAGAAGTTGTTGATTATGGAAGAGAAGTAATTTGGACGTTGAAGAGGGTGAAATATCTCAGGTGCGTTATGCGACGAAGGTATTGACAATCTCGATTTCTTTGGTTTTACCTTTGATTCTTGTTGTAATTCGTTCTTTGAACTTTGGTACTTTGGGTGCGAGTCTGTGTACTCTTGAATTGCTGAACTTGTTGGATTTTCTTCTTTCAGGATTGTTACTGAAACTGAGTTGATGAAGACTCTGAGCTGTGCTTCTGTTCGCTGATCTTGTTGCGTCTCACCGCTTTGATTTCAAATTGCAGCCTTAAAAGAGTGATCAAACTCAATCTCTATGCGTAAGTTCTTCATACCGTGTGTGCATCTGAAAATTCCTGAATCATTGTTGCTTCAGTTATTTCCTTTTCTCTCCATGATTATGAGATTGTTAGTTTTCAATTGCAGGTTGGTTGGTAGAGTTGATAGTGTGGTTGTTGATGGAGAATGGAGAATGGTGACTGAAGAAATTGCAGCCTGAAATGATCTAGAGTCAAGAAGAAATTCTGAAGAATGAACCAAGGTATATGTAGAGATTATTCGGTGGATTCCGGAAGTTTCTGGTGATAATTTCTGTTATTTGAGTTTGTTATAGTTTGTTAGAATTTGTAACTGATTTCAAGTATTGCCATTCTGTTTTTTTTTCTAATATGAAATCCCCTTTTCTGAATTTTTGTTGATATAATCCCCTTGCAAGTTGTGAATTTGTTGGAGCTTGATGATGAAGGATGTTTCACAATGGATATTGGGATGGACTTGCGGATGATGTCGATTGAGAGAGCCTAAGATTGATGTAGAAACATTCGATTTTCTTTTAGAGTTTCTTCTCAATTTTTCTTTGTAACTATAATTGTAAACTAGATTCAATTACAGGACTGTGGTCTTTTGTTATGAAATTTTTTACTGTAATGGATTCCGGAAAACCTATTATGTTAACATCCGAACTCTAATTTTATTGTAACTGATTGTCTTAGTTATTATCAGTTGGATGCTTTTGATAAGAACTGAGGATGATTTGAAGTGCGTGGGGTATTCCCATGTAATGGTCACCGAGAATTTCCATGTAGCACATGTAAAGCTTTACAAAAGAGAGAAACAATATCAAGACCAACAACAACCTGCTTCCTAATTCACTCACTGTAAAGTAATATAAACAAAGATCACTGGTCCTGTAAGCCATGTACTCCAATTTTGAATGAGATTAAATTTGGTCTTAAATCAAAGTTGCACCAACTGGATATAAAAAAAAGAAAACTTAAGATGAGTGATAAACTTGGTGAGGAGTAAATAAAGAGAATGAGATTCACTTAAAAAATGGGCTTTAAATGAGGCACAACCAATGTACCTAAACCAACCGATAATCTCTAGTTTTAGAATCAAACTAGGATGAAGATGGAAAAAATGAAAGAATTAATTGGATGACTCATTTTGTGAATAAGGGTATGGAAGAAATGGGCTTTCCTTAGATGAATGGATTACTAAATTTTAAAAGAAACTAAATGAAGCGTGGATTATGGACACAAAGAATGCCTCTTTTTTTTTTTAATATCAAAAAGGGACAGGAAATAAAATGAAATTTAATTATGGAATTGAACTGAACTTCGGACAATGAACCCAGAATATGCGAATGGTTAAAAGCGGTTTCGCATCTTGTATTCAAAAATGGCTCACATGATCAATATGCATTCTCAATAAAAATCCCAAAAGTTTATGTCTTGAGAACCCTTGAAATATAGTAGCATATTTTTGTCACGAACTCTAAACGTCATCTTCAATTGGTGATCGTCCATAAACCCAACCATGAATGAGAAACCATAGTCCATCCTGAAGCGCACACTGACACGGATAACCTTGAAATGACGAGTAATATTAAAAATGACCCTGAAGATACCACGAGCACTTACCGCAGGAACTATCTCTAAGCTCAAACACAAATAAACCAACACCCTGACGTTCTAAGGAATACATAGAAACAAACTCTAATTCCTGACCTTGGCGAATTTTGGTGAAGAATGGCCCTGGTAGCTTGAGAAAAAAAAGAAATCTAGGATAATCATACTTCACCTCCCTTAACCTTACACTTCACGGAAAAAAAGTTTTCTACCCGTGTGTCGCTCCCGATAAATGGGAATGGCCCAAATAAAGGTACAGACGCGAACGGTCGGCGAGAGGGACAATGAGAACACACAGCAGTGAACTCACTGGAGAAGAAAAGAGTCGCCAGCTAGGCATTTTTATCCCGGAGGAAAGGCAATGCTGCATAGACCTAGAAAAAGATGGATAAGACGGTTGCGAACCAGAGAGACTGAGAAAGGGGGTTGGTTACAACCTGGGAAGGTATTAGCACCCAGATTGTCCGTCGTACTCGACGGGATCCACGCTTAAAAGATTTGTGTTTTAAAGGGGTAGTGTCAGTGCAATTTGTGTGTAAAGAGCTGGAAAGGAATGTACAGGTGTCAGTGTAAAAGAAAGTGATGTGTGATATGTACAGTGTCAGTGCAATGCTCAAGATCATGTGGCTTATAGCTGGAAGGAGGGGGAATATACAGAGACTTTTGTTCGATAACTGTTAAGTTATGCCTACGTATCCTCTCGTGCAATGAGGAAGTCAGAACACCGTAGTTCGACCCAAAGAGACTGAAAGATGAATTGACTTGTGAACTGCTTACTTGCCTATGCTCAAGTGTATGACCTGTCTGGCTCAGGTGCAAACTGTCTTGCATTGGACGGAAGAAGCAAGTTCCCGCTTGTGAGTGAAGATGATGAGAAAAGAATCCCGGAGGAGACGATTATTGTTTGCTTTTGTATTTTCAGTCTTTTATTGCTTTTGGAAGTTTGTCATAAGATAATGGACTTAAGCCTAAACCAATGGGGTAGTACACTCATCACATCTTCCCTCTGATTAGGGGTAATGAGAATACCTTAAGTGTGAAGTCAGATTCTCACACTTAATCACCTTTGGTGTAGGATTAAGATCATTAACCTACTTGTGATTATTTAGATGTTTTTGGTGTTTTTGTTTAGTGTTGAGTAATGAGATTAAGCCATAATCAAGGATTAAACAGACTCATTACACCATCCTAATAGAAGGATAATAGATGAGAGTGTTTAAGCTGAGGAAAGCTCCTCAACTTAATCCATGATTAGGGATTAAACTCATGACAAAACAAAGCATTTATTAAATGGATTTTATTTAATGATAGGATGAAGAAGTGAGTTTTATGATTTGTAAGACAACTTGAGGGGGACTTGTCCATTAACACTAGGGTTAGTCCTTCTTAACCAGTTAAGGAAGAATTAGAACCCTAATGCAAGGCCCAAGTTACAAGTGATGTCTTGATGATTATTAGATGGATTGATTAAGAGATTTAAACACATTAAGGGTTTAACACTTAGGATTAAAGTTATACATTCCATCCTAAGAGAAGGATGCAGGCATAAGCTTAATCACAAAGCCTTAAAGCCTTTAGGGTTTAGTCCCTGATTATGAGGTGAGAAGAGAAGACTCAAAAGAGACACAAAGGTAAAACTATGAGGGGAGACTAATCAAAACCCTAATTCATTGTCATGCTTGGTTGTTCCTAAGGTTTGTGAGGTTTTCAAGAACAATCTTCAAAGGAGCCACCAGGAAGCAGATGAACAGGATCAAGAGAAGCAAAGTGACTTGCTTCATTCAAGAAGTCAAGTCACTTGAAGAAAGAAAGTGGGAGAAACAAGAATGAGCAAGCTCAATCTCAAACACATATAGAAATGCAGCAATGGATGCAAGAGAGATGAAAAGAAAAGTTATGAGAAGTGAAGGCAAATTCACTTCTCAAAGTCACTTACCACCTGAAATGTTAGAAAGAAATACAATGCAATGCAAAATGAGATGAAATGGTATGATGCTAAGCAAAACCAGAAGCATGTTGATGATGATTATGATGTTATGAGGTGCTGCAAACATGAGGCAAGGCATGGAGATGTTCATACAAAATCATGGATGCAAATGATGCAAGTTAAGAAGCATGGATGAACATGAAAAGTTATGAAGCATACAAGGCAAATGACATGGCAAATATGTAATGCAATGATCAAACATGCTTTCTATATGTCTTAAGATGTCAAATGAATCACATGGAAGCATGGAATGGTATGGCAAGTCATGTTATGCAAGAGAATGCAAGATGGATGCAAATGGAAGCCCAAATTAGGGTTCATGAAGCAAACATCAAACAAAACTCAAAAACAGAAGCAAACCCTAAGATAAAAAATGGAAAATGCCACCCAAAGAAACCCTAAACCTATACTAAACCAAGGTCCAAAGGGGAGGTCTCAACTCTCAACCAATCTCAAGTTATGATTTTTCTAAGTTATTAGGGTTTTTTGGGCTCTTAAACAAAAGAAATGCCAAACAAATTGAAAATGAGGAATCAAATCAAGGCCATTTAATCCTAAAAACTACATGTCAAACACAAAACAAAGCACAAAGAATCAATGTCCAACTCTTCTCCAATAGGCAAAAATGATTTTTTGAACTTATGATCAAAATAATGCACAAAATATGATTTAATTCAATGAAAAATTCTTAAAATGCATCAAGATCAAAAAAGAAATTTGGTTTGAAGGTTGGACAATGTTTCTAAATGTCTTAGAACATTTTATGAATTTTTTTGTAATTTTTAAATACCTAAAAGTATTTTTAATTAATTAATTTCCATTAATCAATTAAAAATAATCTTTTAAATATTTAAAAATACTTTTTTAATGATAAAAAATAAAATGAAAATATTTTTGTGTTTACAAAATTAATAAAACTCAGAGGAAAAAGTTTCATAATTTTAAAACCTTTTTTACTATTTTAAAATAAATGTGCAAATTAAATGAAAAGAAAATGAATTTAAATGAATTAAAAGGAAAGTATGCAGGATGGGTGGCTGGGATTCAATCTGGGCTTAGGGGCATTGACTACGCGCCAGATCCTGTGGCCCACGTTTAAACTGGCTTAAACTCAATTAATTAAATGGATAATGAAGATTAGGGCATAATGACAAATCTGGACCGTTTATACGCGCGGCAAGTCAAACATTTCAACGCATCCAACACTCCTCATTCAAACTGGCATTAATGACCTGATATTAGGGCTAATCACTCAGGCTGCCGGAGAAGACTTCCGGTCGTCTTCTCCGGCCAGCATCTCACCTGGAAATTTCCAAACTCCCTCAAAACGTAACAAAAACAAAATCTAAGAATTGGGAAATGTTCTCCAACCACTCACGAATCACACCCCTCTCCCAAAACAAATTTCCTTTCCCTAACTAAGCTGAATCGAAGAAAATAAGAACTAGGGCACGCAAGCTTCAGAGAGCAATTAAACTCTCATTCCAGCACCATTTCAAAAACTAAGAGCACCAGGACATTCAGTGGAACATAAGGAACAAGTTTATAACATGAAAAGCAATTTCTGGAAAAATAATTTTCAAGCTACCTGAGATTTGGAGCTTTCAACCTGATGACTTTCTGGCCACTCCCCTCAGTGCAATCCACTACTTAGGACCTCTTGATGGTGTTTGAATGCTTTAGAACAATTTATGTTGGCTGGTTGATGAGTTTCGACAGCTTCTGCTCAAGCTCAGTCAGAAATGGCAATGCAGTTTCAGGCAGTTTCAGGTCATTGTGATGGGTTCTATGTGATCAGAACAATGAGTGGAGAAGATCTATGGTATTTGTTTGGGTGTTTGTGAGCTATGGAGAGAGTTTCGAATGAAAATGCAGGCTGAGGTGAAGAATAGCAATGGGGGATTCTTGCTTGTTTTAGGCCTGGCTCTTGGTGGTTTTAGGTCTATGAAGTATGGTGAGTTGAATGGTGAAAATGGTTTGAGTGTTTGAAGGATGGGCAGAGAGATTCGAAGCAACTTGCAAGATGGAGTGTTTTATGAATGTGTGTCTTGTGAATGGTTTCAGCCTTGCCTTGTACATGAAATGGCTTGCAAAATGATAATGTATTTTAATCCTATAGGTCAGATGATGTGACCTGGCCTATAGTGATTGGTAAGTTTGCTTTTGCAAAAAGTCACATTTTGTGTAAGGCAAGCATGGCTCATGATCTAGGCTTGGTACAAGGCATGGGCTATGCGCAGCAAAATGAGGGGAAAGGGTTAGCTTGGTTCAAGGGCCAATGCTGCAAGTTGGTGAAGAGAATGAGTGGTTTTGCAACTTGTTGCTTTTTGAAACTTTATGAGAAAAGTCTTGTTACATGAACCATAACCATGGGCATTCTTGGTTCAAATCTGAATTTTATGACTTAGAGGATGTTTGCATACTGGTTTGAAATGAATTAGAGGTTGCAATTGGCCTTGGTCCATGATTTTGCAAAATTTCCATTTGAGGCATGCCTTGAAAATCAATGATTTTTGCCAACTTTGTCACACCATAACTTTTGATCCAAGAAGAGTTTGATCATGTTCTTGTACTTTTTGAAAAGGGAAAGATGAGATCTACAACTTTCATGACCAAAGTTTTTCCATTTGAAGCATTTTTGGATCAAAAATCAAGGCTTGAAAAATGACCTAAAATGATGCATTCTTGAAAAGTCAACTATGCCCAAAAAGTCAACATTTGCAAAAACCCTAAATTCTTGATTTTTATGAACTTCAACCTTCTTCCATGATCAAATAAAGATCATATACACTCAAAATGATGAAGATCACCCATTGGTTGGGTCATTGGGGGCCTCAGATGCCCTGATTTTGCACTGACTTGTCTGAAAAGTCAACCCTTGATCAGATGACTTCCCCATGGAATTTCTTCATGAAAATTGATATGCATACTCCCTATACCATATAGAGACCAATGGAAACAAGAATGACCAAAAAATTTGGGGTTATGGCCTCTGAAACCAAAACCCTAATTTTCAATCAACTGTGCAGTCTATCCTGGCTCTGCATCCACTCAAACCCTAGTTCTTGTGATTCTTTTGAATTCTTGGCTTTGTGAGGATGTAATATGATGCTTGGACACATGTAGACCCCTTTGAATTGATTGGTTGCCTTTGGAGTGGCTCAAGAAGCCCTGAGATTGCTCAGATCACAAACCCTAGGTGCAGATGACTTAGAAACTATGCAGTGAATCAAAATTGTGATATGAGATGATATGATTGTGTTTATGCATATGAGATGATCACAAGCCATGGTGTGAATGGGTGAGGGCAAATTTGGGGTGTTTACAGCTGCCCCTATTCAAACATGAGTTAGCTGTGCAGGATGTAAGCAACGACTTAATAGGCAAACAAGATAACTTGTGGTTGAATACCAAAGACAGTCCAAAATTTGCACTCACAGAATGAAGAAGAAAAGGGATATAGATTGTAAAAGAAAATAAAGTATATTGTAAAGTGTGAGCGACGGAGGACGACCATCGAGCAGAGGACGACTGCTGGGCAAGGAGCAATGACGGGGACGGCCGACATGCTGAGAAAAATGTGGGAAATAAAGCAATGACGGGGACGGCCGACATGCTGGGGATAGAAGGTAAAGCTAAGACGGGGACGGCCGACTAGCTGGGGAAAAGTGAAAGATTATGATGGGGACGGCCATCAAGGCAAAGTTGTAAAATTCTCTGGGGAATCGATGAAACATGACGGGGACGGCCATCAAGTTCATAAAGCAAAGTAAACAACGATGGGGACGGCCATCGGGCTAAAAAGAAAAAGGGACCACGACGGGGACGGCCATCGGGTTAAAGAATAAATGAAATAAACAGATGATGGGGTACGACCATCACAGGTGAAGGACGATCACTTAGCAGGGGACGGCTGCTCTGCTGGGGATAGAAGAAATATGATGGGGACGGCCATCAAAGGTGGAGGACGACCACCTGGCAGGGTACGGCTGCCGAAAAAATCAACGATGGGGACGGCCATCGGATAGAAAAGGTCAACGATGGGGACGGCCATCGGACGAGCATGATGGAGGACGACCATCAAGAAGTGGAGGACGACCACTCAGCAGGGTAAGGCTGCTCTCGAGGTTTCTCATGACATAGGACGAATGCCAGATAACCAAAATCAACAATGGGGACGGCCATTGGATAAAATGATGAAGGACGATCATCAAAAAGGTGGAGGATGACCACTTAGCAGGGGATGGCTGCTTAAATATCAACGATGGGGACGGCCATCGGACGAGCATGATGGAGGACGACCATCAAGAAGTGGAGGACGACCACTCAGCAGGGTACGGCTGCTCTCAGGTTTATCATGACACAGGACGAGTGTCAGATAACCAAAATCAACAATGGGGACGGCCATTGGATAAAATGATGAAGGACGATCATCAAAAAGGTGGAGGACGACCACCTAGCAGGGGATGGCTGCTAAATATCAACGATGGGGACGGCCATCGGACGAGCATGATGGAGGACGACCATCAAGAAGTGGAGGACGACCACTCAGCAGGGTACGGCTGCTCTCAGGTTTATCATGACACAGGACGAGTGTCAGATAACCAAAATCAACAATGGGGACGGCCATTGGATAAAATGATGAAGGACGATCATCAAAAAGGTGGAGGACGACCACCTAGCAGGGGATGGCTGCTAAATATCAACGATGGGGACGGCCATCGGACGAGCATGATGGAGGACGACCATCAAGAAGTGGAGGACGACCACTCAGCAGGGTACGGCTGCTCTCAGGTTTATCATGACACAGGACGAGTGTCAGATAAAAAGGAAAATTTGTTTGCGATCTACTGGGGATATAGTAAACACGGACGAGTATTTACAACCACGAAGAGAAAGTACAAGTGTTTAGATGCTGTGTATAGATTAAAGATGCGGACGAGCATCCTTAAGACTATGATACGGACGAGTATCGGGTAGAAACAAACTGACACGTGTTCAGAGATGATGATACAGACGGGTATCAACTGGTTAACAAGGAACATGGACGAGTGTTGAATCTGATGGTTCTTCTGGGGGAATAGTAGACACGGGCGAGTATCTACATTCAAGAAGACAAAAGTGTTTGACACAGTGTATGGATTAAAGATGCGGACGAGCGTCCTTAAGACTATGATACGGACGAGTATCATGTAGAAACAAACATTAGACGCAAATTCTGAGATGATGATACGGACGAGTACCAACTGGTTAACAAAGAACATGGACTAATGCCGAATCTGTGGGGATATGAGTGATGGTGTATACAAGATACGGACGAGCATCTGTATAAGTATGAGTTAGCATGAGTACATATAGATGAGTGTTTATCTGCTGGGGAAGGTGACACGGACGAGTGCCAAAAGGAGAAAAGTGTAATATAAACAAGTATCTGCTATACAAAGTCTAGGAGACTGCGCTGGGGATATGACACAGACGGGTGTCAGGAAAGTGTATATATAGGTATGTGTAGGTGCAAAGAGGATGTCTTTGGCTTTCTGCTGGTAATATGACACGGACGGGTGTCATGAAGTATCTGTAATACGGGTGATTTGTTTGCACAGAGTGTTCAGGCGACTTTACTGGGGAGTGTTGATACGGACGGGTATCAAAAGGAAATATATACTGGTGTTTGTGATTTGAGAGGCAACTGTTTTTGCTGGGATTCTGGTGGGGATTTTTGTACAATGATGATGAACGGTTATTATTCACAAGTGTTAATTTAGAAAATGGCTAATGATTATGCTATGCGTTTGATTTTTTCCGTAATGCTCCGTATTAGACGGAATGCTACGCTCTGAGGGGACAATATGATGCAAATGCCATGATTATGCAAAGATATCAAACCGGGATTCGGATCCCGTTGCTGCGAAGATCTCTGGCTGATCTGTTTGAGGTGAGCCTCCCAGCTGGGGATGAGATCATTGGTAGATCTGGTGAGATGTATCCACTTGGGGATATATATGCCACTGATTGACATATCCTTGTAATGTGGGACCCAGCTGGGGTTTGCAGAGGCTCCCTTCACTCTGTTGTAATCTTCTATGCACTGCTCTTCTGGATAGAGGCTGGAACTCTGTGGGGAGATGGTTCCCTGACTTCTGTACTCAGCTGAGGATGAAATGGCAACTCGGCTGGGGAATTTATGAGAGGCAACTCAGATGGGGAGAGCAACAAGAGGCAACTCAGCTGGGGATAGAGCATTTCGGATGCTGAGATCTTTGGTTGATTTGCCAGCTTGCTGGGATGAAGTTTGCATGCCCCAAGTTGCGTTCTGTATACCTGCGATCCTGCAAAGATAAGGAAACGCACAAAAGGTCCCGAGGTATCCTTTACTGGATTCCGTCATAGGAGTTAAGTACTTTCGAGAGTAAGTATATTCCCTGTAAGCATGTGTTTCATTATTATTATTTTTGGGAGAAAAACATCTGTACTTATGCAATTGATTCTTTAGAGACATCAGACATCCTTTGCAAATAAAAATATACAAAACGAAACATGACTGAAAAATCTGATTCTATTAATTCATGTGCCCTGAATTGGCAAGATACAGTCAAAGAAACATATCTCCTGAAATGAGGAGATTGTTACAAATTGAGAAACAAGGTGCTGGCAGTGTTGATGACGCTTTGAGGAGCTTCCTCTTCTGCTATGACTCGTATGACAATGACGTTCTTCTCGTCTTGCTTTCTGAAGAAGGTTGATTCTGATTGGAGCTTGGTCCTTTGGAGTTTTAACCAAGTTGCTGACAATACAGACGAATTCAGAATGCAGTTGTTCGCTTATTCCCTTATTTTGCATGGATCGCCCTTTCGGGTTTTCAATCCATCGGGATACCCATTTTTGCCTGAGTTGTCCAACGCGGCTTTTCAACTCAGCGGGTGTACATTTTTCATTTATTTCCCTTATTTTTGCCCGAGTCTTTTATTCTGTTTTTGACTCGCCGGGATGCCCTATTTTTGCCTGGACTTACATTCTGTTTTTATGTCCAGCGGGTCATTTTTATGCGAAGTATTTTTTAACTGCATCTGAATTCACAGGGGACGGGAAATCTTCACCATCCATGGTGCTGAGCATCAGTGCTCCACCAGAGAAAACTTTCTTCACCACAAATGGTCCTTCGTAATTTGGAGTCCATTTGCCCTTGTGGTCTGTATGAGGAGGGAGAATTCTTTTCAGCACAAGATCTCCCACTTGGTACTCTCGGTGCCTGACTTTCTGATCGAAGGCTCTCTTCATTCTCTTCTGATACAATTGTCCATGACATATTGCAGCCAATCTCTTCTCTTCAATCAGACTCAGTTGCTCGTATCGGGACCTAACCCATTCTGCTTCACTCAGTTTGACATCCATCAAGACTCGCAAGGAGGGTAATTCAATTTCAACCGGTAGGACTGCTTCCATCCCATACACAAGCTGATACGGTGTTGCCCCAGTGGATGTCCTGATTGACGTGCGGTACCCATGCAAGGCAAACGGTAGCATTTCATGCCAGTCTTTGTAGGTGACTACCATCTTCTGCACAATCTTCTTGATATTCTTATTTGCTGCCTCAACAGCGCCATTCATCTTTGGCCTGTAAGGAGAAGAATTGTGATGTTGGACCTTGAAGTCCCGGCATAATTCAGCCATCATCTTGTTGTTTAGATTAGAACCATTATCAGTAATGATTCGCTCGGGAACTCCATATCGACAGATGATATCTCTCTTCAGAAATCTGGCTACCACTTGTCTTGTGACGTTTGCATATGAGGCTGCTTCAACCCACTTGGTGAAATAGTCAATGGCGACCAAGATGAATCTGTGGCCATTTGAAGCAGTCGGCTCAATCTTGCCGATCATATCAACGCCCCACATGGCAAAGGGCCATGGTGAAGACATGATGTTCAAAGGATTGGGGGGCACATGCACCTTATCCGCATAGATCTGGCATTTATGGCACTTTCTGGCATAAGCACAACAGTCTGCATCCATCGTGATCCAGTAATAGCCTGACCTTAACAATTTCTTAGCCATGGCATGCCCTCCTGCATGGGTACCAAAGGATCCTTCGTGCACTTCGTGCATCAACAAATCTGCTTACGTCTTGTCAACACATCTGAGGAGTACCATATCGAAGTTCCTTTTGTATAAAGACCCATCAGTGTTCAGAAAGAAACCACCAGCAAGCCTTCTCAAAGTCTTCTTATCATTGGAAGATGCCCCAGGTGGGTATGTCTGATCCTCCAAGAAGCACTTAATGTCATGGAACCAAGGCTTATCATCTTTTACAACATCCGCTGCAAATACATATGCTGGTCTATCAAGTCTAGACACTGATATCTGAGGTACAAAGTTAGCAGCTTGAACTTTGATCATGGATGAAATGGTAGCAAGAGCATCTGCGAACTGATTCTCGTCCCGAGGGATATACTCAAGCTTGACTGTTGTGAAGAAAGTCAATAACCTCCTCGTATAATCCCTGTAAGGTATTAGATGATCTTGGTGGGTGTACCATTTTCCGTTGGTTTGATTGACCACCAAAGTTGAATCTCCGAATACAGTTAATGTCTTGATCCTGAGGTCAATGGCCTCCTCAAGACCCATGATGCAGGCTTCGTATTCAGCCTCGTTGTTAGTGCAGTTGAAAGTGAGTTTTGCCGAGAAAGGCATGTGAACTCCTTTGGGTGTAATAAGTACTGCACCAACACCACGACCATTCATGTTAACAGCCCCATCAAACATCATAGTCCATTCTTCTTCCGGGTCGGGCCCTTCGGTGTGAATAGGCTCTTCATGATCTTTTGTTTTAATGAACATGATGTCTTCATCAGGGAAGTCAAACCTCATAGGCTGGTAATCATCAATGGGTTGCTCAGCAAGATATTCAGACAATACACTGCCTTTGATGGCTTTCTGAGATGTGTATTGGATGTCATACTCTGTAAGGATCATTTGCCATCTTGCAACCCGTCCGGTAAGCGCTGGCTTCTCGAAAATGTACTTGACTGGGTCCATCTTCGAGATTAACAAAGTAGTGTGGGTCAACATATACTGTCTCAGTCGGCGAGCAGCCCACGCTAAAGCACAGCAAGTTTTCTCGAGCAGTGAATAACGTTGTTCACAGTCGGTAAACTTTTTGCTTAGGTAGTATATTGCATACTCTTTTCGACCAGACTCGTCATGCTGGCCCAACACACACCCCATTGACTCTTCTAATACTGTCAGGTACATTATCAGAGGTCTTCCTTCAACTGGCGGCATGAGGATTGGAGGCTCTTGCAGATATTCCTTGATCTTGTCGAAAGCCTTCTGGCAGTCTTCGTTCCACCTGACCGTCTGTTCTTTTCTTAATAGCTTGAACAAGGGTTCGCAGGTTGCTGTGAGGTGAGATATGAACCGTGAGATATAGTTCAATCGACCTAAGAACCCTCGAACTTCTTTCTCAGTTTTCGGTGCAGGCATCTCTTGGATGGCTTTGACTTTATCAGGGTCCACTTCAATCCCTTTCTCGCTTACAATAAAACCCAGCAGCTTACCAGATCTCACCCCGAATGTGCATTTGTTGGGGTTCAACTTCAGTTGGTACTTTCTCAGACGCTTGAACAACTTGAGCAGATTCACCAGATGATCTTCTTCAGTAAGGGACTTGGCAATCATATCATCCACATAACATTCTATCTCTTTGTGGATCATATCGTGGAATAATGTTACCATAGCCCGTTGATACGTTGCACCGGCATTCTTGAGCCCAAATGGCATTACCTTGTAGCAGAATGTGCCCCAGGGTGTGATGAATGTTGTCTTCTCCATGTCTTCAGGTGACATCTTAATCTGGTTGTATCCTGAAAATCCATCCATGAAGGAGAATACCGAGAACTGAGCCGTGTTATCAACCAATACATCAATGTGAGGTAGAGGGAAATCATCTTTCGGGCTGGCTCTGTTCAGATCCCGGTAATCAACACACATTCTTACTTTGCCGTCCTTCTTAGGCACAGGTACTATATTAGCAACCCACGGCGGATAGCTGGTTACAGCAAGGAACCCGGCATCCCATTGCTTTTGTACCTCTTCCTTGATTTTCATAGCCATGTCTGGACGAGTACGGCGCAGCTTCTGTTTGACTGGAGGGCATTCTTCTCTCAAAGGCAGCTTGTGCACAACAATGTCGGTATCCAACCCTGGCATGTCTTGATACGACCAAGCAAACACATCCACATACTCTTGAAGTAGATCAACCAGTTGCTTCTTCACTGAGTCTTGCAGGCAGGCCCCGATTTTAACCTCCTTCACGTCTTCCTCTGTACCAAGATTAATCACTTCAACCTCCTCCTGGTGAGGAGTAATAACCTTTTCCTCTTGTCTTAACAACCTGGCTAGCTCTTCAGGAAGCTCATATTCTTCTTCAACCCCTTCATCAGCTTGATTGATTGGATTGTCAAAGTCATACGATGTCATAGCCGTGCTGTTGTCGGTGCTGTCAGGAAGGCACTCTCTGCAAGGGTTAAGTTGTTCATTTTAGTGATCTGATTTTAGTCTTATTTAGAAAAGTGAAATGAAGTTGTCATTTTGAAAACACCGCCATTTATTTTTTTGTACAAAAAAGAAAAATGGAAAGACAGTGAACGAAAAGAAAAAGACTCGTTTGCAAAAAGATGTCTGATATTTCATTAATTGATCTTGTTTGCACAAAAAGTACAGATGGCCCGATTACAAAATGAGTCTTGTCATCTTGGGCAAGATGCAAGACTTTGATGCATGCTTATAAAAATACAGGAAATAATAATTACTCTGCTCGAGTAACTCTTATAATTTCCTGGGAAGACCAGTTCGAGACACTGCTCCCCGGGATCTTCGGACGAATCCAATTCTCCAGATTGCGCTCCTCTTCCAGCTCGTCTTCCAGACAGTTGATAGTATCGGGGGTAAGCATCCCCCCACTGACAAAACCAGGCTCTCCAGCAGCCTTTGCTTGATGTTGAGTTGGTCTGTAACCCAACCCAAATTTGTCTTTCTTCTCCTCCACAGCTAAAACTTTGCCCCAGCCCAGGGCGGTTCCTTCCTCAACAACCTTCCGGGCTTGTTGGTAAGATGACATTGGAGTACCAGATACAGCAGATGCTTCATTCACATTCAAAGCTTCAAACCCCTGGCTCATTGTTTCATGGATCTCTCCATCCATTTCAATGTACTTATAGGTTGCCAGGTGGCTGACAAAAATGTCCTCCTCTCCGCAGATTGTGACAACTTGGCCTTCCCACTCAAATTTTAACTTTTGGTGAAGGGTAGACGTTATTGCGCCGGCGGCGTGAATCCAGGGTCTACCCAACAAACAGCTGTAGGCGGGCTGAATGTCCATCACATAAAAGATAGTTTTAAAGGTCTGTGGGCCAATTGTCACAGGTAGCTCAATCTCTCCCAGAACCGATCTCTTAGAACCATCAAAGGCTCTTACCACCAGGTTGCTAGGTCTCAATGCCAAACCATCATATTCTAGCTTCACCAGAGCCTTCTTTGGTAAGACATTCAGGGATGAACCTGTGTCTACCAGCACATGAGAAAGGACAGCTCCTTTGCATTCCATGGTTATGTGCAAGGCTTTGTTGTGGTTGCGGCCATCCGCTGTCAAGTCAGTGTTGGTGAACCCTAGCCCGTTGCTAGCAGTAACATTTCCAACCACGGTTTCCAATTGATTGACAGTGATCTCCTCAGGCACGTAAGCTGCGTGCAAGACTTTAAGTAGTGCATTCCGATGGGCTTCGGAGCACATAAGCAGTGAGAGGATAGAGATCTTGGATGGCGTCTGGTGAAGCTGATCCACAATTTTATAATCACTCTTTTTGATGATTCGCATAAACTCATCAACTTCCTGATCGAATGGTGTCTTCAAGGCTTCCTTAACAGCTTGATCTTCCTGCACCGGGCTCTTTCCTTTTGCCTTGGCAGCAGCTTCTGCTTCGGCAGTAGGTCTTTGAATTGGTGGAGCAAAGAGACGTCCGCTTCGGGTGAAGCCTCCGCCTCCCCCCACATTATCTACTTGTGGCGCAGGTGTTGATGTTTCAAGAGTGATTCTTTTTCCTTCGCAGTACACGTCAGAGCCATAGTGCCAAGGGATGGCCCTATTGCTTTCATATGGCACTGGTCCAGGCACTGTGACAGTGACTGGACTGATTGCTGCTGCCGAAGGGACTGTAATTGTTTGTGGATCATAAAAGATTGTAACTGGTGCTCTGGTGGGAGCAGCACCTTCTGAATGGTAGGCAGAGTTGTTTTCCAGATCATAGAATATCGTGATAGTGGAGACGTCTTCATGATTTGTTGCTGGTGTTGTAGGAGATATTGTCGGAAGAAATGATGTTGTTGTTGTAGGAGGTTCAAAATGGAGTGAAGCTGAAGTTGTAGCAGGAAAATTTGTTGAAGACTGATCGGTTGAGATGATGGATGAAGTACTTGTTGATGAAATCGAAGAAATGTCAGGAACAATGGTTGCTGCAGTTGTAGGAGGTTCTGAAACCGTTGTTGATGAGATTGCTGGATTTGTTGGAAATGATGTAGTGATCTGAAGTTGGCCACTCCGAATAAGGCCATCTATGCCATTCCTCAAATTATCGCACCCATTTATCGAGATATTGCAGTAAGCACAACCCAATTCACACCCTGGGAACATCTGACATTCCAAGAGCTGAGCCTTGATTTCTACCAATGGTGTCCTGATCTGTCCCACACTTGTTATTAAATAAGACGGCTTGTCTTCTTCAATAGCGTTAATCCGGGGACCCCCGTGGTTTGGCATTGGGTTTTTGTTGACATTGGGTGGTGGTGCGAAATTCAGAGCTTTCGAGTCTACCAGGTCTTGTACCTTCATATGCAGGGCTCTGCACTTTTCTGTACTGTGGCCAGGTGCGTTTGAATGAAAAGCACACCTAGCATTGGAGTCATAGTTCCTTGGTAGACTGTTGGGATCCGGAGGTGCCAACGTTCTTAGCTCAACCAGGTTGAGTTTCAGAAGCTGTGGCAGCAATGTAGCATATGGCATTGGGATCAGATCGATCACTCTGTTAGCTTGAGAGGGCCTCTGCTGAAATGGCCTCTGTTGACTGTTGTTGTTGGTGTTGCTGTTGTTGTAATTCCTTGGAGGAAACTGATTTTGCTGATGGTACTGAGGTTGTTGTTGATAGCTTTGCTGAGGAGGTTGGTAGACTGGCTGAGGATGAGCTGGAGCAGGAATGGTGACTGCTGCTATTGACCTCTGAACATATTGGGGCCTGCCCCTGTTTGAATGGATGACATTGGTCTCGCCAGTTCTTCTTGGGCCTGCAAAAGGCTTTCTTGTACTACTGGACGAGCTTGCACCGTTGTCTGAGATCTTTCCCATTTTTAACAAGCTTTCAATTCTCTCTCCGGCTATGACAACATCGGCAAAGCTAGTGGAAGAGAAAGCTGCCAACCTGTCAATATAGGTTCCCTGAAGGGTGTTCATGAACATGTCTGCCATTTCCCGTTCAGACATAGGTGGTTGAACAGCAGCAGCCAATTGCCTCCATCTCTGGGCATATTCTCGGAAACTCTCCCTTGAAGACTGTGACATTCCCATTAGGAGGGTCCTGTTGGGTGCCATGTCTAGATTATACTGATACTGTCTGATGAAGGCCTCTGCCAGGTCCTTCCAGCATCTAATGGTTGCCCTTGTCAAGTGAGAGTACCACTCCCTCGATGCTCCTGTCAAGCTATCTTCAAAATAGAACATCCACAATTTCTCATCCATTGTATAGGCCTTCAGCCTTCCCAGAAATGACTGTAGATGAGTTCGGGGACAGGAGGTCCCATTGTATTTTTCAAAGCAAGGAGGCTTGAATTTATGGGGGATCCTGACCCCGTCTACCAAGCCCATATCCATGACATCGAAGCCCAAAGAGTTTTGAGATTCTAAGGACCTCAACTTCTCAGCTATCTCATCCAATCTCCTATCATAAGCTTCTTCACCAGCACCCATTACCGTGAATTGGTCTTCTTGAGGGTCTTCCTGTAGTACCCTCCCTGCTGTGGCAGTCCCTTGTATATTGACAGGGATGTTGGCCTCTGGATGGAGATGGGGTCCAAAAACTGGGGGATTGACATGAGGTTGGACCCTCTCGTTGTTACTTGTGCCAGCAGTTCCTACATGGGGTTCCTCTTGATTCCTCCCTTCTACCAAAGCTCTGAGCCTCTCCTGGCTTTGAGCTAAGTTGTTCATTACTTCCATGAACTGTGTTATCTGAGTTCTCATCTCCAACCTTTCGTCGGCCATCTGGTTTCTGACCTCCGTAAGGTCCTGCTGCATCTGATCCATTTGAATTCCCGGAAGGTTGTTTCGGGTTGGATAACGGTGCGGACGGTTGAGGGGAAATACCCGGCGCCTAGCAATAGTTCCTGAACATCACAATAGAGGTTAGCAACAATAAAACAAAACCTACAAAACAAACAAAGGGTTAGCATGCAATGCAGTTATGCTTATTTGTTCTCAAGGTATCCGGTTTGGCCTTCAGTTTTGACCCTTCCAGACCCTTGAAGATGCTGCTGAATGTTGCTTCCGAAGTAAACTAACATGAATACATTACATAAGGTGAAATAATACAACTTGTTCATTTTACAACACAAGCCCCTTAAGGGGTCAAAATACATCACAAAAAGTAAAAGTACATGAAATAGAAACAACAACAAGCAAATGGTCAAACACCAAGGCTAAACTCATCCTCACGAACTTCCTTGAGAAGTGCTTCGGTCACAGGATCAGCTGGCCGCTCCGTGAGATTCCGGATAAGGAGGTTCCGGGTTGCAATAGCTGCGGATAGTTTCTTGTGCTGAGTTTGGTCCTTGGACCTCTTCACCCCTGCCTTAATCTTCAATTCTGATATTTCCCTCTGGGCTGCTGCCAGGGCTTCTTGCTGTTCTTTTGCATCGGCTTCAAATTGCTCCACCTTGTCTTGAACTCTCTTGTCTTCCAGGGTACGAGCCTCGGTGATCCTGACCCACCGGGCTTGACTCTCCTTCAAATACAAGTCTGTCCTTGCTCTCTGGAACTGGGCTTCTTTGCAAGCATTCTTCAGAATTTGTTCACCAGCCTTTGACTTTTTGATATAATCCCCAGACTTTTCAATCTTAGTCAAATGCTCCACTCTCAACTTCTCCAATCTCTCAATCTCCCTCATACCTTCACTCCTTTCCCGGAGGGTCTTCTGCAAAGCCTGGGTTAGCTTCTCATTTCTTTCCTTCAAGCTCTCAAACTCTTCCAAACTGATGGTGGCAGGGGGTGGTGCTGAAGATGACTCAGGCATGTCTTCTATGGTAAAGGGCATTCCAGAGAATTGGGCCCTGGCACGGGACCACTCATAATACTGTACTGATGCCACATTATTACACTTCCCCAGAATGGTGACTCCCTTGGTTTGAACATTATCCCAGGCCCAGGCAGCCTGCCTAACAACAGCCAAACTAATCTTGTTCTCACAATAAAGGGTCTCCACCAAGTCCTGTGCCCTAGGAGTGTGGACCAGTGCATAGCCCAGTTGCCTTCTGAACAGCAGAGGATTGTAATTGATACTACCCTTAACTCCTATCAAAGGCACATTAGGAAAATGCCCACAACTGGTGATGATATCCCTGCCCTTGGTGCTCTGAGTGCACCATCTGATATCTGCTGAAGTTAGAACAGTGAGTCTTTTAGCCCAGTTGCTCTGCTGATGAGGGTTTAAAAATGCATCTGTCCTGGGTAGGTGCCTGAGAAGCCAAGTGTGAAACAATGGAGCACAAAACCTCACTAACCTTCCCCTCTGCTTCTCATTCCTCTGATGTACTGAATAGTAAATATCCCCCAATAAAGTTGGCACGGGGTTTTTCAGAATGAACAGATGGATTGCATTCTTGCTAATGAATCGAGGCTCATCTGCAAACAACACAATTCCATATATACTTAGGGCCAACAAAGCACAAACAGCTTTCCACTCCCCCAGGGAAGCCTTTAGACTAGCTTGAGAAATTAAGAAGTCCAGATGAAAGCCAAGGATTCCAGCTTTAGAGGTCAAATGCTGCTCAATCAAAACAGGTTCCAGATGCAAAGCCTTTGCTACTTCTCCATTAGCAGGAAAGACCATCTCAGGGTTGAAAGGAATTTCTCTCCTGATAGGCATACCAACTAATGAGGAGTACTCTTCCAATAAGGGGCCCAACTGAAAGTCTTGAAAAGTAAAACATCTCAGTGGAGGATCATAAAACTGAATGCAGGTGTGGATGAGGCTCCTCTGTGAAGGGTCCAGATCCATAACCATGTCCAGTATATCTCCATAACTCTCCCTGAACAAAGGTATGTGATCTGGAGTGATCAGGGTTTGAATCCTCCTGATGTCTGATAACTCTGGCTGGAAGAAGTGATAGGTGACATTGCTCTTTTTAGGGGCCATGATGTTGAAGACTGAGTAAAGACAGGTGCTGATGATAATACTGACGAAGTGGGCCGCTGACTGGCTGGTGCAGGTGATAACTGAAGCAGATAGCTGATGAAGACAAGTCAAAACTGAAGATGGGGTCAAAACCAAAACCAAATGAGGATGGATACCCTGAAACACAAATAAGCAAATGTCAATATGATGCAATGATTATGTATGCAAATGATATGCAAAGGGTTTGTGACTGAGCTGGATCTGATCAAAATGCTCTGATGTAGGTCCAAGTGTGCTCAAGAATTCCAGATGAGGTCTATAAATCCAGTAACCAAGGTAGGGGGATCAAATAAAGAGCCACATGTCCAGGGTTTTAGAATCACAAGAACTGTCCAACATGGAGTACTCTTAAACAATCAAAGTAACAGGGTATTCTGAGGTCAAGGTACCTGCAAACCTGTAAACAGCCCAACCCCCTCACAGGTGGTGTTCTAAAACAAGGATCCTCAGACTTGGATCAGTTATGAGAAGTGTAAACACTTCTAACCCGGGGGTACAGTGTTTACAATAACCATAAAAGTTCCTCCTCTAATTCACCTCAGTTTCTGAAGGTCAATACTAAAAGGTCATCCAGACTTAGCAGGCTTCCCAGATAGCCCTAGCATTGCAGGAAATCTGCAACACAGAGTTCTCAAGAAGAAACCCATATCTGAACCGTGTTTCATATTCCCGCACCAGACCGAAATGGAATGGGAAAGAATATGATTCACTCTAGCCTAGGTGTCACTCAGGTCCCAGGTATAGGACCTTAACTCTCAATGGAACACCCACCCACCAAAGAAAAAACCAGATCCAGCCAGCAGTACAGTATGACAATATGGTATAATGCAAAAGCAATAAAGAAAGCAGTAAAGCAAACTGTACATAAATCAAAAATAAAATACATACAAACACAAATAAGCACATAACACCCCAGTAAGCACAAATCAATCAAGCGCTAGGAGGAACCCACAAAAAGAACCAGAAGCCCTGGTTGCAATATAAGGCTCCCCAGCAGAGTCGCCAAGCTGTCGCTCCCGATAAATGGGAATGGCCCAAATAAAGGTACAGACGCGAACGGTCGGCGAGAGGGACAATGAGAACACACAGCAGTGAACTCACTGGAGAAGAAAAGAGTCGCCAGCTAGGCATTTTTATCCCGGAGGAAAGGCAATGCTGCATAGACCTAGAAAAAGATGGATAAGACGGTTGCGAACCAGAGAGACTGAGAAAGGGGGTTGGTTACAACCTGGGAAGGTATTAGCACCCAGATTGTCCGTCGTACTCGACGGGATCCACGCTTAAAAGATTTGTGTTTTAAAGGGGTAGTGTCAGTGCAATTTGTGTGTAAAGAGCTGGAAAGGAATGTACAGGTGTCAGTGTAAAAGAAAGTGATGTGTGATATGTACAGTGTCAGTGCAATGCTCAAGATCATGTGGCTTATAGCTGGAAGGAGGGGGAATATACAGAGACTTTTGTTCGATAACTGTTAAGTTATGCCTACGTATCCTCTCGTGCAATGAGGAAGTCAGAACATCGTAGTTCGACCCAAAGAGACTGAAAGATGAATTGACTTGTGAACTGCTTACTTGCCTATGCTCAAGTGTATGACCTGTCTGGCTCAGGTGCAAACTGTCTTGCATTGGACGGAAGAAGCAAGTTCCCGCTTGTGAGTGAAGATGATGAGAAAAGAATCCCGGAGGAGACGATTATTGTTTGCTTTTGTATTTTCAGTCTTTTATTGCTTTTGGAAGTTTGTCATAAGATAATGGACTTAAGCCTAAACCAATGGGGTAGTACACTCATCACATCTTCCCTCTGATTAGGGGTAATGAGAATACCTTAAGTGTGAAGTCAGATTCTCACACTTAATCACCTTTGGTGTAGGATTAAGATCATTAACCTACTTGTGATTATTTAGATGTTTTTGGTGTTTTTGTTTAGTGTTGAGTAATGAGATTAAGCCATAATCAAGGATTAAACATACTCATTACACCATCCTAATAGAAGGATAATAGATGAGAGTGTTTAAGCTGAGGAAAGCTCCTCAACTTAATCCATGATTAGGGATTAAACTCATGACAAAACAAAGCATTTATTAAATGGATTTTATTTAATGATAGGATGAAGAAGTGAGTTTTATGATTTGTAAGACAACTTGAGGGGGACTTGTCCATTAACACTAGGGTTAGTCCTTCTTAACCAGTTAAGGAAGAATTAGAACCCTAATGCAAGGCCCAAGTTACAAGTGATGTCTTGATGATTATTAGATGGATTGATTAAGAGATTTAAACACATTAAGGGTTTAACACTTAGGATTAAAGTTATACATTCCATCCTAAGAGAAGGATGCAGGCATAAGCTTAATCACAAAGCCTTAAAGCCTTTAGGGTTTAGTCCCTGATTATGAGGTGAGAAGAGAAGACTCAAAAGAGACACAAAGGTAAAACTATGAGGGGAGACTAATCAAAACCCTAATTCATTGTCATGCTTGGTTGTTCCTAAGGTTTGTGAGGTTTTCAAGAACAATCTTCAAAGGAGCCACCAGGAAGCAGATGAACAGGATCAAGAGAAGCAAAGTGACTTGCTTCATTCAAGAAGTCAAGTCACTTGAAGAAAGAAAGTGGGAGAAACAAGAATGAGCAAGCTCAATCTCAAACACATATAGAAATGCAGCAATGGATGCAAGAGAGATGAAAAGAAAAGTTATGAGAAGTGAAGGCAAATTCACTTCTCAAAGTCACTTACCACCTGAAATGTTAGAAAGAAATACAATGCAATGCAAAATGAGATGAAATGGTATGATGCTAAGCAAAACCAGAAGCATGTTGATGATGATTATGATGTTATGAGGTGCTGCAAACATGAGGCAAGGCATGGAGATGTTCATACAAAATCATGGATGCAAATGATGCAAGTTAAGAAGCATGGATGAACATGAAAAGTTATGAAGCATACAAGGCAAATGACATGGCAAATATGTAATACAATGATCAAACATGCTTTCTATATGTCTTAAGATGTCAAATTAATCACATGGAAGCATGGAATGGTATGGCAAGTCATGTTATGCAAGAGAATGCAAGATGGATGCAAATGGAAGCCCAAATTAGGGTTCATGAAGCAAACATCAAACAAAACTCAAAAACAGAAGCAAACCCTAAGATAAAAAATGGAAAATGCCACCCAAAGAAACCCTAAACCTATACTAAACCAAGGTCCAAAGGGGAGGTCTCAAATCTCAACCAATCTCAAGTTATGATTTTTCTAAGTTATTAGGGTTTTTTGGGCTCTTAAACAAAAGAAATGCCAAACAAATTGAAAATGAGGAATCAAATCAAGGCCATTTAATCCTAAAAACTACATGTCAAACACAAAACAAAGCACAAAGAATCAATGTCCAACTCTTCTCCAATAGGCAAAAATGATTTTTTGAACTTATGATCAAAATAATGCACAAAATATGATTTAATTCAATGAAAAATTCTTAAAATGCATCAAGATCAAAAAAGAAATTTGGTTTGAAGGTTGGACAATGTTTCTAAATGTCTTAGAACATTTCATGAATTTTTTTGTAATTTTTAAATACCTAAAAGTATTTTTAATTAATTAATTTCCATTAATCAATTAAAAATAATCTTTTAAATATTTAAAAATACTTTTTTAATGATAAAAAATAAAATGAAAATATTTTTGTGTTTACAAAATTAATAAAACTCAGAGGAAAAAGTTTCATAATTTTAAAACCTTTTTTACTATTTTAAAATAAATGTGCAAATTAAATGAAAAGAAAATGAATTTAAATGAATTAAAAGGAAAGTATGCAGGATGGGTGGCTGGGATTCAATCTGGGCTTAGGGGCATTGACTACGCGCCAGATCCTGTGGCCCACGTTTAAACTGGCTTAAACTCAATTAATTAAATGGATAATGAAGATTAGGGCATAATGACAAATCTGGACCGTTTATACGCGCGGCAAGTCAAACATTTCAACGCATCCAACGCTCCTCATTCAAACTGGCATTAATGACCTGAGATTAGGGCTAATCACTCAGGCTGCCGGAGAAGACTTCCGGTCGTCTTCTCCGGCCAGCATCTCACCTGGAAATTTCCAAACTCCCTCAAAACGTAACAAAAACAAAATCTAAGAATTGGGAAATGTTCTCCAACCACTCACGAATCACACCCCTCTCCCAAAACAAATTTCCTTTCCCTAACTAAGCTGAATCGAAGAAAATAAGAACTAGGGCACGCAAGCTTCAGAGAGCAATTAAACTCTCATTCCAGCACCATTTCAAAAACTAAGAGCACCAGGACATTCAGTGGAACATAAGGAACAAGTTTATAACATGAAAAGCAATTTCTGGAAAAATAATTTTCAAGCTACCTGAGATTTGGAGCTTTCAACCTGATGACTTTCTGGCCACTCCCCTCAGTGCAATCCACTCCTTAGGACCTCTTGATGGTGTTTGAATGCTTTAGAACAATTTATGTTGGCTGGTTGATGAGTTTCGACAGCTTCTGCTCAAGCTCAGTCAGAAATGGCAATGGAGTTTCAGGCAGTTTCAGGTCATTGTGATGGGTTCTATGTGATCAGAACAATGAGTGGAGAAGATCTATGGTATTTGTTTGGGTGTTTGTGAGCTATGGAGAGAGTTTCGAATGAAAATGCAGGCTGAGGTGAAGAATGGCAATGGGGGATTCTTGCTTGTTTTAGGCCTGGCTCTTGGTGGTTTTAGGTCTATGAAGTATGGTGAGTTGAATGGTGAAAATGGTTTGAGTGTTTGAAGGCTGGGCAGAGAGATTCGAAGCAACTTGCAAGATGGAGTGTTTTATGAATGTGTGTCTTGTGAATGGTTTCAGCCTTGCCTTGTACATGAAATGGCTTGCAAAATGATAATGTATTTTAATCCTATAGGTCAGATGATGTGACCTGGCCTATAGTGATTGGTAAGTTTGCTTTTGCAAAAAGTCACATTTTGTGTAAGGCAAGCATGGCTCATGATCTAGGCTTGGTACAAGGCATGGGCTATGCGCAGCAAAATGAGGGGAAAGGGTTAGCTTGGTTCAAGGGCCAATGCTGCAAGTTGGTGAAGAGAATGAGTGGTTTTGCAACTTGTTGCTTTTTGAAACTTTATGAGAAAAGTCTTGTTACATGAACCATAACCATGGGCATTCTTGGTTCAAATCTGAATTTTATGACTTAGAGGATGTTTGCATACTGGTTTGAAATGAATTAGAGGTTGCAATTGGCCTTGGTCCATGATTTTGCAAAATTTCCATTTGAGGCGTGCCTTGAAAATCAATGATTTTTGCCAACTTTGTCACACCATAACTTTTGATCCAAGAAGAGTTTGATCATGTTCTTGTACTTTTTGAAAAGGGAAAGATGAGATCTACAACTTTCATGACCAAAGTTTTTCCATTTGAAGCATTTTTGGATCAAAAATCAAGGCTTGAAAAATGACCTAAAATGATGCATTCTTGAAAAGTCAACTATGCCCAAAAAGTCAACATTTGCAAAAACCCTAAATTCTTGATTTTAATGAACTTCAACCTTCTTCCATGATCAAATAAAGATCATATACACTCAAAATGATGAAGATCACCCATTGGTTGGGTCATTGGGGGCCTCAGATGCCCTGATTTTGCACTGACTTGTCTGAAAAGTCAACCCTTGATCAGATGACTTCCCCATGGAATTTCTTCATGAAAATTGATATGCATACTCCCTATACCATATAGAGACCAATGGAAACAAGAATGACCAAAAAATTTGGGGTTATGGCCTCTGAAACCAAAACCCTAATTTTCAGTCAACTGTGCAGTCTATCCTGGCTCTGCATCCACTCAAACCCTAGTTCTTGTGATTCTTTTGAATTCTTGGCTTTGTGAGGATGTAATATGATGCTTGGACACATGTAGACCCCTTTGAATTGATTGGTTGCCTTTGGAGTGGCTCAAGAAGCCCTGAGATTGCTCAGATCACAAACCCTAGGTGCAGATGACTTAGAAACTATGCAGTGAATCAAAATTGTGATATGAGATGATATGATTGTGTTTATGCATATGAGATGATCACAAGCCATGGTGTGAATGGGTGAGGGCAAATTTGGGGTGTTTACAGCTTCCCCTATTCAAACATGAGTTAGCTGTGCAGGATGTAAGCAACGGCTTAATAGGCAAGACAGTCCAAAATTTGCACTCACAGAATGAAGAAGAAAAGGGATATAGATTGTAAAAGAAAATAAAGTATATTGTAAAGTGTGAGCGACGGAGGACGACCATCGAGCAGAGGACGACTGCTGGGCAAGGAGCAATGACGGGGACGGCCGACATGCTGAGAAAAATGTGGGAAATAAAGCAATGACGGGGACGACCGACATGCTGGGGATAGAAGGTAAAGCTAAGACGGGGACGGCCGACTAGCTGGGGAAAAGTGAAAGATTATGATGGGGACGACCATCAAGGCAAAGTTGTAAAATTCTCTGGGGAATCGATGAAACATGACGGGGACGGCCATCAAGTTCATAAAGCAAAGTAAACAACGATGGGGACGGCCATCGGGCTAAAAAGAAAAAGGGACCACGACGGGGACGACCATCGGGTTAAAGAATAAATGAAATAAACAGATGATGGGGTACGGCCATCACAGGTGAAGGACGATCACTTAGCAGGGGACGGCTGCTCTGCTGGGGATAGAAGAAATATGATGGGGACGGCCATCAAAGGTGGAGGACGACCACCTGGCAGGGTACGGCTGCCGAAAAAATCAACGATGGGGACGGCCATCGGATAGAAAAGGTCAACGATGGGGACGGCCATCGGACGAGCATGATGGAGGACGACCATCAAGAAGTGGAGGACGACCACTCAGCAGGGTACGGCTGCTCTCGAGGTTTCTCATGACATAGGACGAATGCCAGATAACCAAAATCAACAATGGGGACGGCCATTGGATAAAATGATGAAGGACGATCATCAAAAAGGTGGAGGACGACCACTTAGCAGGGGATGGCTGCTTAAATATCAACGATGGGGACGGCCATCGGACGAGCATGATGGAGGACGACCATCAAGAAGTGGAGGACGACCACTCAGCAGGGTACGGCTGCTCTCAGGTTTATCATGACACAGGACGAGTGTCAGATAACCAAAATCAACAATGGGGACGGCCATTGGATAAAATGATGAAGGACGATCATCAAAAAGGTGGAGGACGACCACCTAGCAGGGGATGGCTGCTAAATATCAACGATGGGGACGGCCATCGGACGAGCATGATGGAGGACGACCATCAAGAAGTGGAGGACGACCACTCAGCAGGGTACGGCTGCTCTCAGGTTTATCATGACACAGGACGAGTGTCAGATAACCAAAATCAACAATGGGGACGGCCATTGGATAAAATGATGAAGGACGATCATCAAAAAGGTGGAGGACGACCACCTAGCAGGGGATGGCTGCTAAATATCAACGATGGGGACGGCCATCGGACGAGCATGATGGAGGACGACCATCAAGAAGTGGAGGACGACCACTCAGCAGGGTACGGCTGCTCTCAGGTTTATCATGACACAGGACGAGTGTCAGATAAAAAGGAAAATTTGTTTGCGATCTACTGGGGATATAGTAAACACGGACGAGTATTTACAACCACGAAGAGAAAGTACAAGTGTTTAGATGCTGTGTATAGATTAAAGATGCGGACGAGCATCCTTAAGACTATGATACGGACGAGTATCGGGTAGAAACAAACTGACACGTGTTCAGAGATGATGATACAGACGGGTATCAACTGGTTAACAAGGAACATGGACGAGTGTTGAATCTGATGGTTCTTCTGGGGGAATAGTAGACACGGGCGAGTATCTACATTCAAGAAGACAAAAGTGTTTGACACAGTGTATGGATTAAAGATGCGGACGAGCGTCCTTAAGACTATGATACGGACGAGTATCATGTAGAAACAAACATTAGACGCAAATTCTGAGATGATGATACGGACGAGTACCAACTGGTTAACAAAGAACATGGACCAATGCCGAATCTGTGGGGATATGAGTGATGGTGTATACAAGATACGGACGAGCATCTGTATAAGTATGAGTTAGCATGAGTACATATAGATGAGTGTTTATCTGCTGGGGAAGGTGACACGGACGAGTGCCAAAAGGAGAAAAGTGTAATATAAACAAGTATCTGCTATACAAAGTCTAGGAGACTGCGCTGGGGATATGACACGGACGGGTGTCAGGAAAGTGTATATATAGGTATGTGTAGGTGCAAAGAGGATGTCTTTGGCTTTCTGCTGGTAATATGACACGGACGGGTGTCATGAAGTATCTGTAATACGGGTGATTTGTTTGCACAGAGTGTTCAGGCGACTTTACTGGGGAGTGTTGATACGGACGGGTATCAAAAGGAAATATATACTGGTGTTTGTGATTTGAGAGGCAACTGTTTTTGCTGGGATTCTGGTGGGGATTTTTGTACAATGATGATGAACGGTTATTATTCACAAGTGTTAATTTAGAAAATGGCTAATGATTATGCTATGCGTTTGATTTTTGCCGTAATGCTCCGTATTAGACGGAATGCTACGCTCTGAGGGGACAGTATGATGCAAATGCCATGATTATGCAAAGATATCAAACCGGGATTCGGATCCCGTTGCTGCGAAGATCTCTGGCTGATCTGTTTGAGGTGAGCCTCCCAGCTGGGGATGAGATCATTGGTAGATCTGGTGAGATGTATCCACTTGGGGATATATATGCCACTGATTGACATATCCTTGTAATGTGGGACCCAGCTGGGGTTTGCAGAGGCTCCCTTCACTCTGTTGTAATCTTCTATGCACTGCTCTTCTGGATAGAGGCTGGAACTCTGTGGGGAGATGGTTCCCTGACTTCTGTACTCAGCTGAGGATGAAATAGCAACTCGGCTGGGGAATTTATGAGAGGCAACTCAGCTGGGGATAGCAACAAGAGGCAACTCAGCTGGGGATAGAGCATTTCGGATGCTGAGATCTTTGGTTGATTTGCCAGCTTGCTGGGATGAAGTTTGCATGCCCCAAGTTGCGTTCTGTATACCTGCGATCCTGCAAAGATAAGGAAACACACAAAAGGTCCCGAGGTATCCTTTACTGGATTCCGTCATAGGAGTTAAGTACTTTCGAGAGTAAGTATATTCCCTGTAAGCATGTGTTTCATTATTATTATTTTTGGTAGAAAAACATCTGTACTTATGCAATTGATTCTTTAGAGACATCAGACATCCTTTGCAAATAAAAATATACAAAACGAAACATGACTGAAAAATCTGATTCTATTAATTCATGTGCCCTGAATTGGCAAGATACAGTCAAAGAAACATATCTCCTGAAATGAGGAGACTGTTACAAATTGAGAAACAAGGTGCTGGCAGTGTTGATGACGCTTTGAGGAGCTTCCTCTTCTGCTATGACTCGTATGACAATGACGTTCTTCTCGTCTTGCTTTCTGAAGAAGGTTGATTCTGATTGGAGCTTGGTCCTTTGGAGTTTTAACCAAGTTGCTGACAATACAGACGAATTCAGAATGCAGTTGTTCGCTTATTCCCTTATTTTGCATGGATCGCCCTTTCGGGTTTTCAATCCATCGGGATACCCATTTTTGCCTGAGTTGTCCAACGCGGCTTTTCAACTCAGCGGGTGTACATTTTTCATTTATTTCCCTTATTTTTGCCCGAGTCTTTTATTCTGTTTTTGACTCGCCGGGATGCCCTATTTTTGCCTGGACTTACATTCTGTTTTTATGTCCAGCGGGTCATTTTTATGCGAAGTATTTTTTAACTGCATCTGAATTCACAGGGGACGGGAAATCTTCACCATCCATGGTGCTGAGCATCAGTGCTCCACCAGAGAAAACTTTCTTCACCACAAATGGTCCTTCGTAATTTGGAGTCCATTTGCCCTTGTGGTCTGTATGAGGAGGGAGAATTCTTTTCAGCACAAGATCTCCCACTTGGTACTCTCGGTGCCTGACTTTCTGATCGAAGGCTCTCTTCATTCTCTTCTGATACAATTGTCCATGACATATTGCAGCCAATCTCTTCTCTTCAATCAGACTCAGTTGCTCGTATCGGGACCTAACCCATTCTGCTTCACTCAGTTTGACATCCATCAAGACTCGCAAGGAGGGTAATTCAATTTCAACCGGTAGGACTGCTTCCATCCCATACACAAGCTGATACGGTGTTGCCCCAGTGGATGTCCTGATTGACGTGCGGTACCCATGCAAGGCAAACGGTAGCATTTCATGCCAGTCTTTGTAGGTGACTACCATCTTCTGCACAATCTTCTTGATATTCTTATTTGCTGCCTCAACAGCGCCATTCATCTTTGGCCTGTAAGGAGAAGAATTGTGATGTTGGACCTTGAAGTCCCGGCATAATTCAGCCATCATCTTGTTGTTTAGATTAGAACCATTATCAGTAATGATTCGCTCGGGAACTCCATATCGACAGATGATATCTCTCTTCAGAAATCTGGCTACCACTTGTCTTGTGACGTTTGCATATGAGGCTGCTTCAACCCACTTGGTGAAATAGTCAATGGCGACCAAGATGAATCTGTGGCCATTTGAAGCAGTCGGCTCAATCTTGCCGATCATATCAACGCCCCACATGGCAAAGGGCCATGGTGAAGACATGATGTTCAAAGGATTGGGGGGCACATGCACCTTATCCGCATAGATCTGGCATTTATGGCACTTTCTGGCATAAGCACAACAGTCTGCATCCATCGTGATCCAGTAATAGCCTGACCTTAACAATTTCTTAGCCATGGCATGCCCTCCTGCATGGGTACCAAAGGATCCTTCGTGCACTTCGTGCATCAACAAATCTGCTTCCGTCTTGTCAACACATCTGAGGAGTACCATATCGAAGTTCCTTTTGTATAAAGACCCATCAGTGTTCAGAAAGAAACCACCAGCAAGCCTTCTCAAAGTCTTCTTATCATTGGAAGATGCCCCAGGTGGGTATGTCTGATCCTCCAAGAAGCACTTAATGTCATGGAACCAAGGCTTATCATCTTTTACAACATCCGCTGCAAATACATATGCTGGTCTATCAAGTCTAGACACTGATATCTGAGGTACAAAGTTAGCAGCTTGAACATTGATCATGGATGAAATGGTAGCAAGAGCATCTGCGAACTGATTCTCGTCCCGAGGGATATACTCAAGCTTGACTGTTGTGAAGAAAGTCAATAACCTCCTCGTATAATCCCTGTAAGGTATTAGATGATCTTGGTGGGTGTACCATTTTCCGTTGGTTTGATTGACCACCAAAGCTGAATCTCCGAATACAGTTAATGTCTTGATCCTGAGGTCAATGGCCTCCTCAAGACCCATGATGCAGGCTTCGTATTCAGCCTCGTTGTTAGTGCAGTTGAAAGTGAGTTTTGCCGAGAAAGGCATGTGAACTCCTTTGGGTGTAATAAGTACTGCACCAACACCACGGCCATTCATGTTAACAGCCCCATCAAACATCATAGTCCATTCTTCTTCCGGGTCGGGCCCTTCGGTGTGAATAGGCTCTTCATGATCTTTTGTTTTAATGAACATGATGTCTTCATCAGGGAAGTCAAACCTCATAGGCTGGTAATCATCAATGGGTTGCTCAGCAAGATATTCAGACAATACACTGCCTTTGATGGCTTTCTGAGATGTGTATTGGATGTCATACTCTGTAAGGATCATTTGCCATCTTGCAACCCGTCCGGTAAGCGCTGGCTTCTCGAAAATGTACTTGACTGGGTCCATCTTCGAGATTAACAAAGTAGTGTGGGTCAACATATACTGTCTCAGTCGGCGAGCAGCCCACGCTAAAGCACAGCAAGTTTTCTCGAGCAGTGAATAACGTTGTTCACAGTCGGTAAACTTTTTGCTTAGGTAGTATATTGCATACTCTTTTCGACCAGACTCGTCATGCTGGCCCAACACACACCCCATTGACTCTTCTAATACTGTCAGGTACATTATCAGAGGTCTTCCTTCAACTGGCGGCATGAGGATTGGAGGCTCTTGCAGATATTCCTTGATCTTGTCGAAAGCCTTCTGGCAGTCTTCGTTCCACCTGACCGTCTGTTCTTTTCTTAATAGCTTGAACAAGGGTTCGCAGGTTGCTGTGAGGTGAGATATGAACCGTGAGATATAGTTCAATCGACCTAAGAACCCTCGAACTTCTTTCTCAGTTTTCGGTGCAGGCATCTCTTGGATGGCTTTGACTTTATCAGGGTCCACTTCAATCCCTTTCTCGCTTACAATAAAACCCAGCAGCTTACCAGATCTCACCCCGAATGTGCATTTGTTGGGGTTCAACTTCAGTTGGTACTTTCTCAGACGCTTGAACAACTTGAGCAGATTCACCAGATGATCTTCTTCAGTAAGGGACTTGGCAATCATATCATCCACATAACATTCTATCTCTTTGTGGATCATATCGTGGAATAATGTTACCATAGCCCGTTGATACGTTGCACCGGCATTCTTGAGCCCAAATGGCATTACCTTGTAGCAGAATGTGCCCCAGGGTGTGATGAATGTCGTCTTCTCCATGTCTTCAGGTGACATCTTAATCTGGTTGTATCCTGAAAATCCATCCATGAAGGAGAATACCGAGAACTGAGCCGTGTTATCAACCAATACATCAATGTGAGGTAGAGGGAAATCATCTTTCGGGCTGGCTCTGTTCAGATCCCGGTAATCAACACACATTCTTACTTTGCCGTCCTTCTTAGGCACAGGTACTATATTAGCAACCCACGGCGGATAGCTGGTTACAGCAAGGAACCCGGCATCCCATTGCTTTTGTACCTCTTCCTTGATTTTCATAGCCATGTCTGGACGAGTACGGCGCAGCTTCTGTTTGACTGGAGGGCATTCTTCTCTCAAAGGCAGCTTGTGCACAACAATGTCGGTATCCAACCCTGGCATGTCTTGATATGACCAAGCAAACACATCCACATACTCTTGAAGTAGATCAACCAGTTGCTTCTTCACTGAGTCTTGCAGGCAGGCCCCGATTTTAACCTCCTTCACGTCTTCCTCTGTACCAAGATTAATCACTTCAACCTCCTCCTGGTGAGGAGTGATAACCTTTTCCTCTTGTCTTAACAACCTGGCTAGCTCTTCAGGAAGCTCATATTCTTCTTCAACCCCTTCATCAGCTTGATTGATTGGATTGTCAAAGTCATACGATGTCATAGCCGTGCTGTTGTCGGTGCTGTCAGGAAGGCACTCTCTGCAAGGGTTAAGTTGTTCATTTTAGTGATCTGATTTTAGTCTTATTTAGAAAAGTGAAATGAAGTTGTCATTTTGAAAACACCGCCATTTATTTTTTTGTACAAAAAAGAAAAATGGAAAGACAGTGAACGAAAAGAAAAAGACTCGTTTGCAAAAAGATGTCTGATATTTCATTAATTGATCTTGTTTGCACAAAAAGTACAGATGGCCCGATTACAAAATGAGTCTTGTCATCTTGGGCAAGATGCAAGACTTTGATGCATGCTTATAAAAATACAGGAAATAATAATTACTCTGCTCGAGTAACTCTTATAATTTCCTGGGAAGACCAGTTCGAGACACTGCTCCCCGGGATCTTCGGACGAATCCAATTCTCCAGATTGCGCTCCTCTTCCAGCTCGTCTTCCAGACAGTTGATAGTATCGGGGGTAAGCATCCCCCCACTGACAAAACCAGGCTCTCCAGCAGCCTTTGCTTGATGTTGAGTTGGTCTGTAACCCAACCCAAATTTGTCTTTCTTCTCCTCCACAGCTAAAACTTTGCCCCAGCCCAGGGCGGTTCCTTCCTCAACAACCTTCCGGGCTTGTTGGTAAGATGACATTGGAGTACCAGATACAGCAGATGCTTCATTCACATTCAAAGCTTCAAACCCCTGGCTCATTGTTTCATGGATCTCTCCATCCATTTCAATGTACTTATAGGTTGCCAGGTGGCTGACAAAAATGTCCTCCTCTCCGCAGATTGTGACAACTTGGCCTTCCCACTCAAATTTTAACTTTTGGTGAAGGGTAGACGTTATTGCGCCGGCGGCGTGAATCCAGGGTCTACCCAACAAACAGCTGTAGGCGGGCTGAATGTCCATCACATAAAAGATAGTTTTAAAGGTCTGTGGGCCAATTGTCACAGGTAGCTCAATCTCTCCCAGAACCGATCTCTTAGAACCATCAAAGGCTCTTACCACCAGGTTGCTAGGTCTCAATGCCAAACCATCATATTCTAGCTTCACCAGAGCCTTCTTTGGTAAGACATTCAGGGATGAACCTGTGTCTACCAGCACATGAGAAAGGACAGCTCCTTTGCATTCCATGGTTATGTGCAAGGCTTTGTTGTGGTTGCGGCCATCCGCTGTCAAGTCAGTGTTGGTGAACCCTAGCCCGTTGCTAGCAGTAACATTTCCAACCACGGTTTCCAATTGATTGACAGTGATCTCCTCAGGCACGTAAGCTGCGTGCAAGACTTTAAGTAGTGCATTCCGATGGGCTTCGGAGCACATAAGCAGTGAGAGGATAGAGATCTTGGATGGCGTCTGGTGAAGCTGATCCACAATTTTATAATCACTCTTTTTGATGATTCGCATAAACTCATCAACTTCCTGATCGAATGGTGTCTTCAAGGCTTCCTTAACAGCTTGATCTTCCTGCACCGGGCTCTTTCCTTTTGCCTTGGCAGCAGCTTCTGCTTCGGCAGTAGGTCTTTGAATTGGTGGAGCAAAGAGACGTCCGCTTCGGGTGAAGCCTCCGCCTCCCCCCACATTATCTACTTGTGGCGCAGGTGTTGATGTTTCAAGAGTGATTCTTTTTCCTTCGCAGTACACGTCAGAGCCATAGTGCCAAGGGATGGCCCTATTGCTTTCATATGGCACTGGTCCAGGCACTGTGACAGTGACTGGACTGATTGCTGCTGCCGAAGGGACTGTAATTGTTTGTGGATCATAAAAGATTGTAACTGGTGCTCTGGTGGGAGCAGCACCTTCTGAATGGTAGGCAGAGTTGTTTTCCAGATCATAGAATATCGTGACAGTGGAGACGTCTTCATGATTTGTTGCTGGTGTTGTAGGAGATATTGTCGGAAGAAATGATGTTGTTGTTGTAGGAGGTTCAAAATGGAGTGAAGCTGAAGTTGTAGCAGGAAAATTTGTTGAAGACTGATCGGTTGAGATGATGGATGAAGTACTTGTTGATGAAATCGAAGAAATGTCAGGAACAATGGTTGCTGCAGTTGTAGGAGGTTCTGAAACCGTTGTTGATGAGATTGCTGGATTTGTTGGAAATGATGTAGTGATCTGAAGTTGGCCACTCCGAATAAGGCCATCTATGCCATTCCTCAAATTATCGCACCCATTTATCGAGATATTGCAGTAAGCACAACCCAATTCACACCCTGGGAACATCTGACATTCCAAGAGCTGAGCCTTGATTTCTACCAATGGTGTCCTGATCTGTCCCACACTTGTTATTAAATAAGACGGCTTGTCTTCTTCAATAGCGTTAATCCGGGGACCCCCGTGGTTTGGCATTGGGTTTTTGTTGACATTGGGTGGTGGTGCGAAATTCAGAGCTTTCGAGTCTACCAGGTCTTGTACCTTCATATGCAGGGCTCTGCACTTTTCTGTACTGTGGCCAGGTGCGTTTGAATGAAAAGCACACCTAGCATTGGAGTCATAGTTCCTTGGTAGACTGTTGGGATCCGGAGGTGCCAACGTTCTTAGCTCAACCAGGTTGAGTTTCAGAAGCTGTGGCAGCAATGTAGCATATGGCATTGGGATCGGATCGATCACTCTGTTAGCTTGAGAGGGCCTCTGCTGAAATGGCCTCTGTTGACTGTTGTTGTTGGTGTTGCTGTTGTTGTAATTCCTTGGAGGAAACTGATTTTGCTGATGGTACTGAGGTTGTTGTTGATAGCTTTGCTGAGGAGGTTGGTAGACTGGCTGAGGATGAGCTGGAGCAGGAATGGTGACTGCTGCTATTGACCTCTGAACATATTGGGGCCTGCCCCTGTTTGAATGGATGGCATTGGTCTCGCCAGTTCTTCTTGGGCCTGCAAAAGGCTTTCTTGTACTACTGGACGAGCTTGCACCGTTGTCTGAGATCTTTCCCATTTTTAACAAGCTTTCAATTCTCTCTCCGGCTATGACAACATCGGCAAAGCTAGTGGAAGAGAAAGCTGCCAACCTGTCAATATAGGTTCCCTGAAGGGTGTTCATGAACATGTCTGCCATTTCCCGTTCAGACATAGGTGGTTGAACAGCAGCAGCCAATTGCCTCCATCTCTGGGCATATTCTCGGAAACTCTCCCTTGAAGACTGTGACATTCCCATTAGGAGGGTCCTGTTGGGTGCCATGTCTAGATTATACTGATACTGTCTGATGAAGGCCTCTGCCAGGTCCTTCCAGCATCTAATGGTTGCCCTTGTCAAGTGAGAGTACCACTCCCTCGATGCTCCTGTCAAGCTATCTTCAAAATAGAACATCCACAATTTCTCATCCATTGTATAGGCCTTCAGCCTTCCCAGAAATGACTGTAGATGAGTTCGGGGACAGGAGGTCCCATTGTATTTTTCAAAGCAAGGAGGCTTGAATTTATGGGGGATCCTGACCCCGTCTACCAAGCCCATATCCATGACATCGAAGCCCAAAGAGTTTTGAGATTCTAAGGACCTCAACTTCTCAGCTATCTCATCCAATCTCCTATCATAAGCTTCTTCACCAGCACCCATTACCGTGAATTGGTCTTCTTGAGGGTCTTCCTGTAGTACCCTCCCTGCTGTGGCAGTCCCTTGTATATTGACAGGGATGTTGGCCTCTGGATGGAGATGGGGTCCAAAAACTGGGGGATTGACATGAGGTTGGACCCTCTCGTTGTTACTTGTGCCAGCAGTTCCTACATGGGGTTCCTCTTGATTCCTCCCTTCTACCAAAGCTCTGAGCCTCTCCTGGCTTTGAGCTAAGTTGTTCATTACTTCCATGAACTGTGTTATCTGAGTTCTCATCTCCAACCTTTCGTCGGCCATCTGGTTTCTGACCTCCGTAAGGTCCTGCTGCATCTGATCCATTTGAATTCCCGGAAGGTTGTTTCGGGTTGGATAACGGTGCGGACGGTTGAGGGGAAATACCCGGCGCCTAGCAATAGTTCCTGAACATCACAACAGAGGTTAGCAACAATAAAACAAAACCTACAAAACAAACAAAGGGTTAGCATGCAATGCAGTTATGCTTATTTGTTCTCAAGGTATCCGGTTTGGCCTTCAGTTTTGACCCTTCCAGACCCTTGAAGATGCTGTTGAATGTTGCTTCCGAAGTAAACTAACATGAATACATTACATAAGGTGAAATAATACAACTTGTTCATTTTACAACACAAGCCCCTTAAGGGGTCAAAATACATCACAAAAAGTAAAAGTACATGAAATAGAAACAACAACAAGCAAATGGTCAAACACCAAGGCTAAACTCATCCTCACGAACTTCCTTGAGAAGTGCTTCGGTCACAGGATCAGCCGGCCGCTCCGTGAGATTCCGGATAAGGAGGTTCCGGGTTGCAATAGCTGCGGCTAGTTTCTTGTGCTGAGTTTGGTCCTTGGACCTCTTCACCCCTGCCTTAATCTTCAATTCTGATATTTCCCTCTGGGATGCTGCCAGGGCTTCTTGCTGTTCTTTTGCATCGGCTTCAAATTGCTCCATCTTGTCTTGAACTCTCTTGTCTTCCAGGGTACGAGCCTCGGTGATCCTGACCCACCGGGCTTGACTCTCCTTCAAATACAAGTCTGTCCTTGCTCTCTGGAACTGGGCTTCTTTGCAAGCATTCTTCAGAATTTGTTCACCAGCCTTTGACTTTTTGATATAATCCCCAGACTTTTCAATCTTAGTCAAATGCTCCACTCTCAACTTCTCCAATCTCTCAATCTCCCTCATACCTTCACTCCTTTCCCGGAGGGTCTTCTGCAAAGCCTGGGTTAGCTTCTCATTTCTTTCCTTCAAGCTCTCAAACTCTTCCAAACTGATGGTGGCAGGGGGTGGTGCTGAAGATGACTCAGGCATGTCTTCTATGGTAAAGGGCATTCCAGAGAATTGGGCCCTGGCACGGGACAACTCATAATACTGTGCTGATGCCACATTATTACACTTCCCCAGAATGGTGACTCCCTTGGTTTGAACATTATCCCAGGCCCAGGCAGCCTGCCTAACAACAGCCAAACTAATCTTGTTCTCACAATAAAGGGTCTCCACCAAGTCCTGTGCCCTAGGAGTGTGGACCAGTGCATAGCCCAGTTGCCTTCTGAACAGCAGAGGATTGTAATTGATACTACCCTTAACTCCTATCAAAGGCACATTAGGAAAATGCCCACAACTGGTGATGATATCCCTGCCCTTGGTGCTCTGAGTGCACCATCTGATATCTGCTGAAGTTAGAACAGTGAGTCTTTTAGCCCAGTTGCTCTGCTGATGAGGGTTTAAAAATGCATCTGTCCTGGGTAGGTGCCTGAGAAGCCAAGTGTGAAACAATGGAGCACAAAACCTCACTAACCTTCCCCTCTGCTTCTCATTCCTCTGATGTACTGAATAGTAAATATCCCCCAATAAAGTTGGCACGGGGTTTTTCAGAATGAACAGATGGATTGCATTCTTGCTAATGAATCGAGGCTCATCTGCAAACAACACAATTCCATATATACTTAGGGCCAACAAAGCACAAACAGCTTTCCACTCCCCCAGGGAAGCCTTTAGACTAGCTTGAGAAATTAAGAAGTCCAGATGAAAGCCAAGGATTCCAGCTTTAGAGGTCAAATGCTGCTCAATCAAAACAGGTTCCAGATGCAAAGCCTTTGCTACTTCTCCATTAGCAGGAAAGACCATCTCAGGGTTGAAAGGAATTTCTCTCCTGATAGGCATACCAACTAATGAGGAGTACTCTTCCAATAAGGGGCCCAACTGAAAGTCTTGAAAAGTAAAACATCTCAGTGGAGGATCATAAAACTGAATGCAGGTGTGGATGAGGCTCCTCTGTGAAGGGTCCAGATCCATAACCATGTCCAGTATATCTCCATAACTCTCCCTGAACAAAGGTATGTGATCTGGAGTGATCAGGGTTTGAATCCTCCTGATGTCTGATAACTCTGGCTGGAAGAAGTGATAGGTGACATTGCTCTTTTTAGGGGCCATGATGTTGAAGACTGAGTAAAGACAGGTGCTGATGATAATACTGACGAAGTGGGCCGCTGACTGGCTGGTGCAGGTGATAACTGAAGCAGATAGCTGATGAAGACAAGTCAAAACTGAAGATGGGGTCAAAACCAAAACCAAATGAGGATGGATACCCTGAAACACAAATAAGCAAATGTCAATATGATGCAATGATTATGTATGCAAATGATATGCAAAGGGTTTGTGACTGAGCTGGATCTGATCAAAATGCTCTGATGTAGGTCCAAGTGTGCTCAAGAATTCCAGATGAGGTCTATAAATCCAGTAACCAAGGTAGGGGGCTCAAATAAAGAGCCACATGTCCAGGGTTTTAGAATCACAAGAACTGTCCAACATGGAGTACTCTTAAACAATCAAAGTAACAGGGTATTCTGAGGTCAAGGTACCTGCAAACCTGTAAACAGCCCAACCCCCTCACAGGTGGTGTTCTAAAACAAGGATCCTCAGACTTGGATCAGTTATGAGAAGTGTAAACACTTCTAACCCGGGGGTACAGTGTTTACAATAACCATAAAAGTTCCTCCTCTAATTCACCTCAGTTTCTGAAGGTCAATACTAAAAGGTCATCCAGACTTAGCAGGCTTCCCAGATAGCCCTAGCATTGCAGGAAATCTGCAACACAGAGTTCTCAAGAAGAAACCCATATCTGAACCGTGTTTCATATTCCCGCACCAGACCGAAATGGAATGGGAAAGAATATGATTCACTCTAGCCTAGGTGTCACTCAGGTCCCAGGTATAGGACCTTAACTCTCAATGGAACACCCACCCACCAAAGAAAAAACCAGATCCAGCCAGCAGTACAGTATGACAATATGGTATAATGCAAAAGCAATAAAGAAAGCAGTAAAGCAAACTGTACATAAATCAAAAATAAAATACATACAAACACAAATAAGCACATAACACCCCAGTAAGCACAAATCAATCAAGCGCTAGGAGGAACCCACAAAAAGAACCAGAAGCCCTGGTTGCAATATAAGGCTCCCCAGCAGAGTCGCCAAGCTGTCTCTCCCGATAAATGGGAATGGCCCAAATAAAGGTACAGACGCAAACGGTCGGCGAGAGGGACAATGAGAACACACAGCAGTGAACTCACTGGAGAAGAAAAGAGTCGCCAGCTAGGCATTTTTATCCCGGAGGAAAGGCAATGCTGCATAGACCTAGAAAAAGATGGATAAGACGGTTGCGAACCAGAGAGACTGAGAAAGGGGGTTGGTTACAACCTGGGAAGGTATTAGCACCCAGATTGTCCGTCGTACTCGACGGGATCCACGCTTAAAAGATTTGTGTTTTAAAGGGGTAGTGTCAGTGCAATTTGTGTGTAAAGAGCTGGAAAGGAATGTACAGGTGTCAGTGTAAAAGAAAGTGATGTGTGATATGTACAGTGTCAGTGCAATGCTCAAGATCATGTGGCTTATAGCTGGAAGGAGGGGGAATATACAGAGACTTTTGTTCGATAACTGTTAAGTTATGCCTACGTATCCTCTCGTGCAATGAGGAAGTCAGAACACCGTAGTTCGACCCAAAGAGACTGAAAGATGAATTGACTTGTGAACTGCTTACTTGCCTATGCTCAAGTGTATGACCTGTCTGGCTCAGGTGCAAACTGTCTTGCATTGGACGGAAGAAGCAAGTTCCCGCTTGTGAGTGAAGATGATGAGAAAAGAATCCCGGAGGAGACGATTATTGTTTGCTTTTGTATTTTCAGTCTTTTATTGCTTTTGGAAGTTTGTCATAAGATAATGGACTTAAGCCTAAACCAATGGGGTAGTACACTCATCACATCTTCCCTCTGATTAGGGGTAATGAGAATACCTTAAGTGTGAAGTCAGATTCTCACACTTAATCACCTTTGGTGTAGGATTAAGATCATTAACCTACTTGTGATTATTTAGATGTTTTTGGTGTTTTTGTTTAGTGTTGAGTAATGAGATTAAGCCATAATCAAGGATTAAACAGACTCATTACACCATCCTAATAGAAGGATAATAGATGAGAGTGTTTAAGCTGAGGAAAGCTCCTCAACTTAATCCATGATTAGGGATTAAACTCATGACAAAACAAAGCATTTATTAAATGGATTTTATTTAATGATAGGATGAAGAAGTGAGTTTTATGATTTGTAAGACAACTTGAGGGGGACTTGTCCATTAACACTAGGGTTAGTCCTTCTTAACCAGTTAAGGAAGAATTAGAACCCTAATGCAAGGCCCAAGTTACAAGTGATGTCTTGATGATTATTAGATGGATTGATTAAGAGATTTAAACACATTAAGGGTTTAACACTTAGGATTAAAGTTATACATTCCATCCTAAGAGAAGGATGCAGGCATAAGCTTAATCACAAAGCCTTAAAGCCTTTAGGGTTTAGTCCCTAATTATGAGGTGAGAAGAGAAGACTCAAAAGAGACACAAAGGTAAAACTATGAGGGGAGACTAATAAAAACCCTAATTCATTGTCATGCTTGGTTGTTCCTAAGGTTTGTGAGGTTTTCAAGAACAATCTTCAAAGGAGCCACCAGGAAGCAGATGAACAGGATCAAGAGAAGCAAAGTGACTTGCTTCATTCAAGAAGTCAAGTCACTTGAAGAAAGAAAGTGGGAGAAACAAGAATGAGCAAGCTCAATCTCAAACACATATAGAAATGCAGCAATGGATGCAAGAGAGATGAAAAGAAAAGTTATGAGAAGTGAAGGCAAATTCACTTCTCAAAGTCACTTACCACCTGAAATGTTAGAAAGAAATACAATGCAATGCAAAATGAGATGAAATGGTATGATGCTAAGCAAAACCAGAAGCATGTTGATGATGATTATGATGTTATGAGGTGCTGCAAACATGAGGCAAGGCATGGAGATGTTCATACAAAATCATGGATGCAAATGATGCAAGTTAAGAAGCATGGATGAACATGAAAAGTTATGAAGCATACAAGGCAAATGACATGGCAAATATGTAATACAATGATCAAACATTCTTTCTATATGTCTTAAGATGTCAAATGAATCACATGGAAGCATGGAATGGTATGGCAAGTCATGTTATGCAAGAGAATGCAAGATGGATGCAAATGGAAGCCCAAATTAGGGTTCATGAAGCAAACATCAAACAAAACTCAAAAACAGAAGCAAACCCTAAGATAAAAAATGGAAAATGCCACCCAAAGAAACCCTAAACCTATACTAAACCAAGGTCCAAAGGGGAGGTCTCAACTCTCAACCAATCTCAAGTTATGATTTTTCTAAGTTATTAGGGTTTTTTGGGCTCTTAAACAAAAGAAATGCCAAACAAATTGAAAATGAGGAATCAAATCAAGGCCATTTAATCCTAAAAACTACATGTCAAACACAAAACAAAGCACAAAGAATCAATGTCCAACTCTTCTCCAATAGGCAAAAATGATTTTTTGAACTTATGATCAAAATAATGCACAAAATATGATTTAATTCAATGAAAAATTCTTAAAATGCATCAAGATCAAAAAAGAAATTTGGTTTGAAGGTTGGACAATGTTTCTAAATGTCTTAGAACATTTCATGAATTTTTTTGTAATTTTTAAATACCTAAAAGTATTTTTAATTAATTAATTTCCATTAATCAATTAAAAATAATCTTTTAAATATTTAAAAATACTTTTTTAATGATAAAAAATAAAATGAAAATATTTTTGTGTTTACAAAATTAATAAAACTCAGAGGAAAAAGTTTCATAATTTTAAAACCTTTTTTACTATTTTAAAATAAATGTGCAAATTAAATGAAAAGAAAATGAATTTAAATGAATTAAAAGGAAAGTATGCAGGATGGGTGGCTGGGATTCAATCTGGGCTTAGGGGCATTGACTACGCGCCAGATCCTGTGGCCCACGTTTAAACTGGCTTAAACTCAATTAATTAAATGGATAATGAAGATTAGGGCATAATGACAAATCTGGACCGTTTATACGCGCGGCAAGTCAAACATTTCAACGCATCCAACGCTCCTCATTCAAACTGGCATTAATGACCTGAGATTAGGGCTAATCACTCAGGCTGCCGGAGAAGACTTCCGGTCGTCTTCTCCGGCCAGCATCTCACCTGGAAATTTCCAAACTCCCTCAAAACGTAACAAAAACAAAATCTAAGAATTGGGAAATGTTCTCCAACCACTCACGAATCACACCCCTCTCCCAAAACAAATTTCCTTTCCCTAACTAAGCTGAATCGAAGAAAATAAGAACTAGGGCACGCAAGCTTCAGAGAGCAATTAAACTCTCATTCCAGCACCATTTCAAAAACTAAGAGCACCAGGACATTCAGTGGAACATAAGGAACAAGTTTATAACATGAAAAGCAATTTCTGGAAAAATAATTTTCAAGCTACCTGAGATTTGGAGCTTTCAACCTGATGACTTTCTGGCCACTCCCCTCAGTGCAATCCACTCCTTAGGACCTCTTGATGGTGTTTGAATGCTTTAGAACAATTTATGTTGGCTGGTTGATGAGTTTCGACAGCTTCTGCTCAAGCTCAGTCAGAAATGGCAATGGAGTTTCAGGCAGTTTCAGGTCATTGTGATGGGTTCTATGTGATCAGAACAATGAGTGGAGAAGATCTATGGTATTTGTTTGGGTGTTTGTGAGCTATGAAGAGAGTTTCGAATGAAAATGCAGGCTGAGGTGAAGAATGGCAATGGGGGATTCTTGCTTGTTTTAGGCCTGGCTCTTGGTGGTTTTAGGTCTATGAAGTATGGTGAGTTGAATGGTGAAAATGGTTTGAGTGTTTGAAGGCTGGGCAGAGAGATTCGAAGCAACTTGCAAGATGGAGTGTTTTATGAATGTGTGTCTTGTGAATGGTTTCAGCCTTGCCTTGTACATGAAATGGCTTGCAAAATGATAATGTATTTTAATCCTATAGGTCAGATGATGTGACCTGGCCTATAGTGATTGGTAAGTTTGCTTTTGCAAAAAGTCACATTTTGTGTAAGGCAAGCATGGCTCATGATCTAGGCTTGGTACAAGGCATGGGCTATGCGCAGCAAAATGAGGGGAAAGGGTTAGCTTGGTTCAAGGGCCAATGCTGCAAAGTCAACTATGCCCAAAAAGTCAACATTTGCAAAAACCCTAAATTCTTGATTTTTATGAACTTAAAACTTCTTCCATGATCAAATAAAGATCATATACACTCAAAATGATGAAGATCACCCATTGGTTGGGTCATTGGGGGCCTCAGATGCCCTGATTTTGCACTGACTTGTCTGAAAAGTCAACCCTTGATCAGATGACTTCCCCATGGAATTTCTTCATGAAAATTGATATGCATACTCCCTATACCATATAGAGACCAATGGAAACAAGAATGACCAAAAAATTTGGGGTTATGGCCTCTGAAACCAAAACCCTAATTTTCAGTCAACTGTGCAGTCTATCCTGGCTCTGCATCCACTCAAACCCTAGTTCTTGTGATTCTTTTGAATTCTTGGCTTTGTGAGGATGTAATATGATGCTTGGACACATGTAGACCCCTTTGAATTGATTGGTTGCCTTTGGAGTGGCTCAAGAAGCCCTGAGATTGCTCAGATCACAAACCCTAGGTGCAGATGACTTAGAAACTATGCAGTGAATCAAAATTGTGATATGAGATGATATGATTGTGTTTATGCATATGAGATGATCACAAGCCATGGTGTGAATGGGTGAGGGCAAATTTGGGGTGTTTACACCGTGGAATCTTTGGAGACCAGTTAATCCAGGAGGTAAACCTTAATTAAGTATCAAGGATACAGGAAGATGATATCATCAACTGTTGTATGCCCAAAACTTTGAGTTCATATGATAATTATGTATAGGGTGTGCACCCTATCTTCAGTGGCCTTGATCCCCTGCTTCAAGAACTTATTGCCATGCATAATCGAGAATTTTATGACCTAATGGGGATACATATGAAGGTAAAGCATAAGTCACTTCGGTGATAAATATGAGGGCAAATTTTGGGGTGTTACAGCTGCCCCTATTCAATCCCTGTAGACGTGAATGGATGATAGCAGTTGCTTTCAGATATTTGAAGTATACAAGGATTGAATACTAGAAACAACCAGAAAATTTGCTCTCTATGGCAAAAAATCCGGGAAATAAACTCAACCGAACGAACTCTGCTTGGATATAATTATGATGGTAAGAACAGCGAACATGGGATGCCTTTTGGAGTAATGCCAGATGGCTACTGACTTGCCACACTGTGGGTGGACTTGTGATATGATGCCACCCTGAGGATGGACTTTCGCCAATCTGCGGTTGGACTTCAAAATACATTGCCACACTGCGGGTGGACTTTGGAAATTGCCACGCTGTGGGTGGACTTTGGCCAGTCTGCAGCTGGACTTTTGCTCACTACGGGAGACTTTTGCTCACTACGGGAGACTTTTGAAACTTGCCACCCGAAGATGGACTTTGGCCAGTCTGCGGCTGGACTTTTGCTCACTACGGGAGACTTTTGCTCACTACGGGAGACTATGGAAATTTGCCATCCGAAGATGGACTTTGGCCAGTCTGCGGCTGGACTTTTGCTCACTACGGGAGACTTTTGCTCACTACGGGAGACTTTTGCTCACTACGGGAGACTTTTGATATGATGCCACCCTGAGGATGGACTTTCGCCAATCTGCGGTTGGACTTCAAAATACTATGCCACACTGCGGGTGGACTTTGAAATTTGCCACCCGAAGATGGACTTTGGCCAGTCTGCGGCTGGACTTTGCATATGTTGAATTGCATGGTATGTTGCCCCATGACACTGGGGATATTATGTCTTGAGTATTGTTAAATGAACTAGTGAATGTAAAAGAAATTCCTGACGCGGAGGTAATAAGTCCCTGCTAGCTCTGTGGGGAAACACAATGATCGCGAATTCGATATCAAGAAGCCCTGTGGGGATAACATCTCTGTCAGAGAGGAGCGTGAATAATTCATCTGTCCAAATCATCACCTTTGCCAAAAATAAATTGGACTTTTAGATTTGAGGGTCGTGCCCGAGGATACCTTGATTATTGAGGAATATCCACTCTTATGGTCCTGCTGGGGAGGAGAATGATTTATCTGAAATCTTCTAGGGGAATAAGAATTTCCTTGAATCTGATGAGGAATCAAGATCAAGGAAACCAACTGAAAGAAAAAGTGCTGACTTTAGTGAGGACAACTTTCATTTGCCTATTGGAGATGACAACACCGAGACACGTCCTGCTGAGGAGGAAAGATTTCAAGTTGTCTCGTACTGGGGATCAGTTGCTTCCGTATGGACTTTACCTCAAGAGGATTTTACAAAAGACTTGGCATCTTTAAACTCTTAGGTATTGTAACGACTGCATGAATCAATGTAATAACCTTGCTGGGGAGGTAACCATTGCCAATGCGGATGAGTTTGTATCTGTCAGAAGTGCTGAATGAGATAGTTGACTTGACAAGTGACCACGGTTTTCTAAACTCCGGGTAAATGCTTTCGATCGTCTGTCTTTGAGAAAGGATGAACTCTCGTACTTATTGGGGTGGCCTGCCCCAGTACGAGTACTTGAATAGTTTTGCACCTGACTGACTAATCTTCTCTCTTGGAGAGACCTGAATCTCGAAGTGATTGCCCCAGTTTGACTGAAACTTGATGAGATTGCTCGACGCAACTGCCCCGGATTGGCTAGCTTTTACTGTGACTAATTTGGAAAGTCCTTGCTCAGTGATGCTTTATTCGGAAAAGTGCACCTTGACGTGACAGTCTTTCAGAAGTTTTAGACTTCTCAACCTGGCAAGCTTGAGCTTCTGAATTGAATTTCCGCATGTGAACCATTTATGATGCTCAACAAATGTATGCAAGTGAGAAAATGTTTATTCTTAGAATGAAAATCCTAATTCAACAAACATGCTAATCTTGAAGTTTTGAAAACGGATCGTTAACCTTCGTGAGTGAATCACTGGTTAAGATACGACCCTTATTTGAATGAAAGTATGTACATGCAATACCACAAATGTCTTTTTAGCACAACTCATAGGAGTCAGGAACGCGGTCTCGTGGTAATACGCTCTCAAATTAACCCTGTTTCAGTTAGGACTTTTAAGGGTTGTATCGTGGTCTGGTTCACGGTTATAGAAACAAAGGAGATAGGCTCAAAGTTAATTTGTGCCCACCCACTCTTCGTGATGTTCTTCATTCCTAAATTCAGCTAGTTTTCACAAGTATTCACTTCTCATAAGGGTTTCGTGCTGATTGAGGAACCATTGCTGCTATCAGTTCAAGCGCCAATCAAGTTATTGTTGAGAGTCAGTCACTCCTCTATCTTTTGTGTCTGTGTCACACGACTTTGTTCCCCTTTTGAGGATCTTTCTTGTGTAATCTTTTCCGTCTTTCGCTTTTGCGTTATTTTGCTTATCCCTAACTTTTGCCTGGACCGATTCTTGTGAATCTTTGATTGTGTAGTCCAGCGGGATGCCCTAACTTTTGCCTAAGTTGCTTGTTTTCAAGTTTCGACTTAGCGGGCCTTTTCTTTTCTTTTTTCTTTTTGCATTTTGAACAAGTCGCGTGACATTGTTGTCTTGATTGCTTCACGAGGGTTGTGACTGCCTCATTTTGTGGTCGACGAAGGATAACCATTGTGGTTGTCAATCTTTGGACCTTTTGACTTGGATAACCATTGTGGTTTCGGGTCTTGGGACCTCTTGATTAGCATAGTATAATGCAACGGATCTTCAAATACACTTCTTTATGAAAGTTTGAATGCTTGGTCTGACTAGGTGACGTCTACCCTGCCCCTGGGTTACATGTGAGGGTTTTTTATGTGAAAAGAAACTCCTACTTCAAGGCTTGAAGGGGTTAGCAAGGGTTTATCTTCCTTATATCTCCAGTGTTTAGGATTTGAAACAATGCCTGTACATCGTCAACAGGGCCATACTCGAGAGCACACAATTAGAGACTTTGCGTTTTTGTTTCGTCATTCTCCTTCATAGAATTCAAGCATGACAATTGGTACCACAATGTACACATGCAAAATTATAAGGGAATGCAAATGAATTTACTTCAAGAAAAACATGTGAGTTTTATTATTGCTAACATTCAAGAGCAAACAACTTTCATACATGTAGACAAATGTTTAGCATATAAAAGAAACTACAAATGGAAATGCAGTAAAGAAACTGAATATTGTCGTGGTTGAGGAGGCTTGGCTCCGTCTGGACCTGTCAGTCTTGGATACTTTCAACGATCAATAGCTCTTTTCACAGACTTGTAATCTTCAATTTGCAGTTGCATGCCCAACCATGGCAGTAATACTTCCTCTTCTAGTTATTCTGACTCTGACGCGAGACATCTGAAGGAAAGAGTGAAGCTGGGGAGTAAAGTTGCCCCAGAAGGTTGCTCGGAAAGACCTGACGATCTTCTGCCTACGTATCTCCATTGACTGATGACCAATGAAGAATCAGAGCGACGTAGTTCCCCTCAATAGGGATGAAAAATGAACAATGAAGAAAGGCAAACACATAAATGCCATCACTGAGAGTATTTGAATACTGCTGGCTTTATTTGCTTCATGAATACCCTGGCGTCCTGGGTGATCAGCTCGAAGACTTCAGCTTAACGTGAACCATCTGGTAGAATAACCGCAACACCGGTTCCATTATGACTAGGCATCGGATTATGGAGTACATTTGGGAGAGGAGCGAAATTGATCGCCTTGGAGTCGACTAGGTCCTGTACCTTGTTCTGAAAAGCCCAACATTTCTCAATATTGTGCCCCTGGGCACCTGAATGGAATTCGCACCTGGCGTTAGCATCAAAATTCGGAGGTAGATTGTCAGGAGCGGGAGGTCTCATGGTACGAAGCTCGACCAGGTTCAATTTTAGCAACTCCGGAAGCAATACGGCATATGGGCATGGGACGGGGTCGAGTCTGCGGTTTCTCGCTCTTGTTCTTTCTTGAAACGGTCTCTGTACCTGTTGTTGCTGACCCTGTGGTCGTTGTTGTTGAAACTGTGGTTGTTGTTGTTGAACCTGTGGTCGTGGTTGTTGAACCTGTGGTCGTGGTTGTTGAACCTGTGGAGTAATAGTCACCGCAGCCGTTTGGTAGTAACCTTGAGAATAACTTCTGTCTCGGCCCCTATACACAACATTCGTCTCGCCTTCTCTTCTTCTTTGGTCGTTGCCAAAAGGTTTTCTCACACCGGAAGAACTAGCACTGCTTGCATCCTGGATCTTTCCCATTTTCAGAAAATTCTCTATCCTTTCTCCAGCAATGACGATATCGGAAAAACCAATGGACGGGCAGGCGGCCAGATGATCCAAGTAAACACCTTGCAAGGTGCCCATAAACATGTCGGCCATTTCCCGATCCAGCAATGGAGGTTGAACCTGTGCGGCCAGCTCACGCCACCTCTGGGCGTACTGCTTAAAACTCTCTTTAGGTCCTTGAGACAAGTTCTGCAACTGGGTGCGATTCGGAGCCATATCAATATTGTATTGATACTGCTTGAGGAATGCCTCAGCTAAATCTTTCCAACTTCGAATAGAGACCCGACTCAGCTTCATATACCAGCTCAACGAAGCTCCAGATAAACTGTCTTGGAAGAAATGCATCCAAAGTTTCTCGTCATCAGTATGAGCCGAGATTTTTCCGAAGTACGCATGAATGTGAGTCCTAGGACACGTGCTGCCGTTGTACTTGTCAAATGATGGTGCCTTGAACTTTGGAGGAATTCTGACTCCTGGTACTAACCCGAGACTGGTTACATCGATACCCAAGGAATTCTGACATTCCATGGCCTTGATCTTCTCTGACAGCTCTTCATACCTGCGATTGTTGATCTCATTCATATTACCCACATCAGCATCCAGTAGAGTGAACTGGTCTTCTTGATTGTCTTCTAAACCTGCATTACGTGTTGTGGTCCTATTTGGATGAGGCTCTCCGTTACGGGCAGCGTTAGAATCCACATTCTCAGCCGATGTTCCCGTATTAACATTCCCATGAGGCTGCTCAACCATCAACCGGAGACGCTCCTGGTTCTGGGCCATGCCAGTCATCATTTCCATGAACTGATCCATCCTCTGTCGGAGCTCATTGAGATCAGTCTGCATTCGATCAGCCATCCTTACTCAGTTTCTTTTAGTCGGATATCGGTGAACGCGTTGACCAGCTATATTGCCTGCAATCAAATAAGTTAGAAACCCTAGGTAACCTGCAAAAATACAAGAATATGGTATGCAGGAAATGAATGCTATGGCATGTTGATTCATTTTTAGGGCATCCCATCCCCTGATTCCAGTTTTGTGAGTTTGATGAAGACAAAAGCTCTTTTTGCTGTAAATAACAAGCGGTGTTGATAATATAAGGTGCGTGTGTGTAGCAGACGTGCCAAACAATTCCAAGAATACGAAGGCCGACATGTTTTGCAAATGTGTCAGATGTGTCGGTGATCACAAAATGAGAGAACACATAATGATAGTAAAGAGACCTTTTTATGATAAGAACTTTGTTGAAATAGTCAAAACACCAAAAGTATGGGTTCAAACAGAAGTACAATGATAAAAAGATTCCATCAACAGTCCTGATGGTAATCTTATAACATACAAACAAACAGAAGGATGTCTTTGTCAATGCGATCCTCCATCTAGATCTGGGTCAATGATTGGTCCTGCTTTCGGAACTTCTACCAACTCCTTTGTCTGCACCTGGTTGTCTTCAAACCTCTTCAGCTTCTTCTGATAGCAAATCATCATCCGCTTGTAGTAGGCAGCTTCTTCTCGGGCTTTAGCAAGTTCTTCATCTTTTCCTCTCAGCTTATCGGCCATCTCTTCGTCTTTCTCCTTTAGCTTACTCGTGATCTCTTCAGCTTGAATCTTGTCTTGTTCCTCTCTTTTGATCCTGTAAGCAGCATGTCTCTTTTTCATGTTCTCAAACATCAAGGTCTTCTGATCCAGTTGTCTTCTAGTGTCAATGTGTTCTTTGGAAGAACTTCTAGTAGCAAACTCGAACCTCTCACACCGAGCCAACTCAATTTCACACTGTTTCCTTTCAATAGCATGCCTCTCAGCATCTTCTTGAGCTTTCCACTCAATCTCAAGTCTAGCGTGATTAGCTTTAGCAAGCTCCTGACCCAACTGTGCATTCTCCATTAACAAACCGTCTCTTTCCGTCTTCATCTTGTTGAACTCTTCGATACTAACTGTGGTAGGTTGTTCAATGACTGTGGGATATAGAAGAGGCGCAGGCCCAAATGGTAACAGTAACACTTCAACCCGCTCTCTTAACCATTCTGCAAACGGTGGATACATTCGACAATTCCCTACTCCCAAAGTCTGCTTCCCTCTTATCTTTCGACTATGCCAAGCATTAGAAGCTTTCTGAGCAATCTCGAATCCATCTGTTGATTGGAAGTACAAGGACTCTGTGATGTCCACAGCAACTGGTGGTTCCTTTAAAGCATACCCAAACTGTCTAACCGTGAGAGAAGGGTTATAATTAATTCCCCCTTTCCTCCCGATCAATGGAACATTAGGGAATCCTCCGCAACTATGAAGAATGTCAATGCACCGCAAACCCTGATTAACCCATACAATGTCCTTTGCTTGCAAACCCATCAATCTTTCCGACCATTCAAGAGTGTTCTTCGTCTTCTCAAAAGCTCCTGATTGTGGAAGAAAGCGTATGAACCACTTATAGAATACAGTCGCGCAACAATTCAACATTCCACCCCTTCGCTTCTCATTCTTATAATGCACAGAGTGGTAGAGATCACCTAGGAGAGTAGGAATAGGATTCTTTGCTATGAAAATGCGAATAGCATCAACATCCACAAAGTTCGACATGTTCGGGAATAAAGTGATTCCATAGATACACAAAGCTAGGATCGCATTGAAGGTACTCCAACTTTTTGCCTCAGCTGCTTTGGTAGCTTCACCTAACAAGAAACTCAAATGATATCCTCGGAAGCCTCCTTTGCTATCAATCCGGTCTTCCAATAATGACTTGCTCAAATAAAGAGCAGTTGCTACATCTTTGAAGTCAGGGTCAATCTTGGTCCCAAAGAACGGTGCACAGTCCTTCACGGAAACTCTCAGGATGCTCGAATACTCCTCTAATGTAGGTGCCAACACGAAATCAGAAAGTACGAAACATCTAAGCTGTGGATCATAAAACTGTAGCAAGGTGTGCATCCCTCTGAAAGCATAGTCACTGATGGGCTCTATGAAATACAAAATCCACCCGTAATCCTGCTTGAAGACATTCAGAACTTCTGGAGGAGCTAAGGCCTTCACTTTGAGAATTTCTTTCACAACAGGCTGATAAACCTTGTAGGAGATAATACACTTAGTCTGCTTCTTGGGTTCCATGCTCATAGACCAATACCCACAACCGGAATCAAGGATGTAATATGCAGCCCTGCAAATGAATAAACATGCGTTAGGAATGCAAGTATGCGGATGATGTGATGCAACGCAATGGCATGTGATCACTGCTGCATATACTGGGCACTGTTGTACTGCTTTCTGATTTTGCTTGAATACCGACTATCAAGAACACCAGATCATAAGTAGAAGAAAACCCAAGTATCAAGAACAAGGTAGGTTGAAGGTTTAGTTTTCCTGCAAACCTGTAAACCCCTCCCAATCTCACGGGTATTGCTACTACGGGTCAACATCACGGACTCTCAAAGCCGAATAGCAATAATACGTTCACCATTTCCGAGAAATGGCTCATGACCAAATCAGGGAATCGGTTTGGCATTATGTATTACTCAGGGAGGCCTCAGCTGAATTCCGGAAAAACAAGCATCCCTCATAAGTTCCTGGCTTCAAGCACTGAAGTCGAGAAACAATAGTACATTCATCCCGAAGGGTACAATACTATCGTCATACGACCAGTTGCTTTAACCAGGTTCCTACGAGAGAACAAGGTCATCCTATGCGATTTCCTAGTGGACCCTCGGGTGCGAATGGGTTTGCCACGAAATATGGTCTGCCACTGTCACCACTGGAGAGGGTTGTTTCCACTAAGGTCCTCGATGATCGGTTCCCAGTGTTAGCAGCTCAGGTGGGAACATTCTATGGTCTGCCTAGGCAGTATAGAACATATCCCAAGAGAGCCTGATCTGGGTGTGGGACTCGTGAAAACTACACGTGCTCAAGACCACGCAAGCCACACGACTGCCCACTCTAAATCCTATGTGTATACTCAAGCCGGGTATTTGGCTTATCTCACAATAATCCCATCCCGCCAAGGAAAACCAGAACAGCCAGTATAGTATATGCCAGTATATGTGACAGTAAAGTAAAGTGCAGAAAGCTGTAAATAAAGCTGTAAAGGAAAGCGATAAACTGTAAACAAAACAGTAAAGCTAAACTAAAACAATAACAGCAAATGAATAAGCACCCAAAGAAAACAACAACAGACAAGCGCTAGGATTGGCTCTCAAAGGGGAGATTAGAATTTCTAAAGTCCCCAGCAGAGTCGCCAGCTGTCGCTCCCGGGATTTTCATCCTAGTACAAACGCGAAAGTGGCGCGAAAAAGGTAGAGTCGCCAGCCAGACATTTTTATCCCAAAGGAGTGGGAAAGGTAATGTTGCACAAACCCGAGGAAGAAGGAAAAGGACGAGGTCTTGCGAACCAAAGATCTGGATTCGGGAGTCGGTTACGAATTGAGAAGGTATTAGCACCCCAATCCGTCCGTCGTACTCGACGGGATCCACGCTTATAAGTCTGTTTTCAAAGGGTGAGAAATAATATGCTGTTTAACTGAAAGAATAGCTATCTGGAATGAAATGGAAATGAGAAAAAAGAAATGGAATTAACAAATGGGAATAAAATGGGAAAATGTAGGGAAAAAGAAAGATTGTGCTCGAATGGGCCCTACCCCACTGCCTACGTACCTCATCGGGATAAATGAGGATCAGAGACGCCGTAGTTCGTCTAACTAAGGCTTACACTCGTTTGTGGTTTTTAGGATGACATTGCCATAGCTCTAGCTTAGGTGTTACCGGCTCTGACTCGAGGGTGTTTACCGTGTCGCTGTTTGAACTGTCGAGACAAGTCATGTTCGTCCGCAAAGAGTATGAGATGAGAAAGAAGACGTGACTTCTTGGTTTGTTGTTTTTTAGAAGAAATGTTTTGAATTTGTGTTTATCGAATGTACAACACTAAAGACTATGACACAGGAGCGAATACTTTCCAAGATCGCCCCCAATGGAACGTTTGTAAAGCATCCTAGAAGAGTGAAGGAGACCTCCACTAGTCATTTCCCGTGTAGCTTAAGGCTCGTGGCGCATTGTACACCTTTCCTTTATTAAGTGTTTTTTTGATTTTCTTTTAAGATGAGAAGAGACTCAAGTTATAAAAGGTAAACATTCTAAGGGAAACTAGACTTACCCTAATTTAGTTGAATTCATGGATAACCTATGGTTAGTGAGGTTTGCAATTGAATCTACCTAAGAGATATAAGGCTAAACATGCAAGTAACATAAGTTAACAATGAGCAATAGGGTCCTCCTAGGTCATGGTAGGCAAAAACGCATATGAAATGTAAACGGGATGAAACAATGAGGTGTGTGGGTCGGTTGCGTGGTGCTAAGACACACGACTTATGGTGCGAAACATGCAAGGTTTGCCTTTGGTTGAATGGAGTGGAACGATGGTGATCGAAGAACCCTATAGTTACATGCAACTTTATTTATTTATTTAAAAATATACTCGACGTTGGATCGAATACTTTATTTGTTTTGTTTTGAAATTTTGGTTTTCTATCGATTCGTTTTATCTTTTCTATCCTATTTATGGAAACTATACAAGCATACAAGTTCTAGGATATTACATCACAAAATACACAAAGTATAAAACACAATTAAGGCATAAAAATATCCAAGTCCAATTAGCCAATCCTTGAAAACATACCTTGCACAAAGAAAAAGCAAATAGTTAGTAAATGATATGGATTATGAATATGCATAATGTGAAGGAATGAATTAAAAATGACAAAAATATTAAAAGTCATGAGAAAAATATGAAATTAAATTCCTAAGGTCTTAAACCTGATTATAGCACCATATTAGAAAATCTCTAAAAAATTCTCATTCTAACTAGGGTAAATGACCACTTAAACCTAACTAAAGTTTAATCACAAAATTACACAAATTATACTACCAAAACAATAGAAAAAATGTCCTAAAAATTCACCAAAAAATGCTCTAGATACTTTAACTTGTCTTTTAATCATAGCAAAAAGAATGGGCAGGAAATATTATGGGAAGTGGTAGAAATAAATTGCACAAAATTGTGTGTCCAAGTGGAAATTCAATATAAGTCCATTAAATTAAATAAATCGAAAAAATGGTTAAAATTAGAAAATAAAAATTGGACATGGTTCTAAAATGTCTTAATATCCTACCATAATTTTTATAGAATTTTAATAGGCTTTTTAATATTTATTTGTGAATTAAATTAAAAGGGTGTGAAAACAGAAATTAAAAGAAAATAGAAAAAAGAAAGGGGTGTAGGAATAGAAATTCTAGTTTAAAAAAAAAAATTGGGCTTGCAGGGGGTGCTATTAGTAATCCGAAGGGCCCAATGAAGAAAAAAACAATGGTGGAGCTTGATACTGATTTTCTAAGAGATTATAGAAAACAATGGTGCATTAATATTGGTTTTAAAACCTGATTTATCATTAAAACAATATTAAACTATAATTAATAATAACATTCAAAATCAAACCAGAAAGCAAAAAAAACGAATCTCTCTCTCTCAATATTCCTCACCCCTCTTTCTCACCGTCTTCTCCTCCTGAAACCCTAGTGGCCGCCGCCGGCCTCACCACCATCTTCTAGCCCACAACGCCGTCACCGCCGGCCTCACCACCATCTTCTAGCTGTCACCTAGCCTCTCTCTCACGCGAAACCCTTCGACTCTCACAGCCTCATCTTTTCGAAACTTAGCCCGTCTTCTACCTCCTCCTTCCTCCGAACCGGTCAAAACGGCGCAGCCGCCGTGAGTCTAATGAAGGAAACGACGCCGTCCCCTCTTCTTAATCTCCGTCCGAATCTCATCTTTATCCCCCTAAAATACGCATCCCTAACCTTCATAACTTCAAATCCCTAATCGAATACTTCCCCTTTCTAATTGACACACGAAGATTTAAGGACGATACCAGCTAACGACTTCATATGCAAACTCAAATTTGTACCTTGGAAAGCGATGTCGTGTTGATGACGTCCGAAGCCGTGAAGGTAACTATCTAGAACGAAGCCGCGACGATGAAGATCCGCGGTGCTTTCTTTTGTTAAGTATGAATCTTTTCTGTTGCTTGTTTCGAATAGCCCCTTGTGATATTGATCTTTGTTGATGCCTTCTTCTTGCTGTCAATTTTGATGGAGCTTGGCTCGTGCAGGTTATGGTTATTGACACTGAAGGTGATGAAAGTATGTGAAACCGAGAAGTTGTTAATTATGGAAGAGAAGTAATTTGGACGTTGAAGAGGGTGAAATATCTCAGGTGCGTTATGCGACGAAGGTATTGACAATCTCGCTTTCTTTGGTTTTACCTTTGATTCTTGTTGTAATTCGTTCTTTGAACTTTGGTACTTTGGGTGCGAGTCTGTGTACTCTTGAATTGCTGAACTTGTTGGATTTTCTTCTTTCAGGATTGTTACTGAAACTGAGTTGATGAAGACTCTGAGCTGTGCTTCTGTTCGCTGATCTTGCTGCGTCTCACCGCTTTGATTTCAAATTGCAGCCTTAAAAGAGTGATCAAACTCAATCTCTATGCGTAAGTTCTTCATACCGTGTGTGCATCTGAAAATTCCTGAATCATTGTTGCTTCAGTTATTTCCTTTTCTCTCCATGATTATGAGATTGTTAGTTTTCAATTGCAGGTTGGTTGGTAGAGTTGATAGTGTGGTTGTCGATGGAGAATGGAGAATGGTGACTGAAGAAATTGCAGCCTGAAATGATCTAGAGTCAAGAAGAAATTCTGAAGAATGAACCAAGGTATATGTAGAGATTATTCGGTGGATTCCGGAAGTTTCTGGTGATAATTTCTGTTATTTGAGTTTGTTATAGTTTGTTAGAATTTGTAACTGATTTCAAGTATTGCCATTCTGTTTTTTTTTCTAATATGAAATCCCCTTTTCTGAATTTTTGTTGATATAATCCCCTTGCAAGTTGTGAATTTGTTGGAGCTTGATGATGAAGGATGTTTCACAATGGAGATTGGGATGGACTTGCGGATGATGTCGATTGAGAGAGCCTAAGATTGATGTAGAAACATTCGGTTTTCTTTTAGAGTTTCTTCTCAATTTTTCTTTGTAACTATAATTGTAAACTAGATTCAATTACAGGACTGTGGTCTTTTGTTATGAAATTTTTTACTATAATGGATTCCGGAAAACCTATTATGTTAACATCCGAACTCTAATTTTATTGTAACTGATTGTCTTAGTTATTATCAGTTGGATGCTTTTGATAAGAACTGAGGATGATTTGAAGTGCGTGGGGTATTCCCATGTAATGGTCACCGAGAATTTCCATGTAGCACATGTAAAGCTTTACAAAAGAGAGAAACAATATCAAGACCAACAACAACCTGCTTCCTAATTCACTCACTGTAAAGTAATATAAACAAAGATCACTGGTCCTGTAAGCCATGTACTCCAATTTTGAATGAGATTAAATTTGGTCTTAAATTAAAGTTGCACCAACTGGATATAAAAAAAAGAAAACTTAAGATGAGTGATAAAATTGGTGAGGAGTAAATAAAGAGAATGAGATTCACTTAAAAAATGGGCTTTAAATGAGGCACAACCAATGTACCTAAACCAACCGATAATCTCTAGTTTTAGAATCAAACTAGGATGAAGATGGAAAAAATGAAAGAATTAATTGGATGACTCATTTTGTGAATAAGGGTATGGAAGAAATGGGCTTTCCTTAGATGAATGGATTACTAAATTTTAAAAGAAACTAAATGAAGCGTGGATTATGGACACAAAGAATGCCTCTCTTTTTTTTTTTAATATCAAAAAGGGACAGGAAATAAAATGAAATTTAATTATGGAATTGAACTGAACTTCGGACAATGAACCCAGAATATGCGAATGGTTAAAAGCAGTTTCGCATCTTGTATTCAAAAATGGCTCACATGATCAATATGCATTCTCAATAAAAATCCCAAAAGTTTATGTCTTGAGAACCCTTGAAATATAGTAGCATATTTTTGTCACGAACTCTAAACGTCATCTTCAATTGGTGATCGTCCATAAACCCAACCATGAATGAGAAACCATAGTCCATCCTGAAGCGCACACTGACACGGATAACCTTGAAATGACGAGTAATATTAAAAATGACCCTGAAGATACCACGAGCGCTTACCGCAGGAACTATCTCTAAGCTCAAACACAAATAAACCAACACCCTGACGTTCTAAGGAATACATAGAAACAAACTCTAATTCCTGACCTTGGCGAATTTTGGTGAAGAATGGCCCTGGTAGCTTGAGAAAAAAAGAAATCTAGGATAATCATACTTCACCTCCCTTAACCTTACACTTCACGGAAAAAAAGTTTTCTACCCGTGGAATCTTTGGAGACCAGTTAATCCAGGAGGTAAACCTTAATTAAGTATCAAGGATACAGGAAGATGATATCATCAACTGTTGTATGCCCAAAACTTTGAGTTCATATGATAATTATGTATAGGGTGTGCACCCTATCTTCAGTGGCCTTGATCCCCTGCTTCAAGAACTTATTGCCATGCATAATCGAGAATTTTATGACCTAATGGGGATACATATGAAGGTAAAGCATAAGTCACTTCGGTGATAAATATGAGGGCAAATTTTGGGGTGTTACACCTGGGAAGGTATTAGCACCCCAGATCGTCTACCGTACCCGACGGGATCCACGCTTGTTTGTCTGTTTCAAAGGGTAAGGAATAAAATGCTGCTGAATGAAAACTGCTACTAGAACTGGAACTGAAATGAGAAACGAAACTAAAAAAGAGAGAACGAAAAGGTACGTGAAAAAATGTAGGGAAAATAAAGAATGTACTCGAACGGGCTCTACCCTGCTGCCTACGTATCTCATCGGGAAAATGAGGATTAGAGTCGACGTAGTTCGCCTAACTAAGGCAGGAACTTGTTTGTGTTTTTTAAGCATTTAACTGCTTATGTCTATGCTCAGGTGTTGCAGGCTTGTCTGGTACGCGTGTGTTACCGTCTTGCAAATGAGGCAAGTTGAAGCAAGTTTGCTTTGAGAGTGAAAGAGGTGAGAAAAGAATTCCCGTAGGAAAAGACGTGTGTTGTCTGTTAAAAGTCTTTTAAAGAAGTGTTTTGCTTTTGTTGTTTGTGAAACATTCTCATACTAGGACTTGTTCATCGTGGTAGATTCCTTACACCTCACCCTGAAATGGGACGTGTGTAAGTAGCCCATGGCAAAGTCTCCTGGCGTACGATAAGATCAACCCTTATTAGGTATTTTGTTGTTTTTCTTTATGAGATGAGAAGGAGAGACTCCACTTGAGAAAGGGAAAAACTAAGGGGGACTAAGACACAACCCTAAGTTATCTATTGCATGCAAAAGGAGATCCTAATGGTTTGTGTGGTCTTCTAATCCTAATGAAGAAAAGGAAAAGAAAAATAAACTAGAAAGCAACTTACTTCCTAAGGAAGCTAATTTGTTTCTAAGAGGGATTAACATGAAGTTGAACAAACAAAACACAAAGTGCTAAGGCAACTACAATTTGAAAGCGTAAAGAAATTAAAAGGAAGAAGTTGTGTGAACAAAACAAGTATCAAACATATCCTAATACATCTATGGCCTAAACTAGACTCAATCCTAAGTCTAAGGACCCTAATATCTAGGAAAAGCCTAAATCCAACAGCTACTACAACTTCTTAAAGCACAAACAGCTACAAAATGCAACACATAACACAAACAACCTAGTACAACTACCAATCAATGTAACACCCCCTTTCTATACCCCAAATATGCAATTAAATCACTTAGGCACGTATTAAAAATTCCATCAGAGTATATTCTAAATATGGTATAAAAGAGCAATGCCACATTATACTTGAAATCAAACCACATTACACCTGCTCATAATAGATATGCAACAATATGGTAATTTCCAAACGATAAATGACTATACAGCGGAAACATCTCAACAACATCAAACATATACATTTCCATTCATATATATATATATATATATATATATATATATATATATATATATATATATCAACAAGTTTGATGCCAACAACAATATTCATGTCTATACAAAACATTCATCCAAAAGATACATGTACACAATGCATCACAAAAATGGCGCTAAGTCAACCTAACTACCCGGTGCTACATATCAAAGCCGACCGACCAAAAGTGGAAGACGAGCTTCACAAAAATTGTCATCCAGCAACCTACTCTGCAATGCCTCGTAGAGAATCATAAACAGCAGAAGGGTGAGAAACATTATCATAATAACATTGCATATAAGTATATATCTCAACATATAAAATGCACATAAAATATATTCTCACCACGAATCATTCCTTATCACCTATACACATCGCAACATGTACATCAATACCAATCAAACATATTAATTACGCACAATTCACCAATTAACATAAACTTATCTCATTTATGTTTATTCCTCAACTTTATTCATTCCGTATAAACATACGTCTAGCTATGTTTAATCACACATATACATTACAAATGTATAAATCACATACATATACACATATCAAACATGCATATATACAAACAAGTATGTTTCATCACACATACTATCATCTCCATAATACTCCAAATAAACATATACACATTCATGTTTATTTCTGCATATCATAATTAAAATGATAAAAATGCAACTCATAGAGACCGACACACGACTCTATGCAGATGCAATGTGGTACCGACTCAACATTTCAGCAGGTTCACTCAGGAACCAAATGAAATCATCACTTGTTACCTAAAGTAACTCCCCGTTGGGTACACGATGTTCCCCATTGCTCACACCCCACATGGGCACACAATGTTTATGGATTGCTCACACCCCACACAGGCACACAACCAATGTGAATAAATCACCCATCGCTCACACTCCACACGGGCACACGATGTTTCTGGATTTCTCACACCCCACACGGGCACACAATCCGATCACTCACACCCCACATGGGCACACGATATTGTTGTAGTCATCGCTCACATTCCACATGAGCACACAATGCTACAAAGGATTCACAAAGAATCCCACGACACAAGAATGCATACATTATGCTTTACATGCAAAATGACCCACAACATTCTTGAAAATGCATACATTATTCACAACATAATTATGCACTCAACTCATTCAATTAACATACATTTGCATACAATTCAAGCAATGTATTTATTTGCCAACGACCACAAAATCACCTCAAGTTCACAATTCCATAATTAACTTATTTACGTTTTATCGGAAAAGTCGGGTGAAAGTCGGCTAAACATTACATTTCTTAGCATCATTAGTTTCTATGCGTTTCTAGCTTCGAATCGATATAAGGAACACTAAAAACGGATACCCGAAACTAAAGATACGGATTAAAACACAATTTTCTCAAAAACATACAGGCTCGCTGAGCGCCCTCTCGCTGAGCGAGAATCTCCCTGGAACTTTCACTGAACAAGGGATAGCTCGCTGAGCAACCACTGCGAATTCCAGAATTTCTCAGTTGCGAACAGTCAACTCCAAACACCCAAAATCTCCAAAATACTTCCATAAACATGATCTAAAGCATATATCTAACATCATACTTCGATTATAACAATTTCTAACCGATTAATCTACCAATTTCTCACATTTTCACTAAAACCCTAACTATTCATCTTCTCTAAACTTCATCAAAACCAAAACCCAACCAATCAAACACATACATAATCATACACAATATCAAGATAATAATGCTTATCACCCTTACCCAATTATACCGATTCCTAGGAGCAATCTTGAAGCTTTTCCAACTTTCCCTCTTTTCTCTTCTTTTTCTCTTCTCTCCTTTTCTTTCTTCTCTTTTTCTTTCTCTTCTTACCAACTTTTCTATTTCACTCTTTCTAACTCTCTTATATTCTCTTTCTTTCTATTTCTATTTTCTACTTTTTCCAACCAAATATCATTTTTCTCTCAAAAATACCAATTCTACTAATTTCTAACTTATCACTAATTAACAAATATCTAAAATACCCTTTTATCCAATTTTACCCGAAAATTCTCAAAACGGTAAAATCACATATCAAACCAACATATCACATTAATTCCTCAACATATCATATCATCATGATAATTTCACAAATAAAACAATTATCATACAAATAAAATAAAATACGCCACAAAATTGGGAAAATTGAATTGGGGCGTTACAATCAACATGAAAATAGGTGTAAAATATCAAAATCAAAATGATGCAACATGCTTTTACAGCTCCTATTTCAAAATGCAGCTATGAAAACAAGGCAAATTTTCATTATTTTAAAATGCATAAACAAGAATTTTCATGCAAATAATGGAATGCAATGATCATACAAATTATGCAACAACATGGAATGGATCAATAACAATGGAATGCAACATTTCATCATGTAATTATAGGATGCAAACTAGATGATTACGTGTTTTTAACATTATGCAAGTTTTCCATTATGCACATAATTTAACCAAAACATGAACGGACTTCGAATGTGATGTAAGACAGAAGTGTAAACATTTATTATTATGCCATGAGTGATGCTAAATCATGTGAACAATGATCACAATATGCTATGGACATGTATGCAACATTTTATATTTAAAACGGAATCTAACGAAACTCATGTCGAAAGCTACCGAAACTACGCCCACTTGCACTAAACCAGCTCCTAAAAATTCCCTAAAATCATAATCTAACAATCTAAGATGATAAAAGGAAGAGTGATGCACAAACATGCAAGAAAACAACCTAAAAAACCCAAATCAATACAGCGTTAACCAGTTAACGCTTAGGGTTAACCGGTTCAAAAAATAGTTAAACAAGGAAAAAATCAGTGTGTTAACCGATTAAACCTGGGTGTTAACCGGTTAACACTAAACCAGAATGAAAAAACAGTGAGGAAAAAAGCACTTCTAGCTATCGACTTATTTCCTAAAGCTCCAAATACAGCCATTACCATACTGGCACGAAATTGCAACCTAAACACTACCTTCTAACGCATATAACCCCTATGATCAAGCTACAATTCTAGCTACGAAACAACCAAACTGAATAAAGCATAACAAAATCAAACAATCGAAGAATGCCTTACGGAGAGATGAAGAGAAATAAATTAAAGCAAGAAACGATTTCGAATCCACTAACCTACAAATGCCTGCTTTGGTGATTTTTGTGAGTTTGATCGATGCACGAACGAAGAGAATACCGGAGGTTCCAAGCTTTGATCCGCGAGATTGCAAAATAAATGCAATCGATCCGAAACATTTGTGAACGGTGAAATAAACACCGCAACCGTGTCAAATCCTTCGATTATCCGCTGAATTGGTGAAGATGATGAGGGTTAAGCTTCCGATCTTTCGAGTTTCGATGTGAAACTTGAAGGATCTTGATGATGAAGCTTTGGTGAGTTTTGAGAAAATGGAAGAAAATGAGAGAATTGAGATAATGATAATGATGAATTTTGTGAAGAAGAAATGGCCAACCCCTTTTTGCTTGATAAATAAGGTTTATATAGGCATTAGGCTTGAAGTTAGGTTTATGTTAGGGCACAAGGCCTGGATCCTAAGCTAAAGATTGGATGGGAATATTCCTATAATATTCCTTGGCATATTCTTTGAATATTCTTTGGCATATTCTTTGAATATTCCTTGGAATATTCTGGGAATATTCCTTGAGAAGGATGTGGAATGTTCTAGAGCTTGGTAGAAACACAAAGCAAAATGGATAAGGGAAAGGAATGAGAGGTACCAACTGAATTTTGAAATATTTTCCAAAATTTCGCAGGCGTTAACCGGTTAACCCCTGGCGTTAACCGGTTAACGGATGAAAAATTCAAATTTCCCTCTTTTTGGTGGGAAACCCTTATGATGCATCTCCACCGTCCGTTCTGAGCCAGATTCAACCTTGGGTTCTGATATTTGATCTTGCCACTAAGTAAACCCTGATCACATGCCTTGCACGTTAAACAATGTTGCATGAATTATTATTATTTTTTAATTATTTTTATGCAAAGTATGGAATTACATATGCAATGCGACGTGCTAGATGCCATAAAAAAATGAGAGGGCAAATTTGGGGGTATTACAGTTGTTGTACCCCAAAATTTTCCCTCCCACAATCAAATCAATGTGTCTCAAGAGTTCTCTCAATAGTCATAAGGTTCACAAGGTTCTCAATTGATCAAAAGGATTGAAGGTTTCATCAAACAAAGCCTTATCTTGAACAATGGATCTAAAACTAAGGTTTTGAATTTATCCAAGCTAAATGTACTTCCAAATCCTCAAGTGAGCTTCATAACATCCCACATACCTTAAAGAATCCTTATGTCAAGTTTCAAAGCTTTCCCAATAAGTTTGACCAGTTAAAGGCTCAGATATCCAAAAATCAATTAACTTGGCAAAAAAGTCAACTGAGGTCAACTGAGGTCAACTGTGGTCAACTTAAAGTCAAACTTCAAGATTTTTTGTCAACATCAAGATTATGAGGTAAAACACATCATTTGATCAAGGGTTGATCATGATTCATCATGGAAATCTCAGATCATCAAGAATCAAGAAGTTTCTAAATTAGGGTTTTCACAAGCAAAAGTCAACTAAACTTTGACCAGCCATAACTTTCACCTACTTCATCAAAAATTTACTATCCAAAGCTCATTTTGAAGGAAATTTAATTCTCTACAACTTTGTGTCTCACAAGCCAAGCCTAAAAATGCTTCATTTGGAAGGTATGAGCTAAAGCATTATAGGTCCTTTTGAAAGTCAACAAAAAGTCAACTTCTTCCCAAGCTCATAATTTAAAAATGGTAAATGATATGGACATGGGACCAAAAGTTTTAAAACTATTCTTATTATTTCTATTTTGTGATATCCAACTCTTGTTAAAGTTGTAAGCCTTTAAAGGGAGGATGACGAAAACGATACCATAATTTCATACAATATGCTTTTGAACAGACTATGCTGACGATGTGCAGACATTGTTTCAATTCCTAAATAGTGGAGATATAAGGAAGTGAATCCCTAGTCAACCCTTTTGAAACTATGAAGTAGGAGTTTTCATTCTCACTCAAATTAAAATCCTCAATCATAACCTAGGGCAGGGTAGTTCCTCGGTCAACTCAATTATGACAATTGTCCTTCTTGTACACAACTAATGATGGTTCCCTATAATCACTAAGTTCGACAGTCAATATCTAGAAAAATAAAGGCTCACTAAGTCAAAACCTATGAAGGAGACTTAGTAAAAATTGAGACATCCCGCTGACTGTAATCTTGAAACAAACAGTTCAGGCAAAAGGAATGGATAATAAAGTCAAAAGAAAAAAGAGGTCACTACAAATCCTCAAAAAAAAAGATGACTTACTTTTCAAATAAAGTTATGGTTTTTGAACCATCACAAATGTCAGTGTTACAATTCCAAATTCCTTTGGAGCCTCAATACATAAGTTAACCGAACATAGGACTGAAGGACATCATGAAGAATGGGTTGGGTATAAATAAATTTGAGCCTTTATCCTTTGTTTCTTAAACCGTGAACCAGGCCACGTTACAACCCTTTAAAAGTCCTAGCTGAACCATGGTTAGTTTGAAAGCATACTGCTATAAAAAGGTATCCTGACTCCTTTAGAGCTTATTATAAATCTCGAGTTAATATCTTAGTTTTTACAAACATTATTTTGCTAAAATAATTCTTTTTCAAAATTTCAAGACAGATATAAGCATTGCATTTTGAAAATCATTGTTTGCATATAACTAAGTGTTTGATAGCAGAGAAACTTACATGATGAATATTCAATAAACCAAAGTTCTCACGACATACAAAGTTGCTTCCTGCATCAAAGTCAATGTATACAAGGGGGCATGGTCACTATCTTCTACTCAAGGTAGCATGCCATGTTACTGTCCAATTCATTTGGGGAAATCAGGCCAAGATTCAACTATGCTTAGGTAGTCAGGGGCACGTCTCCTCATCTATCTGAATTACCAAAGGTATCATTACCGAGTTCACGATTCCAGGGGCATATTATTATGGGGAATTTTGTTTGTTTCTCTTGAAGTAGCTTTTTCAAATACTTCCATTTTGGAACAAGTCATCCTCAGATAAGGGCAATGATCTCTTTTCAAACCTAATTAGATCAAATTCAGTTGCAAGCTCCTTAACCATTGATCGGGACGTACACGATCCACCACAGTCTGAAAACACATTCCTTTAGGGAATCCATTGTGGAACTAAATTGTTTATGCCAATAGTATCAGATGGTGTCAGTGTCATGTCTTCGGATTCAGTCATGAGAATTTCTAGGAAATTACTCAGGGAAGTCAAGAATCTCAGAAGTTCTAAATCCATTGGTTACTTTGAATGAGTATACACTTTCAAAATTAATACAACCCTATTTTCGAATTCAGGTTTACTTTTCCCCTTTTACTTAAGAGAAAACGTCTGTTGATTATGTTTGAATGTATATATGCTTTTGAATATGATTGATGTTTACCAGAAATACATAAAATACAATAATAGTACTTACTAAGGACGATCAAAGGTAGGAATCCAACGAATCTTCTTCGGTTCATCCTCACAATAGTAATCTTTACGGATATTCTAACGAAATACTCCAAGATCTTCAAGCAGATTCCTGTCAAGTATGATATATTTCGAAGAATTGACACCTAGCCGGATAAGTCTCCCAGGGGAATGTTCATCTCTTTTATCCTCAGTCAGGGTATTCAGGAGTTTAATACTTCAATAAGAAGTACGACAAACAAAAATGGGAGGTTCTAAGTACGATATTCCAAAACAAGACGGGAATGAAGTCTTCATATTCTTCAGCAACAAATCGGGATTTATTTTCCCCAGCCAGCAGTTGTTATACGAAGCTACTCATGAACTTCAACTACATAATTCATACATACATCATTTACATTATATCATACGCATACAACATTCTCATAAGGATATCACCTTGCAAAGCACTATATACATCATGACATTGCATATAACTAACCTTGATTTTCAGGTTAATTCCCCAGCAGACGAACGTCATCAACAATTTATTCTTGGGATGTTATATCCCCCCAAGGGCTATCTCAAACAATATCTTGGGTTTCTACATCCCTCAAGATTACATCCATCAACGTCTTGGGCTGCTATATCCCCCAGGGCCACGAAAACCAATATCTTAGGATGCTACATCTCCTAAGATTACATCTATACCAATACCTTGGGCTACTATATCCCTCAAGGGTTATCTCACAATATCTTGGGCTGCTATAAACCCCCAGGATAATCTTGGATTTCTCTATCCTCCAGGAATACATATCACAATATCTTAGGCTGCTAGACCAAATTGATAAGAATATATGTGATTTTTGGATATTTATGAGTGATTGATTTCTTCAACTTCAAGCAACCAAAATCCATGATCTAAAAGCCCATAACTTAACCTAATTGTGTTCATGGTATATACATAAATTGAACACAAACAAGGGGGGAGGGCGGAAAAATCAGACTTTGGAGGCACATTCAAAAACCAAATTTTCAAGAGAAAAGTAAGATTCGGTTTTGGGGTTTGAGACAATTTCAAAGCATATAAAAGGTTGCAATCAACTCATTGATGATCATTGAACATGTCCCAACCATTTACAACATCTAAAACATGCTAGAACGCATAATCCGATTCATTATTTCTCATTCTTTTTGATTTTTTGATTCTTCAATTTTGTGCATCATAAACTAATTTTGATTGTTGTTTTGTGTTTAGATTGAAGCATATAAGTTTTCTGGATGAATCATTTGAAGCTCCATAGCCATATATGATAGTTGCCATACTTAGGGTTTTGAGCTTCGTTTTAAGGCTTTGCAATTTAACCAATATAAATTAATTATAATGACATAGATAAGTTGTAAATGATGTGGGGATCACAATGGTGTGATCAATTTGACAAAATATTACAGGTTTCATGATCTTTGAAAGAACATAGAATTTCCTATGAAATTGTATTTGTAGGTAAATTTGCAGGAAAAGGCATAGGAGAATTCGCAGGAAAAAGCATAGGAGAATTCTCAGGAAAAGGAAGAAGATGAAGTCAAATGGCGCCAACCTGGAAATTCAAAATTTAAGTTTTATATGTTATGTTTTGTTTCTATTTTATTTCACAATGTGCTTAATAGCCTAGTGGCCAGAGCGCGCACGTGTGAGCATTAGAACCTGGGTTCGATCCCAGGTCCCCCCATCTTTTTATTATTTGTTCTATTGTTTCCAAACTAAATATATTATGTTTTATTCCCAAGAAATAATCACCAGCGCGCGTTGGCTCAATTGGCAAGGGTTTGGCATTGTCATCCTGAGGGCGTGGGTTCAAACCCTGCCTTAGGAATTTTTTTTACAATTTTATTTCCTCCATTATTTTTTATTTTATATATAATTGTCTCTCTAATTTTATCGCCTGCACGCAGGTGTCCTAGTGGCTAAGGTTTGACTGGTTAAGGCAATGGCAAGGGTAAAACCCTTGGCCCCAACACATTTTTGGTCATTTTCTCCCTTTTCTATCAAATTATTTATTTTCTTTGAATTTCTTTACTATTATTCTTAAATTAATTTCTCTTTTCTAAAATATAAAACAATTTTTTTTAAAACTTATATTTTTATAAACCTTTTTATAATTTAGTTCTTTTAGTTTTATTATTTTTATCAATTCATTTATGAATTAAAGAAATACAACTTATTTTTTGTATATATAACCCTAAATATTTTTTCTAAACTTCTTTTTTTTAAACCCTAATATTATAAACTTAAAAATGTATAATTTTTTTTATTATTCAACCCTAAAAACATTTTTCACAAAATTAAACCTCTCACTAATTTTTATGTTTTTCATCTGCCATTTATTCTTATGTAATTATTTCTCATATGTAATATTTTTAGGTTTATTTTTATTTTTCACCATTATAATTATGTAACTGCCCCAAAGCATTGTAATAGTTAGGATTTTATTTTCTGCCATTTAAATTCCTGCCATTGATCCTATTGTGTGGTTAGTTAACCTAGGGTGTGGCAAGATTAAGGAAATAAAAAGGTTTAGAAAAAATAAAAATAATAAGATAAATATCTGAAAACAATACTCACACACATAAGTCGATCATTCTATGATCGTCATTTGTACTTCCTAGGGTTACCCCTCTTAGTTTCCTTAACTAAATGGTGAAGTCCCTCGAAAGTGGGGGTGTCTTAAGCAAAGTCCCTTCATAGATAAATCATCAAGTCCCTTCCAGTTTAAAAGATCAAGTCCCTACGAGGTTGCCTACGATATAATGATCTTGTCCCTTCGGTAAATATGATGATAGTCCCTTCAAATTGCTAAAGACACCCCCTTAAGTTTCCTTGATTGACCATATGATGACCCTCCGCCCGTCCCTCAAATAAATCCAAGGTAATGACTACATACTCCTTAATAGTTGGAACAATCTTACCCTTGAAAGAAAAATAAAAGAACATGAAAGACTAGTCTAGGGTAGGTACAACTTAGTTAGTTGCTCACATTTCGAAAATACTTTTCACACCTCACTCTTTTCAAATATTTTCAAAAACAAGGCTTTGTTTACATCCATACGAGGATCATTACAAAGTACTTAGAAAAATTTCTAAATTCACACACTTCACATTTTCAAAAACAAATAAGTGAGCTAAGTAACTAAGAGCCCATGGATAACCATGGATATAAAGGGTGCTAACACCTTCCCTTTATATAACCTACCCCCCGAACTCAAGTCTTTTAAAAATAGGTCTTTCATGTTCTTTTATAACCTTTCCATACGGATAAAATAAAATTCGGTGGCGACTCTTGTTATCCGCTCATATTTTTGTCAAACAAAAACACCAAGTCAATTCTCCCACCGTGTTACAGAACAGGCAACTCTGTTGGGGATTACTTAAAGAGGGGTTACCTTAGGAATTAAGATCACTTACTTGTTTGATTTGTTTGCTTTATCTTTAAGGGATTGTTGTAGGGTTACTGTGTGAAAGATCCTAACCTGGATCTAGTGTACCTTGGGTAAGTAGCAATAGACCAAGGAAATTGTACGGCGTATACCGATATGGTTGATCTGGTGGCCATAGTTAGTGTGACTTCTTGGTTGGTGCTTATGTTCCTTAAGTAAGTTGAGGATAATATGAGGCTGCCATATGTTGTCATTAACACTAACTACCCTTTAGAACCTTAATTAACCCATCTTGGCCTTTAGAAAGTAGCGAGATATCCGACATTGGAGAAGTCTAAAGTTGGTTGATACTCGATGCTACGCTCATTGAGATCCTAATCTTGGGGGGTTTTGGTTGGCAAGTAAGTTTCCTACTGAACAACAACCATTGGGAAGGATCAGTGATATTGAGATCCCTTAGAACCTGGTTACTTTTGTAGGACAGGATGAACCAACTAAACTTCAGGGGGAGGGTACTTTCCTTTAAACCTCATGCAAGCCTCTAAACCTAGGGATTTTGTGTCACTTGTTTGTGTGTGCCACATGTTTGTGATTGAACATAACATCATGATATCATAAGCATATCATTTTCACTAACCATTTCAAGGATCAAATGATTTATCTTTGTTCTTTGTTGCAGGTTATAGCTTTCACTCGTAGGAACACTATTTGGATCAACTTTGTAGGGATACCTCTCAAGCTTAAGGATTTGGTCTCGAAACACTATTCGTTTCTTAATAAATGCTAAACTACATAAGCATATCGAAGCTTCCTTTTCAAAACACTTTAAAAAACGCAAAAACTCATTCAATTGTTCTTGTTTCCTCGTGCACTTTTCTTTTTTAAGGAGCGAGAGATTGATATATGTCATACCCCAAATTTGTCCTGCCCGCATATTTACTTTTATTATTCAAAAATATTTGATTCAGTTTATTCAATTGAGGTTTTATTCAGGTTTACCAGGTCGTATGGGTGTAGTAAAATCGGTGGAGGTCCAATTTGTGATTATTATTCATTTATTTTTAGACCAATTTTTTATCTTAGATTAAATTATAATTCCATTTTTATTCTTATTATTTCTATTCATTTTTATTATATATTTTTTTACTATATTATGACTATTATTTTTATCATACCATTGTATCTGTTATTAGGTGCATTTTTATAATTAAGTCCAATAAAGAAAAGCCCATGACTGTATAGAAAATTTCAGCAAAGTCCATCCACACTTCCAGTTAAATTAAGAAAAAACAAAATAATAAGAAAAAGAAGTTCAGGAACGCGGGAGAGCACGTGATTTTGTTTCAACATTGCCAAAACGGCTCACCACAATAAGCACCAGCAAACGCAACTCGCGCATACATCACTCATATCCCTCCAATTTTATTTCATTGACCCACAACAAACATGACCACTAGGTGCCAACGAATTTTCATATATTCCACTAACCTACACAAAATCTGGGATTCAGTGATATCTTTTCTAACAGATTTCAAAAATTCCTCTTCAAGTTTTCCAGTTGGATTATTCGTCTTCATCACTCTATAAATAGAGACACCATATCACTGAAAAGAGGAGAAAACACCTCAAAACCGAAAACGAAAAATCCCTGCAACCTTCATAGCAGACTCAAAAAACTCAGAAAAACCAAAACCATAAATCATCTCCAACCTCAGCAACAACCAAACAAACACCACCGCAAAAACCAAACATCGAAACCTGAAAACTAAATCGCAAAAGCTTCATCGATCTGAATTCAAAGCAAACCAAGAGTGAATCTGAGAGGAAAACACACGAATCTGAGAGACAAAAACGCGAGTAAAATTGAAACCAAGAGAAATTTTGAGGACGAAACCGACGCGAACTTTATCGTGACAGAACAAAAACACACCGTGAAAACATCAAAAAATCATTGAACCGTGAAAACAAACCCAAAACCTTTAACCCAAACGCTTGAAACCGGCGAACATAAACCTTCCACCGCCGTGAATGTTGAGACCGAAACTTGAACAAACCGTGAATCGACTGAGCGAATGAAATTGGAAATTGTAGCCGTGATGGAAGCGCCGCGAGTTGAACGTTGGATCTAGTTCGAAGCATCATTGTCGCTACCATTTTTGGGTGGGTTCTTCGGTCATGTGTTTTTTTTCCAGATCGTGAAAGCAGGGGAGGGTCACGTTGCTTAAGAAAACCTGATGCTTATTTCCTTTTTATTTCTTTACTTTTTATATTGTTTTATTTCTGTTTTTTTAATGATGTCTTAGTGGGCCAAACCTTGGTTCTCTCTGAATACTACCGGCCCAATCCTCATTCCCACACTCTGCACACGATCGACACATCCCATCTCTACTATTTTTTTTTTAATTTAATTTTATGTTTAGGTTTGCATTTTGGGCTGCGCTTCTGGCCCAATGTTTCTGCTCATTTCACATATCCAAACACACGGCTGACCTCCCAGTTTATTTTCTTAAGTTTTTTTTTTTACTTTTTCTTTCTTTTAATTTATTTATTGTTTGTTTCTTAATTTTTAATTTTTGTTGGAATTTTATTAATGAATTATATCCATTGTGTGGCTTATATTCGATACACTTTCACTTTAAAATACTTTGATTGCATTTCGATCATTTAATGGGCCAATGATATAATATAAGGTTTATCGATATTCTACTTTTCTAATCGACATTATCTAAACCATTATGAGGCCAACTTTTCCATTTTTTTCATTATTTATCGATTTCTCGATTTATTCCATATTTTTATCCGGTCTATGATATTATTATCTGATTTGTGACATTCAATTTATCGATGTTTTCTGAATCAATATGAGACCGTTTTCTATTATTTTTTATGGTTTCTAATTAATTTAGATCCATTATTTATCGACTTTATTATTTAATAGGCCTATGATAAATGGTGATATTTGATTTCTAATAAATCGAAGTTATCCTCTAAATTGAGGTAACACCTTTATTTTCCTCATTATTTCCTATTTTTCCCAATTTATTATTTTGGCCGATGAATAAATATTTAAATATTCGATTTGAATAAAACGACGTTATTTAAATTTAATATGAGGACGATTCTTTTATTTACTTTTATTTATTCTATTTAATTTATTTTATTTCCGCATTTATCACTTTTATTTCGTCCATGAATCAACCTTTAAGTAATCAACCTCCATTTGCACTTACCCTTATAAGTCGGTTGCATCGTGCGCCGCCATCGAACAAATCGAGTATTTTAATCTGAATACGCAAACTTTCTTTTATAATTAAATAACGGAAGAACTGAATTCTGGAGTCTAGCATTCCTCAAATTCTTGGATGAACGCTCCTGAGGCTCGGCCCACGGGATGTGGTTCATTCGACCTTCCGTAAATAAAACGCTTAATCTACACATCAAATAACGAAAGAATTAAATTCTAGAGTCTAGCATTCCTCATATTCTTGAATGAACGCTCCTGAGGCTCTCTCCACGGGACGTGGTTCATTCGCCCTTTCGTTCCTAAAACACTAATCGAATCAAATATTTTTTTCTTCAAACGAACCTTGTTTAAATCCCTTCTATCTCGCAAACAAGCTAGCGCTTCCGCCTCCTATAGCGAGCAGACAAGCCAACGCTTAGCAGTTAGAATGTGGTTTAAATAATCGTTCATTAAAAACAACGAACCTTAGTACCACGAACTACGAGGCTCTGACTTTCCCATTGCACAAGGGAATACGTAGGCACACGAATCTCAATCCCTGCCGAGCACCCTAGGAATAAAACAACTTATTTCTCGTAACTTTATATTAGAATCGTTTGCATTTACTTTATTATTCGAAGAAAATAGAAAGCATAAGTTAACATTCAATCGCAAGTTAAACTAAGAGGTTCCTGTTGAGTAGAACAGACGTAAGGGGTGATAATACCTTCCCCATATGTAATCGACTCCCGAACGTAGAATTTGGTTTCGATGACCTTGTTCTATCCATCTTTCTTTATTAGGTTTTATCTGTATCTTCTTATTATTTCATTAGAATAAATAGAATTAGGCGGCGACTCTGTAGTTTCGTTTGTTCCACGGTCGGCGAGAGGATCGTATTTTTCGAGGTACGACAGCTAGCGACTCTGCTGGGGACCAGTCAAACCTAACTTAGTTAAATTGTCGATTATTGTTGACTTTGCTTACTTGTTTTCTTTATGCTTTCTCCTTTTACTTTTGTATTTACCCCTTTATTGCCCTCTCTTTATTATGCTCATTATTTTTCCTTTGGATCTTGGGTTGGTATCATGTGTAAAGTTCTACACCCGAGCTTTGGGAAAAGAAGAGGGAAAATCTAAGTTAGAATTGGAAGTTATTAGTGTTAGTTTCCAAGGACTCTCTCCTTGCAAACCTAACAAGAAAGCTCCCCCCGAGAGTAGACGTATTCGTAGATCTTGTCGTAACGCAACTAGCCTGTCGCATTACTTGATTTGTGAAGGGTCTGTGACTCGGGGAACCCCTAGAACCAATTTCAATATTGGTAGTTGTGTAGTATTAGTATCCGAGAACCCGCTCCTTGTGTGCCTAACATGAGAACTCCACTCAAGGTAGACCTTATCGTCACTATCGTCATAATACAGCTAGCATGTGGTAGGACGTTAGTTCGATTAGCATTTGTGACCTAGAGTATCTTAATCCATCACTGTAGAAACTATCATGTGATAGGTTTGTATGGGTAAAGAACTTATAACTATCCTTCTAGTGCCCACCTGTAAGGTTCCTTTTATCATAAATATTGGTTACTCACTCGTCTTGGTGATCAACTTTGGAATTTGATTTATCATCCTTTGAATTACAACTACTCATTGCATCTTATTCTCATATTATTGCATTCATATTTTCATTCATTTTGCATACATCATAGTCGCTCGTGTTCATCCGTTCTCATATTCAGAGTTGTTGAGTACCCGTCAAGCTGATTCCTCCATGCAGATACAGAACTAGGGCCCACGAAAGAAGAAGAATGGCTGAACAAGAAGAACACAACAAGCGAGTCAGGGAAGACATTGATGACCTGAAGAGCAGTGTGAGTAAGATCATGGAAATTCTCGAAGCCTTGGCTACTAAGGATGCTCAACCTCAGAAGACCGTCATCTCTGAAGTCAGTAGTTTCGTCATTAATGTAGAGTCTTCAAGACCCGCTAGCACTTGGCTAGAATTTGGTTTGCCATCGGGTTACACTCCGCCATTCGCAACTACTCAGATGACTGATACATCCACTTTCTTCGAACCTGAAGTGTTCACTGAATCTCAACCTAATGTGCACACTGTCGCCCAAATTGCTTATGTGAATCCTCCCTTCGTGCACAATCCACCATCTTCAGTACAAGGAGAAGTCGGAAACATTGAAGATGTTAGGGAACAATGCATGACTTTCGAGAAAAGGATAAGAGCTGTTGAGGGATTTGATGTTTTCAATGTTGTTGCTGCGGACATGCGCTTGGTTTCGAACTTGGTTATGCCGGACAAGTTCAAAATGCCAGTATTTGAAAAATACAAGGGAGACACTTGCCCAAAAAGCCATATGGTCATGTACTGCCGCAAAATGGCTGCTCATGGTGACAAAGACAAACTGCTCATCCATTGCTTCCAAGATAGCTTGAGTGGGGCATCTTTGAAATGGTATATGGGACTCGAGAAAAGCTGTATCCAATGTTGGCAGGACTTGCTTGATGCATTCCTGAGACAATACAAATACAATCTGGACATGGCGCCTGACCGCCGTCAGCTTCAAAACATGTCTCAGAAAGAAAAGGAATCATTCAAAGAGTACGCTCAGCGTTGGATAGAGCTAGCTACTCAGGTTGAGCCTCCCTTGGCGGAGAAAGAGTTTACCGGTCTGTTCATGGACACCATTCAACCTCTATACTGGGAAAGGATGATAGGTAGTGTATCATCTAGTTTTGATGACCTAGTCACTATTGGAGAAAGGCTAGAGGAAGGAATTAGAAAGGGCAAGTTTGGAAGTGTTGAAGCTTCAAATGTTGCAAGAAAGTCCTCTAGGAACTTTCAAAAGAAGAAAGAGGGTGATACTCATGTTATCAACGCTGAAAGAAGACCCTACTACAAGCAGCAACAATATGGTGAAGCCCAAGTAGCTACAGTTTCTCCTGTGGTTAATGTTCCACCAGCTCGAGCTCATCCACAAAGGAATGTTGGTCAGAATCAGACTCGCAATCCCAGGCCCAGGGCTCCTATTGATCATATTCCCATGAAGTATGCTGATATTTTCCCTGCCTTGTGTCAAAAAGGTCTTGTCACCACTAGACCTCTCAACCCTCCAAATCCTCTTCCACATGGATTTAGGATCGATCTTCATTTCCCATTCCATGAAGTAGTTGCAGGTCATGATATTGAGTACTGTTATGCTTTCCAAGCTCGAGTTCAAGACTTGGTCAGAGGAAACTTGATCACCTTCACACAGAGAGGGGCTCCCAAGGTTGACATATATCCCATGCCAAAACAAAGTGGCTGAAGATTTGTTCGAAGAATCACAAGTTACTACCTGAAGCCAGTGGCTCATATGGAAAAGCTCATCCTTGCTACTGATTAGACACTAGGCCTTGTTTCCTTTCAGTTTTAATTTCCTTGTTTGTATTATGTGTACTTGTTTAAAGACTTTGTTTGTTCTCTAATGTTAATGTTAATGAAATGAGCATCGCATATTTTTGAATCAATTCATTCACCTTCATATTTGTGTGTATTCATGCTTTTCCTTTTCAAAAATTCCAAAAATATATATATACCATTGTTTCTCTTATTCATCTGTTGTATAAGCAATGATTGGAGGGAGGATGACGAAAACTAAATACCCAAATTGTTGAATGATATGCTTTCAAAATAAAACCTTGATGATGATATACAGGCATTATTTCAATTCCCAAACACCGGAGAAATAAGGAAGTTAATCCCTTGTCAACCCTTTTGAGCCTTGAAGTTGGAGTTTCTTTCTACACGAAAAAAACCCGAAATCTTAACCTGGGGCAGGGTAGTTCTCAATTAATTCGAATATGCATTCAATTTTAGGAGAATCATTCCTTACACCTTTCGATAAGGGTTTCGTTCTCAAATTTTCCTTCATACACATCAAAGAAATGTCGGAGAAGCTGATGGCAGCTATTGTCCAAAAATCAAGAAAAAAAGCTGCTAAGTCAAAACCCAAAAAAGCGACTTAGGCAAAAATAAAAGCATCCCGGTGGACTGAAAACGTAAAAGATACAGTCCAGGAAAAAGTTAGGGATAATACACAATTCAAATCAAAAGAGGTCAATAAAATCCTCAACAAAGACGAAAAAGAGGTCACCAAAATTCCTCAACAAAGACAAAGATGAGTTGACCCAAAGTCCTCAACAAAGACAACAAAATGTTGTGAAGAAGCAATGACTACTATCCAATAATCCTTTGGCTTTTGAGTTATCATCATCAATACAACTCTAAACAACCTGAATGCATAGGTTGAATTACTTGAGCGTAGGACTGAAGATCATCATGGAGAATGGGTTGGGTAAAAATTAATTTTTGAGCCTTATATCCTTTTGTTTCGAAAACCGTGAACCAGACCACGTTACAACCTTTTAATGACCTAATTGAAGCTAGGTTTTGATTTGAAAGCATATCACAATAAGGTTGCGTAAGCTGACTCCCAAGAGATTTTCCAATCATTTGCTTTGGTATCATACCTTTGCATTATCTTTCACTTTGTGTGTCTGAATAAACATTGCATTCTTACCAGTGATTCATTTACTTTACACCAAAATCGTTCCAATAATGATTTTGATTTCAAAATTTTTGCTTGAGCATTGCATTAAAATTAACATTTTTGAATGGATATTTTATTTGCAAGTAAGCATTCATCATCAAGGAATTTTAAACAGTTGAGAAACATGATCAATGATCCTATCAGGGGCATATCACAGTCAAAGATCATATTATTCAGAGAAATTCCTTTCGAGACTCATGTTGGGGCAAGCATTTCAAGCAACCAGTAAAGCAGTCATTCCAGAATCAGTCAACATGGGGCAATTCGCTTCAAGCAATCCCCAAGCAAAGCTTATCACTCCTCATAACAGGATCAACCACATGATACTTCTAACAAGTGTAATATAAGTTATGTTTAGAACATCTTTCAAAGTCGTAGTTGGCAAAAGTCCACTGTGTTGTGGAATCAGTTGTTTCAGCCGCACCTCTCCAAAAGAGTCTCACCCAGTGGTCTTAGCATTTGCATTGCAAGCATTGACCATTCGCATCATACAAAATTTCATATCAAGCATAGTTCGAAGTATACTTCGTGCTCATTTGCATTTCCGAGGTCTTGGCATCTTACCTTGTGGTCAAAGTCTAGCTTAGTTTGGCATCCTTAAAGTCCAATTTACTTTGGTAACCACCAGAAGTCAAAGTCCAACTCACTTGGAACCTAGAAAAGTAGTCGTGTTTGTCACTCTGTCTTTCGTCCAATGTTATTCTTGGATCCAAATTTCTCTCTCCGGTTGTTCCCATTGAGAAATTCAATTTGTTTCCAGATTTCTCTCTCCGGTTGTTCCCATTGAGAAATTCCTTTTGTTTCTTTCAATTTCTCACCCCGGTTGTTCCCATTGAGAAATTCATTTGTTTCTTCGAATTTCTCTCTTCGATTAATCCCATTGGGAAGTGCAATACAATTTCTTCTAATTTCTCACTCCGATTGTTCCCATTGAGAAATTCCTATATTTCTTCTAGTTTCTCTCTCGGTTTGTTCCCATTGAGAAATTATTTTATTTCTTCTAATGTCTCACTCCGGTTTGTTCCCATTGAGAAATTCTTATTTCCTTTAACTTTCTCACTCCGGTTGTTCCCACTGAGAAGTTATTATTTCCTTAAACTTTCTCTCTCCGGTTAATCCCATTGAGAAGTTCTTATTTCCTCCACATGTCTCTCTCCGGTTAATCCCATTGAGAAGTTCTTATTTCTTTCAAGTTTCTCACTCCGGTTGTTCCCATTGAGAAATCCAATTTGTTTCCTTCCAATTTCTCTCTCTGGTTGATCCCATTGAGAAACTTTACACGTATCATATTTCCTTCAACTGTCTCTCTCCGGTTCATCCCATTGAGAAGTTTGGTGTGAATCTTTACTTCAAGTAGCATCTCTCTGAATGTCTCATTAAAAAGTTTGATGTCTCACTTGGCATACCTTCAAAAGTTGGTTTCATTCCATGTCCAGTACTTTTCTAGATGCTTCGGGCGTTGATTTCCAAGTTTGGTATTTGTGCATCTAAAGCATTGCTAGATGTCTTTAACAACTCTTTCAGGGTTTATCCCTCTTTCTTTCCAAGTATCCCTGAGCATTCTCCATCGTTCATAAATATCTTGTTTTCCCCAATCATTTTTCTTACCTTGTTATTTCAATATTTTCTCTTCATCCAATCATTTCGTCATCCCCACAGACTTTATGTCTCATAATCAAACTGCATTCATACATTTAAAATCCTTAGCAATTGCATCCATAGATGCATCTCATGTCTCATCATCACATTACATTTTGCGTTGGACAAATTTTGGGATTTTCTTATATCTAATTGACTCTTGCCTTAAAAAAATCAATTGCTTAGCATCAATACAACTTCTTCAGGTTCAAGGCAATTAGATAGGGGCATCTGTCATACCCCAAATTTGTCCTGCCCGCATATTTACTTTTATTATTCAAAAATATTTGATTCAGTTTATTCAATTGAGGTTTTATTCAGGTTTACCAGGTCATATGGGTGTAGTAAAATCGGTGGAGGTCCAATTTGTGATTATTATTCATTTATTTTTAGACCAATTTTTTTTATCTTAGATTAAATTATAATTCCATTTTTATTCTTATTATTTCTATTCATTTTTATTATATATATTTTTTACTATATTATGACTACTATTTTTATCATACCATTGTATTTGTTATTTGGTGCATTTTTATAATTAAGTCCAATAAAGAAAAGCCCATGTCTTTATAGAAAATTTCAGCAAAGTCCATCCACACTTCCAATTAAATTAAGAGAAAAATAATAATAAGAAAAAGAAAATCAGGAACGCGGGAGAGCACGTGATTTTGTTTCAACATTGCCAAAGCGGCTCACCACAATACGCACCAGCAAACGCAACTCACACATACCTCACTCCTATCCCTCCAATTTTATTTCATTGACCCACTACAAGCATGACCACCAGGTGCTAACAAATTTTCAGATATTCCACTAACCTACACAAAATCCGGGATTCAGTGATATCTTTTCTAACAGATTTCAAAAATTCCTCTTCAAGTTTTCCAACTGGATTATCCCTGCAACCTTCATAGCAGCCTCAAAAAACTCAGAAAAACCAGAACCATAAATCATCTCCAACCTCAGCAACAACCAAACAAACACCACCGCAAAAACAAAACATCGAAACCTGAAAACTAAATTGCAAAAGCTTCATCGATCTGAATTCAAAGCAAACCAAGAGTGAATCTGAGAGGAAAACACACAAATCTGAGAGACGAAAACGCGAGTGAAATTGAAACCGAGAGAAATTTTGAGGACAAAACCGACGCGAACTTTACCGTGACAGAATGAAAACACACCGTGAAAACATCACGAAATCATCGAATCGTGAGAACAAACCCAAAACCTTTAACCCAAACGCTTGAAATCGGCGAACATAAACCTTCCACCGCTGTGAATGCTGAGACCAAAATTTGAACAAATCGTGAATCGACTGAGCAAATGAAACTCGAAACCGTAGTCGTGATGGAAGCGCCACGTGTTGAACGTTGGATCTAGTTTGAAGCATCATTGCCGCTACCATTTTAGGGTGGGTTCTCCGGTCATGTGTTTTTTTTCCAGATCGTGAAAGCAAAGGAGGGTCACGTTGCTTAAGAAAACCTGATGCTTATTTCTTTACTTTTTATATTTTATTTTAAATTGTTTTATTTCTGTTTTTTTAATGATGTCTTAGTGGGCCAAACCTTGGTTCTCTCTGAATACTTCCGGCCCAATCCTCATTCCCACACTCTGCACACGACCGACACACCCCATTTCTTAAGTTTTTTTTAACTTTTTCTTTCTTTTAATTTATTTATTGTTTGTTTCTTAATTTTTAATTTTTGTTGGAATTTTATTAATGAATTATATCCATTGTGTGCCTTATATTTGATACACTTTCACTTTAAAATACTTTGATTGCATTTCGATCATTTAATGGGCCAATGATATAATATAAGGTTTATCGATATTCGACTTTTCTAATCGATGTTATCTAAACTGTTATGAGGCCAACTTTTCCATTTTTTCATTATTTATCGATTTCTCGATTTATTCCTCATTTTTATTCGGTCTATGATATTATTATTCGATTTGTGACATTCAATTTATCGACGTTGTCCGAATCGATATGAGACCGTTTCTATTATTTTTTTATGGTTTCTAATTAATTTAGACCCATTATTTATCGACTTTATTATTTAATCGGCCTATGATAAATGGTGATATTCGATTTCTAATAAATCGACGTTATCCTCTAATTTGAGGCCACACCTTTATTTTCCTCATTATTTCCTATTTTTCCCAATTTATTATTGGCCGATGAATAAATATTTAAATATTCGATTTGAATAAATCGACGTTATTTAAATTAAATATGAGGCCGATTCTTTTATTCACTTTTATTTATTCTATTTAATTTATTTTATTTCCGCATTTATTACTTTTATTTCGTCCATGAATCAACCTTTAAGTAATTAACCTCCATTTGCACTTACCCTTATAAGTCGGTCGCATTGTGCGTTGCCATCGAACAAATCGAGTATTTTAATCTGAATACTCAAACTTTTTTTATAATTAAATAATGGAAGAACTGAATTCTGGAGTCTAGCATTCCTTGAATTCTTGGATGAACACTCCTGAGGCTCGGCCCACGGGATGTGGTTCATTCGACCTTCCGTAATTAAAACGCTTAATCTACACATCAAATAACGAAAGAATTGAATTCTGGAGTCTAGCATTCCTCGAATTTTTGAATGAACACTCCTGAGGCTCGCCCCACGGGACGTGGTTCATTTGCCCTTTCGTTCCTAAAACACTAATCGAATCAAATATTTTTTCTTCAAATGAACCTTGTTTAAATCCCTTCTATCTCGCTAACAAGCTAGCGTTTCCGCCTCCTATCGCGAGTAGACAAGCCAACGCTTAGCAGTTAGAATGCGGTTTAAATAATCGTTCATTAAAACCAACTAACCTTAGTACCACGAACTATGAGGCTCTGACTTTCCCATTGCACAAGGGAATACGTAGGCACACGGATCTCAATCCCTGCCGAGCACCCTAGGAATAAAACAACCCATTTCTCGTAACTTTATATTAGAATCGTTTGCATTTACTTTATTATTCGAAGAGAACAGAAAGCATAAGTTAACATTCAATCGCAAGTTAAACTAAGAGGTTCCTGTTGAGTAGAACAGATGTAAGGGGTGTTAATACCTTCCCCTTATGTAATCGACTCTCGAACGTAGAATTTGGTTTCGATGACCTTGTTCTATCCATTTTTATTTATTAGGTTTTATCTATATCTTCCTATTCTTTCATTAGAATAAATATAATTAGGTGGCGACTCTATAGTTTCGAGGTACGATAATATGATGGATAATTTTTCCGAAAACATGTCGCACAAAAAGAAAAAGTGGTAACGGTCTAATCTTAATCGAGATTTCACATTGAATTATCAAATGCAACCTATCACGATCCCAAAGTATGAAGAATGGTCCAAATGATCATTCATCCATAGGTTTGAAATAATGAAGATTAAACATCTTCGAAAATCAATAATCATCGAATCGGGGATCTCATCGACCAAAAAGAAAAAGTAAGATGAAGAAGAAATGGATCTAACATTTATGATCCGCTCCACAACCAACAAATTGAAAATCAAAAGGAAAATGGATATACCAAAAGGAAACCAAATGAATCATTAAAATCTTTCCAAGTTATTTTCATAAGATCTTTTTTATATGGGAATAAAAATATTCAAATATAAGTAAATACTAGAAAAAAATTAAGAAAAGAAAAGAACAAAAACAATTATTAAAACAAAAATTTAAAAGAAAAAAAAAAGAACACATGGAGGGGGTATAGCGCATGGCTTGGTGGTGGTAATATCAATAATGGATTAGAAATGATTTACTAAGTCCAATGAAACAACACAGTAGTTTTTTTTCAAAAAAACTATAAAAAAAACAAATGAAAATGAAAACAAATTGTGCCAAAAGAAAACAGATCGTGGAATGGCTTCCTCCTTCACCTTTGCACCGCTATTGTACTGTCCTTGTTCTTCTTCTTTGTTAACGATCTTCGTCTCTTAATCGCCAGTTGAAACTCGTCTTAGATCTGTGTTGCTTCGTCACACCACAAGCCTCCATCGTAGAATTTCACCAGCAACGACTCCGTCCGTCAATCGCTTATCCGTCGTATCCGCGGATTTCGCTCGGTTCTCCCTCTCTATCTCTCTCTTCTTCCTTTATTTATTGGTTTTGACGTTGTTGTCAATGTTGTTACATAAATTGATTTGCGAGAGTTTTTTCGGAATATTGCGGTAATGGTTGCAGTTGCGGATTAATGAAGTTTGAGGTTTATAGAGCAAATGGAAGGTTGAGGAAGGATCAAGATGAAGCTTTAGTGGGATTTTATGAATTGAAGCTTGGTGTTTGAGTTTTGTGCAGGGTATTTTTCTGGCTTTCCAAGTTTAGAGATTCAAAGAGAGGTGTGTTTAATTTATAGAGGGAAATAGTGAGATTAAGTTGTCGTTTTAAATTGAATCCTGCATTTCAGATTTGCTCACAGAGGATGCGTGCTTGGAGTCTTGCGTTTTGAGTTTGATTTTGTGCGTTTTGGAATGCGTTTATGACCTGCGTTTTGTGTCAATTTCAACTGTGTTTTGGTCATTGTGGAACGCGTGCGTGTATGCTGCGTTTCAGGTGTTTGTCTTGAAATACAAAGGTTGTGTGACGCGGCTTGTGTATGTTGTGTTGTGGCTTCAGCGTGTATGCTTGTTCTCTTGCCTTTCACTTGTTTTGATGCAGGCCAAGATGAGGGGAACGACTTGCTACATGCGGCTGAGTTTGGGAACACGTGTGGATGGCTTCAAAGTGATTTAGTTGGTTGGGCTGAAGATGTTGGAGCGACGTATGTAGAAGCTGCGATTTGTGTTGGTTGCATTTTGAATCAGCTTCAGCTGCATTTTGCTTTGAATCCCACTATGTTTTGAAAGTACTAGCAGATTGTAAACACCCCAAATTTGCCCTCACCCATTCACACCATGGCTTGTGATCTCCTCATATGTATAAACTCAATCATAGCATCTCATATCACATTTTTGATTCATTACATTGGTTCAAAGTCATCTGCACCTAGGGTTTGTGATCTGAGCAATCCGAGAGCTTCTTGAGCCACTCCAAAGGTCATCAATCACTTCAAAGGGGTCCATGTATGTTCAAGCTTCATATTATATCCTCTCAAATTCAAAAATGTCAAAGAATCACAAGAACTGAGAATGGCATGGAAGCAGAGCCAGGTTTGACTGCACAGATGACCTAGAATTAGGGTTTTGGTTTCAAAGGCCATAACTCCAAATTTTTTGGTCATTCTTGTTTCTATTGGTCTCTATATGGTATAGGGAGTATGCATATCAATTTTCATGAAGAAATTCCATGGGGAAGTCATCTGATCAAGGGTTGACTTTCTAAGCAAGTCAGTGCAAAATCAGGGCATCTGAGGCCCCCAATGACCCAACCAAAGGGTGTTCTTCATCATTTTGATTGTATATGATCTTTATTTGATCATAGAAGAAGTTGGAACTTTAAAAAATTGAAGAATTTCAAGTCTTTTGCAAAGTTGACTTTTTGGGAAAGTTGACTTTTTAATGAAATTGCCATTTTGGGAAACTTTTTCAACCCTTGCTTTTTGATTCAAAAATGCTTCAAATGAAAAAACTTTGGTCATGAAAGTTGTATAATGGATCATTCCCTTTTCAAAAAGTACAAGAACATGACCTAATTCATTTTGGATCAAAAGTTATGGCTTGTCAAAGTTGGCTAAAATCACAAAATTTCAAAGTTTCTACCAAAGAGGCAAAGTTGCAAATTCACTTGTCAAGGCAAATTGAGTTATCAAATACACTTCTAATCTTCATACAAGCATGTACCAAGACCTAAAAGTCAGATTGCACCAAAGGATCATTCTTTTTTATGGCTTATTGAGCAAGAAATTTCAAAGGAAACAAAAGTAAGGCAAGTTGCAAAAACTCACTCAAGTGTGAATCCACTTGCTTGCTGACTTCATGATCAATCCTAGGGTTCTCCCCACATCTTGCTGCGCAGGACACACCTTTTGTCCTTGGCTAGCTAGTAGCCCATACCTCTCTTACACAACTTTGACATTTTGGCAACTTGAGTCATACCTATCACAAAAGCACACATCACCTCATCTGACCTATCACAATAGTTTATGCAAACAAAAAGCAAGCCAAAACACATACAACACAGACCTGAAACACTCTCCAACACAGCATTCTCATTTCCCACCCCATTTGCAAAACTCTTCGAAACTGATTGCATAAGCCTCAAACACAAAAACCAACTTCACAGATCAACTCAACACATTTCCCTGGTCACAAACCACCCCTCACCATAGCCTGAAACTCAGAGAATCAAAAACACGATCACCACCTTCCATTGAACAGAACTTCTGCCATCTCTCAAACCATCCATTATAAACTTCAAACAAGCATTGAAAGCTTCTCAGGGGGGCCAGTGGAGTGGATTGAAGGCAAGAAACCAGCCAGAAAGTACCAGAAACCAAAGCTTCAGTCCAGGTAGCCATTTCAAACTTTTTTTCCAGAAACTCCATTTTAAGTTCTTAAAAGCTTCTATGCACTCCCCTGATCATGAATATGTGTTTACTTTTAAAAATGGTTGAGAAACCAGCATGTATGAACTGTCTGAAACTTTTTGCCCTAAATGAGTTTTGCTTCGATTTGGCTGATTAATGAATGAAAAATGGTGTTTGATTGAGGGGTTTGATTCGGTTTTGAATGGGGATGAATTCTGGGCAGTTAGATTTCATTTTTATTGCGTGTGAGAGAGTTAGAATTTTTGGCTGGCCGGAGAAGACGACCGGAACAGTGTTTCGGTCGTCTGAAAGTCATTAGGGTTAATTAATTAGGGTTTAGTCTTAATTGCGTAAGTTTGAATTTGGGCCGTCCAAATGCGCGCGCAGGTCAATTCCCTCCCTTTTAGTTTGAATCATAGCCTTTGGATGCGCTGACTTTTCCTTTTTCAGTTTAAATTCATTTTATTTTTCATTTAATTGCATTTGTTTTCTCCATTTTATAAAAAATAGCAAAACACCTTTAAAAATTCTGAAAATTTTTGTATAAACTTTTATTAATTTTCAGAAACCAAAAACATTTTTATTTTTATTTTTTGCATTAAAAAATATTTTTAAATCATTTAAAAGTTTATTTTTAATTAATTAATGAGAATTAATTAATTAAAAATACTTTTAGGTATTTAAAAATCACCAAAAAATTCATGAAACCTTTAAAATCATTTAGAAACATTGTCCAACCCTCAAACCAAATTTCTTTTTTAATCTTGATGCATTTTGACAATTTTTCATGGAATTAATTCTATTTCAAAGCATTATTTTGATCCAATGTTCAAAAATTCATTTCTGCCTAGTTTTTGAGAGTTGGACTTTGATTCTTTTTGCATTGTGTCTTGCATATCATGTAGTTTGTAGGATTAAATTGGCATGATTGGATCTTGCATTTTCAATTTGTTTGGCATTTTTTCTTGGCAAGGTACCCTAAAACCCTAGAAATCTTAGGAAATTCATAACTTTCACTAGGTTAAGAATTTGATCCCCTCCTTTGGGCAGTGAGTTTGTATAGGTTTAGGGTTCCCTTGAATGCATTTTCAATTTTTTATCATGATGTTTGCTTCTGGTTTTGGTTTTTGTTTTGAGCATTGATCATAAACCCTAATTTGGGCTTCCTTTTGCAGTCATCTTGCATTTGCTTGCATACCATGACTTGCCATAGCATTTTGTGCATCCATTTGATTCATTAGACATCTTAAGACATATTAGAAGTATTTTTGATCATTGCATCTTTCATTTGCCACTTTTTATGTCATTTGCATTCCATAACTTTTCATGTATGATCATGGCTCTAAGCATGCCCCATTTGCATCCATATGTTTGTATGATCATCCCCACGCCTTGTTTCATGTTTGCATCATCTCATAACATCATTATCATCATACATATGCTTCTGGTTTTGGTTTGCATCATGCCATTTCATTTCATTTTGCATTGCATTGCATTCCTTTCACTAACTTTTCAGGTGGTAAGTCACTTTGAGAAGTGAATTTGCCTTCACTTCTCACAACTTCTTTTCATCTCTCTTATGCATCCTTGCTGCATTTTGTTTTGTGTTTGAGATTGAGCTTGATCTTTCTTCTTCATCTTACTTTCTTTCTTCAAGTGACTTGTCTTCTTAAATGAAGCAAGTTGCTTTGCTTCTCTCTGCTCCTTTCATCTGCTTCCTGGTGGTTCCTTTGAAGATGTCTCTTGAAAACCTCACAAACCTTAGGAACAACCAAGCATGACAATGATTAGGGTTTTGATTAGTCCCCCCACTTAGTTTTACCTTTGTGTCTCATTGAGTCTTCTCTTCTCACCTCATAATCAGGGACTAAACCCTAAAGGTTTTAAGGCTTTGTGATTAAGCTTATGCCTGCATCCTTCTATTAGGATGGAGTGTATAACTTTAATCCTAAGTGTTAAACCCTTAATGTGTTTAAATCCTTTAATTAATCCACCTAATAATCACCAAGACATCAAGCTTGTAACTTGGGCCTTGCATTAGGGTTCTAATTCTTCCTTAATTGGTTAAGAAGGACTAACCTTAGTGTTAATGGACAAGTCCTCCTCAAGTTGTCTTACAAACCCTAAAACTCACTTCATCATCTTATCATTAATTAAAATCCATTTAATAAAGGCTTTGTTTTGTCATGAAGTTAATCCCTAATCATGGATTAAGTTGAGGAGCTTTCCTCAGCTTAAACATTCTCATCTATTATCCTTCTATTAGGATGGTGTAATGGGTCTGTTTAATCCCTGATTATGGCTTAATCTCATTACTCAACACTAAACAAAAACACCAAAAACATCTAAGTAATAACAAGTAGGTTAATGATCTTAATCCTACATCAAAGGTGATTAAGTGTGAGAAGCTGACTTCACACTTAAGGTACTCTCATTACCCCTAATCAGAGGGAAGATGTGATGAGTTTACTAAATCCATTGGTTTAGGCTTAAGCTCATTAACTTATGACAGAATTCAGAAAGCAATAAAAGACTGAAAACACAAAAAAAAAACAATAATCGTCTCCTTCGGGATTTTTTTCTCATCATCTTCACTCACAAACGAGAACTTGCTTCTTCCGTTTAATGCAAGACAGTTAGCACCTGAGCCAGACAGGTCATACACTTGAGCATAGACAAGTAAGCAGTTCACAAGTCAATTCACCTTTCAGTCTCTTTGGGTCAAACTACGGTGTTCTGACTTCCTCATTGCACGAGAGGATACGTAGGCATAACTTAACAGTTATCGAACAAAAGTCTTTGTATATTCCCCCTTTTTCCAGCTTTATCCTTTTAGCCTCATATTCTTGAGCATTTTATTCTTGTTCCTACACTGACACATCATTTATGCACTTCACACTTCCTTTACACTGACACCTGTACATTTTGTTTTCCAGCCCTTTTACACACAAATTGCACTGACACTACCCCTTTAAAACACAAATCTTTTAAGCGTGGATCCCGTCGAGTACGGCGGACAATATGGGTGCTAATACCTTCCCAGGTTGTAACCAACCCCCTTTCTCAGTCTCTCTGGTTCGCAACCGTCTTATCCATGTCCTTCTAGGTCTATGCAGCATTGCCTTTCCTCCGGGATAAAAATGCCTAGTTGGCGACTCTTTCTTTTCCTGTGAGTTCACTCCTGTGTGTTCTCACACCCTCCTCTCGCCGACCGTTCGCGTCTGTACCCTATTTGACCCAGCTTCATTTAGTGGGACCGACAGCTTGGCGACTCTGCTGGGGATCCTTTATACTGTAACCAGGGCTTCTAGTTCTTTTTGTGGGTTCCTCCTAGCGCTTGTTTGAGGTCCTATTGAGAGTTGAGGTCCTATACCTGGGACCTGAGTGACACCTAGGCTAGAGTGGTTCATGTTCTTTCCCATTCCATTTCGGTCTAGTGCGGGAATATGAAACACGGTTCAGATATGGGTTTCTTCTTGAGAACTCTGTGCTACAGATTTCCTGTAGTGCTAGGGCTATCTGGGAAGCCTGCTAAGTCTGGATGACCTTTTTATGACCTTCAGAAACTGAGGTGAATTAGAGGAGGATCTTTTATGGTTATTGTAAACACTGTACCTCCGGGTTAGAAGTGTTTACACTTCTCATAACTGATCCAAGTCTGAGGATCCTTGTTTTAGAACACTACCTGTGAGGGGGTTGGGCTGTTTACAGGTTTGCAGGTACCCTTGACCTCAGCACACCCTGTTACTTTGTTTTGATTAAGAGTACTCCACTTTGGGACAGTTCTTGTGATTTTTAACCCTGGACATGTGACTCTTTATTTGAGTCCCCCACCTTGGTTACTGGACTTTTGAACCTCCATCTGGATTTCTTGAACATACATGGACTTATATCAAGGCAGTTAATCAGATCCAGCTTGACCACAAACCCTTGCATATCATTTGCATACATCATCATTGCATCATTTAACATTTGCTTATTTGTTTTTCAGGGTATTCATGTTATATTTTGGCTTGGTTTTGACCCCTTCATCTGCATAGACCTACCTGCTTCAGCTACTGTTATCACCAGCATCTGCCTGTCAGTGGCCCATCTTCAGTATTATTCTCCATCATCAGCATCTGTCTCAGCTTTTCTTCAGCAACATGGCACCCAAGAAGAGCAATATCTCCTACCATTTCTTTGAGCCTGAGTTAGCTGACATCAGGAAGATTCAGGCCCTGATTACTCCAGACCATATACCACTATTCAGAGAACATTATGGAGGCATCCTTGATGTGGTTATGGCTTTGGACCCTTCCCAGAGGAGCTTGATTCATACTTGCCTGCAGTTCTATGATCCCCCTCTAAGGTGCTTCACCTTTCAGGATTTTCAGTTGGGGCCTTTATTAGAGGAGTATTCATCATTGGTTGGTGTACCTGTCAGGGGTGGAGTCCCCTTCAACCCTGAGATGGCTTTTCCTAGTAATGAAGAGTTGGCAAGAGCATTGTATTTGGAACCCTCTCTGATTGGACAAAACATGACTACGAAGGCTGGAATCTCTAGTCTACACTTGGATTTCTTGACTTCCCAGGCTATCCTGAAGGCCTCCTCAGGAGAATGGAAGGCAGTCTGTGCTTTGTTAGCCCTCAGCATATATGGGGTTATACTTTTTGCAGACGAGCCTAAGTTTATTAGCAAGAATGCCATTCACCTCTTCATTCTGAGGAACCCAGTACCTACCTTACTAGGAGATTTCTATTACTCTGTTCACCAAAGGAATGAAAAGCAGAGAGGAAGGTTGGTAAGATGTTGTGCTCCCCTGTTCCATACCTGGCTGCTCAAACACTTGCCCAAGACTGATGCATTCTTGAATCCTCACCAGCAAAAGAATTGGGCTAGAAGACTCATTGCTTTGACCTCAGATGACATCAGGTGGTGCACTCAGAGCACCAAGGGCAGGGACATCATTACTAGTTGTGGGCAGTTCCCCAATGTACCTCTGATAGGAGTGAAGGGTTGCATCAACTACAACCCTCTTCTATTCAAAAGACAACTGGGCTATGCATTGGTCCACACTCCTAGAGCACAAGATTTGGCTGAGACCCTTTATTGTGAGATTAAGCCTAATCTGGCTATTGTCAGGCAAGCATCCTGGGCTTGGGACAATGTCCAGACCAAGGGAATGGCCATTCTGGGAAGATGCAACAATGTGGCCTCAGCTCAGTACTATGAGTGGTCTCATGCCAGGGCTCAAATTTCTGGGATGCCCTTCACCATTGAGGATACACCTGGACCCTCCACAGCACCACCTCATGCCACTGTCAGCCTGGAAGAGTTTGAGAAATTGAAAGAGAGGAATGAGAATCTGACTCAGGCTCTACAGAAGACCCTCTGGGAGAGGAGTGATGGTCGTTTGGACATTGAAAGGTTAGAAAAGCTAAAGGTGGAGCATCTAGCTAGGATTGAGAAGTCAGAAGATTACATCAAGAAGTCAAGGGCTGGAGAACAGATTTTGAAGAATGCCTGCAAGGAGGCTCAGTTCCAAAAGGCCAGGACTGATTTGTATCTGAAAGAGAGTCAAGCTAGGTGGGTCAGGATCACCGAAGCTCGTACTCAGGAAGATAAAAGGACTCAGGACAAGATTGAGTAGTTGGAGGCTAATGCAAAGGAGAAACAGGAAGCCCTGCTAGCAGCCCAGAGAGAGATCTCAGAGTTGAAGATTAGAGCTGGTGTGAAGAGGTCAAAGGACCAGAGTCGACACAAGAAGCTAACTACAGCTGTTGCTACCAGGAATCTCCTTATCAGGAACCTTACAGAGCTTCCAGCTGATCCTGTGACTGAAGCACTTCTAAAGGAAGTTCAGGAGGATGAGTTTGGTCTTGGTGTCTGACTTTTGCTTGTTGTTACTTTCATTTCATTGTACTTTTCCTTTTGGTGTTGTATTTTGACCCCTTTGAGGGCATGATTTGTAAAAAACAAACTATGTATCATTTATCTTTTGTAATATATTTATTAGTTTGCTTTATCTGAGTTCCTTCAAGCAACATCAAAAGCATCTTCCTCGGGGGTCTGGAAAGGTCAAAACCAAGTGCCAAGCCGGATACCTTGGAAACAAATAAGCATAACTGCATTGCATACTAACCTTTTGTTTTATTTTGTAGGTTTTTGTTTGTTTGTTACTAACTCTGTTGTGGTTCAGGAACTATTGCTCGCCGACGGGTGTTCCCACTCAACCGTCTACATAGATATCCTACCCGCAACAACCTTCCGGGTATACAGATGGACCAGGTACAACAGGACCTTACGGAGGTCAGGGCTCAAATGGCCAATGAGATACTGGAAATGAGGAATCAGATGACACAATTTATGGAGGTGATGAATGGCTTAGCTCAGAGCCAGGAAAGATTAAGAGCCTTGGTAGAGAGGCAGACTCAGGAAGACCCCCATCTAGGGACTGGTGGGACAAGCAACAATGAGAGGGTTCAGCCTCATATCAACCCACCTGTATTTGGACCCCACCTTCATCCAGATATCAATATCCCTGCCAAGGTACAATGGAATGCTACTACAGGTAGGGTACTGCAAGAAGACCCCCAGGAAGATCAGTTCACAGTGATGGGAGCTGGGGATGAAGCCTATGACAGAAGGCTAGATGAAATTGCTGAAAAATTAAGGTCCTTGGAGTCTCAAAACTCCTTGGGTTTTGATGTCATGAACATGGGCTTAGTGGACGGGGTCAGGATTCCCCACAAGTTTAAACCTCCATGCTTTGAGAAGTACAACGGAACCTCCTGTCCACGGACCCACTTGCAATCCTTTCTGGGGAGGCTGAAGGCATATACCATGGATGAAAAGCTATGGATGTTTTATTTCGAAGATAGCTTAACAGGAGCTTCAAGGGAATGGTACTCCCATTTGACCAGAGCAACCATCAGATGTTGGAAGGACTTGGCTGAGGCCTTCATTAGACAATACCAGTATAACTTGGATATGGCTCCCAACAGGACCCTCCTGATGGGAATGTCACAATCATCCAGAGAAAGCTTCTGGGAGTACGCCCAGAGGTGGAGACAGCTTGCTGCTGCTGTCCAGCCACCCATGTCGGAGAGGGAGATGGCCGACATGTTTATGAACACCCTCCAAGGGACATACATTGATAGGCTAGCTGCCTTTTCTTCCACCAGCTTCGCGGATGTAGTTATAGCTGGAGAAAGAATTGAGAGCCTATTAAAGATGGGCAAAATTTCTGACAACGGTGCAAGCTCGTCCAGCAACCCAAGAAAGCCTTTTGTGGGCCCAAGAAGAACTGGTGAAACTAATGCTATCCATACCAGCAGGGGCAGACCCCAATATGTTCATAGGTCAGTGGCAGCTGTCACCATTCCCGCTTCGATTCATCCACAACCGGCATACCAACCACAGCAACAATCCCACTACCAGCAACAATCTCAATATCCACCTCAGAGAAATTATAACAACAACAACACCAGCAACAACAATCAGCAAAGACCTTTTCAACAGAGACCATCTCAGGCCCATAGGGTGATTGATCCGATCCCTATGCCCTATGCCACATTATTGCCACAACTCCTGAAACTCAACCTGGTTGAGATAAGGACATTGGCACCTCCAGATCCTGCCAGTCTGCCCAGGAATTATGACGCCAGCGCCAGATGTGCCTTTCACTCAAATGCACCTGGCCACAGTACAGAGAAGTGTAGAGCTCTGCACATGAAAGTACAGGATCTAGTGGATTCCAAAGCTCTAAACTTTGCACCTCCACCAAATGTCAGTAAAAACCCTATGCCAAACCACGGAGGACCCATAATCAATGCTATTGAGGAAGATAAGCCGTCTTACTTGATAACTAGTGTGGGGCAGATTCGGACACCCTTGGTAGAGATTAAAGCTCAACTCCTCGAATGTCAAATGTTCCCCGGATGTGAGCTAGGATGTGCTTATTGCAACATTTCAGTAAATAGGTGTGATAACTTGAGGAATGGCATAGACGGTCTCATCCAGAGTGGCCTGCTTCAAATCACAACATCAACACCTCCAAATCCAGCAATCTCCTTAACAACAATTCCCGAGTCTTCTACAACTGCAACAACAATTGTTCCAAATAACTCTTCAATCTCATCAACAAATGCTTCATCTGTTACTTCAACGGACCAAATATCAACAAACATCCCCCCTACAACTTCAGCACCCCTTCATTCAGAATCTCCTACAACAGCAACACTCATCCAGTCTACAGTGTCTCCTACAACATCAACAACAAACAATGAAAGTGTCTCAACGGTTACAATTTATTATGATCCTGCAAATGATTCTGCCTACAACTCACAAAGTGCCACTCCTGTCAGAGCACCGGTTACAATATACTATGATCCACATACTATCATGGTCCCTTCTGCAGCTGCTATCAGTCCAGTCATTATCACAGTGCCTGGGCCAGTACCTTATGAAAGCAGTAATGCCATCCCTTGGCATTACGGCTCCGATCTATACTGCGAAGGACAGAAAATCACTTTGGAATCATCAACTTCTTCACCACAAATAGACAATGTGGGGGGAGGCGGAGGCTTCACTCGAAGCGGACGTCTCTTTGCCCCGCAAATTCCAAGACCCAGTGCCGAAGCAGAAGCTGCTGCCAAGGCAAAAGGGAAGAGCATGGTGCAAGAAGAGCAAGCTGCTAAAGAAGCTTTGAAAACCCCTTTCGATCAAGAGGTTGATGAATTCATGAGAATCATCAAGAAAAGTGATTACAAGATAGTGGACCACCTTCACCAGACACCTTCCAAGATCTCCATTTTATCATTGCTAATGTGCTCTGAGGCTCACCGGAACGCATTATTAAAAGTCTTGCACGCAGCTTATGTGCCAGAGGAGATTACCGTCAATCAGTTAGAGGTTGTGGTTGGAAACGTCAATGCTAGTCATGGACTAGGATTTACCAACACTGATTTGACTACGGAAGGTCGCAATCACAACAAGGCTTTGCACATTACCATGGAGTGTAAGGGTGCAGTTCTTTCCCATGTATTGGTGGATACGGGGTCATCCCTCAATGTCTTACCCAAAAAAGCCCTTGTGAAGCTGGAGTATGAAGGATTGGCATTACGCCCCAGTAACCTGGTAGTGAGAGCCTTTGACGGTTCTAAGAGATCAGTTCTGGGAGAAATTGAGTTGCCTATAACGATTGGCCCACAAACTTTCAAAACGACCTTCTACGTGATGGACATTCAGCCGGCATACAGCTGTTTGTTGGGTAGACCTTGGATTCATGCCGCTGGCGCAGTTACGTCTACCCTTCACCAGAAGTTAAAATTCGAGTGGGAGGGCCAAGTCGTTACTATTTGTGGAGAGGAAGATATCTTTGTTAGCCATCTGGCTACATACAAATACATTGAGATGGATGGGGAGATCCACGAAACTATGAGTCAAGGGTTTGAGGCCTTGAACATAAATGAAGCATCCGTTGTACCTGGAACCTCAATGACATCTTATCAACAAGCCCGGAAGGTTGTTGAAGAAGGGACTGCCCAAGGCTGGGGCAAGTTGCTGCCCGTAGAGAAGAAGGAGGATAGATTTGGGTTGGGTTACAAACCAACTCAACAAGATCAAGCAGAGGCTACTAAAAAGCCCAATTTTGTCAGTGGGGGGATGCTCACCCCAGATGCCGTGAACAACTTGGAAGACGAGGATGAAAGCGACCGCAACCTAGAGAGTTGGATCCGTCCAAAGATCCCGGGGAGCAGTATCTCAAACTGGTCTTCCCAGGAAATTATAAGAGTTACTCCTGCAGAGTAATTATTATTTCCTGTATTTTTAAGCATGCATCAAGTCTTGCATCTTGCCCAAGATGACAAGACTCATTTTGTAATCGGGCCATCTGTAATTTTGTGCAACAAGATTAATCAATGAAATATCAGACATCTTTTGCAAATGTCTTTTTTCTTTCCCGCTCACTGTTTTTCCAATTTTTCTTTTTGTACAAAAAATAAATGGCAATGTTTTCAAAATGACGACTTTATTTCATGTTTCTAAACAAGATTAAAATCAATCACTAAAATGAACAAACTGAACCCTTGCAGAGAGTGCCTTCCAGACCGCACCGACAACAACACGGCCGTGACTTCGTATGACTTTGACAATCCAATCAATCAAGCTGATGAAGGGGTTGAAGAAGAGTATGAGCTTCCTGAAGAGCTAGCCAGGTTGTTAAGACAAGAGGAAAAGGTTATCACTCCTCATCAGGAGGAGGTCGAAACGATTAATCTTGGTACAAATGAAGACGTGAAAGAAGTTAAAATCGGGGCCTGTTTACAAGACTCAGTGAAGAGACAACTGATTGACCTGCTTCAAGAATATGTGGATGTGTTTGCTTGGTCTTATCAAGATATGCCAGGGTTGGACACCGACATTGTCATGCACAAGCTGCCTTTAAGAGAAGATTGTCCGCCGGTTAAACAGAAACTGCGTCGTACTCGCCCAGACATGGCAATGAAAATCAAAGAAGAGGTACAAAAGCAGTGGGACACCGGGTTCCTTGCTGTAACTAGCTATCCGCCGTGGGTTGCTAATATAGTACATGTGCCTAAGAAAGACGGAAAAGTAAGAATGTGTGTTGACTACCGGGATCTGAACAGAGCCAGCCCGAAAGATGACTTCCCATTACCTCACATCGATGTATTGGTGGATAACACGGCTCAGTTCTCGGTGTTCTCCTTCATGGACGGATTTTCAGGATACAATCAGATTAAAATGTCACCTGAAGACATGGAGAAGACAACCTTCATCACACCCTGGGGCATGTTCTGTTACAAGGTGATGCCATTCGGACTGAAGAATGCCGGTGCAACATATCAACGGGCTATGGTAACATTATTCCACGATATGATCCATAAAGAAATCGAATGTTATGTGGATGACATGATTGCCAAGTCCCTCACTGAAGAAGATCACCTGGTGAATCTGCTGAAGATATTCAAGCGTCTGAGGAAATACCAACTGAAATTAAACCCCAACAAGTGCACATTCGGGGTGCGATCCGGTAAGCTACTGGGATTTATTGTAAGTGAAAAAGGGATTGAGGTTGACCCAGATAAAGTCAAAGCTATTCAAGAGATGCCTGCACCGAAGACAGAAAAAGAGGTTCGAGGTTTCTTAGGTCGATTGAACTACATTTCACGGTTCATATCTCACCTTACGGCAACCTGTGAACCCTTGTTCAAACTGCTAAGAAAAGAACAAACGGTCAGGTGGAACGAAGACTGCCAGAAAGCTTTTGACAAGATCAAGGAATACTTACAAGAGCCTCCAATCCTTATGCCTCCAGTTGAGGGAAGACCTTTAATCATGTATTTGACAGTTTTAGAAGAGTCAATGGGGTGTGTGCTGGGCCAGTATGATGAGTCTGGCCGAAAAGAGTATGCAATATACTACCTAAGCAAAAAGTTTACCGACTGTGAACAACGTTATTCACTGCTCGAGAAAACTTGTTGTGCTTTAGCGTGGGCTGCTCGCCGACTGAGACAGTATATGTTGACCCACACCACTTTATTGATCTCAAAGATGGATCCAGTTAAGTACATTTTTTAGAAGCCAGCACTTACCGGACGAGTTGCAAGATGGAAAATGATTCTCACAGAATATGACATCCAATACACATCTCAGAAAGCCATCAAGGGCAGTGTATTGTCTGAATATCTTACTGAGCAACCTATTGATGATTACCAGCCTATGAGATTTGACTTCCCCGATGAAGACATCATGTTCATAAAAGCAAAAGATCATGAAGAGCCTGTTCACACTGAAGGGCCTGACCCGGAAGAAGAATGGACCATGATCTTTGATGGGGCTGTAAATATGAATGGTCGTGGTGTTGGTGCAGTACTCATTACACCTAAAGGAGTTCACATGCCTTTCTCGGCAAAGCTTACCTTTAACTGCACTAACAACGAAGCTGAATACGAAGCTTGCATTATGGGTCTTAAAGAAGCCATTGACCTCAGAATCAAGACATTGACTGTATTCGGAGATTCAGCTCTGGTAGTCAATCAGACCAACGGCAAATGGTACACACACCAGGATCATCTGATACCTTACAGGGATTATACGAGGAGGTTATTGACTTTCTTTACAACAGTCAAGCTTGAGTATATACCTCGGGACGAGAACCAGTTTGCAGATGCTCTTGCCACCATTTCATCCATGATCAAAGTTCAAGCTGCCAACTTTGTGCCTCGAATTTCAGTGTCCAGACTTGACAGACCAGCATATGTGTTCGCAGCAGATGTTGTTAAAGATGATAAGCCTTGGTTCCATGACATTAAGTGCTTCTTGGAGGATCGAACATACCCGCCTGGGGCATCTTCCAATGATAAGAAGACCTTAAGAAGGCTTGCTGGTAGTTTCTTTCTGAACACTGACGGTTCCCTGTACAAAAGAAACTTTGATATGATACTCCTCAGATGCGTTGATAAAACAGAAGCAGACTTGTTGATGCACGAGGTGCACGAAGGATCCTTTGGTACCCATGCGGGAGGGCATGCAATGGCCAAGAAATTGCTAAGATCAGGATATTACTGGATCACGATGGATGCCGACTGTTGTGCCTACGCCAGAAAATGCCATAAATGCCAGATTTATGCGGATAAGGTGCATGTGCCTCCCAATCCTTTGAATGTGATGTCTTAACCATGGCCCTTTGCTATGTGGGGCATTGACATGATTGGCAAGATTGAGCCAACTGCTTCAAATGGCCACAGGTTCATCTTGGTTGCCATTGACTATTTCACCAAATGGGTCGAAGCAGCTTCCTATGCAAACGTTACAAGACAAGTGGTAGCCCGATTTCTGAAGAGAGATATCATCTGTCGATATGGAGTTCCCGAGAGAATCATTACTGACAATGGTTCCAACTTAAACAACAAAATGATGGCTGAATTATGCCGGGACTTCAAGATTCAACACCACAATTCTTCTCCTTACAGGCCAAAGATGAACGGCGCTGTTGAAGCAGCTAATAAGAATATCAAGAAGATTGTGCAGAAGATGGTAGTCACGTACAAAGACTGGCATGAGATGTTACCATTTGCCTTGCATGGGTACCGCACTTCAATCAGAACATCCACTGGGGCAACACCGTATCAGCTTGTGTATGGTATGGAAGCAGTCCTACCTGTTGAAATTGAATTACCCTCCCTACGGGTACTGATGGATGTTAAGCTAAACGAAGCAGAATGGGTCCGATCCCGATACGAACAACTGAGTCTGATTGAAGAGAAGAGATTGGCTGCAATCTGTCATGGGCAGTTGTATCAGAAAAGAATGAAGAAAGCCTTCGATCAGAAAGTCAGGCACCGAGAGTACCAAGTAGGAGATCTTGTGCTGAAAAGAATCCTCCCTCCTCATACAGACCACAGGAGCAAGTGGACCCCGAACTATGAAGGACCATTCGTAGTAAAGAAAGTCTTCTCTGGTGGAGCACTGATGCTCAGCACTATGGATGGTGAAGATTTCCCGTCCCCTGTGAATTCAGATGCAGTTAAAAAATACTTCGCATAAAAAGACCCGCTGGACACAAAAACAGAATGTAAGTCCAGGCAAAAATAGGGCATCCCGGCGAGTCAAAAACAGAACAAAAGACTCGGGCAAAAATAAGGGAAAATAAACAAAAATGTACACCCGCTGAGTTGAAAAGCCGTATTGGACAACTCAGGCAAAAATGGGTATCCTGATGGATTGAAAACCCGAAAGGGCGATCCATGAAAAATAAGGGAATAAGCGAACAACTGCATTCTGAATTCGTCTGTATCACCTACAACTTGGTAAGCCTCGAAAGGATCATGCTTCTGTCGGAATCAACCTTCTTCAGAAAGCAAGACGAGAAGGACGTCAAATGTCATACGAGTCATAGCAGAAGGGAAGCTCTTTGAAGCGTCGACAACATTGCCAGCATTTTGTTTCTCAATTTGTAACAATCTCCTCATTTCAGGGGATATGTTTCTTTGACTGTATCTTGCCAATTCAGGGCACATGAATTAATAAAATCAGATTTTCAGTCATGTTTCGCCCCGTACACTTCATTTTCATTTGCAAAAATGTCTGGTGTCCTTAAAATACTGATTGCATAAATACAGATGCTTTTCTTCTAAAAAATACATGCTTGCAGGGAATATACTTACTCTCGGGAGTGTCTAACTCATATGACGGAATCCGGTAAGGGATACCTCGGGATCACTTGTGCGTTTCTCTGTCTTTTCAGGATTGCAGGTACTCAAGGCACAACATGGGGCATGTAAGCCTCATCCCGGCAAGCTGGCAAATCAACACCCAGTCTTAGCACTCAAAAGTGTTTTCTCCCCAGCTAAGTTGCCACTTGTTGTTTCTCCCCAGCCGAGGTGCCAATCATTCTTCCTCCTCATCTAAGTACAATAGCCAGGGAATCGTCTCCCCACAGAGTTTCAGCCTCTATCCAGAAGAGCAACACATAAAGGAATCACAACAGAGTGATGAAAGCTTCTACAAACCCCAGTTGGGTCCTTCATTTACTGGAATAGGTCTATCATTGACCCATTTCCCCAAGCAGAATCATATGCACCAGATCTACCAATGATCTCATCCCCAGCTGGGATGTCCACTTCAAAACAGATCGACCAGAGATCTTCGCAACAACGGGATCCGAATCCCGGATTGGTATCCTTGCATAATCATGGCATTCTCATCATATTCACCCCACAAAGCGTAGCCTTCTGTCTAAATACGGAGCATTACGGCAAAAATCAAACATACTGCATAATCATAAGCCATGATCCGAAACAAACACTTGTGAATAATGACAATCCATCAATAGTATACAGAAAACCCCCCAGATTCCCCAACAGAGAGCTAAGGCTAAAGCAGTTGCCTTACACTCCCAAACATCAGTATATACCCCTTGTGGCACCCGTCCGTGTCATATCCCCAGCAGAAAGCCAAAGCGTCCCCTTTGCACTCACAAATACATACATACCCAATTCCTTGACACCCGTCCGTGTCACCTTCCCCAACGTAATTACTTAAACACTTTGTATATCAGATACTTGTTTATACTATACTCTTCTCCTTTTGACACTCGTCTGTGTCACTCTCTCCAGCAAGATAAACACTCATCTATACACCATTCATACTTAATTTACTTATACGGATACTCGTCCGTATCTTGTATGCACCATTTATATCCCCGCAGATTCGACACTAGTCCGTGTTCTTTGTTAACCAGTTGGTACTCGTCCGTACCATCATCTCAGAACATGCGTCAAGCGTTTGTTTCTACCTGATACTCGTCCGTATCATAGTCTTGAGGATGCTCGTCCGCATCTTCAATCCATGCACGTGTCAAACACTCTTGTCTTCTTGAAATATAGACACTCGTCTGTGTTTACTATTCTCCAGAAGAGTCCCCTCAGATTCAACACTCATCCGTGTTCTCCGTTAACCAGTTGATACTCGTCCGTATCATCATCTCTGAACACGTGTCAGTATTTGTTTCTACTCGATACTCGTCCGTATCGTAGCCTTAAGGATGCTCGACCGCATCTTTAATCTATACACAAACATCTAAACACTTATACCTTTTGTTTCTTGGATATAAACACTCGTCCGTGTTTACTATTCCCCAGTAGATCGCCAGCAAAGAAAATTTTCTTTTTATCTGACGTTCATCCTGCGTCATGATAAACCCTGAGAGCAGCCGTCCCCTGCTAGGTGATCGTCCTTCACCTCTTGATGATCGTCCTTCATCATGCTCATCCGATGGCCATCCCCATCGTTGACCTTCTATCCGGCATTCGTCCTATGTCGTGATATTTTTAGCAGCCGTCCCCTGCTAGGTGATCGTCCTTCACCTTTTGATGATCGTCCTTCATCATTTTATCCGATGGCCGTCCCCATCGTTGATCTTGTTATCTGACATTCGTCCTGTGTCATGATAAACCTTGAGAGCAGCCGTCCCCTGCTAGGTGATCGTCCTTCACCTCTTGATGATCGTCCTTCATCATGCTCATCCGATGGCCGTCCCCATCGTTGACCTTTTTATCCGGCATTCGTCCTATGTCGCGATATTTTCGGCAGCCATCCCCTGCCAGGTGATCGTCCTTCACCTTTGATGACCGTCCCTCATCATTATTTCATTTATTCTTTAACCCGATGGCCGTCCCCGTCGTGGTCCCTTTTCCTTTTCCTGATGATCGTCCTTCATCAGTTTAGCCCGATGGCCGTCCCCATCGTTGGTTACCTTACTTTATGAACTTGATGACCGTCCCCATCATTTTTCATTAATCCCCAGAGAATCTTATAGCTTTATTTGATGGCCGTCCCCATCATAATCCCTTTTATCCCCAGCATGTCGGCTGTCCCCGTCATTGCTTTATTTTCCGCACTTTTCCAGCATGTCGGCCGTCCCCGTCATTGCTCCTTCCCCAGCAGTCGTCCTCTGCTCGACGGTCGTCCTCCGTCGCCCACACTTTATAATATACTTTATTTTCTTTTACAATCTATATCCCTTTTCTTCTTCATTCTGTGAGTGCAAATTTTGGACTGTCTTTGGTATTCAACCACAAGTTATCTTGTTTGCCTGTTAAGCCGTTGCTTACATCCTGCACAGCTAACTCATGTTTGAATAGGGGCAGCTGTAAACACCCCAAATTTGCCCTCACCCATTCACACCATGGCTTGTGATCTCCTCATATGCATAAACTCAATCATAGCATCTCATATCACATTTTTGATTCATTACATTGGTTCAAAGTCATCTGCACCTAGGGTTTGTGATCTGAGCAATCCGAGAGCTTCTTGAGCCACTCCAAAGGTCATAAATCACTTCAAAGGGGTCCATGTATGTTCAAGCTTCATATTATATCCTCTCAAAGTCAAGAATGTCAAAGAATCACAAGAACTGAGAATGGCATGGAAGCAGAGCCAGGTTTGACTGCACAGATGACCTAGAATTAGGGTTTTGGTTTCAAAGGCCATAACTCCAAATTTTTTGGTCATTATTGTTTCTATTGGTCTCTATATGGTATAGGGAGTATGCATATCAATTTTCATGAAGAAATCCCATGGGGAAGTCATCTGATCAAGGGTTGACTTTCTAAGCAAGTCAGTGCAAAATCAGGGCATCTGAGGCCCCCAATGACCCAACCAAAGGGTGTTCTTCATCATTTTGCTTGTATATGATCTTTATTTGATCATAGAAGAAGTTGGAACTTTACAAAATTGAAGAATTTCAAGTCTTTTGCAAAGTTGACTTTTTGGGAAAGTTGACTTTTTAATGAAATTGCCATTTTGGGAAACTTTTTCAACCCTTGCTTTTTGATTCAAAAATGCTTCAAATGAAAAAACTTTGGTCATGAAAGTTGTAGAATGGATCATTACCTTTTCAAAAAGTACAAGAACATGACCTAATTCATTTTGGATCAAAATTTATGGCTTGTCAAAGTTGGCTAAAATCACAAAATTTCAAAGTTTCTACCAAAGAGGCAAAGTTGCAAATTCACTTGTCAAGGCAAATTGAGTTATCAAATACACTTCTAATCTTCATACAAGCATGTACCAAGACCTAAAAGTCAGATTGCACCAAAGGATCATTCTTTTTTATGGCTTATGGAGCAAGAAATTTCAAAGGAAGCAAAAGTAAGGCAAGTTGCAAAAACTCACTCAAGTGTGAATCCACTTGCTTGCTGACTTCATGATCAATCCTAGGGTTCTCCCCACATCTTGCTGCGCAGGACACACCTTTTGTCCTTGTCTAGCTAGTAGCCCATGCCTCTCTTACACAACTTTGACATTTTGGCAACTTGAGCCATACCTATCACAAAAGCACACATCACCTCATCTGACCTATCACAATAGTTTATGCAAACAAAAGGCAAGCCAAAACACATACAACACAGGCCTGAAACACTCTCCAACACAGCATTCTCATTTCCCACCCCATTTTCAAAACTCTTCGAAACTGATTGCATAAGCCTCAAACACAAAAACCAACTTCACAGATCAACTCAACACACTTCCCTGGTCACAAACCACCCCTCACCATAGCCTGAAACTCAGAGAATCAAAAACACGATCACCACCTTCCATTGAACAGAACTTCTGCCATCTCTCAAACCATCCATTATAAACTTCAAACAAGCATTGAAAGCTTCTCAGGGGGGCCAGTGGAGTGGATTGAAGGCAAGAAACCAGCCAGAAAGTACCAGAAACCAGCTTCAGTCCAGGTAGCCATTTCAAACTTTTTTTCCAGAAACTCCATTTTAAGTTCTTAAAAGCTTCTATGCACTCCCCTGATCATGAATATGTGTTTACTTTTAAAAATGGTTGAGAAACCAGCATGTATGAACTGTCTGAAACTTTTTGCCCTAAATGAGTTTTGCTTCGATTTGGCTGATTAATGAATGAAAAATGGTGTTTGATTGAGGGGTTTGATTCGGTTTTGAATGGGGATGAATTCTAGGCAGTTAGATTTCATTTTTATTGCGTGTAGAGAGAGTTAGAGTTTTTGGCTGGACGGAGAAGACGACCGGAACAGTGTTCCGGTCATCTGAAAGTCATTAGGGTTAATTAATTAGGGTTTAGTCTTAATTGCGTAAGTTTGAATTTGGGCCGTCCAGATGCGCGCGCAGGTCAATTCCCTCCCTTTTAGTTTGAATCATAGCCTTTGGATGCGCTGACTTTTCCTTTTTCAGTTTAAATTCATTTTATTTTTCATTTAATTGCATTTGTTTTCTCCATTTTATAAAAAATAGCAAAACACCTTTAAAAATTCTGAAAATTTTTGTATAAACTTTTATTAATTTTCAGAAACCAAAAACATTTTTATTATTATTTTTTGCATTAAAAAATATTTTTAAATCATTTAAAAGTTTATTTTTAATTAATTAATGAGAATTAATTAATTAAAAATACTTTTAGGTATTTAAAAATCACCAAAAAATTCATGAAACCTTTAAAATCATTTAGAAACATTGTCCAACCCTCAAACCAAATTTATTTTTTGATCTTGATGCATTTTGACAATTTTTCATGGAATTAATTCTATTTCAAAGCATTATTTTGATCCAATGTTCAAAAATTTATTTCTGCCTAGTTTTTGAGAGTTGGACTTTGATTCTTTTTGCATTGTGTCTTGCATATCATGTAGTTTGTAGGATTAAATTGGCATGATTTGATCTTGCATTTTCAATTTGTTTGGCATTTTTTCTTGGCAAGGTACCCTAAAACCCTAGAAATCTTAGGAAATTCATAACTTTCACTAGGTTAAGAATTGGATCCCCTCCATATGTTTGTATGATCATCCCCACGCCTTGTTTCATGTTTGCATCATCTCATAACATCATTATAATCATACATATGCTTCTGGTTTTGGTTTGCATCATGCCATTTCATTTCATTTTGCATTGCATTGCATTCCTTTCACTAACTTTTCAGGTGGTAAGTCACTTTGAGAAGTGAATTTGCCTTCACTTCTCACAACTTCTTTTCATCTCTCTTATGCATCCTTGCTGCATTTTGTTTTGTGTTTGAGATTGAGCTTGCTCTTTCTTCTTCATCTTACTTTCTTTCTTCAAGTGACTTGTCTTCTTAAATGAAGCAAGTTGCTTTGCTTCTCTCTGCTCCTTTCATCTGCTTCCTGGTGGTTCCTTTGAAGATGTCTCTTGAAAACCTCACAAACCTTAGGAACAACCAAGCATGAAAATGATTAGGGTTCTGATTAGTCCCCCCACTTAGTTTTACCTTTGTGTCTCATTGAGTCTTCTCTTCTCACCTCATAATCAGGGACTAAACCCTAAAGGTTTTAAGGCTTTGTGATTAAGCTTATGCCTACATCCTTCTATTAGGATGGAGTGTATAACTTTAATCCTAAGTGTTAAACCCTTAATGTGTTTAAATCCTTTAATTAATCCACCTAATAATCACCAAGACATCAAGCTTGTAACTTGGGCCTTGCATTAGGGTTCTAATTCTTCCTTAATTGGTTAAGAAGGACTAACCTTAGTGTTAATGGACAAGTCCTCCTCAAGTTGTCTTACAAACCCTAAAACTCACTTCATCATCTTATCATTAATTAAAATCCATTTAATAAAGGCTTTGTTTTGTCATGAAGTTAATCCCTAATCATGGATTAAGTTGAGGAGCTTTCCTCAGCTTAAACATTCTCATCTATTATCCTTCTATTAGGATGGTGTAATGGGTCTGTTTAATACCTGATTATGGCTTAATCTCATTACTCAACACTAAACAAAAACACCAAAAACATCTAAGTAATAACAAGTAGGTTAATGATCTTAATCCTACATAAAAGGTGATTAAGTGTGAGAAGCTGACTTCACACTTAAGGTACTCTCATTACCCCTAATCAGAGGGAAGATGTGATGAGTTTACTAAATCCATTGGTTTAGGCTTAAGCTCATTAACTTATGACAGAATTCAGAAAGCAATAAAAGACTGAAAACACAAAAAAAAAACAATAATCGTCTCCTTCGGGATTCTTTTCTCATCATCTTCACTCACAAACGAGAACTTGCTTCTTCCGTCTAATGCAAGACAGTTAGCACCTGAGCCAGACAGGTCATACACTTGAGCATAGACAAGTAAGCAGTTCACAAGTCAATTCACCTTTCAGTCTCTTTGGGTCGAACTACGGTGTTCTGACTTCCTCATTGCACGAGAGGATACGTAGGCATAACTTAACAGTTATCGAACAAAAGACTCTGTATATTCCCCCTCTTTCCAGCTTTATCCTTTTAGCCTCATATTCTTGAGCATTTTATTCTTGTTCCTACACTGACACATCATTTATACACTTCACACTTCCTTTACACTGACACCTGTACATTTTGTTTTCCAGCCCTTTTACACACAAATTGCACTGACACTACCCCTTTAAAACACAAATCTTTTAAGTGTGGATCCCGTCGAGTACGGCGGACAATCTGGGTGCTAATACCTTCCCAGGTTGTAACCAACCCCCTTTCTCAGTCTCTCTGGTTCGCAACCGTCTTATCCATGTCCTTCTAGGTCTATGCAGCATTGCCTTTCCTCCGGGATAAAAATGCCTAGCTGGCGACTCTTTCTTTTCCTGTGAGTTCACTCCTGTGTGTTCTCACACCCTCCTCTCGCCGACCGTTCGCGTCTGTACCCTATTTGACCCAGCTTCATTTAGTGGGAGCGACACAGATACCGCGTGTGTTGCGTGTGGTTCTCACGTGTGGTTGGATGGCAAGTATGGAAAATGGTAGAAGTTGGGGTTGGGAAAGTGTGATGTTTGGCTGAAAGGTGATGGAAACATGTTGTATCACGTGATGGATGAGCGATAGAAGTTTCATGATTTTTTTATTTTTCAAATCAATTATTTTGTATAAAAACAAGAAATGGGCCTAGGTTGTGGGCTTAAGTATTTCTTTGTAAGAGTTTAGAAAGATATGAACTTAAAGAAAGAAATAAATGGTATTAAAAAAAATTAAAATGGAATTTAAAAATGAATTATGGAATGTATGAATAATTGGATAAAAATAAATAAATGGGGAAAATGGATAAAAGGAATTTGGTTATCAAAATGGATATTGAATAATTAAAAAAAAGGAAAATCAATGGAATGTGGATATGATAGATAATTGGCTAAATTGGGTGTGAATATGAATTAATAAAATGGATTATGGTTGGAAAATAAAAACAAATGAAAATATGGATATGACAATTTTGGTGATGTAATAATAAAAGAATGGATATTGAGAAATGGCTTAAAATATGGAAATCGAGAAAAATGGAATACAAAGGTTATTGAATAAAATGGATACTAGAAAAAATAAAAATGGTTTAATTGAAAATGGATAACAGAGATGGATATTAATAAATAATGGATTAGAGAAAAATGGTGGAAATAGATAAAGGGCCCGACTATCACCAACACGCCCACAACCATGAAATCTTGATTTTTCAACCCAAAACTGAACTTGCACTAATCTATTGAATCTCTGATTAAACTGGTCATGAACCACTGAGTAACCTGAATCTTGCTACTTAAGCCACAATCAACATTTGGAAATTGCCTTGATTATTCGAAACCATGCTGAGGATAATAAATCCACAGATGAACCACTGATGCACTGAACCAAAACAATATGGCCTGAAACTTCTTAAGACCCACAACTCAAGAATCTGAGAAATTTTGCACACAACACAACTTGAACTTTGAACACGCATCGTCTGAGAAATAAACCCCTGGAACGAATAATTTGCGATCGAAACAATTTTTGATATTTTGGACAAGATTAGGTCAAACATCCATCTGAATCAAATCATAACTGAACAAACACATCTGAATTGAAATCACTGTCTTATCTTTGAAATCCTGCAACACAGAGAAGAAGAAGCAAACCGCGACATATTTTTGGTATTTTGGTTAGAGGTTAGTAAATATAAACAAATAAAGCAAGTAAAAGCACGGTGATCCCCTGTGAGGCATAGACCTGCAACCGAGAAGGATAAACGAACCAGTGCGTGATCTTGTTTGTATGCAAGATGCAGATGAGATGCGAAAAATCTTAGGGTCAAAAATTAGGGTATGACACTATGAAACTATATTTGTAGGTAAATTCGCAGGAAAAAGCATAGGAGAATTCGCAGGAAAAAGGAAGAAGATGAAGTCAGATGGCGCCAACCTGGAAATTCAAATTTTAAGTTTTATATTTTATGTTTTGTTTCTATTTTATTTCACAATGTGCTTGATAGCCTAGTATCCAGAGCACGCGCGTGTGAGCATTAGGACTTGGGTTCGATCCCAGGTCCCCCCATCTTTTTATTATTTGTTCTATTGTTTGCAAACTAAATATATTATGTTTTATTCCTAGGCAATAATCACCAGTGCGCGTTGGCTCAATTGGCAAGGGTTTGACATTGTCATCCTAAGGGCGTGGGTTCAAACTCTGCCTCAGGAATTTTTTTTACAATTTTATTTCCTCCCTTATTTTTTATTTTATATATAATTGTCTCTCTAATTTTATCACCTGCGCGTAGGTGTCCTAGTGGCTAAGGTTTGGCTGGTGAAGGCAATGGCAAGGGTAAAACCCTTGGCCCAAACACATTTTTGGTCATTTTCTCCCTTTTCTATCAAATTATTTATTTTCTTTGAATTTCTTTACTATTATTGTTAAATTAATTTATCTTTTCTAAAATATAATACAAAAACCTTTTTTTTAAAACTTACATTTTTATAAACCTTTTTATAATTTAGTTATTTTAGTTTTATTATTTTTATCAATTCATTTATGAATTAAAGAAATAAAACTTATTTTTTGTATATATAACCCTAAAAAAATTTCTAAACTTCTTTTTTTTAAACCCTAATTTTATAAACCTAAAAATGTATTTTTTTTATTATTCAACCCTAAAAACATTTTTCACAAAATTAAACCTCTCATTAATTTTTATGTTATTCATCTGCCATTTATTCTTATGTAATTATTTCTCATCTGTAATATTTTTAGGTTTATTTTTATTTTTCGCCATTATAATTATGTAACTTCCCCAAAGCATTGTAATAGTTATGATTTTATTTTCTGCCATTTAAATTCCTGCCATTGATCCTATTGCATGGTTAGTAAACCTAGGGTGTGGCAAGATTTAAGGAAATAAAAAGGTTTAGAAAAATAAAAATAATAAGATAAATATTTGAAAATAATACTCACACACATAAGTCGATCATTTTATGATCGCCATCTGCACTTCCTAGGGTTACCTCTCTCAGTTGCCTTAAACAAATGGTCAAGTCCCTCGAAAGTGGGGGTGTCTTAAGTAAATTCCCTTCATAGATAAATCATCAAGTCCCTTCCAGTTTAAAAGATCAAGTCCCTACGAGGTTGCCTATGATATAATGATCTTGTCCCTTCGGTAAATATGATGATAGTCCCTTCAAATTGCTAAAGACACCCCCTTAAGTTGCCTTCATTGACCATACGATGATCCTCCGCCCGTCCCTCAAATAAATCCAAGGTAATGACTACTTAATCCTTAATAGTAGGGACAGTTTTACCCTTGAAAGAAAAATAAAAGAACATGAAAGACTAGTCTAGGGTAGGGACAATCTCACTCTTTTCAAATATCTTCAAAAACAAGGCTTTGTATACATCCATACAAGGATCATTACAAATAACTTAGAAAAATTTCTAAATACACACACTTCATGTTTTCAAAAACAAATAAGTGAGCTAAGTAACTAAGAGCCAATGGATAACCATGGATATAAAGGGTGCTAACACCTTCCTTTTATATAACCTACCCCCCGAACTCAAGTCTTTTAAAAATAGGTCTTTCCTGTTCTTTTATAACCTTTCCATATGGATAAAATAAAAGTCGGTGGCGACTCTTGCTATCCGCATATGTTTTTGTCAAACAAAAACACCAAGTCAGTTCTCCTACCGTGTTACAATAGCATTCATGCATTATGTGCAAGATTTAACTGATGAAGGAATAATCAACTTTGGGCTGACTAGGTTGGAAGTGTCACAAGTTGGTGCATGTATGAATAAAAAAAAGTGGTCAAGTTTTCTTCTTCTGGAGTCATTACTCAGGTTGAGTCTTCAAAGGTGTTACATCAACAACCTTCATTTGTTCCTCAGCCAGATACGGGTAAGAAAGTGTAGTGGCATGTTAGGCGTTCAAAGCAATGTCAGCAACAGAATGCTCAACCACAACAAAGGACTTATCCACAAAAATATTAGACAAGCTGATCGTGTTCTTTATCCAATTGCAATAACATACACTGCCATGTTGCAACAATTGCTAAGGTTTAATTTGGCAAAGTTGCGGACTTTGGCACCACCAGTGGCGAATCCGTCAAATGGATATGATGCGCATGCGTGTTGTGAGTTTCATCCAGGTGCTACGAGGCATGCAACACGGGAATGTAGGGCTCTACGATTGAAGGTTCAAGATCTGATTGATTCAAAGGTCATCACGCCAGATGGTTAGCTTGGGAAGTAAATAAGGCTAGAATGGGATTGATGTTTTTAGGCCTTAGTTTTCTTTCATGTATCTGGTTACCCTCAGGCTTGTTGAGGGAACCTTTTATTGTTGTTCTTAGTTGTATTTGTTGTCATCTTGTCTTCAATACTTTGTATGACTTTTCTCTGGTGAGCCTTTCTTTGTTATGATGTTTGGAATTCTGATGCCCTGGTTTTCTTGATTCTCTTCAGAAGGAATTTATGCACTGACACCTAGTCACATGATGACTTGACACTGGATTTTACTTTCAGGGATTCACATGAGAGTGTTCTCTCTCAATATCTGTATTTCAGAGTGTTTGCATAACATAGCATCCTGCATGTCATAACATATTATCTTTTTTTTTCAGGTACACATGCAGTTTCTCATCTCTATTCCTTTTCAAACAACAATGTTGGCAGTTGTTTTCACCAATCAAGCAAAGCAGAATTAGAATGGCAGATCAGGTACAAGCTAAGCTTATGGAATTGAGGGCTCGTATGGAGCAGTTTATGACCATGATGAAAGGGATGGCTCAGAATCAAGAATGACTAAGGTTGATGGTCGGGCAGCTAGAAAATGAGATTCCAGAAGATGGCAATCAGAGAAATTATAACGGTACTATGCAAGGGGAACCTCATGTCATTCCTGTTACTGGAGCTTTAAGTAGATACAATGACCGTAATGTTGGCTACATGGATGGTCAAGAGGATCAATTTACTTTGATGAGTGAGGAGTTGGATAACCAGAATGTAATTGTGGATAAGTGGTTTGATGAAATTGTTGAGAAGATAAAAGCCATTGAATCTCAAAACTCTCTAGGTTTTGATGTGACTGACTTAGGTTTAGTGTCGGGGGTCAAAATTCCTCACAAGTTCAAGCCTCCTACTTTTGATAAGTACAATGACAACGTTTGTCCGAAAACTCACATCCAATCTTAATTTGGGAAGATTTCTGCTCACACGGACGATGAAAAGATATGGATGTACTACTTCCAGGATAGCCTATCTGGGGCATCCTTGGGTTGGTATATGAATTTGAATAGGGTTTTATCAGAAGCTGGAAGGACTTGGCTGAAGCTTTTGTGAAACAATACCAGTTTAATTTTAACTTGGCGCCTAACCGAATGCAACTCCAGAGTCTTTCTCAGAAGAAGTCTGAAAATTTCAAAGATTATGCTGAAAGATGGCGAGAAATGGTCGCCCGAGTACAACCTCCACTGCTTGAGAGGGAAATGGCTGACATATTCATGGGTACTTTGAAGGGTGTGTTTCTAGATCGTTTAGCTTCTTGTCCATCTGTAAACACCCCAAATTTGCCCTCACCCATTCACACCATGGCTTGTGATCATCTCATATTCATAAACACAATCATATCATCTCATATCACATTTTTTTGATTCACTGCATAGGTTCAAAGTCATCTGCACCTAGGGTTTGTGATCTGAGCAATCCAAGAGCCTCTTGAGCCACTCCAAAGGTCAACTAATCACTTCAAAGGGATCCATGTATGTTATTATATCATATTACATCCTCTCAAAGTCAAAAATGCCAAAGAATCACAAGAACTGGGATTGGTATGGATGCAGAGCCAAGTTTGACTGCACAGATGACTTAAAATTAGGGTTTTGGTTTCAGAGGCCATAACTCCAAATTTTTTGGTCATTCTTGTTTCTATTGGTCTCTATATGGTATAGGGAGTATGCATATCAATTTTCATGAAGAAATTCCATGGGGAAGTCATCTGATCAAGAGTTGACTTTTCAGACAAGTCAGTGTAAAATCAGGGCATCTGAGGCCCCCAATGACCCAACCAAGGGGTGATCTTCATCATTTTGAGTGTATATGATCTTTATTTGATCATAGGAGAAGTTTGAAGTTCACAAAATTCAAGAATTTGAAGTTTTTGCAAAGTTGACTTTTTAGGGCATGGTTGACTTTTAAGGAATTTGTCATTTTATGCCACTTTTCAAGCCTTGCTTTTTGATCCAAAAATGCTTCAAATGGAAAAACTTTGGTCATGAAAGTTGTAGATTAGATCTTTCCCTTTTCAAAAATTACAAGAACATGACCTAATTCATCTTGGATCAAAAGTTATGGTGTGTTAAAGTTGGCAAAAATCACTAATTTTCAAGTCATGCACCAAAAGGCAAAGTTGCAAATTCTCCTTTCAAGGACAATTCAGTCATCATATGGGCTTCTAATGCACTCAACATGATCACACAACTTCTAAAGTTCAGATTGGACCAAAATTTCTCATGTTTCATGGCTTGTGTAGCAAGATAGTTCCATAAGAACCAAAAGTGATCAAGTTGCAAAATCATCATCACACTTCCATCCACTTGGTGCCTAGCATGCTGAACCTCTCTAGCCTCTCACTCACACCATGCTGCGCCAGCCCATGCACTTGTACTAGCCTAGAACTTGGCCCATGCTTCTCTTACACAAGAGTGGACTTTTTGCAAAAGTTAACTTACCAATCACAAAAGCACAAGTCACATCATCTGACCAATTGGAGTTGTTTATACTATCCATTTGCTAGCCATTTCATACATCAAGCAAGGATGAAACACATAGACACATCACATTCACAAGCTCAATCCCTCAAGCAAAACTCTTCGAATCTCTCCATACAGCTCACAAACACAAAAACCAGTTTCACTGATCAACTCACCTTGCTTCACTAAGCCAAAACCAGCAAGACTTAGGCCTGAACCAAGCAAGAACATCACTCTCCCATTTTTCACTCTCAAAGCCAAAGCTTTCGAAACTCATTCCACAGGCCACAAACACTTGAACAAACTTCATAAACCTTCTCCATTCATCATCCTGATCATAAAGAACCCTTCACCTTTGCCTGAAACAGCCTGAATCACCAACACCATTTTCAACTGAGCTTGAACAGAAGCTGTTCAAACTCCTTAACCAGCCAACATAAACTTCTTCAAAGCATCCAAACGTCATCAAGGGGTCATAAGGAGTGGTTTTCATCAAAGGAAGGGGACAGAAAGTTGCAAGAGTGAAAGCTTCGAAACTCAGGTAGCTCAAGAACATTTTTTTCCAGAAATCATTTTTTAAGTTCTTAAGTTGTTCTTCATGATTCACTGATTGTTCTGATGTCTTTAGTTTTGAAAATGGTGATGAAATAGGAGTTTAATTGCGTTCTGAAACTCCCTGACCTAAAAAATGTTTCGTTTCGATTCATGAATTTGAGGGAATATAAATGATGTTGGTGATGGGGTTTTGATTCAGTGGGTTATGGGAATCATTTATGTATGCTTGGTTTTCATTTTGGTTGCGTTTTGAGGTTTTTAGGGATTTTCAGGTGGGGTTCCCACCGGAGAAGACGACCGGAGGTCTTCTCCGGCCACCTGAAAATCATTAGGGTTTAATCAGGTTATTAATGAGCATTTGAATCTGGAGCGTTAGATTGCTTTGACTGGTTGACTTGCCGCGCGTGTGAATGGTCCAGATTCGTCATTAAACCCTAAACCATAATTAATTAATTCATAATCAGAATTAAGAAGTTTGAATTCCAGCCCTTGATCTGCGCGCGCAGTCAACACATCCTTCCCCAGAATGAATCCTGGCCTTCCATCCTGCATACTTCAGTCTATTTTTATTTTTATTTCATTTTCTTTCATTTAACTTTCATAATTTATTTAAAATAGCAAAATTGTTTTAAAAATTATGAAACTTTTTGTCAAGAGTTTCATTAATTTTTAAAACACAAAAATATTTTTATTTTCATTTTTAGCATTTAAAAAGTATTTTAAAATATTTAAAAGTTTATTTTTAATTGATTAATGAGAATTAATTTATTAAAAATACTTTTAGGTATTTAAAAATCACCAAAAAATTCATGAAGTGTTCTAAGATATTTAGAAACATTGTCCAACCTTCAAACCAAATTTATTTTTTTGATCTTGATGCATTTTGAGAATTTTCCATTGAATTAAAATCATTTTTATGCATTAATTTGATCCAAAGTTCCAAAAATCATTTCTGCCTATCCATGAAGAGTTGGACATTGATTCTTTTTGCATTGCATTGTGTTTAGCATGTAGTTTGTGAGATTAAATGGCCTTGATTTGATCCTTCATTTTCCATTTGTTTGATAATTTTCTTGTTTAGGAACCCTAAAACCCTAGAAATCTTAAGAAAACCATAACTTGAATTTGGTCAAGAGTTGAAACCTCTCCTTTGGGCATTGGGTTAGTATAGGATTAGGGGTCCTTTGAGTGGCATTTTCAATTTTTTATCTTAGGGTTTGCTTCTGATTTTGATTTTTGTTTGATGTATTGTTCATAAACCCTAATTTGGGCTTCCCATATGCATCCATCTTGCATTCTCTTGCATAACATGACTTGCCATGCCATTTCAAACATCCATTTGACTCATTTGACATCATAAGGCATATTGAAAACATGTTTGATCATTGCATCATGTATTTGCCATGTTGTATGTCATGTGCACTTCATAACTTTTCATGTATGTCCTTGCTTCTTAACTTGCTTCATTTGCATTCATGAGCTTGTATGATCATTTCCATGTGCTGCCTCATGTTTGTAGCATCTCATAGCATCATTAGCATCATTTATATGCTTCTGGTTTTGTTTCTCATCATGTCATCTCATCCCATTTTGCATTGCATTGCATTTCTTTCCTAACCTTTCAGGTGGTAAGTAATTTTGGGAAGTGAATTTGCCTTCACTTCTCATAACTTTCTTCTCATCACTCTCTTGCATCCATGCTGCATTTTTTATATGTGTTTGGGTTTGAGCTTGTTCATTCCTCTTCTTCTTACTTTCTTTCTTCAAGGGACTTGACTTCTTGAATGAAGCAAGTTGCTTTGCTTCTCTTGATCCTTTCATCTGCTTCCTGGTGGTTCCATTGAAGACTTCTCTTGAAAACCTCACAAACCTTAGGAACAACCAAGCATGACAATGATTAGGGTTTTGATTAGCCTCCCCTCTTAGTTTTCACCTTTGTGTCTCTTTGAGTCTCCTCTTCTCACCTCATAATCAGGGACTAAACCCTAAAGGCTTTAAGGCTTTGTGATTAAGCTTATGCCTGCATCCTTCTCTTAGGATGGAGTGTATAACTTTAATCCTAAGTGTTAAACCCTTAATGTGTTTAAATCTCTTAATCAATCCACTTAATAAGTATCAAGATACCACACTTGTAACTTGGGCCTTGCATTAGGGTTCCAATTCTTCCTTAATTGGTTAAGAAGGACTAACCCTAGTGTTAATGGACAAGTCCCCCTCAAGCTGTCTTACAAACCCTAAAATTCACTTCATCATCATATCATTAAATAAAATCCACTTAACCAAAGGCTTGCTTTGTCATGAGTTTAATCCCTAATCATGGATTAAGTTGAGGAGCTTTCCTCAACTTAAACATTCTCATTTATTATCCTTCTTTTAGGATGGTGTAATGAGTTTGTTAAATCCCTGATTATGGCTTAACCTCATTACTTAAAACTAAACAAAAACAACAAAAACATCTAATTAATCTCAAGTAGGTTAATGATCTTAATCCTACACCAAAGGTGATTAAGTGTGAGAATCAGACTTCACACTTAAGGTACTCTCATCACCCCTAATCAGAGGGAAGATGTGATGAGTTTACTAAATCCATTGGTTTAGACTTAAGCTCATTAACTTATGACAAACTTTCAAAAGCAATAAAAGACTGAAAACACGAAAACAAACAATAATCGTCTCCTTCGGGATTCTTTTCTCATCTTATTCACTCACAAACGAGAACTTGCTTCTTCCGTCTAATGCAAGACAGTTTGCACCTGAGCCAGACAGGTCATACACTTGAGCATAGACAAGTAAGCAGTTCACAAGTCAATTCATCTTTCAGTCTCTTTGGGTCGAACTACGGTGTTCTGACTTCCTCATTGCACGAGAGGATACGTAGGCATAACTTAACAGTTATCGAACAAAAGTCTCTGTGTATTCCCCCTCCTTATAGCTTCATTCTTTAGCCTCATGATCTTGAGCATTTCACTCCTTTCTTACACTGACACTTTCATACTTCACATCACTTATACGCTTTACACTGACACCTGTACATCCATTTCCAGCTATTTTACACACAAATTGCACTGACACTACCCCTTTAAAATACAAATCTTTTAAGCGTGGATCCCGTCGAGTACGGCGGACAATCTGGGTGCTAATACCTTCCCAGGTTGTAACCAACCCCCTTTCTCAGTCTCTCTGGTTCTCAACCATCTTATCCATCTCTTTCTAGGTCTATGCAGCATTGCCTTTCCTCCGGGACAAAAATGCCTAGCTGGCGACTCTATTCATCTCCAGTGAGTTCACGGCTGTGTGTTCTCATTGTTCCTTTCGCCGACCGTTCGCGTCTGTACCTTTATTTGGGCGGGTCCCACTTATCGGGAGCGACAGCTTGGCGACTCTGCTGGGGACCCTTATACTGCAACCAGGGCTTCTGGTTCTTTTTGTGGGTTCCTCCTAGCGCTTGATTGATTTGTATTTACTGGGGTGTTATGTGTTTATTTGTGTTTGTATATGTTTTATTTTTGCTTTATGTACAGTTGCTTTACTGCTTTCTTTACTGCTTTACATATATCATACTGTCATGCTGTCTGGCTGGATCTGGTTTTGCTTTGGTGGGTGGGTGTTCTACTGAGAGTTAAGATCCTATACCTGGGGTCTGAGTGACACCTAGGCTAGAGTGGTTCATATTCTTTCCCATTCCATCTCGGTCTGGTGCGGGAATATGAAACACGGTTCAGATATGGGTTTCTTCTTGAGAACTCTGTGTTGCAGATTTCCTGCAATGCTAGGGCTATCTGGGAAGCCTGCTAAGTCTGGATGACCTTTAGTATTGACCTTCAGAAACTGAGGTGAATTAGAGGAGGAACTTTTATGGTTATTGTAAACACTGTACCTCCGGGTTAGAAGTGTTTACACTTCTCATAACTGGTCCAAGTCTGAGGATCCTTGTTTTAGAACACCACCTGTGAGGGGGTTGGGCTGTTTACAGGTTTGCAGGTACCTTTGGCCTCAGAATACCCTGTTACTTTGATTTGATTAAGAGTACTCCATGTTGGAACAGTTCTTGTGATTTTTAACCCTGGACATGTGACTCTTTATTTGAGTCCCCCACCTTGGTTACTGGATTTATAGACCTCCATTTGGAATTCTTGAACATACCTGGACTTATATCAGAGCACTTGATCAGATCCAGCTCAGTCACAAACCCTTGCATATCATTTGCATGCATAATCATTGCATCATATTGACATTTGCTTATTTGTGCTTCAGGGTATCCATCTGCATCTTTTGGTTTGGTTTTGACCCCATATTCAGTATTTGACCCATCTTCATCAGCATCTGCTTCAGTTATCAGCTATCTATTCCAGTCACCTGCACCAGCCAATCAGTGGCCCATTCTTCAGTGTTATCATCAGCACCTGTCTCCACTCATCTTCAACATCATGGGTCCTAAAAAGAGTAACATCACCTACCACTTCTTCCAGCCAGAGCTATCTGACATCAGGAGGATTCAGACCCTGATCACTCCAGATCATATACCACTGTTCAGGGAATACTACGGGGATATACTTGATGTGGTTATGGATTTGGACCCTTCACAGAGAAGCCTGATTCACACCTGCCTTTAGTTTTATGATCCCCCACTGAGATGTTTCACTTTTCAGGACTTTCAGCTGGGCCCTTTATTGGAAGAATACTCATCATTGGTTGGTATACCTATCAGGGGTGGAGTCCCTTTCAATCCTGAGATGGTCTTTCCTGGTAATGGAGAAGTAGCCAAGGCTTTGCATCTGGAACCTGTTCTGATTGAGCAGCATATAACTACTAAGGCTGGAATCCCTGGCCTGCATCTGGATTTCTTAATCTCTCAAGCTACCCTGAAAGCTTCTTTAGGAGAGTGGAAAGCAGTCTGTGCTTTATTGGCCCTGAGCATATATGGGATCATTTTGTTTGCAGATGAGCCCAGATTCATTAGCAAGAATGCGATCCATTTGTTCATTCTAAGGAACCCAGTGCCCACTTTATTGGGGGATCTTTACTATTCAGTGCATCAGAGGAATGAAAAGCAGAGGGGAAGATTAGTGAGGTGTTGTGCTCCTTTGTTCCATACTTGGCTTCTCAGGCATTTACCCAAGACAGATGCATTTTTGAACCCTCATCAGCAGAGAAACTGGGCTAGAAGACTCACTGCTCTAACTTCGGCTGATATCAGGTGGTGCACTCAAAGCACCAAGGGCAGGGATATCATCACCAGCTGTGGGCATTTCCCTAATGTACCCCTGATAGGAGTTAAGGGTAGCATTAATTACAACCCTCTTCTGTTCAGAAGACAACTGGGCTATGCACTGGTCCACACTCCTAAGGCACAAGACTTGGTTGAGACTCTTTATTGTGAGAACAAACCTCATCTGGCTATTGTTAGGCAGGCAGCCTGGGCCTGGGATAATGTTCAAACCAAGGGAGTAACCATTCTGGGGAAGTGCAACAATGTGGCATCAGCACAATATTATGAGTGGTCTCGTGCCAGGGCTCAATTCTCTGGAATGCCCTTTACCATGGAGGATATGCCTGGATCATCCTCAGCACCACCCCCTGCCACTGTCAGTTTGGAGGAATTTGAGGGCTTGAAAGAGAGAAATGAGAAGTTGACTCAGGCTTTGCAGAAGACCCTCCGGGAGAGGAGTGATGGTAGAATGAATGTTGAGAGGTTAGAGAAATTGAGAGTGGAGCATCTGGCTAAAATTGAGAAGTCTGAGGATTACATCAAGAAGTCTAGGGCTGGAGAACAAATTCTGAAAAATGCTTGCAAGGAAGCCCAGTTCCAGAAAGCTAGGACAGACTTGTATCTAAAGGAGAGTCAAGCTAGGTGGGTTAGGATCACCGAAGCTCGTACTCTAGAAGATAAGAGGACTCAAGACAAGATAGAGCAGCTGGAAGCTAGTGCAAAAGAGCAGCAGGAAGCCCTGGCAGCAGCCCAGAGGGAGATAGCAGAGCTAAAGATCAGAGCCGGAGTGAAGAGGTCAAAGGACCAAAGTCAGCACAAGAAGCTAACTGCAGCTGTTACTACCCGAAACCTCCTTATCAGGAATCTCACGGAGCGTCCAGCTGATCCTGTGACCGAAGCACTTCTCAAGGAAGTTCGGGAAGATGAGTTTGGTCTTGGTGTTTGACCATTTGTTTGTTGTTGCTTTCATTCCATGTACTTTTGTTTTCCTGTAATATATTTTGACCCCTCGGAGGGCTTGTATTTGTAAGCGAACTATGTACTATTTTGCTTCTTGTAATATATGTATTAGTTTGTTCCATCCGAGTTTATTTCGAAAGCAACATCAACAGCATCTTCAAGGGTCTGGAAGGGTCAAAACTGAATGCCAAGCCGGATACCTTGAAAACAAATAAGCATATTGCATTGCATGCTAACCTTTTGTTTGTTTTGTAGGTTTTTATTTTATTGTCGCTAACTCTGTTGTGATGTTCAGGAACTATTGCTCGACGCCGGGTATTTCCCCTTAACCGTCCACACCGATATCCAACCCGTAACAACCTTCCAGGCATACAAATGGATCAGGTACAGAAGGACCTTGCAGAGGTCAGAAATCAAATGGCAAACGAAAGATTGGAAATGAGAACCCAGATGACACAGTTCATGGAAGTGATGAACAATATGGCTCAGAGACAAGAAAGATTGAGAGCCATGGTGGAAAGGCAGAATCAAGAAGAACCCCATGTAGGGACTGCTGGGACTAGCAACAATGAGAGGGTCCAACCTCATGTCAATCCCCCTGTATTTGGACCCCACCTCCATCCAGAGGTCAACATTCCTGCCAATGTTCAAGGGACTGCCACTGCAGGCAGGGTACTGCAAGAAGACCCCCAAGAGGATCAATTCACAGTAATGGGTGCTGGGGAGGAAGCTTATGACAGAAGGCTGGATGAGATAGCTGAAAAGTTAAGATCCTTAAAGTCTCAAAACTCCTTGGGTTTCGATGTCATGGACATGGGCTTGGTAGACGGGGTCAGGATTCCCCATAAGTTTAAGCCTCCATGCTTTGAAAAGTATAATGGGACTTCCTGTCCCCGAACCCATCTACAATCTTTTCTCGGGAGGCTAAAAGCCTATACCATGGACGAGAAGCTGTGGATGTTCTATTTTGAGGATAGCTTGACTGGAGCTTCGAGGGAATGGTATTCCCATCTGACAAGAGCAACTATTAGATGCTGGAAGGACCTGGCAGAGGCCTTCATCAGACAGTATCAGTATAATCTGGATATGGCACCCAACAGGACCCTCCTAATGGGAATGTCACAGTCATCTAGAGAGAGCTTCCGAGAGTATGCTCAAAGATGGAGACAGTTTGCTGCTACTGTCCAGCCACCTATGTCAGAAAGGGAGATGGCTGATATGTTCATGAACACCCTTCAGGGGACTTACATTGATAGGCTGGCTGCCTTCTCATCTACTAGCTTCGCAGATGTTGTCATAGCTGGGGAAAGAATAGAGAGCCTGTTAAAAATGGGCAAAATTTCAGACAATGGTGCCAGCTCGTCCAGCAATACAAGGAAGCCTTTTGCAGGCCCAAGAAGAACTGGCGAGACCAATGCCATCCACACCAACAGGGGCAGGCCCCAGTATGTTCAAAGGTCAGTAGCAGCAGTCACCATTCCTTCTCCGCTTCCTCAGCAATCAGTGTATCAACCTCAGCCTCAACCTCAGTATCAGCAACAACCTCAGTACCATCAACAAGCTCAGTATCCTCCGAGAAACTACAACAACACCAACAACAACAATCAGCAAAGGCCATTCCAACAGAGACCTTCTCAAGCCAATAGGGTGATCGATCCGATCCCTATGCCATATGCTACATTGCTGCCACAACTCCTGAAACTCAACCTGGTTGAGCTAAGGACGCTGGCACCTCCGGATCCTAATAGTCTGCCAAGAAATTATGACTCCAACGCCAGATGTGCTTTTCATTCAAATGCACCTGGCCACAGTACAGAAAAGTGCAGAGCCTTGCACATGAAGGTACAGGACCTGGTAGACTCGAAAGCTCTGAACTTCGCACCACCACCCAATGTTAACAAGAACCCTATGCCAAACCACGGTGGTCCCAGAATTAACGCTATTGAAGAAGACAAGCCGTCTTATTTAATAACCAGTGTGGGTCAGATCCGGACACCGTTGGTAGAAATTAAGGCTCAACTCCTCGAATGTCAAATGTTCCCGGGGTGTGAGTTAGGGTGTGCTTACTGAAATGTCTCGGTAAATGGGTGCGATAACCTGAGGAATGGCATAGATGGTCTCATTCAGAGTGGCCAGCTTCAAATCACCACATCATTTCCTACAAATCCAGCAATCTCATCAGCAACAATTCCGGTATCTCCTACAACTGCAACAACCATTGTTCCTGACAATTCTTCGGCTTCATCAACAAGTATTTCATCTGTCGTTTCAACTAGTCAGATATCAACAAATGTTCCTTCTACAACTTCAGCACCGCTCCATTTTGAAACTCCTACAACAACAACATCCATCCTTCCAACAATGTCTCCTACAACATCAGCAACAAATCATGAAGATGTCTCAACCGTTACAATCTATTATGATCCAGAAAATAATACTGCTTACAACTCACAAAGTGCTGCTCCCATCAGAGCACCAGTCACGATATATTACGATCCACAGACTATCACAATTCCCTCCGCAGCTGCAATCAGTCCAGTCACTATCACGGTGCCTGGACCAGTACCTTACGAAAGCAATAATGCCATCCCGTGGCATTACGGCTCTGACTTATACTGCGAAGGACAAAAAATCACTTTTGAATCATCAACCCCTGCACCACAAATAGACAGTGTGGGAGGAGGCGGAGGCTTCACTCGAAGCGGACGTCTCTTTGCTCCACAAACTCAAAGACCCACTGCCGAAGCAGAAGCTGCTGCCAAGGCAAAAGGAAAAAGCTTGGTGCAGGAAGAGCAGATTGTTAAAGAAGCTTTGAAAACACCCTTTGATCAAGAGGTTGATGAGTTCATGAGAATCATCAAGAAGAGTGATTACAAAATAGTGGATCAGCTTCATCAGACGCCTTCCAAGATCTCAATCCTATCATTGCTTATGTGCTCCGAAGCCCATCGGAACGCACTACTCAAAGTCTTGCACGCAGCTTACGTGCCTGAAGAGATCACTGTCAATCAGCTGGAAGTTGTAGTTGGAAATGTTAATGCTAGTCATGGGCTAGGGTTCACCAACACTGATTTGACCACGGAAGGCCGCAACCATAACAAGGCATTGCACATAACCATGGAATGTAAAGGTGCTGTCCTTTCCCATGTGCTGGTAGACACGGGGTCATCCCTCAATGTCTTACCTAAAAAGGCCCTGGTGAAGCTAGAATATGACGGATTGGCGTTAAGACCCAGCAACCTGGTGGTGAGAGCCTTTGACGGTTCAAAGAGATCGGTTCTGGGAGAGATTGAGTTGCCCATAACGATTGGCCCGCAAACTTTCAAAACGACCTTCTACGTGATGGATATACAGCCTGCCTATAGCTGTCTATTGGGTAGGCCATGGATTCACGCCGCTGGCGCCGTGACCTCAACCCTTCACCAGAAGTTAAAATACGATTGGGAGGGTCAAATCGTTACAATTTGTGGAGAAGAGGATATTTTTGTCAGCCACCTGGCTACCTATAAATACATTGAGATGGATGGGGAGATCCATGAGACAATGAGCCAGGGGTTTGAGGCCTTGAACGTGAATGAAACATCTGCTGTACCTGGTACTTCAATATCATCATACCAACAAGCCCGGAAGGTTGTTGAGGAAGGAAATGCCCAAGGCTGGGGCAAATTGTTACCGGTGGAAAAGAAAGAGGACAGATTTGGGTTGGGTTACAAACCAACTCAACAAGATCAGGCAGAGGCTGCAAAAGAGCCCAACTTTGTTAGTGGGGGGATGCTCACCCCTGATGCTATCAACAATTTGGAAGACGAGCTGGAAGAAGAACGCAACCTGGAAAGCTGGATTCGTCCAAAGATCCCGGGGAGCAGTATCTCGAACTGGTCTTCCCAGAAAATTATAAGAGTTACTCATGCAGAGTAATTATTATTTCCTGTATTTTTATAGCATGCATCAAAGTCTTGCATCTTGCCCAAGATGACAAGACTCATTTTGTAATCGGGCCATCTGTACTTTTTGTGCAACAAGATTAATCAATGAAATATCAGACATCTTTTTGCAAACGAGTCTTTTCTTTTCCGCTCACTGTTTTTCCATTTTTCTTTTTGTACAAAAAATAAATGGCAATGTTTTCAAAATGACAACTTTATTTCACTTTTCTAAACAAGATTAAAATCAAATCACTAAAATGAACAAACTGAACCCTTGCAGAATGTGCTTTCCAGACTGCACCGACAACAACACGGCTACGACTTTGTATGACTTTGACAATCCAATCAATCAAGCTGATGAAGGGGTTGAAGAAGAATATGAGCTTCCTGAAGAGCTAGCCAGGTTGTTAAGACAAGAGGAAAAGGTTATTACTCCTCACCAGGAGGAGGTTGAAACGATCAATCTTGGTACAGATGAAGACGTGAAAGAAGTTAAAATCGGGGCCTGCCTGCAAGACTCAGTGAAGAGACAACTGATTGACCTGCTTCAAGAGTATGTGGACGTGTTTGCTTGGTCTTATCAAGATATGTCGGGGTTGGACACCGACATTGTTGTGCACAAGCTGCCTTTAAGAGAAGAATGCCCACCGGTTAAACAGAAACTGCGTCGTACTCGTCCGGACATGGCAATGAAAATCAAGGAAGAGGTACAGAAGCAATGGGACGCCGGATTCCTTGCCGTGACTAGCTATCCACCGTGGGTTGCTAACATAGTACCTGTGCCCAAGAAAGACGGCAAAGTAAGGATGTGTGTTGACTACCGGGATCTGAACAGGGCCATCCCGAAAGATGATTTCCCTTTACCTCACATTATTGTATTGGTGGATAATACGGCTCAGTTCTCGATATTCTCCTTCATGGATGGATTTTCTTGATACAATCAGATTAAGATGTCACCTGAAGACATGGAGAAGACAACCTTCATCACACCCTGGGGCACGTTCTGCTACAAGGTAATGCCATTTGGGCTCAAGAATGCCGGTGCAACATATCAACGGGCTATGGTGACATTATTCCACGATATGATCCATAAAGAGATAGAATGTTACGTGGATGACATGATTTCCAAGTCCCTTACTGAGGAAGACCACCTGGTGAATCTGCTAAAACTGTTCAAGCGTCTGAGGAAGTACCAATTGAAGTTGAACCCCAACAAATGCACATTCGGGGTGCGATCCGGTAAGCTGCTGGGTTTTATTGTAAGCGAGAAAGGGATTGAAGTTGACCCTGATAAAGTCAAAGCTATTCAAGAGATGCCTGCACCGAAGACAGAGAAAGAAGTTCGAGGGTTCTTAGGTCGATTGAACTACATTTCAAGGTTCATCTCCCACCTTACAGCAACCTGTGAGCCCTTGTTCAAGCTGTTGAGAAAAGAACAAACGGTCAGGTGGAATGAAGACTGCCAAAAGGCATTTGACAAGATCAAGGAATACCTGCAAGAACCACCGATCCTTATGCCTCCAGTTGAAGGAAGACCTCTGATAATGTACCTGACAGTATTAGAAGAGTCGATGGGGTGTGTGTTGGGCCAGCATGACGAGTCTGGTCGAAAAGAGTATGCAATATACTACCTAAGCAAAAAGTTTACCGACTGTGAACAACGTTATTCACTGCTCGAGAAAACTTGTTGTGCTTTAGCGTGGGCTGCTCGCCGACTGAGACAGTATATGTTGACCCACACTACTTTGTTGATCTCAAAGATGGATCCAGTCAAGTGCATATTTGAGAAGCCAGCTCTTACCGGACGGGTTGCAAGATGGCAAATGATCCTTACAGAATATGACATCCAGTACACTTCTCAGAAAGCCATCAAGGGCAGTGTATTGTCTGAATATCTTGCTGAGCAACCCGTTGACGATTACCAGCCTATGAGATTTGACTTCCCTGATGAAGACATCATGTTCATAAAAGCGAAAGATCATGAAGAGCCTATTCACACTGAAGGGCCTGACCCAGAAGAAGAATGGACTATGATGTTTGATGGGGCTGTTAATATGAATGGTCGTGGTGTTGGTGCAGTACTCATTACACCTAAAGGAGTTCACATGCCTTTCTCGGCAAAACTCACTTTCAACTGCACTAACAACGAAGCTGAATACGAAGCTTGCATTATGGGTCTTGAGGAAGCCATTGACCTCAGGATCAAGACAGTGACTGTATTCGGAGATTCAGCTCTGGTAATCAATCAAACCAACGGCAAATGGTACACCCACCAGGATCATCTGATACCTTACAGGGATTATACGAGGAGGTTATTGACTTTCTTTACAACAGTCAAGCTTGAGTATATCCCTCGGGATGAGAATCAGTTTGCAGATGCTCTGGCCACCATTTCGTCCATGATCAAAGTTCAAGCTGCCAACTTTGTACCTCAGATTTCCGTGTCCAGACTGGACAGACCAACGTATGTGTTCGCAGCAGAGATTGTCAAAGATGATAAGCCTTGGTTCCATGACATTAAGTGCTTCTTGGAGGATCAAGCATACCCACCTGGGGCATCTTCCAATGATAAGAAGACCTTGAGAAGGCTTGCTGGTAGTTTCTTCTTAAACACTGATGGTTCCCTATACAAAAGGAACTTTGATATGGTACTCCTCAGATGCGTCGACATGACGGAAGCAGACTTGTTAATGCACGAGGTGCACGAAGGATCCTTTGGTACCCCTGCTGGAGGGCATGCAATGGCTAAGAAGTTGCTAAGATCAGGTTATTACTGGATCACAATGGATGCTGACTGTTGTGCCTACGCCAGAAAATGCCATAAATGCCAGATTTATGCGGATAAGGTGCATGTGCCTCCCAATCCTTTGAATGTGATGTCTTCACCCTGGCCCTTTGCTATGTGGGGCATTGACATGATTGGCAAGATTGAGCCAACTGCTTCGAACGGCCACAGATTCATCCTGGTTGCCATTGACTATTTCACCAAGTGGGTAGAAGCAGCTTCTTATGCCAATGTTACAAGACAAGTGGTAGCCAGATTTCTGAAAAGAGACATCATCTGTCGATACGGAGTTCCCGAGCGAATCATTACTGACAATGGTTCCAACTTGAATAATAAAATGATGGCAGAGCTGTGCCGGGACTTCAGGATCCAACACCACAACTCTTCTCCTTACAGGCCAAAGATGAATGGCGCTGTTGAGGCAGCTAATAAGAATATCAAGAAGATTGTGCAGAAGATGGTAGTCACCTACAAAGACTGGCACGAAATGCTACCATTCGCCTTGCATGGGTACCGCACGTCAATCAGGACATCCACTGGGGCAACACCATATCAACTTGTGTATGGTATGGAAGCCGTCCTACCTGTTGAAGTTGAATTACCCTCTCTACGGGTATTGATGGATGTTAAGTTAAACGAAGCAGAATGGGTCAGGGCCCGATACGAACAACTGAGTCTGATTGAAGAAAAGAGATTGGCTGCAATTTGTCATGGGCAGTTGTATCAGAAAAGAATGAAGAAAGCCTTCGATCAGAAAGTCAGGCACCGGGAGTACCAAGTAGGAGATCTTGTGCTGAAGAGAATCCTCCCTCCTCATACAGACCACAGGGGTAAGTGGACTCCGAATTATGAAGGACCATTCGTGGTAAAGAAAGTTTTCTCTGGTGGAGCACTGATGCTCAGTACCATGGACGGTGAAGATTTCCCGTCCCCTGTGAATTCAGATGCAGTTAAAAAATACTTCGCATAAAATGACCCGCTGGACACAAAAACAGAATGTAAGTCCAGGCAAAAATAGGGCATCCCGGCGGGTCAAAAACAGAATAAAAGACTCGGGAAAAAGTAAGGGAAAATAAACGAAAAATGTACACCCGCTGAGTTGAAAAGCCGCATTGGACAGCTCAGGCAAAAATGGGTATCCCGATGGATTGAAAACCCGAAAGGGCGATCCATGCAAAATAAGGGAATAAGCGAACAACTGCATTCTAAATTCATCTGTATCGCCTACAACTCGGTAAGCTTCGAAAGGATCAAGCCTCAATCGGAATCAACATTCTTCAGAAAGCAAGATGAGAAGAACGTCAAAAGTCATACGAGTCATAGTAAAGAGGAAGCTCCTTAAAGCATCATCAACATTGCCAACATTTTGTTTCTCAATTTGTAACGATCTCCTCATTTCAGGGGATATGTTCCTTTGACTGTATCTCGCCAATTCAGGGCATATGAATTAATAAAATTAGATTTTCAGTCATGTCTCGTTTTGTACGTTTTATTTGCAAAAAATGTCTGGTGTCTAAAAGAAACACTGATTGCATAAAATACAGATGTTTATCTTCAAATAAGAACGAGCTTGCAGGAAATATACTTACTCTCGGAAGTGTCTAAACTCCTATGACGGAATCCAGTAAGGGATACCTCGGGATTACTTGTGCGTTTCCCTATCTTTGCAGGATTGCAGGTATCCAGAATGCAACTCGGGGCATGAAAACTTTATCCCAGCAAGTTGGCAAATCAACACTCGATTTTAGCACCCGAAGTGCTCTCTCCCCAGCTGAGCTGCCACTTGCTACTACCACCAGCCGAGTTGCCGTTTCATCCTCAGCCAAGTCAAGGAGCTCTCCCCACAGAGTTGCAGCCTCTACCCAGAAGAGCAGTGCATGAAGAATCACAACAGAGTGAAGAAAGCTTCTACAAACTCCAGCTGGGTCTCTCATTTATAAGGATAGGTCTATCAATGACCCATATCCCCAAGCAGATAGCATCTCATCAGATCTACCAATGATCTCATCCCCAGCTGGGATGTCCATTTCAAACGGATCGATCGAAGATCTTCGCAACGACGGGACCCGGATCCCGGTTTGGTATCTTTGCATAATCATAGCATTCGCATCATATTCACCCACAAAGCGTAGCATTCCGTTTTAACACGGAGCATTACGGCAAAAATCAAGCATATAGCATAATCATGAGCCATGATTTAAACCAACACTTGTGAATAATGACAGTTCATCAACACACAGAAAAATCCCCACCAGAGTCCCCAGCAAAAGCAGCTGCCTCACAATCCACAAACACCAGTATATATACTCTCTTTGGCACCCGCCCGTATCGTCATTCCCCAGTAAAGTCGCCTGAACACTCTTTACGAACAAAATCACCCGTATTACAGATACGTCCTGACACCCGTCCGTGTCATATCCCCAGCGCCATCATCTATACTTTGTATATCAGATACTTGTTCATATTACACTCTGATCCTTTTGACACCCGTCCGTGTCACTCTCCCCAGCAGTTAAATACTCATACTTATACAGATACTCGTCCGTATCTTATATACACCACTCAAATCCCCTCAGATTCAACACTAGTCCGTGTTCTTTGTTAACCAGTTGGTACTCGCCCGTATCATCATCTCAGAACATGCGTCAAGTGTTTTGTTTCTACATGATACTCGTCCGTATCATAGTCTTAAGGATGCTTGTCCGCATCTTTAATCCATACACTGTGTCAAACACTTTTGTCTTCTTGAATATAGATACTCGCCTGTGTCTGTCATTCCCCAGAAGAACCCTCTCAGATTCAACACTCGTCCGTGTTCTCTGTTAACCAGTTGATACTCGTCCGTATCATCATCTTTGAACACGCGTCAGTATTTGTTTCTATCCGATACTCGTCCGTATCATAGTCTTAAGGATGCTCGTCCGCATCTTTAATCTATACACAAATACCAAACACTTATACCTTTTGTTTCTTGGATGTAAACACTCGTCCGTGTTTACTATTCCCCAGTAGATCGCCAACAAAGCAAATTTCCCTTCTTATCTGACACTCGTCCTGTGTCATGATAAACCCTGAGAGCAGCCGTACCCTGCTAGGTGGTCGTCCTCCACCTCTTGATGGTCGTCCTCCATCATGCTCATCCGATGGCCATCCCCATCGTTGATATTTTCAGCAGTCGTCCCCTGCTAGGTGGTCGTCCTCCACCCCTTTGATGATCGTCCTTCATCATTTTATCCAATGGCCGTCCCCATTGTTGATTTTGGTTATCTGGCATTCGTCCTATGTCATGGTGAACCTTGAGAGCAGCCGTCCCCTGCTAGGTGGTCGTCCTCCACCTCTTGATGGTTGTCCTCCATCATGCTCATCTGATGGCCGTCCCCATTGTTGACCTTTTATCCGGCATTCGTCCTATGTCGCGATATTTTCGGCAGCCGTACCCTGCCAGGTGGTCGTCCTCCACCTTAGATGACCGTCCCTCATCTTATCCCCAACAGAGCAGCTGTCCCCTGCTAGGTGATCGTCCTTCACCTTTGATGATCGTACCTCATCATCTGTTTATTTCATTTATTCTTTAACCCGATGGCCGTCCCCGTCGTGGTCCCTTTTTTCTTTTTCCTGATGACCGTCCTTCATCAATTTAGCCCGATGGCCGTCCCCATCGTTGGTTACTTCACTTTATGAACTTGATGGCCGTCCCCGTCATGTTTCATTAATCCCCAGAGAATTTTACAGCTTTATCTTTGATGGCCGTCCCCATCATAATTCTTTTATCCCCAGCATGTCGGCTGTCCCCGTCATTGCTTTATTTTCCGCACTCTTCCCAGCATGTCGGCCGTCCCCGTCATTGCTCGTTACCCAGCAGTCGTCCTCTGCTCGACGGTCGTCCTCCGTCACCCACACTTTACAATATACTTTATTTTCCTTTACAATCTATATCCCTTTTCTTCTTCATTCTGTGAGTGCAAATTTTGGACTGTCTTTGGTATTCAACCACAAGTTATCTTGTTTGCCTGATAAGCCGTCGCTTACAACCTGCACAGTTAACTCGTGTTTGAATAGGGGCAGCTGTAAACACCCCAAATTTTCCCTCACCCATTCACACCATGGCTTGTGATCATCTCATATGCATAAACACAATCATATCATCTCATATCACATTTTTTTGATTCACTGCATAGGTTCAAAGTCATCTGCACCTAGGGTTTGTGATCTGAGCAATCCAAGAGCCTCTTGAGCCACTCCAAAGGTCAACTAATCACTTCAAAGGGATCCATGTATGTTCTTATATCATATTACATCCTCTCAAAGTCAAAAATGCCAAAGAATCACAAGAACTGGGATTGGTATGGATGCAGAGCCAAGTTTGACTGCACAGATGACTTAAAATTAGGGTTTTGGTTTCAGAGGCCATAACTCCAAATTTTTTGGTCATTATTGTTTCTATTGGTCTCTATATGGTATAGGGAGTATGCATATCAATTTTCATGAAGAAATTCCATGGGGAAGTCATCTGATCAAGAGTTGACTTTTCAGACAAGTCAGTGTAAAATCAGGGCATCTGAGGCCCCCAATGACCCAACCAAGGGGTGATCTTCATCATTTTGAGTGTATATGATCTTTATTTGATCATAGGAGAAGTTTGAAGTTCACAAAATTCAAGAATTTGAAGTTTTTGCAAAGTTGACTTTTTAGGGCATGGTTGACTTTTAAGGAATTTGTCATTTTATGCCACTTTTCAAGCCTTGCTTTTTGATCCAAAAATGCTTCAAATGGAAAAACTTTGGTCATGAAAGTTGTAGATTAGATCTTTCCCTTTTCAAAAAGTACAAGAACATGACCTAATTCATCTTGGATCAAAAGTTATGGTGTGTTAAAGTTGGCAAAAATCACTAATTTTCAAGTCATGCACCAAAAGGCAAAGCTGCAAATTCTCCTTTCAAGGCCAATTCAGTCATCATATGGGCTTCTAATGCACTCAACATGATCACACAACTTCTAAAGTTCAGATTGGACCAAAATTTCTCATGTTTCATGGCTTGTGTAGCAAGATAGTTCCATAAGAACCAAAAGTGATCAAGTTGCAAAATCATCATCACACTTCCATCCACTTGGTGCCTAGCATGCTGAACCTCTCTAGCCTCTCACTCACACCATGCTGCGCCAGCCCATGCACCTGTACTAGCCTAGAACTTGGCCCATGCTTCTCTTACATAAGAGTGGACTTTTTGCAAAAGTTAACTTACCAATCACAAAAGCACAAGTCACATCATCTGACCAATTGGAGTTGTTTATACTATCCATTTGCTAGCCATTTCATACATCAAGCAAGGCTGAAACACATAGACACATCACATTCACAAGATCACTCCCTCAAGCAAAACTCTTCGAATCTCTCCATACAGCTCACAAACACAAAAACCAGTTTCACTGATCAACTCACCTTGCTTCACTAAGCCAAAACCAGCAAGACTTAGGCCTGAACCAAGCAAGAACATCACTCTCCCATTTTTCACTCTCAAAACCAAAGCTTTCGAAACTCATTCCACAGGCCACAAACACTTGAACAAACTTCATAAACCTTCTCCATTCATCATCCTGATCATAAAGAACCCTTCACCTTTGCCTGAAACAGCCTGAATCACCAACACCATTTTCAACTGAGCTTGAGCAGAAGCTGTTCAAACTCCTTAACCAGCCAACATAAACTTCTTCAAAGCATCCAAACGTCATCAAGGGGTCATAAGGAGTGGTTTTCATCAAAGGAAGGGGACAGAAAGTTGCAAGAGTGAAAGCTTCGAAACTCAGGTAGCTCAAGAACATTTTTTCCAGAAATCATTTTTTAAGTTCTTAAGTTGTTCTTCATGATTCACTGATTGTTCTGATGTCTTTAGTTTTGAAAATGGTGATGAAATAGGAGTTTAATTGCGTTCTGAAACTCCCTGACCTAAAAAATGTTTCGTTTCGATTCATGAATTTGAGGGAATATAAATGATGTTGGTGATGGGGTTTTGATTCAGTGGGTTATGGGAATCATTTCTGTATGCTTGGTTTTCATTTTGGTTGCGTTTTGAGGTTTTTAGGGATTTTCAGGTGGGGTTCCCACCGGAGAAGACGACCGGAGGTCTTCTCCGGCCACCTGAAAATCATTAGGGTTTAATCAGGTTATTAATGAGCATTTGAATCTGGAGCGTTAGATTGCTTTGACTGGTTGACTTGCCGCGCGTGTGAATGGTCCAGATTCGTCATTAAACCCTAAACCATAATTAATTAATTCATAAATCAGAATTAAGAAGTTTGAATTCCAGCCCTTGATCTGCGCCCGCAGTCAACACATCCTTCCCCAGAATGAATCCTGGCCTTCCATCCTGCATACTTCAGTCTATTTTTATTTTTATTTCATTTTCTTTCATTTAACTTTCATAATTTATTTAAAATAGCAAAATTGTTTTAAAAATTATGAAACTTTTTGTCAAGAGTTTCATTAATTTTTAAAACACAAAAATATTTTTATTTTCATTTTTAGCATTTAAAAAGTATTTTAAAATATTTAAAAGTTTATTTTTAATTGATTAATGAGAATTAATTTATTAAAAATACTTTTAGGTATTTAAAAATCACCAAAAAATTCATGAAGTGTTCTAAGATATTTAGAAACATTGTCCAACCTTCAAACCAAATTTATTTTTTTGATCTTGATGCATTTTGAGAATTTTCCATTGAATTAAAATCATTTTTATGCATTAATTTGATCCAAAGTTCCAAAAATCATTTCTGCCTATCCATGAAGAGTTGGACATTGATTCTTTTTGCATTGCATTGTGTTTAGCATGTAGTTTGTGAGATTAAATGGCCTTGATTTGATCCTTCATTTTCCATTTGTTTGATAATTTTCTTGTTTAGGAACCCTAAAACCCTAGAAATCTTAAGAAAACCATAACTTGAATTTGGTCAAGAGTTGAAACCTCTCCTTTGGGCATTGGGTTAGTATAGGATTAGGGGTCCTTTGAGTGGCATTTTCAATTTTTTATCTTAGGGTTTGCTTCTGATTTTGATTTTTGTTTGATGTATTGTTCATAAACCCTAATTTGGGCTTCCCATATGCATCCATCTTGCATTCTCTTGCATAACATGACTTGCCATGCCATTTCAAACATCCATTTGACTCATTTGACATCATAAGGCATATTGAAAACATGTTTGATCATTGCATCATGTATTTGCCATGTTGTATGTCATGTGCACTTCATAACTTTTCATGTATGTCCTTGCTTCTTAACTTGCTTCATTTGCATTCATGAGCTTGTATGATCATTTCCATGTGCTGCCTCATGTTTGTAGCATCTCATAGCATCATTAGCATCATGTATATGCTTCTGGTTTTGTTTCTCATCATGTCATCTCATCCCATTTTGCATTGCATTGCATTTCTTTCCTAACCTTTCAGGTGGTAAGTAATTTTGGGAAGTGAATTTGCCTTCACTTCTCATAACTTTCTTCTCATCACTCTCTTGCATCCATGCTGCATTTTTTATATGTGTTTGGGTTTTAGCTTGTTCATTCCTCTTCTTCTTACTTTCTTTCTTCAAGGGACTTGACTTCTTGAATGAAGCAAGTTGCTTTGCTTCTCTTGATCCTTTCATCTGCTTCCTGGTGGTTCCATTGAAGACTTCTCTTGAAAACCTCACAAACCTTAGGAACAACCAAGCATGACAATGATTAGGGTTTTGATTAGCCTCCCCTCTTAGTTTTCACCTTTGTGTCTCTTTGAGTCTCCTCTTCTCACCTCATAATCAGGGACTAAACCCTAAAGGCTTTAAGGCTTTGTGATTAAGCTTATGCCTGCATCCTTCTCTTAGGATGGAGTGTATAACTTTAATCCTAAGTGTTAAACCCTTAATGTGTTTAAATCTCTTAATCAATCCACTTAATAAGTATCAAGATACCACACTTGTAACTTGGGCCTTGCATTAGGGTTCCAATTCTTCCTTAATTGGTTAAGAAGGACTAACCCTAGTGTTAATGGACAAGTCCCCCTCAAGCTGTCTTACAAACCCTAAAATTCACTTCATCATCATATCATTAAATAAAATCCACTTAACCAAAGGCTTGCTTTGTCATGAGTTTAATCCCTAATCATGGATTAAGTTGAGGAGCTTTCCTCAACTTAAACATTCTCATTTATTATCCTTCTATTAGGATGGTGTAATGAGTCTGTTAAATCCCTGATTATGGCTTAACCTCATTACTTAACACTAAACAAAAACACCAAAAACATCTAATTAATCTCAAGTAGGTTAATGATCTTAATCCTACACCAAAGGTGATTAAGTGTGAGAATCAGACTTCACACTTAAGATACTCTCATCACCCCTAATCAGAGGGAAGATGTGATGAGTTTACTAAATCCATTGGTTTAGACTTAAGCTCATTAACTTATGACAAACTTTCAAAAGCAATAAAAGACTGAAAACACGAAAACAAACAATAATCGTCTCCTTCGGGATTCTTTTCTCATCTTATTCACTCACAAACGAGAACTTGCTTCTTCCGTCTAATGCAAGACAGTTTGCACCTGAGCCAGACAGGTCATACACTTGAGCATAGACAAGTAAGCAGTTCACAAGTCAATTCATCTTTCAGTCTCTTTGGGTCGAACTACGGTGTTCTGACTTCCTCATTGCACGAGAGGATACGTAGGCATAACTTAACAGTTATCGAACAAAAGTCTCTGTGTATTCCCCCTCCTTCTAGCTTCATTCTTTAGCCTCATGATCTTGAGCATTTCACTCCTTTCTTACACTGACACTTTCATACTTCACATCACTTATACGCTTTACACTGACACCTGTACATCCCTTTCCAGCTATTTTACACACAAATTGCACTGACACTACCCCTTTAAAACACAAATCTTTTAAGCGTGGATCCCGTCGAGTACGGCGGACAATCTGGGTGCTAATACCTTCCCAGGTTGTAACCAACCCCCTTTCTCAGTCTCTCTGGTTCGCAACCGTCTTATCCATCTCTTTCTAGGTCTATGCAGCATTGCCTTTCCTCCGGGATAAAAATGCCTAGCTGGCGACTCTATTCATCTCCAGTGAGTTCACGGCTGTGTGTTCTCATTGTTCCTTTCGCCGACCGTTCGCGTCTGTACCTTTATCTGGGCCTGGTCCCACTTATCGGGAGCGACACCATCCATTGGATTTGATGATATTGTAATTATCGACGAGCGGATTGAGAGTCTACTAAAGCTTGGAAAGATTCAAGATTATAGTGTATCAGCTTCAGGCAATAAGAACTCCTTTTCCAGTCTCCATAAAATTAATGAAGGAGAAACTGGGGAAACATTTCATCAACGTGGAAAAGGTAGATGATACCAACCATGCAACATCAAGTAGCCTTTGTGGCCACAACCCCGAATAATCAGCCTAAGCGTCAGACACAGCGAAGAAACCCTCAACAGGGTCAACTTCAGCAAAGGAGAGAAAGTGTTTTTGACCCTTTACCAATGTCTCATACTGATCCGCTTTAGTATTTGCTTCAATTGAAGTTTATTGAGCTTCGCAAGCTATCCCCACCTCCTATTCCACTCCTGGATGGATGGGATGCCAACGCCCACTGTGATTTCCATTATGGGGCACCCGAACACCATATTAATGGATGTAAGGCTTTTCACCGCAAGGTACAGGATTCAATTGATTCGAAAGTTTTCAATTCTCTCCAAACAAATAAGGAAGAGGGCATTGTCTTGATTTGAAGACTGTTTATCAGAGTCCGTAAAGAAAAAGAACTAGAGAAATAAAGCCAAAAGTATTCCAATACTCTCAATAATGGAAATCAGTTATTTCCTTCATTGAATTTTCATCCATAGTGAGGGGAACTATGCTTCTCTGATTCTTCATTGGTCTTGGGTCAATGGATATACGTAGGCAGAAGATCATCAGGTCTTTGCGAGCAACCTTGTGTGTCAACTTCATCTCTCGGTGTTACTCTTTTCTTCAGATGTCTCGTGTCAGGGTTCAACGTCGAATGCTTAAGTTCAGAATAATTGGGAAGGAAGTATGGTGTTGAGCATGTAGTCATTTAATTGAAGATTGCAAGTGCATGGAAAAGATATTGATCACTGAAAGTATCCAAGACGGATAAGTCCACATGCAGTCAAGTCTCCTCAATGATGGTAATGTTCAGTTTCTTTACTGTATTCCTGTTTGTATCATTTATTTTGTCTAAACATTTGTATGCATGCATGAAACTTGTTTGTTTTTTAATGTTAATCATAATAAACGCGCATGTTTTTCTTGAAGTAATTCATTCGTATTTACTCATAATTTTGTGTATGTGCATTGCAATGCCAACTGTAGTGCTTAAACTGCATAAAGGAGGATGACAAAATGAAAATGCAAAAATCTCCAATTGTGTGCTCTAGAATAAGACCTTGTTGACGATGTACAAGCTTTGTTTCAAATCCTAAACACCGTAGATATAAGGGAGATAAACCATTTCCAACCCCTTTGAGACTTGAAGTAAGAGCTTATTTTCGCATGAAAAAACCCTTACATTTAACCCGAGGCATGGTAGGTGTTAGCTAGTTGGACCGAGCGTTCAGACTTTCACCAAGGAGTGTATATGAGGATCAATTACTTGTCATTTTACCAAATCAAGAGGTCCAAAGACAAGAAACCATTAGGGTTATCCCTCATCAATTGAAAGTGAGGCAATCACAATCCTTACAAAGCAATCAAGATAAACAATATCACACGATTTGTTAAAAAAAAGAAAAAAAAAGGAAATGAAAAAGCCAGCTAAGTCGAAAATTGAAAACAAGCGACTTAGACAAAATTTAGGGCATCCCGCTGGACACCGATTGCAAAAGATTCAAAAGAATCAATTCAGGCAAAAGTTAGGGATAAGAAAAAGAACGCAAAAGCGAAAGACGAAAAGGATTATTCAACAGAGATCCTTAAAAAAGAACAAAGTCGTGTGATACAGACACAAAAGACCAAAAACAATAGGGGTAATTGTTACTCCAACAACCTTAGTGGTGCTTAAACTGTTAGTAGCAATGGTTCCTCAGCTATCACGAAACCCTTACGAAAGGTGAGCGTTTTTGAAAGCTAGCTGAACATAGGAATGAAGGACATCACAAAGAAGGGTGGGCACAAATAAACTTAAAGCCTATATCCTTTGTTTTTATAACCGTGAACCAAGCCACGGTACAACCCTCAAAAGTCCTAACTAAAACAGGGTTATTTTGAGAGCATACTACCACGAGACAGCGTTCCTGACTCTTATGAGTTGTGCTAAAAGATCTTTGTCGGTATTGCATATGCATGTTTTCTTTCATAAAAATCAGTGTTGTATCTTAACAAGTGATTCGCTCACAAAGGTTTGCGACATCTTTTCAATAAGAACTTAAAGATTAACATGTGTTTGGCATCATAGAAGTTCACATACAGAACTTTAGTTCAGAAGCTTAATCTTGCCAAGTTGAGAAGTCTGAAACTTCTGAAGGACAATCATGTCGAAGTGTACTTTTTCTGAGAAACTCTTCTGTGAAGAGGTTTTTCCAACAAGTTATGTTAATGCAGTCAGTCTGGGGAAATTACGTTGAGCAATCTTCTCACAATTCAACCAAGATGGGGAAATCACTTCGAGATTTAAATCTCTCAAAGAGAAATCAGTCTGGGCATTTCTTAAGGGCACAATCATTCATAGGAAATCACTTTAAGGCTCGTAATGAGGCAGGCCACTCCAAGAGAAGGTGAAGTCACTCTCTACGGACGACTAATCAATCTAGCCTTAGTTCAGGATACTGGAGCAGAATATCTCACGATGATGTGGGATCTTGCATGAATCTTCTTGAAACAAATTCCTTCGTAGACCATGCAATTAGGGGCAGTCATTTCGAGATCCGGTGAATCTCTCGAAAAGTTTGAAGACGCTGGAGAATTTTGAATGCCAGGTCTCTTGTAAAGTCCTCTAGAGAAGATTTTCTCGTAAACAAAACTGTCAAAGGCTTTGAAATTCTGGTGTGACAGACTCAGATGTCGAATACGATGTTGAGACATCTTATTTGTTACTTATAAACATGGGAACACACAAACAACAGTAGTTTAAATTCTGATATATCAGATTCAAACATTCTTCAAGATGTTTAGAGATCTGATATAACATTCTTCACACATACTGCATAAAATAAAATGAAAAACTGTAAATAACACATTCAAATTATTAACCCAGTTTGATGCAAACTCATCTACTCTAGGGGATACCAAGCCAGGAAGGAAATCCACTATGTAGTATCAATTCAAAGACTTCTCAACAAACATCTACAGTTTACAGTCTTCTCACTTAATCACTACCCGTGCAACTTCTACTTAGGAACTCCTAAATATGAGAAACCCATCCTCACTTCCAATCACCTCAGTGATGTCTCATAGTCCCAACTGGATTTGGGCCTAAAAAATACATTATAACAGCTGCTACAAAAATGCAGAAAAATCTGCTACAAATAAAAATATCTTCAAATAAACAATTTCCTAAAATATCTCTAAATATAGAAACTGTATATTTATTCAATATTTGAAATTTGTATTCAATGCAAATTTGATTCTTCAAGATCTACTAAAACAGTGCCACTTGGATTGCTTCAAATCTTCTAAATATTCTATTTCTGTTGAAACCAAATTAGAAACTTCAATCCATCTTTAGCAGTTCATGATGTCGAATGAACTGTCTTGACATCTTCTTTGACATGTTGATCCAGATGTTGAAACACTTCAACACAACATGTTTGGACGCACAAAAGGACTACTTGCTTAATGTTTTCTTTTCTTTGCAAAGATCATGTACATATACATTGTTGCTATATTTGTTTTACAAAATTTATGCCTATCCTAAAAGTACAGAACTTACAATGTCCCCCTTTGGAAACTTTTGGCTAAAACAAAAAATACATTACATTAGCAGTAGTACAAAACAAATAACTGCAAACTCTCCATTATGTAACGACATGTTGTTGGACCTCTTCAACAACATTCACAACTGAACAAAAACAACAGTCACATATTCTTCCAGTGGATGAGTTGCTACCTCTTCTTCTAGTGGAAACAGCTGCAATGAAATAAGGAGTAGAAAGTCCTGAACTTTTGACGGAACTAATCTGTTTCTACTTCCTTTCTTTTCAGATTCCCAAAAACATTCTTCACAAGCTGTTGAACATACTCCATTTAGAATACCAATGGTGGCATAAGAGAACAAAATAACCCCATTAGAAGAAAAGATGAAAAATACTCACATGCTGATGGAGGAGAAATACGCTTCTATAAATAGGGAGCATGGACATAGATAGTAATATACTATCCTTGAATAAAGAAGCATTCTTGGTCCAATATCTTCATGAAAGGAGCAAAAACTTCAACACCATTAAATAAGGATCGCTTAAAAAACAGACCTTGACCAGCTGACTTGCTCTCCCAAAATAAATGGGCCAATAACAAACATGCATGAATAACCCGTGTTTCACACTTTTCTGCTAGCGTTGTCCATAAATATTCCTAAATAAGAAACAATACACACATGTTATGACATCCAACCATATACTATCTGCTAGCAGTGTAACAATATGGTTCACAACTCCTTAGGAATCTAAGATAAACTGCAGACATCAGCTTTATTTTGTATAGTCTTTTGGACACACTAGAACACTCCTTATCTGGATTACAAGGACATACACATCACAACTAAGTAACAAATGTTATCGATATAAATCCTATATTTAGTAGCACATGTCACAACATGATGTGTAACATCACAGAACCTGGTTAAGGTACTACTCCCCCTTAACTCCACAAAACCAGTTGTACAAAATTGTAACCCACTCCCTCTATCAATGATACTTCATGCTTCTCTACACTTTGATGAAAGGAAAACATAAGACGCATCTTCATGTCTTTAAGATCTCACCCTTTGTTCAATTCCCAATTGAACACATTCACTTCCTGTACCAAAGCACACCTGATCCCTTCTTGGTTTGTTGTTACCACAAACTACACCAGCTGAACATCTTCTAGCATGTAGGTTCTGACACTAAGCCTTCACACACCAAAGGCCATACAATCCAAATAAAACACATCCAAAATAACTCTGATAGTACAATGAATGTCCACAATCAGACTTCCAAGCAATCAATACCTGGTCTACTTCAGTCTACTCTACATGTTTCTTCCAGACAGATCATCTACTTCATCATTCTCCCATATGATTAAGTAGTCTAAAAATAGAAACAATATAGAAAAACACCCCAGATAATGTCCTAACACCAGTTAGAACATCTTCCAAACATCAAGACCTCATTACTAAGAATCTTAATGTGCTCCACCAACTGGACTTACTATAGCATAGTAATCCATGAACTAAAAGTCTTCCACAATATTGTGCCACCAGCTTAAATCAGAAATCCAGAAAGAGAGATAAACTCTCATCCACCTTCAAGAAGAACAAATGTTCTTGAGTCTTCAACTTATCACTCTTCTGCCCAAGAGCAACTTGTTCCAAGACAATCCTTAAGACCAACCAGCTGCCACACTCTAATTATCTTGATTCTTCAAATCCACTCTAGAGATCAACCAATTTCCACGGTTTGATCACTTCATTTACGAATCCTCATATGAAAATTCCAATTGCCATACTTGTCTTCTTCACGTATATTCAGAAGTCTTCCAAAGATATCCTAATCAATAAAGTTGAACTTCAACAAGTTGTCAAGATAACACACCTTTTGAAGCATTCAATTCCTGTAGATCATTCTATCTTAAATTGATGTGCCACATCACCAATTTAGACTCTGATGTTGAACTAGATGTTAGAACATTGATAGTTCACATCCAACTGCTAAATTCAGCTCCTTCTTTTACCACCTGAAAGAACCTCCTTCCTTAACAGAACAAGAGTTCCATGCTCTCATAGACTTGATTCATCAACCAAGTTTGAGTAGACAACCTCCATTATGTTGATTATGAAAAAATTCCTACCAATATCACATATTGATGAGAAACTCCCACTGTTTTTCCAAAGTCTTCAAACCTTCCACTATTTGAATCTTCAGAAGGAATAGTTCAGAACTACACCTTATAGCTATACCAAGGATGACATGTTTCCTTGAGTAAGGCAATCTTCACAAAGTCCTGATGATTTGTCCATTATAACTTCATGATAATACACACCTTCCTTGTCAAGGTAAGAACAAAACTCCAGCTGCACCTTCCAAGCAACAATCTGCATTCTTGCATCCATAGACCATAAATAGCACTTCTTAACTCTCCCTTGCAAGAACAACCAAAGCTCCTTCTGAGGATAAACATCAGTTACTCTATACACTTTCTGAACCATAAGATTCAGAATGCAGATATGCATACTTTTTAGATAAATACTAAGTCTCCCGTCAAAGTATCTACCTTTATTCATCATATAAACAATAGACAAATACTAAGTCTCCCGTCAAGGCATTTACTATTGGTCAGATAAGATTACCCTCTCACACAAGGTAGGACATGTGTCAGACTTCTTCTTCTTCTTCTTCTGCAGGCATCTGATGCCTTCTAAGATGATGTTCTAACATTCTTTTAGACATTAGTATCAGTCACATACACCTTTACACAAACACATGCAAGTGAACAAAGGGGAATCAACCATCAGTAGTTGAACAGGTCAAAACAGAGACATATGCAGCAGTTGGAACACTTCAACAGACTTCTCCTTCAGACTCAGTATTCAGACTGTCTGATTTGAGATGTCTTCACACTCAATATAGCAACTGATCATCTATATCCACATCAGTCAACTCCATTAGTTGACACAAATTGACCTTCATGTACAAGAAGTCTTTCTGAAATAATACTCCTTAAAGCTCAGGAACTTCACTCTTGCAACAAGGACTAAAAATACAGTATCCTCAGGAGAACAAGACATGTTGATCACATCTTGATCAACACAACCATCTAAGAGAAGTTTCAGGGCTAAAACTTTCTTAGACACACCATATAGATGCCTCATCTTCCAGATCAGGAGTAGGTTCCAAACATGTGTGATATGATCACAATAGTTTAGCACCCAAGCATCTATAGATGCAACCCTTAGACATTAGAATCATGCCTAATTTTGATGTGATGTTCTATCATGGGATAGGACATCAATATAAGGATCACACAAAGAGATCTACAGACAAGAGATGGGTCTGTTTAGAATAGTCTTCAGATCTCAAAACAACCACTTCTCTTCACAGTGCCTTGATTTGACTTGAAAAGGAGTCTCCAAGTATCATTAGCACAGTTTACAGAAGCAGATAGACATATATCCCTAACACCATAGGATATATCTCCAAAGAAGAGAAATCTTCTCAAACATAACGAGTTATCAGATAGATATGCAGCTAATACAAATTCCTCAGAGACTTCAAGTGTCACAAATTAGTCCTAACAATATCTCTAGGTGACACCAACAACCACAGGTTTGAAAATAAATCAAACCTGACACAACAACATCACATCACCATGCTACCACAACATAATAGCCGATCCTCCACTTTTAGGGACCATTCACACAACAGACAACTTTTCAGTAGAACACTTCTACCTTGACCATGAACCAGAATTTATCCCCTTTAGATCTCATCCAGAAACAGACTAAGATGTCTGCTCTGATACCAATTAAAATTATGGTGTGACAAACTCAGATGTCGAATATGATGTTGAGACATCTTATCTGTTACTTATTAACATGGGAAGGCACAAACAACGGTAATTTAAATTTTGATATATCAGATTCAAACATTCTTCACGATGTTTAAACATCTGAAATGATATTCTGCACACATATTGCATAAAATAAACAAAAAAGTTGTAAAGAACACCTTCAAATTGTTAACCCAGTTCGATTCAAACTCATCTACTATGGGGGTTACCAAGCCAGGAAGGAAATCCACTATGTAGTATCAATTCAAAGACTTCTCAGCATACACCTACAGTTTACAGTCTTGTCACTTAATCACTACCCGTGCAACTTCTACTTAGCATTTCTTAAATATGAGAAACCCATCCTCACTTCCAATTACCTCAGTGAAGTCTCACGATCCCAACATTCAGTTGATGATATTGACGGCTCTCTACCTACACAATAATTCAAACCAGAAGTCACACTTCCATGACAACAACTTAGAGTAGCTTACAAGTTTCCTCCAAGAACAATCCACCTCTTACTTAGCAGCTCTGAGGTTTACAAATAAAAATACCACAACATTGTTCCTTGTTGCGCACGGCTGCCACAAGAAAACAACCTTAATAATATGATCTTTACATCTTCAGTTGGTTACCAAACCTAGGTTACAAGGTTTCTTTTTATAACTTATTTCCACCTAGATTTGGGCCTAAAAATACAGCATAACAACTGCTACAAAAATGCAGAAAAATCTGCTACAAATAAAAAGATCTTCAAATAAATAATTTCCTAAAATATCTCTAAATATAGAAACTATATATTTATTCAATATTTGAAATTTTTCTTCAATGCAAATTTTATTCTTCAAGATCTTCTAAAACAACGCCACTTGGATTGCTTCAAATCTTCTAAATATTTTGTTTCTGTTGAAACCAAAACAAAAACTTCAATCCATCTTAAGCATTTCATGATGTCGAATGAACTGTCTTGACATCTTATTCGACATGTTGATCCAGATGTTGAAACATTTCAAAACAACATTTTGGGTGCACAAAAGGAATCCTTACTTAATGTTTTCTTTTCCTTGCAAAGACCCTGTACATATACAATGTTGTTATATTTGTTTTACAAAATTTATGCCAATCCTAAAAGTACAGAACTTACAGACTTGAAAGACAACCTCGTTTTTCACCACAAAGCAGTGGGAAATCTTGTCCACAATCAGAGTCTAGACAAAATCATCCACTCTCAGTTGCCTCTTAAAGCAAGGTGTTAAAGGTTGTGGTGTTTCCCCCAAGCAGAGAGTATTCCTACCAAGAGGTGCTTTCTATTTTTTCTCCCAGCGAGAGACACCTTACAACTCTTATCTCCAGCAGAAAGGGTGATCCCTACATCATCCCCACTAGAGTTCAAATTTAGATCTTCCCCAGCTGAGTCAGAGTAGGGTGGTATCCCCAATAGAACTTCAAAGGTCAGTTGATCAGTTCACATCCCCAAGCGGAGTCATCATTTCACAATGAAGCATTCCCAGCAAGCATTTGGATGCTTTGTTTCCCTGTAGAGGTCAGAATGTCAGATTCCTATCCCATCAAGAGTATTTGACCAAGCATCTCCCCGACCGAGTCAGAAGACCCTCATTTCCCCATAGAGTTTTATGTTTAGAATTTATCCATCATTGAAATATCCCCCAACGAGGTTGCCATTTTATTTTTGGCCAATGGGACAAGTGATGCAGACAGTGTTTACATCTCAGCCAGAGTCAAGTATTGTCAGAGTATCTTGATCTCGTTCCTCAGTAGAATGTTAGTCATAGTGTTCTCATCCCCAACAGAGTTACAATTAGTATTCTCCCATGAAGAGTCTTTACTCTCCTCTCAAATCAAGTCTTATTGAATTGATCTCCTTGTTTGGCGTCAACGGACCTACATCGAATTGATCACTTTGTCCCGTGTCAACGGACCTATTTTGAATGGATTGCTTGATACAATTCTCATATCAGATCGCTTGATCTTGTTTGGGTTGTAAATTGCTCGATATTGCAACGCTATTAAAGTCCATTGTTGATGTGGCAAGCTAGTAGTCGTCTAGAGTCGTACAAAAAGACATGTTTGGTTGTAAATTGCTTGATGTTACTCCTCTTTGTTTGAGTCGTAAATCCTATGATATTACATTCTCATGTTCCCGGTTATGGATCGCTTGATACCATTTCCATGTCAGGCCTCTTGATCTTGCTCGAGTTGTATATTGCTTGATGTTACTCCTCTTTGTTTGAGTCATAAATCCTATGATGTTACATTCTCACCTTCTCGGTTACGGATCGCTCGATACTATTTCCATGTCAGATTGCTTGATCTTGTTCAAGTTGTAAATCTCTTGATGTTACTCCTCCTCCTTTGAGTCTTAAATCCTATGATATTACGTTCTCATATTCCCAATTATGGATTGCTTGATACCATTTCCATGTCAGATCGCTTGACCTAGTTCAAGTTGTAAATCACTTGATGTTACTCCTCTACCTCTGAGTCGTAAATCCTATGATATTATGTTCTCATATTCTCAGTTATAAATCACTTGATACCATTTCCATGTCAGATCGCTTGATCTTGCTCGAGTTGTAAATCGCTTGATGTTATTCCTCTCCCTTCGAGTCATAAATCCTATGATGTTACGTTCTCACCTTCCCGGTTATGGATCGCTCGATGCCATTTCCATGAATGATCGCTTGATCTTGTTTGAGTAGTAAATCGCTCGATGCTACAACACCATTAAAGTCCACCATTGTTGTGGCAAGCCAGTAGTCTCATGGCGTCGTTCAAAAGGCAGTTCTCCGTTGTTATCTTTGGTTACTTTTATCCACATCAGAGTTCTCCAAGTAGGTTTTATTTGGTTGGGTTTATTTCCCTTTTTCTTCTTCTCCATCAGAGTGCAAATTTTCTGGTTGTTTTGGTATACAATCACAATTCATCTCAAACGTCAGACAACCGTTGCTCTCATCCTTTTCAGATTAACAGATGATTGAATAGGGGCAGCTGTAACACCCTAAAATTTGCTCTCTCATGTTCATGGCATTCAACATACATTTAAATCGCATTCAAAAAATAATAAAAAAAATTAAAAAAAAAGAAGAAAAAAAGCATTTGGCATCAAGCATGGGGCATGTGGTCAGAGGTATCCGGGAGATATTAGCAATCATCAGGTTTCAAAGTCAAAATCAGCTCATAATGGATGGTGCATATGCAATTCTAGGGGTTTCCCACCAAAAGGAGGGAAAATTCAAAATTTGACTGCGTTAACCGGTTAACACAATACGTTAACCGGTTAATGGGTGCAAATTTTGAATTTTCAGCAAGTTCAACATGTTGTGTTTTTGGTTCAATTTTTCCATTGTTCAGATTTATTTCATTTTAAATAATTGTGGAATAATGGAGAAGGATCTAGAATGGTTACCATGCCTAATCCCAAAGCTAGTTCCTAATCACCTTTCTAAGTTAGCTCCAAACCACAATTTTGGGCCCCAAACCTAAATTCTATTTATGCCATTTCTCTCCAAACCAAACACACTCTCATAATTCTCATTTTCACTTCTGAATTTTCAGAGCTCTCTTACAGTTTTCTCTCATTCTCTCAAAACCCTTACACTTAAAGTTCCATTTCTTTGAAGATCTTCAAATTTTTCTTTGATATTTAATTGACCTTGGAACTAGACCTACATCCATTGTTTTCTACACATCCCTTTCTGGTTTTTGCTATTAGTTCAGATCTGAATTTGTGTTTGGAAGTGATTTTGGATCAAGCTTTTGCATTAAGTTCATCAACTTGCATTTATTTTGCATTGTGTGTGAAGAAGAGCACCGGATTCTTGAAGTTCTCCACTAGATTCATCAATTTTAGCTTGTTCAACACTCACCAAAGCAAACCTCAGCTTTGCAGGTTGGTTAATTTCAAATTTGCTTCTGCTTTTAGCTTATTTGCATGTTTATGATGTAGATCCATAATGTGATTGTGTGGTTTGATCCATGTGTGAATTGATTTATGTGTTGATGTTTGTGGATCTATGTATGCTTGATTTGTGTTGAATTTGGTGTAATTTTCGTGCACATTTGATTGGTGAAACTTCTGGAGATGTGTAAATAAGTTGCTGTTGGAGTGCTTTTTATGCAGGTTTTTGCTACTGTTTGTTCAGTGTTAATCGGTTAAAGCTCCGGGTTAACCAGTTAACGTGTGTTAATTTTGGCTATTTATGCAGGTTTTGAACTAGTTAACCATTTGGATTAACCGGTTAACACTAAAGCAGATTGACGTTTTTAGCTTTTACAGGGCTGTTTGCATGTCATACCTTTCTTGGTCATCTTGGATCATTGTGTTATCATCTTAGATGATTATTTAGAGTTGTTTGCATGCTGGTTGATGTATGTTTGCATTCCTTCGGCCCGTGAACTTGTGCATTTATGATACTTGCCATGGTTTTTGTTTTGCATCTTTGAAGCTTTGAACATGAAGATTATATGATTGTATGAACTTGTTGGCATGATAATACTTGATCACTCTGCAGGTATGTGAGATGTATGCATTGTGATTAGCTAACCTTTGTTTTGTAGGGGCTTTGGTAAGTTTAAGAGGTGTGGATGTTTCTTCCACATCTCAAGTTCTTCCTTCTTCCTTTAAGTTTTCTTAATTGTGTTTGTGATGTGCTTATTCCATCTTTGCTTAACTCTTCTTCATCCCTTTTATGATTAACTTATCTTCTCTTAAGAAATGAGTTGAATCCTTTGCTCATTTCTTTTTCTTTTTCTTTCTTGATTCCTTTTTTTCATTAGGATAGAACTCAAGCCACACTAACTTAGGAATCCCATGCATGATAACACTTAGGATTATTAGTTCCCTTTTAGACTTTTGCCTTTGGTTCTCTTTTCTCTCTCTTCTCATCTCAAAACAACAACTTCAAGTCACCTAATAAATTATAAGTCTTCTCATGTGCCAAAAGACTTTTCCATGGGGTACTTGCACACTTCCCATTTCGGGGTGAGGTGTAAGATATCTATCATGATGAATATGTCTTAGCATGATATCACTTCATAAACAAAAAGCTAAAAAACACTTCTTAACCAAAAACCACAATAAAACTTAATAAAGTTCAATAGGCTAGTGTACTTAAGCCTTAACTTGTGGGACTAGATTTGGGGATTTCCCCCATAGCTAGGTGTGTTCTTATCCATTCTATTTTTGGATGATGTAAGAAGTACACATACCATTGATAAAGACTTAGGTACACTTTCCTGTGCAAACCTCAAAGAAAAAACTCCTAAAAAACACTTAACAAAAAATAATCTTCTTTCCTTCTAGAATCCTTTTCTCATCTCATTCACTCTCAACGTAAGAACTAACCCCTACTTGTATCTTTGCAAGACGGTAACACACTCGTGCTAGACGAGCCTGGAACACCTGAGCATAGATATAAGCAGTTCAAGCTTTAAAAAACACAAAAATCTTCCTCCCTAGTGAGGGGAACTACATTGTCTCTGATCCACATTTCTCGATGAGGTACATAGGTAGTGGGGTAGGGCCCATTCGAGCACTCTTTTATTTTCCCTACATTTTTCCCCTTACTTTTCTTCTCTCCAATTTTAGTCTCGGGTTTTGCAGCAACTTCGTTCCTTTACCCTTTGAAATAGTACAAGCAAGCGTGGATCCCGTTGGGTACGACAAACGATCTGGGGTGCTAATACCTTCCCAACTCGTAACCGACTCCCGAACCTATACTCATTTCCTTTCTTTCCCGGGTTTGTGCAGCATTACCCTTCCTTCGAGATAAAAATGTCTGGCTGGCAACTCTACCTTTTCCACGTCATTTTCGTGTTTGTACCAGGATGGAAATCCAGGGAGTGACAATGAGTTTCCTTGAAGATGATCGAGGATACATAACCTCTATAAAAGAGGCCAGTGAATAGGGTTCGGTTCATTTTCTAAGACAACTTTTTGTCATCATGCTATTGTCAGGTGCTATGAATTGACCTGTTCATGTTTGCAGGGAGTCCTGACTTTTATTATCGAATGGATTGTTGCATACACAGAGAGGATTGTCCGACAATGTAGGTTATACTATTATTTTTTGCCTTTTCTTATTTACTTTTGCCTTATATTTTAAATAACTTTCAGTTACATTTGGAAATATTTTATCATGCATTGTTTGTATACCTTCCTGTATTGTTACTACATTTGTCATTTAAATACGCACAACATGTGTTACTAAGGAGGCAACCATTGTGTCCTATATATATTCACTATAATGAATCATTAGTATAATTATACTTTCTTCTAAACTTCCCAATACCATTAATACTTACATTATAACATTTATATAATTTACACCCTTTTGGAATTGTCATTGCATATTTGGTTATCTGACTCTGAATTACAAAATTTGACATTATTGGAGATCGAAAAACTTATACAAGCCAATCGACGTAGCCTTTTATGAGTTCAAACCTATGTCACGACAAGATAGGTATGTTATCCAACAGTTAGAAAATCGAATTATTTACGATGAAAGAAGTTATGATGTCGCAACAATGAGATCACAATTTTCAAATCTTTTCAGATGTCTAACAGCTTCGTAGTAGTTTATATTGAATAAGTATCTTAGTATTCCTAATTGAAGAAAAGGTAGCTATTAAGTCTTGCTTTTGTTTTCTTACGTTTTTCTTAATCACACTTTATATGTTGCATTCTTTATGTATTAGTGTTAGTGTAACGCCCCGATTCGATTTTCCCAATTTTGTGGAGTCTTTTATTTTATTTGTATGATAATTGTTTTATTTGTGAAATTATCATGATGATGTATGATATGTTGATGAATTAATGTGATGATATATTATGTTATGGGATTTTACCGTTTTATGAATTTTCGGGTAAAATTGGATAAGAGAGTATTTTAGGTATTTGTTGGTTAATGGTAAGTTAGAATTAGTAGAATTGGTATTTTGTGAGAAAATGATATTTGGTTGGTGTAAACACCCCAAATTTGCCCTCACCCATTCACACCATGGCTGGTGATCATCTCATATGCATAAACACAATCATATCATCTCATATCACATTTTTGATTCACTGCATTGTTTCTAAGTCATCTGCATCTAAGGTTTGTGATCTGAGCAATCCAAGAGCCTCCTGAGCCACTCCAAAGGCCATCAATCACTTCAAAGGGATCCATGTGTGTTCTTATATCATATTACATCCTCTCAAAGTCAAAAATGCAAAAGAATCACAAGAACTGGGATTGGTGTGGATGCAGAGCCAAGTTTGACTGCACAGTTGACCTAAAATTAGGGTTTTGATTTCAGAGGCCATAACTCCAAATTTTTTGGTCATTCTTGTTTCCATTGGTCTCTATATGGTATAGGGAGTATGCATATCAATTTTCATGAAGAAATTCCATGGGGAAGTCATCTGATCAAGGGTTGACTTTTCAGACAAGTCAGTGCAAAATCAGGGCATCTGAGGCCCCCAATGACCCAACCAAGGGGTGATCTTCATAATTTTGAGTGTATATGATCTTTATTTGATCATGGAAGAAGGTTGAAGTTCACAAAATTCAAGAATTACAAGTTTTTGCAAAGTTGACTTTTTAGGGCATGGTTGACTTTTCAAGAATATGTCATTTTATGCCATTTTTCAAGCCTTGCTTTTTGATCCAAAAATGCTTCAAATGGAAAAACTTTGGTCATGAAAGTTGTAGATTAGATCTTTCCCTTTTCAAAAAGTACAAGAACATGATCTAATTCTTCTTGGATCAAAAGTTATGGTGTGACAAAGTTGGCAAAAATCATTAATTTTCAAGATGTGCACCAAATGAGAAACTTGCAAGAACTTTGTACCAAGGCATTTGTGACTTCTAGTTCACATCAAACCAATGCACAAACATCACATGTGACCTAAAAATCAGATTTGAACCAAAAGATCACATGTTCATGGTTGGCAAGGCAAGGGATTTTCATGAAGTTTCAAAAGGAACCAACTTGCAAAACCACTCATCACACTTCACCAACTAGTTGTCTTGGCTGCTGAACCTTCCTAGCATCACTCACACACCATGCTGCGCCAGCCCACACTCTTGTACCAAGCTAGAACTTAGCCCATGCCTCTCTTACCAAAAGGTTGACAATTTGCAAAAGTGGACTTACCTATCACAGCAGGCCAGGTCACATCATCTGACCAATGGGATTATTTTATACTATCCATTTGCTAGCCATTTGACATAAGGAGCAAGGCTGAAACACACAAGAGCAGAGCATTCACAAAATCACCCCCTCAAGCAAAAACCTTCGAATCTCTCTACACAACACACAAACACAAAAACCATTTTCATAGATCAACTCACCTTGCTTCACTGAGCCAAAACCAACAAGACTTAGGCCTGAATCAAGCAAGAACACCATTCCTCCATTTTCACTCTCAGAAGCAAAACCATTCGAAACTCACTCCACAGGCCATAAACACCCAAACAAACTCCACAAACCTTCTCTACTCATCATCCTGATCACAAAGAACCCTTCACCATTGCCAGAAACAACCTGAATCATAAACACGATTCTTACACCATCCTGAACAGAACTTGCTCCAACCTTCAAACCAGCCACCACAAACTCTTTCCAAGCATTGAAAGCTTCTCAGGAGGTCAAGTGGAGTTGATTGCAAGCAAGAAACCAGCCAGAAAGTGCCAGGAGTCAAAGCTTCGATTCAGGTAGCCTTGGAATTTCATTTTTCCAGAACTCTCTTTTCTTGTTTCTAAAATGATCCTTATGTTCCCCTGAGTGCATTGAACCTTTTACTTTTGAAAATGATTGAGTTTTGAGGTTGTATGCTTGATCTGAAAGTTTGCCCGAAAATTTGTTCTTGCTTGTTTCTCTTGATTCAGTGGAAATAAATGTGGTTTAAGTTAGGGTTTAGGTTTAATGATGTTCAAGGATGAAATCTGGAGAGTTTGGTGATGATTTGATGCGTATTCAGTGAGATAGTGGTTTTGACTTGCCGGAGAAGACGATCGGAACAGTGTTCCGGTCGCCTGAAAGTCATTAGGGTTTGTTTAATTAGGGTTAAGTGCAATTAAGCCAGTTTGAATGTAGGCCGTCCAGATGCGCGCCCAGTCAACTCCCGCGCGTGTGACTTTGAATTCAGGCCCTTGGATCTGCTGACTTCTCCAATAATTCATTTATTTTCATTTTTATTTTCATTTAATTCATTTGTTTTGTACAATTTATTTAAAATAGCAAAATTGTTTTAAAAATTATGAAACTTTTTCTCAAGAGTTTCACTAATTTTTAAAACACAAAAATATTTTTATTTTCATTTTTAGCATTTAAAATGTATTTTTAAATATTTAAAAGTTTATTTTTAATTGATTAATGGAAATTAATTTATTAAAAATACTTTTAGGTATTTAAAAATCACCAAAAAAATTCATGAAATGTTCTAAGACATTTAGAAACATTGTCCAACCTTCAAACCAAATTTATTTTTTGATCTTGATGCATTTTAAGAATTTCTCATTGAATTAAAATCATTTTTGTGCATTATTTTGATCCAAAGTTCAAAAAATCATTTCTGCCTATCCATGAAGAGTTGGACATTGATTCTTTTTGCATTGCATTGTGTTTAGCATGAAATTTGTGAGATTAAATGGCCATGATTTGATCTTTCATTTTCAATTTGTTTGACATTTCTTTTGTTTGGAAACCCTAAAACCCTAGCAAACTTGTAAAAACCATAACTTGAAATTGGTTAAGAGTTGAAACCTCTCCTTTGGGCAGTGAGTTAGTATAGGATTAGGGGTCCTTTGAGTGCATTTTCAATTTTTTATCTTAGGGTTTGCTTCTGATTTTGGTTTTTGTTTGATGTATAGTTCATAAACCCTAATTTGGGCTTCCATATGCATCCATCTTGCATCTTCTTGCATAACATGACTTGCCATGACATCTCAAGCATCCATTTGATTCATTTGACATCATAAGACATATTGAAAGCATGTTTGATCATTGCATCATGTATTTTCCATGTTGTATGTCATGTGCACTTCATAACTTTTCATGTATATTCATGGTTCCTAACTTGCTTCATTTGCATTCATGAACTTGTATGATCATTTCCATGTGCTGCCTCATGTTTGTAGCATCTCATAGCATCATTAGAATCATGTATATGTTTCTGGTTTTGTTTCTCATCATGTCATCTCATCCCATTTTGCATTGCATTGCATTCCTTTTCTAACCTTTTCAGGTGGTAAGTGACTTTGAGAAGTGAATTTGCCTTCACTTCTCATAACTTCTTCTTCCCACTTTCTTTCTTCAAGTGACTTGACTTCTTGAATGAAGCAAGTTGTTTTGCTTCTCTTGATCCTTTCATCTGCTTCCTGGTGGTTCCATTGAAAACTTCCCTTGAAAACCTCACAAACCTTAGGAACAACCAAGCATGACAATGATTAGGGTTTTGATTAGTATCCCCTCATAGTTTTACCTTTGTGTCTCTTTTGAGTCTTCTCTTCTCATCTCATAATCAGGGACTAAACCCTAAAGGCTTTAAGGCTTTGTGATTAAGCTTATGCCTGCATCCTTCTCTTAGGATGGAGTGTATAACTTTAATCCTAAGTGTTAAACCCTTAATGTGTTTAAATCTCTTAATCAATTCACTTAATAAGTATCAAGACATCACACTTGTAACTTGGGCCTTGCATTAGGGTTCTAATTCTTCCTTAAATGGTTAAGAAGGACTAACCCTAGTGTTAATGGACAAGTCCCCCTCAAGTTGTCTTACAAATCATAAAAATCACTTCATCATCATACCATTAAATAAAATCCACTTAATCAAAGGCTTGTTTTGTCATGAGTTTAATCCCTAATCATGGATTAAGTTGAGGAGCTTTCCTCAGCTTAAACATGCTCATCTATTATCCTTCTATTAGGATGGTGTAATGAGTCTGTTTAATCCTTGATTATGGCTTAATCTCATTACTCAACACTAAACAAAAACACCTAAATAATCACAAATAGGTTAATGATCTTAATCCTGTATCAAAGGTGATTAAGTGTGAGAATCTGACTTCACACTTAAGGTACTCTCCTTACCCCTAATCAGAGGGAAGATGTGATGAGTTTACTAAATCCATTGGTTTAGGCTTAAGCTCATTAACTTATGACAAACTTTCAAAAGCAATAAAAGACTGAAAACTCAAAAACAAACAATAATCGTCTCCTTCGGGATTCTTTTCTCATCTCATTCACTCACAAACGAGAACTTGCTTCTTCCGCCTAATGCAAGACAGTTAGCACCTGAGCCAGACAGGTCATACACTTGAGCATAGGCAAGTAAGCAGTTCATCAGTCAATTCATCTTTCAGTCTCTTTGGGTCGAACTACGGTGTTCTGACTTCCTCATTGCACGAGAGGATACGTAGGCATAACTTAACGGTTATCGAACAAAAGTCTCTGTATATTCCCCCTCTTTCCAGCCTTATCTTTTAAGCCTCATTATCATGAGCATTTCATTCTTGTCTTTACACTGACACTTCACTTATACACTTCACTTCTTTTACACTGACACCTGTACATCTCTTTCCAGCTATTCTATGCACAGATTACACTGACACTACCCCTTTAAAACACAAATCTTTTAAGCGTGGATCCCGTCGAGTACGACGGACAATCTGGGTGCTAATACCTTCCCAGGTTGTAACCAACCCCCTTTCTCAGTCTCTCTGGTTCGCAACCGTCTTATCCATATCTTTCTAGGTCTTTGCAGCATTGCCTTTCCTCCGGGATAAAAATGCCTAGCTGGCGACTCTATTCATCTCCAGTGAGTTCACGGCTGTGTGTTCTCATTGTCCCTCTCGCCGACCGTTCGCGTCTGTACCCTATCTGACTTAGCTTCATTTAGTGGGAGCGACAGCTTGGCGACTCTGCTGGGGACCCTTATACTGCAACCACGGCTTCTGGTTCTTTTTGTGGGTTCCTCCTAGCGCTTGATTGATTTGTGTTTACTGGGGTGTTATGTGTTTATTTGTGTTTATATATGTTTTATTTTTGCTTTATGTACAGTTGTTTATCTTCTTTCTTTACTGCTTTACATATATCGTACTGTCATGCTGTCTGGCTGGATCCGGTTTTGCTTTGGTGGGTGGGTGTTCTATTGAGAGTTAAGGTCCTATACCTGGGACCTGAGTGACACCTAGGCTAGAGTGAATCATATTCTTTCCCATTCCATATCGGTCTGGTGCGGGAATATGAAACACGGTTCAGATATGGGTTTCTTCTTGAGAACTCTGTGTTGCAGATTTCCTGCAATGCTAGGGCTATCTGGGAAGCCTGCTAAGTCTGGATGACCTTTTAGTATTGACCTTCAGAAACTGAGGTGAATTAGAGGAGGAACTTTTATGGTTATTGTAAACACTGTACCTCCGGGTTAGAAGTGTTTACACTTCTCATAACTGATCCAAGTCTGAGGATCCTTGTTTTAGAACACCACCTGTGAGGGGGTTGGGCTGTTTACAGGTTTGCAGGTACCTTGACCTCAGAATACCCTGTTACTTTGACTTGATTAAGAATACTCCATGTTGGAACAGTTCTTGTGATTCTAAACCCTGGACATGTGGCTCTTTATTTGAGTCCCCCACCTTGGTTACTGGACTTATAGACCTCCATCTGGATTTCTTACACACATGGACTTATATCAGAGCAATTGATCAGATCCAGCTCAGTCACAAACCCTTCCATATCATTTGCATACATAAACATTACATCATATTGACATTTGCTTATTTGTGTTTCAGGGTATCCATCTTCATTTGGTTCTGGTTTTGACCCCATCTTCAGTATTGACCCATTTTCATCAGCACCTGCTTCAGCTATCAGCCACCTGCACCAGCCAATCAGTGGCCCATTATTCAGTATCCTCACCAGCACTTGTCTCTACTCAGTCTCAACATCATGGCTCCTAAAAAGAGCAACATCACCTATCATTTCTTCCAGCCAGAGCTATCTGACATCAGGAGGATTCAGACCCTGATCACTCCAGATCACATATCATTGTTCAGGGAACATTATGGAGATATACTTGATATGGTTATGGATCTGGACCCTTCACAGAGAAGCCTGATCCACACTTGCCTTCAGTTTTATGATCCCCCATTGAGATATTTCACCTTTCAAGACTTTCAGTTGGGCCCTCTATTAGAAGAATACTCATCATTAATTGGTATACCTATCAGGGTTGGAATCCCTTTCAACCCTGAAATGGTCTTTCCTGGTAATGGAGAAGTAGCAAAGGCTTTGCATCTGGAACCTGTCCTGATTGAGCAGCATATGACTTCTAAAGCTGGAATCCCTGGCTTCCATCTGGATTTCTTGGTCTCTCAAGCTACCCTGAAAGCTTCTCTAGGAAAGTGGAAAGCTGTCTGTGCTTTATTGGCCTTGAGCATATATGGAATTGTATTGTTTGCAGATGAGCCTCGATTCATTAGCAAGAATGCAATCCATCTTTTCATCCTGAAGAACCCAGTGCCCACTTTATTGGGGGACCTCTACTACTCAGTGCATCAGAGGAATGAAAAGCAGAGGGGAAGGTTAGTGAGGTGTTGTGCTCCATTGTTCCATACTTGGCTTCTCAGGCATCTACCCAGGACAGATGCATTTTTGAATCCTCATCAGCAGAGAAACTGGGCTAAGAGACTCACTACTCTAACTTCAGCCGATATCAGATGGTGCACTCAAAGCGCCAAGGGCAGGGATATCATCACCAGCTGTGGGCATTTTCCCAATGTGCCCCTAATATGAGTTAAGGGTAGTATCAATTATAATCCTCTGCTGTTCAGAAGGCAACTGGGCTATGCACTGGTCCACACTCCTAAGGCACAAGACTTGGTTGAAACTCTTTATTGCGAGAACAAGCCTAATTTGGCTGTAGTTAGGCAGGCAGCCTGGGCCTGGGATAATGTTCAAACCAAGGGAATGACCATTCTGGGGAAGTGCAACAATGTGGCATCAGCACAATATTATGAATGGTCCCATGCCAGGGCTCAATTCTCTGGAATGCCCTTTACCATAGAAGATATGCCTGAATCATCTTCAACACCACCCCCTGCCACTGTCAGTTTGGAGGAGTTCGAGAGCTTGAAGGAAAGGAATGAGAAGTTGACTCAGGCTTTGCAGAAGACCCTCCGGGAGAGGAGTGATGGCAGGTTGGATATTGAAAGGCTAGAGAAGCTGAGAGTGGAGCATCTGGTTAAGATTGAGAAGTCTGGGGATTATATCAAAAAGTCTAAAGCTGGAGAACAAATTCTGAAGAATGCTTGTAAGGAAGCCCAGTTCCAGAGAGCAAGGACAGACTTGTATCTGAAGGAGAGTCAGGCTAGGTGGGTCAGGATCACCGAAGCTCGTACTCTGGAGGACAAGAGAGTTCAAGACAAGATAGAGCAACTGGAAGCTAGTGCAAAAGAACAGCAAGAAGCCCTGGCAGCAGCCCAAAGGGAAATATCAGAGCTGAAGATCAGAGCTGGAGTGAAGAGGTCAAAAGACCAAAGTCAGCACAAGAAGCTAACTGCAGCTGTTACCACCCGGAATCTCCTCATCAGGAATCTCACGGAGCGTCCAGCTGATCCTGTGACCGAAGCACTTCTCAAGGAAGTTCGGGAGGATGAGTTTGGCCTTGGTGTTTGACCATTTGTTTGTTGTTGCTTTCATTCCATGTACTTTTATTTTCTTGTAATGTATTTTGACCCCTCAGAGGGCTTGTATTTGTAAAACAAACTATGTACCATTTGCTTTTTGTAATATATGTATTAGTTTGTTCCATCCGAGTTTACTTCGAGAGCAACATCAACAACATCTTCAAGGGTCTGGAAGGGTCAAAACTGAATGCCAAGCCGGATACCTTGAAAATAAATAAGCATACTACATTGCATGCTAACCCTTTTGTTTGTTTTGTAGGTTTTTGATTTATTGCCACTAACTCTGTTGTGATGTTCAGGAACTATTGCTCGACGCCGAGTATTTCCCCTCAACCGTCCGCACCGTTATCCAACCCGTAACAATCTTCCGGGCATCCAAATGGATCAGGTACAGCAGGACCTTGCAGAGGTTAGAAATAAAATGGCAAACGAAAGATTGGAGATGAGAACGCAGATGACTCAGTTCATGGAAGTGATGAACAACATGGCTCAGAGCCAAGAAAGATTGAGGGCCATGGTGGAAAGGCAGAATCAAGAAGATCCACATATAGGAACTGCTGGCACAAGCAATAACGAGAGGGTCCAACCTCATGTCAATCCCCCTGTATTTGGCCCCCATCTTCATCCAGAGGTCAATATTCCTGCAAATGTTCAGGGGACTGCCACTGCAGCCAGGGTACTGCAAGAAGACCCTCAAGAGGATCAGTTCACAGTAATGGGTGCTGGGGAAGAAGCCTATGATAGAAGGCTGGATGAGATAGCTGAGAAGTTAAGGTCCTTAGAGTCTCAAAACTCTTTGGGTTTCGATGTCATGGACATGGGCTTGGTAGACGGGGTCAGGATCCCCCATAAGTTTAAGCCTCCTTGTTTTGAAAAATACAACGGGACTTCATGCCCCCGCACTCATTTACAATCATTTCTGGGGAGGCTGAAGGCCTATACTATGGATGAGAAGCTCTGGATGTTCTATTTCGAAGACAGCTTGATAGGAGCTTCAAGGGAATGGTATTCCCACCTGACAAGAGCAACTATTAGATGCTGGAAGGACCTGGCAGAGGCCTTCATCAGACAGTATCAGTACAACTTAGATATGGCACCCAACAGGACCCTCCTAATGGGAATGTCACAGTCGTCAAGGGAAAGTTTCCGAGAATATGCCCAGAGATGGAGGCAATTGGCTGCTGCTGTTCAACCACCTATGTCTGAGAGGGAGTGGCAGATATGTTTATGAACACCCTTCAGGGAACATATATTGACAGGCTGGCTGCTTTCTCTTCCACTAGCTTTGCAGATGTTGTCATAGCTGGGGAGAGAATTGAGAGCCTATTGAAGATGGGAAAGATCTCAGACAATGGTGCCATTTTGTCCAGTAGTACAAGGAAGCCTTTTGCAGGCCCAAGAAGAACTGGCGAGACCAATGCCATCCACACCAACAGGGGCAGACCCCAATATGTTCACAGATCAGTGGCAGCAGTTACCATTCCCGCTCCAGCTCATCCTCAGCCAACTTATCAACCTCCGCAACAAAACTATCAGCAACAACCTCAGTACCATCAACAAGCTCAGTATCCTCCAAGGAATTACAACAATACCAACAACAACAACCAGCAAAGGCCATTCCAACAGAGGCCATCTCAAGCTAACAGGGTAATCGATCCGATCCCTATGCCATATGCTACATTGCTGCCACAACTCCTGAAACTCAACCTAGTTGAGCTAAGGACGTTGGCACCTCCAGATCCCAACAGTCTACCCAGGAATTATGACTCCAACGCCAGATGTGCTTTTCATTCAAATGCACCTGGCCACAGTACAGAAAAGTGCAGAGCCTTGCACATGAAGGTACAAGACCTGGTAGACTCAAAAGCTCTGAATTTCGCACCACCACCCAATGTCAACAAAAATCCGATGCCAAACCACGGGGGTCCCAGAATTAACGCTATTGAAGAAGACAAGCCGTCTTATTTAATAACCAGTGTGGGTCAGATCCGGACACCGTTGGTAGAAATCAAGGCTCAGCTCCTCGAATGTCAAATGTTCCCGGGGTGTGAGTTGGGGTGTGCTTACTGCAATATATCAGTCAATGGGTGCGATAACTTGAGGAATGGCATAGATGGTCTTATTCAGAGTGTCCAACTTCAAATCACCACATCATTTCCTACAAATCCAGCAATCTCATCAGCAACAACTCCAGAACCTCCTACAACTGCAACAACCATTGTTCCTGACAATTCTTCGGTTTCATCAGCAAGTATTTCATCTGTCATTTCAACTGACCGGATATCAACAAATGTTCCTTCTACAACTCCAGCACCACTCCATTTTGAAACTCCTACAACAACAACATCCATCCTCCCACCGATGTCTCCTACAACGCCAGCAACAAATCACAAAGACGTCTCAACTGTCACAATATTTTATGATCCTGAAAACAACTCTGCCTACAACTCAGAAGGTGTTGCTCCCATCAGAGCACCAGTCACAATTTATTACGATCCACAGACCATCACAATTCCTTCCGCAGCTGCAACCAGTCCAGTCACTATCACGGTGCCTGGACCAGTACCTTATGAAAGTAGTAATGCCATCCCCTGGCATTACGGCTCTAACCTGTACTGCGAAGGACAAAGAATCACTTTTGAATCATCAACCCCTGCACCACAAATTGACAATGTGGGAGGAGGCGGAGGCTTCACTCGAAGCGGACGTCTTTTCGCTCCACAAATTCAGAGACCCACTGCCGAAGCAGAAGCTGCTGCCAAGGCAAAAGGGAAAAGCTTGGTGCAGGAAGAGCAGACTGTTAAAGAAGCCTTGAAAACACCCTTTGACCAAGAGGTTGATGAGTTCATGCGAATCATCAAGAAGAGTAATTATAAAGTAGTGGATCAGCTTCATCAAACGCCTTCCAAGATCTCAATCCTATCATTGCTTATGTGCTCCGAGGCCCATCGGAACGCACTACTCAAAGTCTTGCACGCAGCTTACGTGCCTGAGGAGATCACTGTCAATCAGCTGGAAGCTGTAGTTGGAAATGTTAATGCTAGTCATGGACTAGGGTTCACCAACACTGATTTGACAACGGAAGGCCGCAACTATAACAAAGCCTTGCACATAACCATGGAATGTAAAGGTGCTGTCCTTTCCCATGTGCTGGTAGATACGGGGTCATCCCTCAATGTCTTACCTAAAAAGGCCCTGGTGAAGCTAGAATATGACGGATTGGCGTTGAGACCCAGCAACCTGGTGGTAAGAGCCTTTGATGGTTCAAAGAGATCGGTTCTGGGAGAAATTGAATTGCCCATAACGATTGGCCCGCAGACTTTCAAAACGACCTTCTACGTGATGGATATACAGCCTGCCTACAGCTGTCTATTGGGTAGGCCATGGATTCACGCTGCTGGCGCCATGACCTCTACCCTTCACCAGAAGTTAAAATATGAGTGGGAGGGTCAAATCGTTACAATCTGTGGAGAGGAGGATATTTTTGTCAGCCACCTGGCTACCTATAAGTATATTGAGATGGACGGGGAGATCCATGAAACAATGAGTCAGGGGTTCGAGGCCTTGAATGTGAATGAAACATCTGCTGTGCCTGGTACTTCAATATCATCATACCAACAAGCCCGGAAGGTTGTTGAGGGAGGAAACGCCCAAGGCTGGGGCAAACTGTTATCGGTGGAGAAGAAAGAGGATAGATTTGGGTTGGGTTACAAACCAACTCAACAAGATCAAGCAGAGGCTGCAAAAGAGCCCAACTTTGTGAGTGGGGGGATGCTCACCCCTGATGCTGTCAACTGTTTGGAAGACGAGCTGGAAGAAGAACGCAACCTGGAAAGCTGGATTCGTCCAAAGATCCCGGGGAGCAATATCTCGAACTGGTCTTCCCAGGAAATTATAAGAGTTACTCATGCAGAGTAATTATTATTTCCTGTATTTTTATAGCATGCATCAAAGTCTTGCATCTTGCCCAAGATGACAAGACTCATTTTGTAATCGGGCCATCTGTACTTTTTGTGCAAACAAGATTAATCAATGAAATATCAGACATCTTTTTGCAAACGAGTCTTTTTCTTTTCTGTTCACTGTTTTTCCATTTTTCTTTTTGTACAAAAAATAAATGGCAGTGTTTTCAAAATGACAACTTTATTTCACTTTTCTAAAATAAGACTAAAATCAAATCACTAAAATGAACAAACTGAACCCTTGCAGAGAGTGCCTTCCAGACAGCACCGACAACAGCACGGCTATGACTTCGTATGACTTTGACAATCCAATCAATCAAGCTGATGAAGGGGTTGAAGAAGAATATGAGCTTCCTGAAGAGCTAGCCAGGTTGTTGAGACAAGAGGAAAAGGTTATTACTCCTCACCAGGAGGAGGTTGAAGTGATTAATCTTGGTACAGATGAAGACGTGAAGGAGGTTAAAATCGGGGCCTGCTTACAAGACGCAGTGAAGAGACAACTGATTGACCTGCTTCAAGAGTATGTGGACGTGTTTGCTTGGTCTTATCAAGATATGTCGGGGTTAGACACCGACATTGTTGTGCACAAGCTGCCTTTAAGAGAAGAATGCCCACCGGTTAAACAGAAACTGCGTCGTACTCGTCCGGACATGGCAATGAAAATCAAGGAAGAGGTACAAAAGCAATGGGACGCCGAGTTCCTTGCTGTGACTAGCTATCCGCCGTGGGTTGCTAACATAGTACTTGTGCCTAAGAAAGACGGCAAAGTAAGGATGTGTGTTGACTACCGGGATCTGAACAGAGCCAGCCCGAAAGATGATTTCCCTTTACCTCACATTGATGTATTGGTGGATAATACGGCTCAGTTCTCGGTATTCTCCTTCATGGATGGATTTTCAGGATACAACCAGATTAAGATGTCACCTGAAGACATGGAGAAAACAACATTCATCACACCCTGGGGCACGTTCTGCTACAAAGTGATGCCATTCGGACTGAAGAATGTTGGTGCCACATATCAACGGGCTATGGTGACATTATTCCACGATATGATCCATAAAGAAATCGAATGCTATGTGGATGACATGATTGCCAAGTCCCTTACAGAGGAAGATCACCTGGTGAATCTGTTGAAGTTATTCAAGCGTCTGAGGAAATACCAACTGAAGTTGAACCCCAACAAATGCACGTTCGGGGTGCGATCCGGTAAGCTGCTGGGATTTATTGTAAGTGAGAAAGGGATTGAAGTTGACCCTGATAAAGTCAAAGCCATCCAAGAGATGCCTGCACCAAAGACAGAAAAAGAAGTTCGAGGGTTCTTAGGTCGATTGAACTACATTTCAAGGTTCATATCTCACCTTACTGCAACCTGTGAACCTTTGTTCAAATTGTTAAAAAAAGAACAGACGGTCAGGTGGAATGAAGACTGCCAAAGGGCTTTTGACAAGATCAAAGAATACTTACAAGAACCTCCAATCCTTATGCCTCCAATTGAAGGAAGACCTCTAATTATGTACTTGACAGTATTAGAAGAGTCAATGGGGTGTGTGCTGGGCCAGCATGACGAGTCTGGTCGAAAAGAGTATGCAATATACTACCTGAGCAAAAAGTTTACCGACTGTGAACAACGTTATTCACTGCTCGAGAAAACTTGCTGTGCTTTAGCGTGGGTTGCTCGCCGACTGAGACAGTATATGTTTGTCGCTCCCGATAGATGGGACTGGCCCAAATAAAGGTACAGACGCGAACGGTCGGCGAGAGGGACAATGAGAACACACAGCCGTGAACTCACTGGAGATGAATAGAGTCGCCAGCTAGGCATTTTTATCCCGGAGGAAAGGCAATGCTGCGTAGGCCTAGAAAGATACGGATAAGACGGTTGCGAACCAGAGAGACTGAGAAAGGGGGTTGGTTACAACCTGGGAAGGTATTAGCACCCAGATTGTCCGCCGTACTCGACGGGATCCACGCTTAAAAGATTTGTGTTTTAAAGGGGTAGTGTCAGTGCAATTTGTGTGTAAAATAGCTGGAAAAGATGTACAGGTGTCAGTGTAAAAGAAGTGAAGTGTATATACATAGTGTCAGTGTGAGACCAGGAATGAAATGCTCAAGAGTATGAGGCTAAAGAATGAAGCTGGAAGGAGGGGGAATGTACAGAGACTTTTGTTCGATAACCGTTAAGTTATGCCTACGTATCCTCTCGTGCAATGAGGAAGTCAGAACACCGTAGTTCGACCCAAAGAGACTGAAAGGTGAATTGACTTGTGAACTGCTTGCTTGTATATGCTCAAGTGTATGATCTGTCTGGCACAGATGCAAACTGTCTTGCATTAGACGGAAGAAGCAAGTTCCCGTTTGTGAGTGAAGATGATGAGAAAAGAATCCCGGAGGAGACGATTATTGTTTGTTTTTGGTGCTTTCAATCTTTTATTGCTTTTTGGAGTTTGTCATAAGTTGATGAGCTTAGGCCTAAACCAATGGATTTGGTAAACTCATCACATCATCCCTCTGATTAGGGGTAATGAGAATACCTTAAGTGTGAAGTCAGATTCTCACACTTAATCACCTTTGGTGTAGGATTAAGATCATTAACCTACTTGTGATTATTTAGATGTTTTTGGTGTTTTTGTTTAGTGTTGAGTAATGAGGTTAAGCCATAATCAAGGATTAAACAGACCCATTACACCATCCTAATAGAAGGATAGTAGATGAGAATGTTTAAGCTGAGGAAAGCTCCTCAACTTAATCCATGATTAGGGATTAAACCCATGACAAAACAAGCCTTTATTAAGTGGATTTTAGATTAATGATATGATGATGAAGTGAATTTTATGGTTTGTAAGACAACTTGAGGGGGACTTGTCCATTAACTCTAGGGTTAGTCCTTCTTAACCAGTTAAGGAAGAATTAGAACCCTAATGCAAGGCCCAAGTTACAAGTGTGATGTCTTGATACTTATTAAATGAATTGATTAAGAGATTTAAACAACTTAAGGGTTTAATGCTTAGGATTAAAGTTATACACTCCATCCTAAGAGAAGGATACAGGCATAAGCTTAATCACAAAGTCTTAAAACCTTTAGGGTTTAGTCTCTGATTATGAGGTGAGAAGAGAAGACTCAAAGAGAGACACAAAGGTAAAAACTATGAAGGGGAACTAATCAAAACCCTAATTCATTATCATGCTTGGTTGTCCCTAGAGTTTGTGAGGTTTGCAAGAACAATCTTCAAAGAGAGCCACCAGGAAGCAGATGAACAAGATCAAGAGAAGCAAAGTGACTTGCTTCATTCAAGAAGTCAAGTCACTTGAAGAAAGAAAGTGGGAGAAGTAAGAATGAGCAAGCTCAAACTTAAGCACAAATAGAAATGCAGCAATGGATGCAAGAGAGATGAGAAGAAAAGTTATGAGAAGTGAAGGCAAATTCACTTCCCAGTTTTACTTACCACCTGAAATGTTAGAAAGAAATGCAATGTAATGCAAGATGAAATGAAATGGCATGATGCTAGACCAAACCAGAAGCATGTTGATGATGAAAATGATGCTATGAGGTGCTGCAAACATGAGGTAAGGCATGGGGATGTTCATACAAGGCCTATGAATGCAAATGATGCAAGCTAAGGAGCATGGACAAGCATAAAATGTTATGAAGCATATGAGGCAAATGGCATGGCAAACATGTAATGCAATGATCAATGATGCTTTCTACATGTCTTAAGATGTCAAATGCAACACAAGAAGGCACAAAATGCAATGACAAGTCAAGTTATGCAAGGAAATGCAAGAAGGATGCAAAAGAAAGCCCAAATTAGGGTTCATGGAACAAACATCAAACAATAACTCAAAACAGAAACAAACCCTAAGATAAAAAATGGAAAATGGTACCCAAAGAAACCCTAGGCCTATAATAAACCACTGCCCAAAGGGGAGCTCTCAACTCTTAGTCAATCTCAAGTTATGAAATTTACAAGTTATTAGGGTTTTTTAGGGTTCTTATCAAAACAAATGCCAATCAATTAGAAAATGCAAGATCAAATCATGGCCTTTTTATCCTTGAAAATACATGTCAAATGGAAAACAATGCAAGAAGAATCAATGTCTTAACCTTCACCAATAGGCAGAAATGAATTTTCAAACATATGATCAAAATAATGCACAAAATATGATTTAATTCCATGAAAAATTCTTAAAATGCATCAAGATCAAAAAAGAAATTTGGTTTGAAGGTTGGACAATGTTTCTAAATGTCTTAGAACATTTCATGAATTTTTTTGTAATTTTTAAATGCCTAAAAGTATTTTTAATTAATTAATTCCCATTAATCAATTAAAAATAATCTTTTAAATATTTAAAAATACTTTTTTAATGATAAAAAAATAAAATAAAAATATTTTGTGTCATAAAAATTAACAAAACCTTAAAGAAAAAGTTTCATAATTTTTATAAATTTTCTGCTATTTTAAAATAAATGTGCAAATTAATTGAAAAGAAAATGAATTAAAATAAAATAAAATGAAAGTCAAACAAAAGGACGGATGAGATTGATCCTGGGTTTAAATGGATTGACCACGCGCCAGATCCAAGGGTCCACACAGTTTCTGATTTAATTAAATAAATTATGATTAATTAACCCTAACACGTGGATTAGGGCTAATTAAAGTGATCCTGGCCTTCTATCTGCGCGCGAAGTCAAGGGAGTCAACGCATCCTACGGCCTAAATTCAAACTGACATTAATGACTGGATTAAGCCCTAATCACATTCAGGTGGCCGGAGAAGACTTCCGGTCGTCTTCTCCGGCCAGCTCTCACCTGAGAATCACCCAACTTCCTCAAAACGTTACAAAAATGAAGTCTAAGACCAGGGAAACGATCCTTATCCTCTCACGAACCAAACCCCTCTCTCAAAACAAATTTATTCTTCCTAAATCATCTGAATCGAAGGAAAGAAAAACTAGGGTTCGTAAGCTTCAGAGACAAATTAAATGCTCAAAACGCAACCATTTCAAAAACTAAAGGTACCAGAATGATCAGTGCATCATGAAGAACAAGTTTGTAACAAAAGAAATGATTTCTGGAAAAATTATTTTCGAGCTACCTGAGATTTGGAGCTTTCAGTTTTGGAACTTTCTGGCCACTTCCCTCAGTGCAAGCTGCTCCTCTTGGCCCCCAGATGATGTTTGAATGCTCAAAAACAATTTATGCTGGCTGGATAGGGAGATTCGACAGCTTCTGCTCAAGCTTGCTCAACAATGGCAATGGAGTTTCAGGCACTCTCAGGTCATGGTGATGGGTTGTTTGAGGTCTATGCAGTGTGTAGAGAAGATTTGTGGTATTGGTTTGTGTGTTTGTGAGCTAGGATGGAAGATTCGAAAGTTTTTGCAAACTGAAGTAAGAAATGGCAGTGGGATTTCTTGGCTGTTTTAGGCTTGTGCTTTGGGTGCTGGGTGGCCTATGGAGTGTGGTGAGATGATTGATGAAGGAAGTTTTAGTGTTTGATGGCTGTGTTAAAGGATTCGAAGCAAGTTGCAATGTGGAAGGTTTTTGTGAAAGTGGTGAATGGGTGTGTTTCAGCCTTGCCTCTTGAGTGTTTTTGCTTGCAAATTGATAACATATTTTAATCCAAGTGGCCAGAGGATGTGACTTGTGCAGCTGTGATAGGTAAGTTTGCTTTTGCATAAAAGGTCAACTTTGTGTAAGATAGGGCATGGGCAAGGTCTAGGCAAGTACAAGGCATGGCTGGCGCAGCAAAGGTGAGGGAGAGGCCTAGCAAAGCTCAGCAGCCAATGCACCAAGTTGTAGGAAGTGATCATGAGTGTTTTGCAAGTTGGCTAGCTTTTGGTTCACATGTGATAAAGCCTTGTTACACAAACCAAACCATGAGCAAATTCAATTCAATTCTGATTTTTAGGACTTAGAGAATGTTTGTGTAATGGTTTGAAATGAATTAGAGGTCACATGATGCATTGGTCCAAGATTTTGCAAAGTTTCCAAATGAGGCATGCCTTGAAAATTAATGATTTTAACCAACTTTGCATGGCCATAACTTTTGATCCAAGAAGAGTTTGATCATGTTCTTGTACTTTTTGAAAAGGGAAAGATGAGATCTACAACTTTCATGACCAAAGTTTTTCCATTTGAAGCCTTTTTGGATCATGAATCAAGGCTTGAAAATTGACCTAAAATGAGGCATTCTTGAAAAGTCAACTATGCCCAAAAAGTCAACATTTGCAAAAACCCTAAATTCTTGATTTCTATGAACTTCAAACTTCTTCCATGATCAAATAAAGATCATATACACTCAAAATGATGAAGATCACCCATTGGTTGGGTCATTGGGGGCCTCAGATGCCCTGATTTTACACTGACTTGTCTGAAAAGTCAACCCTTGATCAGATGACTTCCCCATGGAATTTCTTCATGAAAATTGATATGCATACTTCCTATACCATATAGAGATCAATGGAAACAAGAATGACCAAAAAATTTGAGGTTATGGCCTCTGAAACCAAAACCCTAATTTTCAGTCAACTGTGCAGTTCAACCTGGCTCTGCATCCACTCAAACCCTAGTTCTTGTGATTCCTCTGCAATTTTGACTTTAAGGAGATGAAATATGATATAAGAACACACATGGACCACTTTGAATTGATTGGTAGCCTTTGGAGTGCCTCAAGAAGCCTTGAAGATTGCTCAGATCACAAACCCTAGGTGCAGATGCCTTAGAAGCTATGCAGTGAATCAAAAATGAGATGTGAGATGATATGATTGTGTTTATGCATATGAGAATGATCACAAGCCATGGTGTGAATGGGTGAGGGCAAATTTGGGGTGTTTACAGCTGCCCCTATTCAAACATGAGTTAGCTGTGCAGGATGTAAGCGACGGCTTAACAGGCCAAACAAGATAACTTGTGGTTGAATACCAAAGACAGTCCAAAATTTGCACTCACAGAATGAAGAAGAAAAGGGATATAGATTGTAAAAGGAAAACAAAGTGTATTGTAAAGTGTGGGCGACGGAGGACGACCGTCGAGCAGAGGACGACTGCTGGGTAAGGAGCAATGACGGGGACGGCCGACATGCTAGGATAAATGCAGGAAAATAAAGCAATGACGGGGACGGCCGACATGCTGGGGATAAAAAGGTAAAGCTAAGACGGGGACGGCCGACTAGCTGGGGAAAAACAAGTAAAGCTAAGACGGGGACGGCCGACTAGCTGGGGAAAATAAAATCATGATGGGGACGGCCATCACGATAAAACTGTAAAATTTCTGAGGATTAATGAAACATGACGGGGACGGCCATCAAGTTCATAAAGTAGGTAAAATAACCAACGATGGGGACGGCCATCGGGCTAAAAAGGAAAAGGGACCACGACGGGGACGGCCATCGGGTTAAAGAATAAATGAAATAAACAGATGATGGGGTACGGCCATCAAAGGTGAAGGACGATCACCTAGCAGGGGACGGCTGCTCTGTCGGGTATAAAAGAAAAATGATGGGGACGGCCATCAAAGGTGGAGGACGACCACCGGGCAGGGTACGGCTGCCGAAAATATCAACGATGGGGACGGCCATCGGATAGAAAAGGTCAACGATGGGGACGGCCATCGGACGAGCAAGATGGAGGACGACCATCAAGAAGTGGAGGACGACCACTCAGCAGGGGACGGCTGCTCTCGAGGTTTGTCATGACATAGGACGAATGTCAGATAACCAAAATCAACAATGGGGACGGCCATTGGATAAAGTGATGAAGGACGATCATCAAAAGGTGGAGGACGATCACCTAGCAGGGGACGGCTGCTAAAAATCAACGATGGGGACGGCCATCGGATGAGCGTGATGGAGGACGACCATCAAGAAGTGGAGGACGACCACTCAGCAGGGTACGGCTGCTCTCAAAGGTATCATAACACAGGACGAGTGTTATATAAAAAGAAAATTTGTTGGTGATCTACTGGGGATAATGTAAACACGGACGAGCGTTTACATCCAAGAAACAAAAAGGTATAAGTGTTTGGTATTGTGTATAGATTAAAGATGCGGACGAGCATCCTTAAGACTATGATACGGACGAGTATCACGTAGAAACAAACTGACACATGTTCAGAGATGATGATACGGGCGAGTACCAACTGGTTAACAAGGAACACGGACGAGTGTTGCATCTGAAAGAAACCTTCTGGGGAATAGTAGACACAGACGAGTATCTATATTCAAGAAGACATAAGTGTTTGACACAGTGTATGGATTAAAGATGCGGACGAGCATCCTTAAGACTATGATACGGACGAGTATCATGTAGAAGCAAACACTAGACGCAATGTTCTGAGATGATGGTACGGACGAGTACCAACTGGTTAACAAGGAACAAGGACTACTGTCGAATCTGTGGGGTTATGAGTGGTGATGTATACAAGATACGGACGAGTATTTGTATAAGTGTACCAAGAGTGGTGAACATTGTATTGATGAGTGTTTATCTGCTGGGGAGAGTGACACGGACGAGTGTCAAGAGAGAAAAGTATAATATTAACAAGTGTATGGGTGATGAAGGTGTAAGCGACTGCGCCGGGGATATGACACGGACGGGTGTCAAAAAGGGTGTATATACAAGTACATGTGAGTGCAAAGAGGACCTCTTTGGCTTTCTGCTGGGGTATGACACGGACGGGTGTCTGGACGTATCTGTAATGAGGGTGATTTGTTTGTAAAGGGCGTTCAGGCGACTTTACTGGGGAGAGATGACACGGGCGGGTGCCAAAAAGGGTGTATATACTGGTGTCTGTAATTGTGGGGCAACTGCTTTTGCTGGGATTCTGATGGGGATTTTGGGGGAAAGTAATCTGTATTCACAAGCGTTTAATTCACAACCTGACTTATGATTATGCTATTTGATTTTTGCCGTAATGCTCCGTATTAGACGGAATGCTACGCTCTGGGGGGGTGAATATGATGCGGATGCCATGATTATGCAAAGAGGCGCCGATCCAGGATTCGGATCCCGTTGTTGCGAAGATTTCTGGTTGATCTGCCTGAAGTGAACATCCCAGCTGGGGATGAGATCATTGATAGATCTAATGATATATCTGCTTGGGGACACGGGTCACTGGTTGACATATCCTTGATAAGACGGGACCCAGCTGGGGTTTGTAGAAGCTTTCTCCCTCTCTGTTGTGACTTCTCCGTGCGTTGCTCTTCTGAATAGAGGCTGGGGATTCTGTGGGGGAGATGATTCCCTGACTTCTGCATCCTGTTGGGGAATGCTGTTGATAACTCAGCTGGGGAGAGCAACAAGGGGCAACTCAGCTGGGGATAGAGCATTCTGAGCGTTAAGCCTGTTTGTTGATTTGGCAGCTCCGCTGGGGAAATGGGCACCTTCTAGTGCCAAGTGGAAGATAGACCGAGTTGATAATGATTCGCCTACTTGCTAAGACGTAACTTGCATGCCCCAGGTTGCATTCTGGATACCTGCAATCCTGCAAAGGTAAGGAAACATACAAAAGGTCCCGAGGTATCCCTTACTGGATTCCGTCGTAGGAGATAAGTACTTTCGAGAGTAATCATATTCCCTGCAAGCATGTGTTTTATTTTTTTAGAGAAAGGCATCTGTACTTATGCAATTGTATTTTTTAGAGATATCAGACAACTCTTTGCAAAACGTAAATGTAAAACGGAACACGACTGAAAATCTGATTTTATTAATTCATGTGCCCTGAATTGGCAAAGATACAGTCAAAGAAACACATCTCCTGAAATGAGGAGATTGTTACAAATTGAGAAATAAGGTGCTGGCGATGCTGACGACGCTTTGAGGAGCTTCCTCTCCTGCTATGACTCGTATGACAATGACGTTCTTCTCGTCTTGCTTTCTGGAGAAAGTTGATTCTGGTTTAAGCTTGATCCTTTGAAGCTTACCAAGTTGTAGGTGATACAGACGAACTCAGAATGCAGTTGTTCGCTTATTCCCTTGTTTTGCATGGATCGCCCTTTCGGGTTTTCAATCCATCGGGATACCCATTTTTGCCCGAGCTGTCCGATGCGGCTTTTCAACTCAGCGGGTGTACATTTTTTTATTTATTTCCCTTATTTTTGCCCGAGTCTTTTATTCTGTTTCTGACTCGCCGGGATGCCCTATTTCTGCCTGGACTTACATTCTGTTTTTATGTCCAGCGGGTCATTTTACGCGAAGTATTTTTTAACTGCATCTGAATTCACAGGGGACGGGAAATCTTCACCATCCATGGTGCTGAGCATCAGTGCTCCACCAGAGAAAACTTTCTTTACAACGAATGGTCCTTCATAATTTGGAGTCCATTTTCCCCTGTGGTCTGTATGAGGAGGGAGGATTCTTTTCAGCACAAGATCTCCCACTTGGTACTCTCGGTGCCTGACTTTCTGATCGAAGGCCTTCTTCATTCTCTTCTGATATAACTGCCCGTGACAGATTGCAGCCAATCTTTTCTCTTCGATCAGACTTAGTTGTTCGAATCGGGACCGAACCCACTCTGCTTCACTCAGTTTAACATCCATCAATACCCGTAAGGAGGGCAATTCAACTTCAACTGGTAGGACTGCTTCCATACCATACACAAGCTGATACGGTGTTGCCCCAGTGGACGTTCTGATTGATGTGCGATACCCATGCAAGGCAAATGGTAGCATTTCATGCCAGTCTTTGTAGGTGACTACCATCTTCTGCACAATCTTCTTGATATTCTTATTTGCCGCCTCAACAGCGCCGTTCATCTTTGGCCTGTAAGGAGAAGAATTGTGATGTTGGATCTTGAAGTCCCGGCACAGCTCTGCCATCATTTTGTTGTTGAGATTTGAACCATTATCAGTAATGATTCGCTCGGGCACTCCATACCGACAGATGATATCTCTCTTCAGAAATCGGGCTACCACTTGCCTTGTAACATTTGCAAATGAGGCTGCTTCAACCCACTTGGTGAAATAGTCAATGGCAACCAGGATGAATCTGTGGCCGTTTGAAGCAGTTGGCTCAATCTTACCAATCATATCAATGCCCCACATGGCAAAGGGCCATGGTGAAGACATGATGTTCAAAGGATTAGGAGGCACATGCACCTTGTCTGCGTAGATCTGGCATTTATGGCATTTCCTGGCGTAGGCACAACAGTCTGCATCCATTGTGATCCAGTAATAGCCTGATCTTAACAACTTTTTAGCCATGGCATGCCCTCCGGCATGGGTACCAAAGGATCCTTCATGCACTTCATGCATCAGTAAATCTGCTTCTGTCTTATCAACACATCTGAGGAGTACCATATCAAAGTTCCTCTTGTATAAAGACCCATCAGTGTTCAGAAAGAAACTACCAGCAAGCCTTCTTAAAGTCTTCTTATCATTGGACGATGCCCCAGGTGGGTATGTTTGATCCTCCAAGAAGCACTTAATGTCATGGAACCAAGGCTTGTCATCTTTTACAACATCTGCTGCAAATACATATGCCGGTCTATCGAGTCTTGATACTGAAATCTGAGGTACAAAGTTGACCGTTTGAACTTTGATCATGGATGAAATGGTAGCAAGAGCATCTGCAAACTGATTCTCGTCTCGAGGGATATACTCAAGCTTGACTGTTGTGAAGAAAGTCAATAACCTTCTTGTATAATCCCTGTAAGGTATCAGATGATCTTGGTGGGTGTACCATTTTCCGTTGGTTTGATTGACTACCAAAGCTGAATCTCCGAATACGGTCAATGTCTTGATCCTGAGGTCGATGGCTTCCTCAAGACCCATAATGCAAGCTTCGTATTCAGCTTCGTTGTTAGTGCAGTTGAAAGTGAGTTTTGCCGAGAAAGGCATGTGAACTCCTTTGGGTGTAATGAGTACTGCACCAATACCACGGCCATTCATGTTAACAGCCCCATCAAACATCATAGTCCATTCTTCTTCCGGGCCAGGCCCTTCAGTGTGAATAGGCTCTTCGTGATCTTTTGCTTTAATGAGCATGATGTCTTCATCAGGGAAGTCAAACCTCATTGGCTGGTAGTCATCAATGGGTTGCTCAGCAAGATATTCAGATAGTACACTGCCTTTGATGGCTTTCTGAGATGTGTACTGTATGTCGTATTCTGTGAGAATCATCTGCCATCTTGCAACCCGTCCGGTAAGAGCTGGCTTCTCGAAAATGTACTTAACTGGATCCATCTTTGAGATTAATAAGGTAGTGTGGGTCAACATATACTGCCTCAGTCGGCGAGCAGCCCACGCTAAAGCACAGCAAGTTTTCTCGAGCAGTGAATAACGCTGTTCACAGTCGGTAAACTTTTTGCTTAGGTAGTATATTGCATACTCTTTTCGACCAGACTCGTCATGTTGGCCCAGCACACACCCCATTGACTCTTCTAATACTGTCAAGTACATAATCAGAGGTCTTCCTTCAACTGGCGGCATGAGGATCGGAGGTTCTTGTAAGTATTCCTTGATCTTGTCAAAAGCCTTCTGGCAATCTTCGTTCCACCTGACCGTTTGTTCTTTTCTTAACAGCTTGAACAAGGGTTCACAGGTTGCTGTAAGGTGAGATATGAACCGTGAAATGTAGTTCAATCGACCTAAGAACCCTCGAACTTCTTTCTCAGTTTTCGGCGCAGGCATTTCTTGTATAGCCTTGACTTTATCTGGGTCAACCTCAATCCCCTTCTCGCTTACAATAAAGCCCAGCAGCTTACCGGATCGCACCCCGAATGTGCATTTGTTGGGGTTCAGCTTCAATTGGTATTTCCTCAGACGCTTGAACAGCTTTAGCAGATTCACCAGGTGATCTTCCTCTGTAAGGGACTTGGCGATCATATCATCCACATAACATTCTATTTCTTTGTGGATCATATCGTGGAACAATGTCACCATAGCCCGTTGATATGTTGCACCAGCATTCTTCAGTCCGAATGGCATCACTTTGTAACAGAACGTGCCCCAAGGTGTAATGAATGTTGTCTTCTCCATGTCTTCCGGTGACATCTTGATCTGATTATATCCTGAAAATCCATCCATGAAGGAGAATACCGAGAACTGAGCCGTGTTATCCACCAATACATCAATGTGAGGTAATGGGAAGTCATCTTTCGGGCTGGCTCTGTTCAGATCCCGGTAATCAACACACATTCTTACTTTGTCGTCCTTCTTAGGCACAGGCACAATATTAGCAACCCACGGTGGATAGCTAGTTACAGCAAGGAACCCGGCGTCCCATTGCTTTTGGACCTCTTCCTTGATTTTCATAGCCATGTCTGGGCGAGTTCGGCGCAGCTTCTGTTTCACTGGTGGGCATTCTTCCCTTAGAGGCAGCTTGTGCACAACAATGTCGGTATCCAACCCTGGCATATCTTGATACGACCAAGCAAACACATCAACATATTCTTGAAGCAGATCTATCAGCTGTCTCTTCACTGAGTCTTGCAGGCAGGCCCCGATTTTGACTTCTTTCACGTTTTCTTCCGTACCAAGATTAATCACTTCAATCTCCTCTTGGTGAGGAGTAATAACCTTTTCCTCCTGTCTCAACAACCTAGCTAGCTCTTCAGGAAGCTCATATTCTTCATCAACCCCTTCATCAGCTTGATTGATTGGATTGTCAAAGTCATACGATGTCATAGCCGTGCTGTTGTCGGTGCTGTCAGGAAGGCACTCTCTGCAAGGGTTAAGTTGGTTCATTTTAGTGATTGATTTTATCTTGCTTTAGAAAAAGGTGAAATGAAATTATCATTTTGAAAACACCGCCATTTATTTTTGTACAAAAAGAAAAATGGAAAAAACAGTGAGCATAAAAGAAAAGGACTCGTTTGCAAAAAGATTGTCTGATATTTCATTAATTTAATCTTGTTTGCACAAAAGTACAGATGGCCCTGGTTACAAAATGAGTCTTGTCATCTTGGGCAAGATGCAAGACTTGGATGCATGCTATATAAAAATACAGGAAATAATAATTACTCTGCTCGAGTAACACTTATAATTTCCTGGGAAGACCAGTTCGAGACACTGCTCCCCGGGATCTTTGGACGAATCCAATTCTCCAGATTGCGCTCCTCTTCCAGCTCGTCTTCCAGACAGTTGATAGCATCAGGGGTAAGCATTCCCCCACTGACAAATCCTGGCTCTGCAGCAGCCTTCGCTTGATGTTGAGTTGGTCTGTAACCCAACCCAAACTTGTCCTTCTTCTCCTCCACAGCTAAAACCTTGCCCCAGCCTAGGGCAGTTCCTTCTTCAACAACCTTCCGGGCTTGTTGATAAGACGACATTGGGGTACCAGATACAGCAGATGCTTCATTCACATTCAAGGCTTCAAACCCCTGGCTCATTGTTTCATGGATCTCTCCATCCATTTCAATGTACTTATAGGTTGCCAGGTGGCTGACAAAAATGTCCTCCTCTCCACAGATAGTGACAACTTGACCTTCCCACTCAAATTTTAACTTTTGGTGAAGGGTAGACGTTATTGCGCCGGCGGCGTGAATCCAGGGTCTACCCAACAAACAGCTGTAGGCGGGCTGAATGTCCATCACATAAAAGATAGTTTTAAAGGTCTGCGGGCCAATTGTCACAGGCAGTTCAATCTCTCCCAGAACCGACCTCTTCGAACCATCAAAAGCTCTTACCACCAGGTTGCTGGGTCTCAATGCCAATCCATCATATTCAAGCTTCACCAGAGCCTTCTTTGGTAAGACATTCAGGGAAGAACCTGTGTCCACCAGCACATGAGAAAGGACAGCTCCTTTGCATTCCATGGTTATGTGCAAGGCTTTGTTGTGGTTGCGGCCATCCACTGTCAGGTCAGAATTGGTAAACCCTAGCCCATTGCTAGCAGTAACATTACCAACCACGGTTTCCAATTGGTTGACAGTAATCTCCTCAGGCACGTAAGCTGCGTGCAGGACTTTAAGTAGTGCATTCCGATGGGCTTCGGAGCACATAAGCAGTGAGAGGATGGAGATTTTGGATGGCGTCTGGTGAAGCTGATCCACAATTTTATAATCACTCTTTTTGATGATCCGCATAAACTCATCAACTTCCTGATCAAATGGAGTCTTCAGGGCTTCTTTGGCAGCTGGATCTTCCTGCACCGGGCCTTTACCCTTTGCCTTGGCAGCAGCTTCTGCTTCGGCAGTAGGTCTTTGAACTTGTGAAGCAAAGAGACGTCCGCTTCGGGTGAAGCCTCCGCCTCCTCCCACATTATCTACTTGTGGTGCAGGTGCTGTTGTTTCCAGAGTGATTCTTTTCCCTTCACAGTACACGTCGGAGCCATAGTGCCAGGGGATGGCCCTATTGCTTTCGTATGGTACTGGTCCAGGCACCGTGACAGTGACTGGACTTATTGCTGCTGCTGAAGGGACTGTTATTGTTTGCGGATCATAAAAGATTGTAACCGGTGCCCTGGTGGGAGCAGCACCTTCTGAATGGTATGCAGAATTATTTTCAGGATCGTAGAATATGGTAACAGTGGAGACATCTTCGTGATTGATTGCTGGTGTTGTAGGAGGTTCTGTTGGAAGGACTGTCGTTGTTGTTGATGGAGAGTCGAAATGGAATGAAGCTGAAGTTGTAGCAGGAGAAACTGTTGAAGTCTGATCATTAGGAGGGACAAGTGAAGTACTTGTTGATGGTGCTGATGAATTATCGGGAACAATAGTTGCTGTACTTGTAGGAGGGTCTGAAACCGTTGCTGATGAAGTTGCCGGATTTGCCGGGAATGATGTAGTGATCTGTAGCAAGCCACTCTGAATAAGGCTGTCAATGCCATTTCTCAAGTCTTCACACCCATTCCATGAAATATTGCAGTATGGGCATCCTAGTTCACACCCTGGAAATATGTTGTTTTCACGGAGTTGAGCTTTGATTTCTACCAATGGCGTCCTGATCTGATCCACACTAGTTATGAAATAAGACGGTGTGTCTTCTTCAATTGCGTTAATTCGAGGACCACCATGGTTTGGCATTGGGTTTTTGTTGACATTGGGCGGAGGTGCAAAATTCAGAGCCTTGGAGTCTACCAAGTCTTGTACCTTCATATGCAGAGCCCTGCATTTCTCTGTACTGTGGCCAGGTGCGTTTGAATGAAAAGCACACCTAGCATTGGAGTCATAGTTTCTTGGTAGACTGTTGGGATCCGGAGGTGCCAACGTTCTTAGCTCAACCAGGTTGAGTTTCAGAAGTTGTGGCAGCAAGGCAGCGTACGGCATTGGGATTGGGTCGATCACTCTGTTAGCTTGAGATGGCCTCTGTTGGAATGGCCTTTGTTGATTGTTGTTGCTGGAGTTGTTGTTGTTGTAGTTTCTTGGAGGATATTGATTCTGCTGATACTGAGGTTGTTGTTGGAAGTTTTGTTGCGGAGGTTGATAGACGGGCTGAGGATGAGCTGGAGCAGGGATAGTGACTGCTGCTATTGACCTCTGAACATATTGGGGCCTACCCCTGTTGGTGTGGATGGCATTGGTCTCGCCAGTTCTTCTCGGGCCTGCAAAAGGTTTTCTTGTACCACTGGACGAGCTTGCACCGTTGTCTGAGATCTTTCCCATTTTTAACAGGCTTTCAATTCTCTCCCCGGCTATAACGACATCTGCGAAGCTGGTGGAAGAGAAAGCAGCTAACCTGTCAATATACGTTCCCTGGAGAGTGTTCATAAACATGTCTGCCATTTCTCTCTCAGACATTGGTGGTTGAACAGCAGCAGCCAATTGCCTCCATCTTTGGGCATATTCTCGGAAACTTTCCCTTGACGACTGTGACATTCCCATTAGGAGGGTCCTATTGGGTGCCATATCCAGATTATACTGATACTGTCTGATGAAGGCCTCTGCCAGGTCCTTCCAGCATCTTACAGTTGCTCTTGTCAGATGGGAATACCACTCCCTCGATGCTCCAGTCAAGCTATCTTCGAAGTAGAACATCCACAATTTCTCGTCCATGGTATAAGCTTTTAATCTTCCGAGAAAAGATTGCAGATGAGTTCGAGGACAAGAAGTCCCATTATACTTTTCAAAACATGGAGGCTTGAACTTGTGGGGAATCCTAACCCCGTCTACCAGACCCATGTCCATGACGTCGAAACCCAAAGAGTTTTGAGATTCTAAGGACCTCAACTTCTCAGCTATTTCTTCCAATCTCCTATCATAAGTTTCCTCTCCAGCACCCATTACTGTAAATTGGTCCTCCTGAGGATCTTCTTGAAGTACTCTGGCTGCAGTAGCTGTTCCTTGAATGTTTACAGGAATATTAGTCTCAGGATGTAGATGTGGACCAAACACAGGGGGGTTAACATGTGGTTGCACCCTTTCATTGTTACTGGTGCCTGCAGTCCCCACATGAGGTTCATCTTGGTTCCTCCCTTCTACCAAAGCTCTGAGCCTCTCCTGGCTTTGAGCTAAGTTGTTCATCACTTCCATGAACTGCGTTATCTGGGTTCTCATCTCCAACCTTTCGTTGGCCATCTGGTTTCTGACCTCCGTAAGGTCTTGTTGCATCTGATCCATCTGAATTCCCGGAAGGTTGTTTCTAGTTGGGTACCTGTGTGGCCTGTTGAGAGGAAATACCCGGCGGCGAGCAATAATTCCTGAACATCACAACAGAGGTTAGCAACAACAAAACAAAAGACCTACAAAACAAACAAAATGGTTAGCATGCAATGCAGTTATGCTTATTTACTATCAAGGTATCCGGTTTGGTCTTCAGTTTTGACCCTTCCAGACCCTTGAATGATGATGCTGTTGAAGTTGCTTTTGATGTGAACCCCAACACAAATATATTACAAAGGTGAAATAATACAATTTGTTCATTTTACAACACAAACCCTCAAAGGGGCCAAAATACATCACAAAAAGCAAAAGTACATGGAAAAGAGACAACAAGCAAATGATCAAACTCCAAGGCCAAACTCATCCTCACGAACTTCCTTAAGAAGTGCTTCGGTCACAGGATCAGCCGGATGCTCCGTGAGATTCCTGATGAGAAGATTTCTTGTTGCAACAGCTGCAGTCAACCTCTTGTTCTGATTTTGATCTTTAGACCTCTTCACTCCAGCTTTGATCTTTAGTTCTGATATTTCCTCCTGGGCTGCTGCCAGGGCTTTTTCCATCTGCTCCATCTTGTCTTGAACTCTCTTGTCTTCTAGAGTACGGGCCTCAGTGATCCGGACCCACCTGGCCTGACTCTCTTTCAAATACAAGTATGTTCTCGCTCTTTGGAACTGGGCTTCTTTACAAGCATTCTTCAGAATCTGCTCACCAGCTTTAGACTTGTTAATATAATCCCCAGACTTCTCAATTTTAGTCAAGTGTTCTACCCTCAATTTCTCCAATCTCTCAATCTCCCTCACACCTTCACTCCTCTCCCGGAGGGTCTTCTGCAAGGCTTGAGATAACTTCTCATTTCTTTCCTTCAAGCTTTCAAACTCTTCCAAACTGATAGTGGCAGGGGGTGGTGCTGAAGATGACTCAGGCATGTCTTCTATGGTGAAGGGCAATCCAGAGAATTGGGCCCTAGCATGGGACCACTCATAATATTGGACTGATGCCACATTATTGCACCTACCCAGAATGGTGATTCCCTTAGTCTGAACATGACCCCAGGCCCAGGCAGCCTGCCTAACAGTTGCCAGACTAATAGTAGAGGGTCTCCACCAAGTCTTGTTCCCTAGGAGTATGAACCAGTGCATAACCCAATTGTCTCCTGAACAGCAGAGGGTTGTAGTTGATACTTCCCTTAACTCCTATCAGAGGCACATTGGGAAAGTGCCCACAGCTGGTGATCATATCTCTGCCCTTGGTGCTCTGAGCACACCATCTGATATCTGCTGAAGTGAGAGTAGTGAGCCTCTTAGCCCAATTGCTTTGCTGATGAGGATTGAGGAATGCATCTGTCCTGGGTAGATGCTTAAGAAGCCAAGCATGGAATAATGGAGCACAAATCCTCACCAATCTTCCCCTCTGCTTCTCATTTCTCTGATGGACTGAGTAATAGAGATCACCCAGTAAAGCTGGCACAGGGTTCTTCAGGATGAACAAGTGGATTGCATTCTTGCTGATGAATCGAGGCTCATCTGCAAACAGCACAATTCCATATACACTTAAGGCCAGCAGAGCACAAACAGCTTTCCACTCCCCCAAGGAGGCCTTCAAACTAGCTTGAGAAATCAGGAAGTCCAGGTGAAATCCAAGGATCCCAGCTTTAGAGGTCAAGTGTTGTTCAATCCATACAGGTTCCAGGTGCAAAGCTTTTGCTATCTCTCCATTGCTGGGAAAGACCATTTCAGGGTTGAAAGGGATTTCCCTCTTGATAGGCAAACCAATCAAAGATGAGTATTCTTCTAATAGGGGCCCCAACTGAAAGTCTTGAAAGGTGAAACATCTCAATGGGGGATCATAAAACTGAATGCAGGTGTGGATCAGGCTCCTCTGAGATGGATCCATATCCATAACCATGTCTAGTATATCTCCATAATGCTCCCTGAACAAAGGTATGTGCTCTGGAGTGATCAGGGTTTGGATCCTCCTGATGTCTGATAAGTCTGGTTGGAAGAAGTGATAGGTGATGTTGCTTTTCTTTGGAGCCATGAGTACTAAAGGCTGAGTAGAATAAGTGCTGATGAAGATGCTGAGAAGTGGGCCACTGGCTGGCTAGTGCAAATAACTGGAGTAAATGGCTGACAAGCTGAAACAAGTGCTGGTGGGGATAGGTCAATATGGCAGATGGGGTCAAAACCAAAACCAGAGGAAGGTGGATACCCTGAAATACAAATAAGCACATGTTAATATGATGCAATGAGTATGTATGCAAATGAAATGCAAGGGTCTGTGACTGAGCTGGATCTGATTAACTGCCTTGGTGTAGATCCATGTGTGTTCAAGAAATCCAGATGGAGGTCTAAAAATCCAGTAACCAGGGTGGGGGACTCAAATAAAGAGCCACAAGTCCAAGGTTTTAGAATCACAAGAACTGTCCAACATGGAGTACTCTTAACAAAGTCAAAGTAACAGGGTATTCTGAGGTCAAGGTACCTGCAAACCTGTAAACAGCCCAACCCCCTCACAGGTAGTGATCTAGAACAAGGATCCTCAGACTTGGATCAGTTATGAGAAGTGTAAACACTTCTAACCCGGAGGTACAGTGTTTACAATAACCATAACAATTCCTCCTCTAATTCACCTCAGTTTCTGAAGGTCAGTACTAAAAGGTCATCCAGACTTAGCAGGCTTCCCAGATAGCCCTAGCATTGCAGGAAATCTGCAACACAGAGTTCTCAAGAAGAAACCCATATCTGAACCGTGTTTCATATTCCCGCACCAGACCGAAATGGAATGGGAAAGAATATGATTCACTCTAGCCTAGGTGTCACTCAGGTCCCAGGTATAGGACCTTAACTCTCAATGGAACACCCACCCACCAAAGAAAAACCAGATCCAGCCAGCACAGTATGACAGTATGAAAATATAAAGCTATAAAGAAAGCAATAAATCAACTGTACATAAAGCAATAAACAAAAATAAATACAAGCACATACAAGCACATAACACCCCAGTAAACACAAATCAAACAAGCGCTAGGAGGAACCCACAAAAAGAACCAGAAGCCCTGGTTGCAATATAAGTTTCCCCAGCAGAGTCACCAAGCTGTCGCTCCCGATAGATGGGACTGGCCCAAATAAAGGTACAGACGCGAACGGTCGGCGAGAGGGACAATGAGAACACACAGCCGTGAACTCACTGGAGATGAAAAGAGTCGCCAGCTAGGCATTTTTATCCCGGAGGAAAGGCAATGCTGCGTAGGCCTAGAAAGATACAGATAAGACGGTTGCGAACCAGAGAGACTGAGAAAGGGGGTTGGTTACAACCTGGGAAGGTATTAGCACCCAGATTGTCCGCCGTACTCGACGGGATCCACGCTTAAAAGATTTGTGTTTTAAAGGGGTAGTGTCAGTGCAATTTGTGTGTAAAATAGCTGGAAAAGATGTACAGGTGTCAGTGTAAAAGAAGTGAAGTGTATATACATAGTGTCAGTGTGAGACCAGGAATGAAATGCTCAAGAGTATGAGGCTAAAGAATGAAGCTGGAAGGAGGGGGAATGTACAGAGACTTTTGTTCGATAACCGTTAAGTTATGCCTACGTATCCTCTCGTGCAATGAGGAAGTCAGAACACCGTAGTTCGACCCAAAGAGACTGAAAGGTGAATTGACTTGTGAACTGCTTGCTTGTATATGCTCAAGTGTATGATCTGTCTGGCACAGATGCAAACTGTCTTGCATTAGACGGAAGAAGCAAGTTCCCGTTTGTGAGTGAAGATGATGAGAAAAGAATCCCGGAGGAGACGATTATTGTTTGTTTTTGGTGCTTTCAATCTTTTATTGCTTTTTGGAGTTTGTCATAAGTTGATGAGCTTAGGCCTAAACCAATGGATTTGGTAAACTCATCACATCATCCCTCTGATTAGGGGTAATGAGAATACCTTAAGTGTGAAGTCAGATTCTCACACTTAATCACCTTTGGTGTAGGATTAAGATCATTAACCTACTTGTGATTATTTAGATGTTTTTGGTGTTTTTGTTTAGTGTTGAGTAATGAGGTTAAGCCATAATCAAGGATTAAACAGACCCATTACACCATCCTAATAGAAGGATAGTAGATGAGAATGTTTAAGCTGAGGAAAGCTCCTCAACTTAATCCATGATTAGGGATTAAACCCATGACAAAACAAGCCTTTATTAAGTGGATTTTAGATTAATGATATGATGATGAAGTGAATTTTATGGTTTGTAAGACAACTTGAGGGGGACTTGTCCATTAACTCTAGGGTTAGTCCTTCTTAACCAGTTAAGGAAGAATTAGAACCCTAATGCAAGGCCCAAGTTACAAGTGTGATGTCTTGATACTTATTAAATGAATTGATTAAGAGATTTAAACAACTTAAGGGTTTAATGCTTAGGATTAAAGTTATACACTCCATCCTAAGAGAAGGATACAGGCATAAGCTTAATCACAAAGTCTTAAAACCTTTAGGGTTTAGTCTCTGATTATGAGGTGAGAAGAGAAGACTCAAAGAGAGACACAAAGGTAAAAACTATGAAGGGGAACTAATCAAAACCCTAATTCATTATCATGCTTGGTTGTCCCTAGAGTTTGTGAGGTTTGCAAGAACAATCTTCAATGGAAGCCACCAGGAAGCAGATGAACAAGATCAAGAGAAGCAAAGTGACTTGCTTCATTCAAGAAGTCAAGTCACTTGAAGAAAGAAAGTGGGAGAAGTAAGAATGAGCAAGCTCAAACTTAAGCACAAATAGAAATGCAGCAATGGATGCAAGAGAGATGAGAAGAAAAGTTATGAGAAGTGAAGGCAAATTCACTTCCCAGTTTTACTTACCACCTGAAATGTTAGAAAGAAATGCAATGTAATGCAAGATGAAATGAAATGGCATGATGCTAGACCAAACCAGAAGCATGTTGATGATGAAAATGATGCTATGAGGTGCTGCAAACATGAGGTAAGGCATGGGGATGTTCATACAAGGCCTATGAATGCAAATGATGCAAGCTAAGGAGCATGGACAAGCATAAAATGTTATGAAGCATATGAGGCAAATGGCATGGCAAACATGTAATGCAATGATCAATGATGCTTTCTACATGTCTTAAGATGTCAAATGCAACACAAGAAGGCACAAAATGCAATGACAAGTCAAGTTATGCAAGGAAATGCAAGAAGGATGCAAAAGAAAGCCCAAATTAGGGTTCATGGAACAAACATCAAACAATAACTCAAAACAGAAACAAACCCTAAGATAAAAAATGGAAAATGGTACCCAAAGAAACCCTAGGCCTATAATAAACCACTGCCCAAAGGGGAGCTCTCAACTCTTAGTCAATCTCAAGTTATGAAATTTACAAGTTATTAGGGTTTTTTAGGGTTCTTATCAAAACAAATGCCAATCAATTAGAAAATGCAAGATCAAATCATGGCCTTTTTATCCTTGAAAATACATGTCAAATGGAAAACAATGCAAGAAGAATCAATGTCTCAACCTTCACCAATAGGCAGAAATGAATTTTCAAACATATGATCAAAATAATGCACAAAATATGATTTAATTCCATGAAAAATTCTTAAAATGCATCAAGATCAAAAAAGAAATTTGGTTTGAAGGTTGGACAATGTTTCTAAATGTCTTAGAACATTTCATGAATTTTTTTGTAATTTTTAAATGCCTAAAAGTATTTTTAATTAATTAATTCCCATTAATCAATTAAAAATAATCTTTTAAATATTTAAAAATACTTTTTTAATGATAAAAAAATAAAATAAAAATATTTTGTGTCATAAAAATTAACAAAACCTTAAAGAAAAAGTTTCATAATTTTTATAAATTTTCTGCTATTTTAAAATAAATGTGCAAATTAATTGAAAAGAAAATGAATTAAAATAAAATAAAATGAAAGTCAAACAAAAGGACGGATGAGATTGATCCTGGGTTTAAATGGATTGACCACGCGCCAGATCCAAGGGTCCACACAGTTTCTGATTTAATTAAATAAATTATGATTAATTAACCCTAACACGTGGATTAGGGCTAATTAAAGTGATCCTGGCCTTCTATCTGCGCGCGAAGTCAAGGGAGTCAACGCATCCTACGGCCTAAATTCAAACTGACATTAATGACTGGATTAAGCCCTAATCACATTCAGGTGGCCGGAGAAGACTTCCGGTCGTCTTCTCCGGCCAGCTCTCACCTGAGAATCACCCAACTTCCTCAAAACGTTACAAAAATGAAGTCTAAGACCAGGGAAACGATCCTTATCCTCTCACGAACCAAACCCCTCTCTCAAAACAAATTTATTCTTCCTAAATCATCTGAATCGAAGGAAAGAAAAACTAGGGTTCGTAAGCTTCAGAGACAAATTAAATGCTCAAAACGCAACCATTTCAAAAACTAAAGGTACCAGAATGATCAGTGCATCATGAAGAACAAGTTTGTAACAAAAGAAATGATTTCTGGAAAAATTATTTTCGAGCTACCTGAGATTTGGAGCTTTCAGTTTTGGAACTTTCTGGCCACTTCCCTCAGTGCAAGCTGCTCCTCTTGGCCCCCAGATGATGTTTGAATGCTCAAAAACAATTTATGCTGGCTGGATAGGGAGATTCGACAGCTTCTGCTCAAGCTTGCTCAACAATGGCAATGGAGTTTCAGGCACTCTCAGGTCATGGTGATGGGTTGTTTGAGGTCTATGCAGTGTGTAGAGAAGATTTGTGGTATTGGTTTGTGTGTTTGTGAGCTAGGATGGAAGATTCGAAAGTTTTTGCAAACTGAAGTAAGAAATGGCAGTGGGATTTCTTGGCTGTTTTAGGCTTGTGCTTTGGGTGCTGGGTGGCCTATGGAGTGTGGTGAGATGATTGATGAAGGAAGTTTTAGTGTTTGATGGCTGTGTTAAAGGATTCGAAGCAAGTTGCAATGTGGAAGGTTTTTGTGAAAGTGGTGAATGGGTGTGTTTCAGCCTTGCCTCTTGAGTGTTTTTGCTTGCAAATTGATAACATATTTTAATCCAAGTGGCCAGAGGATGTGACTTGTGCAGCTGTGATAGGTAAGTTTGCTTTTGCATAAAAGGTCAACTTTGTGTAAGATAGGGCATGGGCAAGGTCTAGGCAAGTACAAGGCATGGTTGGCGCAGCAAAGGTGAGGGAGAGGCCTAGCAAAGCTCAGCAGCCAATGCACCAAGTTGTAGGAAGTGATCATGAGTGTTTTGCAAGTTGGCTAGCTTTTGGTTCACATGTGATAAAGCCTTGTTACACAAACCAAACCATGAGCAAATTCAATTCAATTCTGATTTTTAGGACTTAGAGAATGTTTGTGTAATGGTTTGAAATGAATTAGAGGTCACATGATGCATTGGTCCAAGATTTTGCAAAGTTTCCAAATGAGGCATGCCTTGAAAATTAATGATTTTAACCAACTTTGCATGGCCATAACTTTTGATCCAAGAAGAGTTTGATCATGTTCTTGTACTTTTTGAAAAGGGAAAGATGAGATCTACAACTTTCATGACCAAAGTTTTTCCATTTGAAGCCTTTTTGGATCATGAATCAAGGCTTGAAAATTGACCTAAAATGAGGCATTCTTGAAAAGTCAACTATGCCCAAAAAGTCAACATTTGCAAAAACCCTAAATTCTTGATTTCTATGAACTTCAAACTTCTTCCATGATCAAATAAAGATCATATACACTCAAAATGATGAAGATCACCCATTGGTTGGGTCATTGGGGGCCTCAGATGCCCTGATTTTACACTGACTTGTCTGAAAAGTCAACCCTTGATCAGATGACTTCCCCATGGAATTTCTTCATGAAAATTGATATGCATACTTCCTATACCATATAGAGATCAATGGAAACAAGAATGACCAAAAAATTTGAGGTTATGGCCTCTGAAACCAAAACCCTAATTTTCAGTCAACTGTGCAGTTCAACCTGGCTCTGCATCCACTCAAACCCTAGTTCTTGTGATTCCTCTGCAATTTTGACTTTAAGGAGATGAAATATGATATAAGAACACACATGGACCACTTTGAATTGATTGGTAGCCTTTGGAGTGCCTCAAGAAGCCTTGAATATTGCTCAGATCACAAACCCTAGGTGCAGATGCCTTAGAAGCTATGCAGTGAATCAAAAATGAGATGTGAGATGATATGATTGTGTTTATGCATATGAGAATGATCACAAGCCATGGTGTGAATGGGTGAGGGCAAATTTGGGGTGTTTACAATGTTGACCCACACTACTTTGTTGATCTCAAAGATGGACCCAGTTAAGTACATATTTGAGAAGCCAACACTTACCGGACGGGTTGCAAGATGGCAGATGATTCTCACAGAATACGACATCCAGTACACCTCTCAGAAAGCCATCAAGGGCAGTGTACTATCTGAATATCTTGCTGAGCAACCCATTGATGACTACCAGCCTATGAGATTTGACTTCCCTGATGAAGACATCATGTTCATAAAAGCCAAAGATCATGAAGAGCCTGTTCACACTGAAGGGCCCGGCCCGGAAGAAGAATGGACTATGATGTTTGATGGGGCTGTTAATATGAATGGTCGTGGTGTTGGTGCAGTACTCACTACACCTAAAGGAGTTCACATGCCTTTCTCGGCAAAACTCACTTTCAACTGCACTAACAACGAAGCTGAATACGAAGCTTGCATTATGGGTCTTGAGGAAGCCATTGACCTCAGGATCAAGACATTGACCGTATTCGGAGATTCAGCTTTGGTAATCAATCAAACCAATGGCAAATGGTACACCCACTAGGATCATCTGATACCATACAGGGATTATACAAGGAGGTTATTGACTTTCTTCACAACAGTCAAGCTTGAGTATATCCCTCGGGACGAGAATCAGTTCGCAGATGCTCTTGCTACCATTTCATCCATGATCAAAGTCCAAACTGCTAACTTTGTACCTCAAATTTCAGTGTCCAGACTTGACAGACCAGCATATGTATTCGCAGCAGATATTGTCAAAGACGATAAGCCTTGGTTCCATGACATTAAATGCTTCTTGGAGGATCAAACATACCCACCTGGGGCATCTTCCAATGATAAGAAGACTTTGAGAAGGCTTGCTGGTAGTTTCTTTCTGAACACTGATGGGTCTTTATACAAAAGGAACTTTGATATGGTACTCCTCAGATGTGTTGGCAAGACGGAAGCAGATTTGTTGATGCATGAAGTGCACGAAGGATCTTTTGGTACCCATGCCGGAGGGCATGCCATGGCTAAGAAATTGTTAAGATCAGGTTATTACTGGATCACGATGGACGCAGACTGTTGTGCCTACGCCAGAAAATGCCACAAATGCCAGATCTACGGAGATAAGGTGCATATGCCTCCCAATCCCTTGAACATAATGTCTTCACCCTGGACCTTTGCTATGTGGGGCATTGATATGATTGGCAAGATCGAGCCAACTGCTTCAAATGGCCACAGATTCATCCTGGTTGCTATTGACTATTTCACCAAGTGGGTCGAAGCCGCTTCCTATGCAAATGTTACAAGGCAAGTGGTAGCCCGATTTCTGAAAAGAGACATCATCTGTCGGTATGGAGTGCCCGAGCGAATCATTACTGATAATGGTTCCAACTTGAATAACAAAATGATGGCAGAGCTGTGCCGGGACTTCAAGATCCAACACCACAATTCTTCTCCTTACAGGCCAAAGATGAATGGCGCTATTGAGGCGGCTAACAAGAATATCAAGAAGATTGTGCAGAAGATGGTAGTCACCTACAAAGACTGGCATGAAATGCTACCGTTTGCCTTGCATGGGTACCGCACATCAATCAGAACATCCACTGGGGCAACACCGTATCAGCTTGTGTATGGTATGGAAGCAGTCCTACCTGTCGAAGTAGAATTACCCTCCTTGCGAGTACTGATGGATGTTAAGCTGAACGAAGCAGAGTGGGTCTGATCCCGATTCGAACAACTGAGTCTGATCGAAGAGAAGAGATTGGCTGCAATTTGTCATGGGCAGTTATATCAGAAAAGAATGAAGAAAGCCTTCGATCAGAAAGTCAGGCATTGAGAGTACCAAGTAGGAGATCTTGTGCTGAAAAGAATCCTCCCTCCTCATACAGACCACAGGGGCAAGTGGACTCCAAACTATGAAGGACCATTTGTGGTAAAGAAAGTTTTTTCCGGTGGAGCACTGATGCTCAGCACCATGGATGGTGAAGATTTCCCGTCCCCTGTGAATTCAGATGCAGTTAAAAAATACTTCGCATAAATGACCCGCTGGACGTAAAAACAGAATGTAAGTCCAGGCAAAAATAGGGCATCCCGGCGAGTCAAAAACAGAATAAAAGACTCGGGCAAAAATAAGGGAAAATAAATGAAAAAATGTACACCCGCTGAGTTGAAAAGCCGCATTGGACGACTCAGGCAAAAATGGGTATCCCGATGGATTGAAAACCCGGAAGGGCGATCCATGCAAAATAAGGGAATAAGCGAACAACTGCATTCTGAATTCGTCTGTATCATCTACAACTTGGTAAGCTTCGAAAGGATCAAGCTTCAATCAGAATCAACATTCTTCAAAAAGCGAGATGAGAAGAACGTCAAAAGTCATGCGAGTCATAGTGAAGAGGAAGCTCCTTAAAGCGTCATCAACACTGCCGGCATTTTGTTTCTCAATTTGTAACGATCTCCTCATTTCAGGAGATTTGTTTCTTTGACTGTATCTCGCCAATTCAGGGCATATGAATTAATAAAATCAGATTTTCAATCATGTCTCGTCTTGTACATTTTTATTTGCAAAAAATGTCTGATGTCTTAAAGAAAAAACGATTGCATGAATACAGATGTTTATCTTCAAAAGTAAAAACATGCTTGCAGGAAATATGCTTACTCTCAGAAGTATCCTAACTCCTATGACGGAATCCAGTAAGGGAAACCTCGGGATTACCTTGTGCGTTCCTCTGTCTTTTTCAGGATTGCAGGTATCCAGAATGCAACTTGGGGCATGTAAGCTTCGTCCTAGCAAGCTGGCAAATCAACATTCAATTTTAGCACCCGAAGTGCTCTGTCCCCAGTTGAGTTGCCTCCCATGACTTCCCCCAGCTGAGTTGCCACTTGTTGCTTATCCCCATCAGAGTTGCCAGGCATCACATAAGGCACCTATATCCCCGGCTGAGTCAAGGATCCTCTTCAACAGAATCCCTAGGGAGGTCTCTCAATGATCTCTCTTTCTCCCCAGCCGAGTTTCCATCTCGTCCTCAGCCGAGCACAAAAGTCAGAGAACTATCTCCCCACAGAGTTCCAGCCTCTATCCAGAAGAGCAACGCATGAAGGATCACAACAGAGTGAAGAAAGCTTCTACAAACCCCAGCTGGGTCTCTCATTTATAAAGGATAGGTCTATCAATGGCCCGAATCCCCAAGCAGATATCATATCATCAGATCTACCCATGATCTCATCCCCAGCTGGGATGTCCATTTCAAACAAGATCGACCGAAGATTTTCATAGCAACGGGACCCGGATCCCGGTTTGGTATCTTTGCACAATCATAGCATTCGCATCATATTCACCCACAAAGCGTAGCATTCCGTTTAATACGGAGCATTACGGCAAAAAAATCAAGCATATAGCATAATCATAAGCCATGTTTTAAACCAACACTTGTGAATAACGACAGTTCATCAACGTACAAAAAATCCCCACCAGAGTCCCCAGCAAAAAACAGCTTCCTCTCAATCACAAACACCAGTATATACTCATTTTGGACACCCGTCCGTGTCATCACTTCCCCAGTAAAGTCACTTGAACACTCTTTGCAAACAAGATCACCCGCACTACAGATACGTCCTGACACCCGTCCATGTCATACCTCCCAGCAGAAAGCCAAAGACATCCTCTTTGCACTCACATATACCTATACACTTTCTCGACACCTGTCCGTGTCATATCCCCAGCACAGTCATCTACACTTTTGCAACCCACATACGTGTTAATATTATTATACTTTTCTCTCTTGACACTCGTCCGTGTCACCCTCCCCAGCAGATAAACGCTCATCTATACAATACTCATACTCACTGCTCGTGTACACTCTTACACAGATACTCGTCCGTATCTTGTATATACCACTTATATATCCCCGCAGATTCAATGCTAGTCCCCGTTCTTTGTTAACCAGTTGGTACTCGTCCGTACCATCATCTCAGAACATGCGTCAAGCGTTTGTTTCTACATGATACTCGTCCGTATCATAGTCGTAAGGATGCTCGTCCGCATCCTTAATCCATACACTGTGTCAAACACTTTTGTCTTCATGAATATAGATGCTCGCCTGTGTCTACTATTCCCCAGAAGAATCCTCTCAGAATCAACACTCGTCCGTGTTCTTTGTTAACCCGTTGATACTCGTCCGTATCATCATCTCTGAACACGTGTCAGTTTGTTTCTATCTGATACTCGTCCGTATCATAGTCTTAAGGATGCTCGTCCGCATCTTTAATCTATACACAATACCTAAACACTTATACCTTTTGTTTCTTGGATGTAAACACTCGTCCGTGTTTACTATTCCCCAGTAGATCGCCAACAAAGCAAATTTTCCTTCTTATCTGACACTCGTCCTGTGTCATGATAAACCCTGAGAGCAGCCGTACCCTGCTAGGTGGTCGTCCTCCACCTCTTGATGGTCGTCCTCCATCATGCTCATCCGATGGCCGTCCCCATCGTTGATTTTAGCAGCCGTCCCCTGCTAGGTGGTCGTCCTCCACCCGTTGATGATCGTCCTTCATCAATTTTATCCAATGGCCGTCCCCATTGTTGATTTTGGTTATCTGGCATTCGTCCTATGTCATGATAAACCCCGAGAGCAGCCGTCCCCTGCTAGGTGGTCTTCCTCCACCTCTTGATGGTCGTCCTCCATCATGCTCATCCGATGGCCGTCCCCATCGTTGATATTTTCGGCAGCCGTACCCTGCCAGGTGGTCGCCCTCCACCTTTGATGGCCGTCCCCATCATAATTCTTTTATTCCCCAACAGAGCAGCCGTCCCCTGCTAGGTGATCGTCCTTCACCTTTGATGACCGTACCTCATCATCTGTTCATTTCATTTATTCGTTAACCCGATGGCCGTCCCCGTCGTGGTCCTTTTTTAGTTTAACCCGATGGCCGTCCCCGTCGTGGTCCCTTTTCCTTTTCTTTAGCCCGATGGCCGTCCCCATCGTCGGTTACCTTGCTTTATGAACTTGATGGCCGTCCCCGTCATGTTTCATTAATCCCCAGAGAATTTTACAGCTTTATCGTGATGGTCGTCCCCATCATAATTTCTTACTTTTCCCAGCTAGTCGGCCGTCTCCGTCTTGGCTTTACCTTTTATCCCCAGCATGTTGGCCGTCCCCGTCATTGCTTTATTTTCCGCACTTTTCCCAGCATGTCGGCCGTCCCCGTCATTGCCCTTTACCCAGCAGTCGTCCTCTGCTCGACGGTCGTCCTCTGTCGCCCATACTTTACAATATACTTTATTTTCCTTTTACAATCTATATCCCTTTTCTTCTTCATTCTGTGAGTGCAAATTTTGGACTGTCTTTGGTATTCAACCACAAGTTATCCTGTTTGCTTGTTAAGCCGTTGCTTACAACCTGCACAGCTAACTCATGTTTGAATAGGGGCAGCTGTAAACACCCCAAATTTGCCCTCACCCATTCACACCATGGCTGGTGATCATCTCATATGCATAAACACAATCATATCATCTCATATCACATTTTTGATTCACTGCATTGTTTCTAAGTCATCTGCATCTAGGGTTTGTGATCTGAGCAATCCAAGAGCCTCCTGAGCCACTCCAAAGGCCATCAATAACTTCAAAGGGATCCATGTGTGTTCTTATATCATATTACATCCTCTCAAAGTCAAAAATGCAAAAGAATCACAAGAACTGGGATTGGTGTGGATGCAGAGCCAAGTTTGACTGCACAGTTGACCTAAAATTAGGGTTTTGATTTCAGAGGCCATAACTCCAAATTTTTTGGTCATTCTTGTTTCCATTGGTCTCTATATGGTATAGGGAGTATGCATATCAATTTTCATGAATAAATTCCATGGGGAAGTCATCTGATCAAGGGTTGACTTTTCAGACAAGTCAGTGCAAAATCAGGGCATCTGAGGCCCCCAATGACCCAACCAAGGGGTGATCTTCATCATTTTGAGTGTATATGATCTTTATTTGATCATGGAAGAAGGTTGAAGTTCACAAAATTCAAGAATTACAAGTTTTTGCAAAGTTGACTTTTTAGGACATGGTTGACTTTTCAAGAATATGTCATTTTATGCCATTTTTCAAGCCTTGCTTTTTGATCCAAAAATGCTTCAAATGGAAAAACTTTGGTCATGAAAGTTGTAGATTAGATCTTTCCCTTTTCAAAAAGTACAAGAACATGATCTAATTCTTCTTGGATCAAAAGTTATGGTGTGACAAAGTTGGCAAAAATCATTAATTTTCAAGATGTGCACCAAATGAGAAACTTGCAAGAACTTTGTACCAAGGCATTTGTGACTTCTAGTTCACATCAAACCAATGCACAAACATCACATGTGACCTAAAAATCAGATTTGAACCAAAAGATCACATGTTCATGGTTGGCAAGGCAAGGGATTTTCATGAAGTTTCAAAAGGAACCAACTTGCAAAACCACTCATCACACTTCACCAACTAGTTGTCTTGGCTGCTGAACCTTCCTAGCATCACTCACACACCATGCTGCGCCAGCCCACACTCTTGTACCAAGCTAGAACTTAGCCCATGCCTCTCTTACCAAAAGGTTGACAATTTGCAAAAGTGGACTTACCTATCACAGCAGGCCAGGTCACATCATCTGACCAATGGGATTATTTTATACTATCCATTTGCTAGCCATTTGACATAAGGAGCAAGGCTGAAACACACAAGAGCAGAGCATTCACAAAATCACCCCCTCAAGCAAAAGCCTTCGAATCTCTCTACACAACACACAAACACAAAAACCATTTTCATAGATCAACTCACCTTGCTTCACTGAGCCAAAACCAACAAGACTTAGGCCTGAATCAAGCAAGAACACCATTCCTCCATTTTCACTCTCAGAAGCAAAACCATTCGAAACTCACTCCACAGGCCATAAACACCCAAACAAACTCCACAAACCTTCTCTACTCATCATCCTGATCACAAAGAACCCTTCACCATTGCCAGAAACAGCCTGAATCATAAACACGATTCTTACACCATCCTGAACAGAACTTGCTCCAACCTTCAAACCAGCCACCACAAACTCTTTCCAAGCATTGAAAGCTTCTCAGGAGGTCAAGTGGAGTTGATTGAAAGCAAGAAACCAGCCAGAAAGTGCCAGGAGTCAAAGCTTCGATTCAGGTAGCCTTGGAATTTCATTTTTCCAGAACTCTCTTTTCTTGTTTCTAAAATGATCCTTATGTTCCCCTGAGTGCATTGAACCTTTTACTTTTGAAAATGATTGAGTTTTGAGGTTGTATGCTTGATCTGAAAGTTTGCCCGAAAATTTGTTCTTGCTTGTTTCTCTTGATTCAGTGGAAATAAATGTGGTTTAAGTTAGGGTTTAGGTTTAATGATGTTCAAGGATGAAATCTGGAGAGTTTGGTGATGATTTGATGCGTATTCAGTGAGATAGTGGTTTTGACTTGCCGGAGAAGACGACCGGAACAGTGTTCCGGTCGCCTGAAAGTCATTAGGGTTTGTTTAATTAGGGTTAAGTGCAATTAAGCCAGTTTGAATGTAGGCCGTCCAGATGCGCGCCCAGTCAACTCCCGCGCGTGTGACTTTGAATTCAGGCCCTTGGATCTGCTGACTTCTCCAATAATTCATTTATTTTCATTTTTATTTTCATTTAATTCATTTGTTTTGTACAATTTATTTAAAATAGCAAAATTGTTTTAAAAATTATGAAACTTTTTCTCAAGAGTTTCACTAATTTTTAAAACACAAAAATATTTTTATTTTCATTTTTAGCATTTAAAATGTATTTTTAAATATTTAAAAGTTTATTTTTAATTGATTAATGGAAATTAATTTATTAAAAATACTTTTAGGTATTTAAAAATCACCAAAAAAATTCATGAAATGTTCTAAGACATTTAGAAACATTGTCCAACCTTCAAACCAAATTTATTTTTTGATCTTGATGCATTTTAAGAATTTCTCATTGAATTAAAATCATTTTTGTGCATTATTTTGATCCAAAGTTCAAAAAATCATTTCTGCCTATCCATGAAGAGTTGGACATTGATTCTTTTTGCATTGCATTGTGTTTAGCATGAAATTTGTGAGATTAAATGGCCATGATTTGATCTTTCATTTTCAATTTGTTTGACATTTCTTTTGTTTGGAAACCCAAAAACCCTAGCAAACTTGTAAAAACCATAACTTGAAATTGGTTAAGAGTTGAAACCTCTCCTTTAGGCAGTGAGTTAGTATAGGATTAGGGGTCCTTTGAGTGCATTTTCAATTTTTTATCTTAGGGTTTGCTTCTGATTTTGGTTTTTGTTTGATGTATTGTTCATAAACCCTAATTTGGGCTTCCATATGCATCCATCTTGCATCTTCTTGCATAACATGACTTGCCATGACATCTCAAGCATCCATTTGATTCATTTGACATCATAAGACATATTGAAAGCATGTTTGATCATTGCATCATGTATTTGCCATGTTGTATGTCATGTTCACTTCATAACTTTTCATGTATGTTCATGGTTCCTAACTTGCTTCATTTGCATTCATGAACTTGTATGATCATTTCCTTGTGCTGCCTCATGTTTGTAGCATCTCATAGCATCATTAGCATCATGTATATGTTTCTGGTTTTGTTTCTCATCATGTCATCTCATCCCATTTTGCATTGCATTGCATTCCTTTTCTAACCTTTTCAGGTGGTAAGTGACTTTGAGAAGTGAATTTGCCTTCACTTCTCATAACTTTTCTTTTCATCTCTCTTGCATCCATTGCTGCATTTTTGTTTGTGTTTGAGTTTGAGCTTTCTCATTCTTCTTCTTCCCACTTTCTTTCTTCAAGTGACTTGACTTCTTGAATGAAGCAAGTTGTTTTGCTTCTCTTGATCCTTTCATCTGCTTCCTGGTGGTTCCATTGAAGACTTCCCTTGAAAACCTCACAAACCTTAGGAACAACCAAGCATGACAATGATTAGGGTTTTGATTAGTATCCCCTCATAGTTTTACCTTTGTGTCTCTTTTGAGTCTTCTCTTCTCATCTCATAATCAGGGACTAAACCCTAAAGGCTTTAAGGCTTTGTGATTAAGCTTATGCCTGCATCCTTCTCTTAGGATGGAGTGTATAACTTTAATCCTAAGTGTTAAACCCTTAATGTGTTTAAATCTCTTAATCAATTCACTTAATAAGTATCAAGACATCACACTTGTAACTTGGGCCTTGCATTAGGGTTCTAATTCTTCCTTAAATGGTTAAGAAGGACTAACCCTAGTGTTAATGGACAAGTCCCCCTCAAGTTGTCTTACAAATCATAAAAATCACTTCATCATCATACCATTAAATAAAATCCACTTAATCAAAGGCTTGTTTTGTCATGAGTTTAATCCCTAATCATGGATTAAGTTGAGGAGCTTTCCTCAGCTTGAACATTCTCATCTATTATCCTTCTATTAGGATGGTGTAATGAGTCTGTTTAATCCTTGATTATGGCTTAATCTCATTACTCAACACTAAACAAAAACACCAAAAACACCTAAATAATCACAAATAGGTTAATGATCTTAATCCTGTATCAAAGGTGATTAAGTGTGAGAATCTGACTTCACACTTAAGGTACTCTCCTTACCCCTAATCAGAGGGAAGATGTGATGAGTTTACTAAATCCATTGGTTTAGGCTTAAGCTCATTAACTTATGACAAACTTTCAAAAGCAATAAAAGACTGAAAACTCAAAAACAAACAATAATCGTCTCCTTCGGGATTCTTTTCTCATCTCATTCACTCACAAACGAGAACTTGCTTCTTCCGCCTAATGCAAGACAGTTAGCACCTGAGCCAAACAGGTCATACACTTGAGCATAGGCAAGTAAGCAGTTCATCAGTCAATTCATCTTTCAGTCTCTTTGGGTCGAACTATGGTGTTCTGACTTCCTCATTGCACGAGAGGATACGTAGGCATAACTTAACGGTTATCGAACAAAAGTCTCTGTATATTCCCCCTCTTTCCAGCCTTATCTTTTAAGCCTCATTATCATGAGCATTTCATTCTTGTCTTTACACTGACACTTCACTTATACACTTCACTTCTTTTACACTGACACCTGTACATCTCTTTCCAGCTATTCTATGCACAGATTACACTGACACTACCCCTTTAAAACACAAATCTTTTAAGCGTGGATCCCGTCGAGTACGACGGACAATCTGGGTGCTAATACCTTCCCAGGTTGTAACCAACCCCCTTTCTCAGTCTCTCTGGTTCGCAACCGTCTTATCCATATCTTTCTAGGTCTATGCAGCATTGCCTTTCCTCCGGGATAAAAATGCCTAGCTGGCGACTCTATTCATCTCCAGTGAGTTCACGGCTGTGTGTTCTCATTGTCCCTCTCGCTGACCGTTCGCGTCTGTACCCTATCTGACTTAGCTTCATTTAGTGGGAGCGACAGTTGGAGAGAGTAGAAAATAGAAAGAAAATATAAGAGAGTGAGAGAGAGTGAAATAGAAAGGTTGGTAAGATAGAAAGAAAAAGAGAAGAAAGAAAAAGGGAGAAGAGAAAAAGAAGAGAAAAGAGGAAAAGTTGGAAAAGCTTCAAGATTGCTCCAAGAAATCGAAATAATCGGGTAAGGGTGATAAGCATTGTTATCTTAATATTGTGTATGATTATGTATGTGTTTGATTGGTTGAGTTTTGATTTGGTAGAAGTTAGAGAAGATGAATAGTTAGGGTTTGAGAGAAAATGTGAGAAATTTATGGATTAATCGGTTGGAAATCGTTATAGCCGAAGTATGATAGCTAGAATATGTTATTGATCATGTTTGTATGAGCTTAGAGGAGTTTTGGAGTGTTTTTGGTTGACTGTTCGCAACTGGTATTTTGTTGAAATCGCAGTGGTCGCTCAGCGAGCTATCCCTCGCTCAGTGAAAGTTCCAGGGCGATTCTCGCTCAGCGAGCGAGAGGGTGCTCAACGAGCCTATAGGTTTTTGAGGGATTATGTGTTTTGATCCGTAGCTTTAGTTTCGGGTATCCTTTTTTAGTGATTCTTATATCGACTCGAAGCTAGAAACGTGTAAAATCTATTGATGCTAAGAAGAGTAATTTTTAGCCGACTTTTACCCGACTTTTCCGATAAAATGTAATTATGTTAATTATGGAATTGTGGGTTTGATTGTTGTGTTGTGGTCGTTTGGCAAGTAGATACATTGCTTGAATTAAATGCGAACGTATGCTAATTGTATGAGATGAATGCATAACTGTATTGTGAATATGTATGCATTTTCAAGAATGTTGTGTGTCATTTTGAATGTAAGTATAATGTATGCATTCTTGTATACCATGTTTAATTATACTTTGATGAAATTTTATATATATGCCTAAGTGATTTAATTGCTTATTTGGGGTATAGAAAGAGGGTGTTACATTAAGTGGTATCAGAGCCAGTGTTCGAGTCAGTTGTGTCTGTCTTGATGTTGTTGTGATTGAACTTTTGTTTAATCTTGTTGTTGTCTTTGGGAAAAATCAGAATATGGTTGGTAGAAATGACAATGCAATGGCTGCTGCTTTGGAAGCAATGGCTAGGGCGGTGCAGGGAGCGCCGAATGTGAATGCGAATGATGAGTTCAGGAAGAATCAACCGCCGATCTTCAAGGGAAGATTCGATCTCGATGGTGCTCAGAATTGGTTGAAGGAGATTGAAAGAATCTTCAGAGTCATGGACTGTGCTGAAAAGAGCAAGATGAGACTTGGTTCTCACATGCTGAAGAAAGAGGCCGATGATTGGTGGGTCGGTAGAAGTCAAACTCTTGAGGAGGAGGATGAAGAGATAACTTGGGAAGTTTTTCTTACTGAGTTCTTAGGGAAGTACTACCCTGAGAGTGTGAAGGGAAAGAAGGAAATGGAATTCCTTGAGCTGAAGCAAGGTAGTATGTCAGTGGTTGACTATACTGCTAAGTTTGTGGAATTGGTTCAGTTTCATCCTCATTATGCTGTTGCTACTGCTGAGTTTTCTAAGTGCATTAAGTATGAGTATGGTTTGCATCCTAAGATTAAGCAAGTTGTGGGATATCAGAGGATTAGAAGGTTTTCAGATTTGACTGAATGTTGTAGAATCTTTGAAGAAGATAGTAAAGCTCGTTCTACACATTACAAGAGTGTGAATGAGAGGAAAGGGAAGCAACAAGCTAGAAGTGGACCTTATGTGACACCCGCTGATAAGGGTAAACATAGGGGAAACATTGATAGGAGATCGGGTGGAGGAAGTTCTGGTCCCGTTAAGTGTTACAAGTGTGGCGATATAGGCCACAAGTCTTTTGAGTGTGGAAAGAATATTGTGAAATGTTCAAACTGTGGAGGTCTTGGACATGCTACTACCGAGTGTAGGAGGAATGTTGTGAAGTGCTTCAATGTGGGGAAGTTGGTCACATTAGTACTAAGTGTACTAAGCCGAAGCAAGCTCAGGCGGGCGGAAAGGTGTTTGCATTAGCAGGGAAGGATACTACTAGTGCAGACCGTTTGATTAAAGGTACATGCTTTATTAATAGTATGCCTTTAGTTACTATTATTGATACGGGAGTGACTCATTCGTTTATTTCTCTTGAGTGCGCTAAGCGTTTGAATTTGTTTATGTCTTCTTGGGGTGGTGAGATGGTTATTGAGACTCCTGCTTCAGGGTCGGTAACTACTTCTTTGGTGTGTGTAAGTTGTTCTTTGACCATGTATGGTAAAGATTTTGTTATGGATTTAGTTTGTTTGCCGTTGGAAGGTTTGGAGTGATCTTGGGTATTAACTGGTTGCAATTTAATCGAGTTCATATTGATTGTTATCATAAGTTAGTAAGGTTTCCTTCTTTGGATGATGGTGAAGAAGAGAGTTTCCTATCCACGAAAGAGTTGAAGAAACTTTTAGTGGACGAAGTTCAATTGTTTGGTTTGTTTGCATCGTGGTCAGTGGAAGGGGAAGTGGAGATAAGTAGGTTTCCAGTGGTGTGTGATTTTCCAGAAGTGTTTCCGTATGATATTAAGGATGTACCGCCAGAAAGAGAGGTTGAGTTTTCTATTGATCTAGTTCCGGGTACTAGACCGATTTCGATGGCACCGTATCGTATGTCAGCTTCAGAGTTGGTAGAATTGAAGAAGCAGTTGAATGACTTGTTGGACAAGAGGTTTGTTAGACTGAGTGTTTCTCCTTGGGGTGCACTGGTATTGTTAGTAAAGAAGAATGATGGAAGCATACATTTATGTATTGATTATCGACAGTTGAATAAGGTGACAATTAAGAACAAATATCTGCTTCCGAGTATCGATGATTTGATGGATCAATTGGTTGGTGCGTGTGTTTTTAGTAAGATTGATTTGAGATCAGGATATCACCAGATTCACGTGAAAGAGGAGGATATTCAAAAGACGGCTTTTAGGACACGATATGCTCATTATGAGTATTCTGTGATGCCATTCGGAGTTTCTAATGCGCCGGGTGTGTTTATGGAATACATGAATCATATTTTTCATGAACAGTTGGATCGTTTTGTGGTTGTGTTCATCGACGAAATTTTGATTTATTCTAAGTCTCAAGAAGAGCATGAAGAGCATTTAAGGATTGTGTTACAGATTTTGAAAGAGAAGCAATTATATGCTAAGTTGTCAAAGTGTGAGTTTTGGTTGTCGAAGGTGAGTTTTCTTGGGCATGTTATTTCCGATGGTGGTATTAATGTGGAACCATCCAAGATTGATGTGATAATGCAATGGGAATTTCCTAGATCGGTTACGGAGATTCGAAGCTTTTTAGGCTTGGCGGGTTATTACCAGAGGTTTATTGAAGGATTTTCAAAGTTGGCACTTCCGTTAACGCAGTTGACTTGTAAAGGAAAAGCTTTCATTTGGGATATTCGTTGTGAAGAGAGTTTCATGGAACTTAAGAGAAGGTTAACAACGGCTCCGATCTTGATTTTTCCGAATCTGACAGAACCATTTGTGGTGTTTTGTGATGCTTCATTGTTTGGGTTAGGTGGTGTTTTGATGCAAGATGGAAAGGTTGTGGCTTATGCTTCAAGACAATTGAGAGTGCATGAAAAGAAGTATCCTACGCATGATTTGGAATTAGCGGCTGTGGTTTTTGCTCTAAAAATTTGGAGGCATTATCTTTATGGTGCAAGATTTGAAGTTTTTAGTGATCACAAAAGTTTGAAGTATTTATTCGATCAAAAGGAATTGAACATGAGACAAAGGAGATGGTTAGAACTTTTGAAGGATTATGATTTTGGTTTGAATTACCATCCGGGTAAGGCGAATGTAGTGGCCGATGCCTTGAGTCGTAAGTTGTTACATATGTCCGCATTGATGATGAGAGAATGGGAACTTTTGGAGAATTTTAGAGACTTGAGTTTGGTTTGAGAGATGACGCCGAGAAGTGTGAGACTTGGTATGCTTCATGTTACGAGTGACTTTCTTGCAACCGTTTGTGAAAAACAAAAGTTGGATTTGAAATTTGTTGATTTGATGATGAATGAGAATGAGGATTTAAAGGTTGATAATTTTGGAGTTTTGAGATTCCGTGGTCGTATTTGTATTCCCGATGATGAGGAGTTGAAAAAGAGTATATTGGGAGAGGGACACCGGAGTAATTTAAGTATTCATCTGGGAGCAAATAAGATGTATCAAGATTTGAAGAAGATCTTTTGGTGGTCCGGATTGAAGAGAGATGTAGCTCATTTTGTGTATGCGTGTTTAACTTGTCAGAAGTCTAAGGTGGAACATCAGAAGCCTAGTTGTTTAATGCAACCGTTGGATATTCCGGAATGGAAATGGGATAGTATATCGATGGATTTTGTTACAGGTTTGCCGAGTACGCAAAGAGGTCATAATGCTATTTGGGTGATTGTGGATAGACTTACTAAATCTGCTCATTTTATTCCGATGGATATTAGTTATTCTTTGGAGAAGCTAGCCAAGATTTATGTTTCTGTGATTGTGAAGTTACATGGAGTTCCTAAGAGTATTGTATCGGATAGAGATCCTAGATTTACATCGAGGTTTTGGGAAAGTTTGCAAAAGGCTTTGGTTTCTAAGCTAAGATTGAGTTCAGCTTACCATCCGCAAACAGACGGTCAAACCGAGAGGACGATTCAATCGTTAGAGGATTTGTTGCGTGCTTGTGTGCTAGAACAATGTGGTATTTGGGATAGTTATTTAGCGTTGATTGAGTTCACCTATAATAACAGTTTTCATTCGAGTATTGGTATGGCACCATTTGAGGCTTTGTATGGTCGAAGATGTCGAACACCTTTGTGTTGGCATGAAACCGGAGAGAGAACGGTAGTTGAACCGGAGATGGTACAACAAACTACGGAAAAGGTGAAGTTTATTTGGGAGAAGATGAGAGCTTCTCAAAGTAGACAAAAGAGTTATCATGACAAGAGGAGGAAAGATCTTGAGTTTCAGGAAGGTGACCATGTATTTTTTAGAGTTACGCCGGTTACGGGTGTGGGTCGTGCTTTGAAGTCGAAGAAGTTGACTTCTCGTTTTATTGGGCCGTATCAGATTACTGCACGAGTTGGTATTGTGGCTTACCGTGTGGCGTTGCCTCCGAATCTTTTGAATTTGCATGATGTGTACCATGTTTCGCAACTTCGGAAGTATGTTCCGGATCCGTCACATGTTATTCTTATGGACGAGGTTGAGGTAAGAGATAACCTTACGGTGGAAGCTTTGTCGGTTAGGATTTTGGATCGTGAAATCAAGAAGCTAAGAGGCAAGGATATTGCGCTTGTGAAAGTGGCGTGGGGAGGCGCTGCTGAAGGCAATATGACTTGGGAATTGGAGAGTAGGATGCGCGAGTCTATCCGGAGTTGTTTGGATCAGGTAATATTTTCGAGGACGAAAATTTCTAAAGTGGGGGAGAGTTGTAACGCCCCGATTCGATTTTCCCAAATTTGTGGAGTCTTTTATTTTATTTGTATGATAATTGTTTTATTTGTGAAATTATCATGATGATGTATGATATGTTGATGAATTAATGTGATGATATATTATGTTGTGGGATTTTACCGTTTTATGAATTTCCGGGTAAAATTGGATAAGAGGGTATTTTAGGTATTTGTTAATTAATGATAAGTTAGAATTAGTAGAATTGGTATTTTGTGAGAAAATGATATTTGGTTGGAGATAGTAGAAAATAGAAAGAAAATATAAGAGAGTGAGAGAGAGTGAAATAGAAAAGTTGGTAAGATAGAAAGAAAAAGAGAAGAAAGAAAAAGGGAGAAGAGAAAAAGAAGAGAAAATAGGAAAAGTTGGAAAGGCTTCAAGATTACTCCAAGAAATCGAAATAATCGGGTAAGGGTGATAAGCATTGTTATCTTAATATTGTGTATGATTATGTATGTGTTTGATTGGTTGAGTTTTGATTTGGTAGAAGTTAGAGAAGATGAATAGTTAGGATTTGAGAGAAAATGTGAGAAATTTATGGATTAGTCGGTTGAAAATCGTTATAGCCGAAGTATGATAGCTAGAATATGTTATTGATCATGTTTGTATGAGCTTAGAGGAGTTTTGGAGTGTTTTTGGTTGACTGTTCGCAACAGGTATTTTGTTGAAATCGCAGTGGTCGCTCAGCGAGTTATCCCTCGCTCAGCGAGCCTGTAGGTTTTTGAGGGATTATGTGTTTTGATCCGTAGCTTTAGTTTCGGGTATCCGTTTTTAGTGATTCTTATATCGACTCGAAGCTAGAAACGTGTAAAATCTATTGATGCTAAGAAGAGTAATTTTTAGCCGACTTTTACCGACTTTTCCGATAAAATGTAATTATGTTAATTTTGGAATTGTGGGTTTGATTGTTGTGTTGTGGTCATTTGGCAAGTAGATACATTGCTTGAATTAAATGCGAATGTATGCTAATTGTATGAGATGAATGCATAATTATATTGTGAATATGTATGCATTTTCAAGAATGTTGTGTGTCATTTTGCATGTAAGAATAATGTATGCATTCTTGTGTTGTGGGATTCTTTGTGAATCCGTTGTAGCATCGTGTGCTCATGTGGAGTGTGAGCGATGACTACAACAAGATCGTGTGCCCATGTGGGGTGTGAGCGATCGGATTGTGTGCCCATGTGGGGTGTGAGCAATCCAGAAACATCGTGTGCCCGTGTGGGGTGTGAGTGATGGGTGATTTATTCACATTGATTGTGTGCCCGTGTGGGGTGTGAGCAATCAGATTGTGTGCCCGTGTGGGGTGTGAGCAATCCATAAACATTGTGTGCCCATGTGGGGTGTGAGCAATGGGGAACATCGTGTGCCCGACGGGGAGTTACTTTAGGCAACAAGCGATGATTCCATTTGGTTCCTGAGAGAACCTGCTGAAATGTTGAGTCGGTACCGCATTTGCATCTGCATAGAGTCGCGTGTCGGTCTCTATGAGTTGCATTTTATCATTTTAATTATGATATGCAGAAATAAACATGAATGTGCATATGTTTATTTGGAGTATTATGGAGATGATAGTACGTGCGATGAAACATACTTGATTTTATATATGCATGTTTGATATGTGTATATGTATGTGATTTATACATTTGTAATGTATATGTGTGATTAAACATAGCTAGTCGTATGTTTATGCGGAACAAATTGAATTGAGGAATAAACATAAATAATATGAGTTTATGTGAATTAGTGAATTGGTGCATGATGAACATGCTTGATTGTGTATGTACGTGTTGCGATGTGTATAGGTGATAAGGAATGAAATGTATGGTGAGAATATGTTTTATGTGCATTTTTATATGTTGAGATATATAATTATATGCAATGTTATTATGATAATATTTCTCACCCTTCTGATGTTTTATGATGCTCTATGAGGCATTGCAGAATAGGTTGCTGGATGATATTTTTGTGAAGCTCGTCTTCATCTTTTTGGTCGGTCGGCTCTGATATGTAGCACCAGGTAGCTAGGGTTGGCTTGATGCCTTTTGTGGATACATTTGTATATGTATTTTGATGTGATATGTTTTATGTAAACATGGAATATTTTGGTGATTCAAACTTGCAGATATATTTATGATAAGTATATAAGTTTGAAATTGTTATGTTTTGTTTCCGCTGTTTAATGAATTGATGAATACAGGTGTAAGGATGAAATCCTTGTGTATGTAAGTTACCCCGTTTGTTGCATGTCTTTATTGAGCAGGTGTTGTATGTTTTTAAATTCAAGCATAATGTGGCATGCCTCTTTTATACCATGTTTAATTATACTTTGATGAAATTTTATATATGTGCCTAAGTGATTTAATTGCTTATTTGGGGTATAGAAAGGGGGTGTTACAGTTAGCTCCAAATTTCGACACTTGTGATTGAGTTAGAAATGTTAATGCCAAGTATTAAGCCTTTTTGAAAAGTTTAAAGGCCTTTGACTAGAATAATCATTTAGAAATATGGTCGAAGCCCAATTGGCGCAAAGTAAAAGCATGAGTCTTAAACTTAGAAATATTTCTAAGTATCTGAAATTTGTTGTGAAAGTGAATGCTACTGAGGGCATTCGATGTGAGGAATTCAAATTCAAATAAAAGAAGGAATTTGCTCTTATCCGTTAGTGAACAAGACAAATGACACACATCCAAGACATGAAGATAAGTAAGGTGCCATTTTTCATTATCTTAGTGAATAAGTTGTTAATGACAGTTATTTAGTTTATTATTGATAAAAGTCTTAGTAATAGGATTCAAGGGTGGTCAATTTGTACTAGAAACGCAAATCAAAAACTCAAAGTATCAGTGTAGAGAAAAGAGTCGTGTGACAATGTACGTGATGAACACCACCATTTATCTTTCAAATGCAATTTAAGTGCTTTCCTTTAAAGATGTTTCTCTATTTTGTGCAAGTTACATTTCTGCAGTTTTATTAAGTCTTTTACGCATTTTGAACTTCTTTTGATTCCAGCCATTTATTTAACTTCCTTTCGACTTCACCCTTTTATTTAATCTTCTTTATTTAAACATTTTTCCTTGCATTCCTTTATTATTTATCTTTTCCTTGTATTCCTTTATTGTTTATCTTTTCCCTGCATTCCTTTATTTTTTATCTTTTACTTGAATTTTTTAAGTTACTTATGAATATTGTCGAAATGTTCATTACATTTTTTTCTTAGACTTTAAGAAATTAAATTTTATAGCACATGTCGTAGGTTCAATCTGATCGATCCTGTAAGTTACTAGAAACTTTGGTGTTTTTAGAAGATCAGCGATTCTTTATCAGTTTTCACGAAAAACAAATTGGCATGCCCAGTGGGACAGGGCTATAACCGTTAGTAGAAGTTTTATAACTTCCTTAAAAGTTTTTTTTTTGTTTTTTGCGTTTTCATTGGTTAAGAGCATTGCGAAAACTTTTTTTGCATGCATTTAAAAAGTGGAAAGGTAGCCACTGCAGACAAATATAAACCAAGAAGAATACAAACGAGGAAAATGCCATCGAATTAGGATAACCCAAATGATCCTAATCCTCAAGCAAGTGGAACAAACCTTCAATCAAATAGTTCAAATGCTCAAGTTGGAAACACCAATTCTCAAGGTATACCCACAAGTGATGTGGTGTCACCCCTTATTCCTTCGACAAGAGGACAAACACTGTCAGCCATGGTATCCGAACCAATACCTTCGATGGAAGGACCTGGATCGACGTATACGAGGGCATATACTCAACCTATGTTGGAGTATATTGGGGTCAATCCCCAAACTCCTCCAACAGGAACTTCTACGGTCAGACCTTTGAAGGAAAATTGCGATCTAAACGCAGCGGAAAACAAAAATTTTCCTTTAGTGATCCTTACGAATGAGCATGGTCAGTGATAGAATCGTTACCTCTTTGTGGCGATTCAGATCTTTGATGCAGCGATCACAAGCGTTGATGAAGTGCAACGCCTCTACTCAGTCCACACGAACAGCTTCCGGTCACAGTGCTAGCTGCTTACGAACGGAATTATTTGAGTGAGAATCAAAAACGAAATTGCATCAAGTAAAAGCTTCATCACAAGGGTTCCTTTTATAGACTCTCTTGTGGGCTGCGGGCTAAAAGCCCAATTCACATGATCCATAATAATATTATATATTATTATAATAACTATTATTATAATAAATATATTTATTTTATTATTATTTTATAACCATTATAAAATAACAATAATTATTATTATATTATCCGAATTTCTATTTTTCACTTAAGTGCACCGTACCTTACGGTGTTCCTTTGATTTCTCTATCTCTCATCAAACTGTCCTTATGTGTGTGACCCTGTAGGATTTCGTAACGTTGGTAATTATATTAAATTATATATTTAACATAATAAACAGTGAGCGGTATCTAGCAACACATCACTGCTACCCAAGTCACGAAAATGTCATGTGATCTGACAAAACCTTTTTCGTGATAATATATGTTTGTACAATTACCCTTTTGCCCCTATGTCTATATTGAACACAAGGCATACACTGTGTCATCCTTGTCCAGTTCAATATTGGGCCCTTAGACATTTCTCCTGTTATGCAGGATTGGCAAATTCCATCTAGGACACTCATGTCCCTCAGCATGCTTCGTGGAGTGCCCATCAACTGTCTTTATGATCATCCAGTTACGGATAATGTTTGATCAGCAATAAAGCACCCGACTCTACATCTAGGGTCCATAGTGGTTTCAGGTCGAAGGGTGGTAATACACCATTATCACCATGAGAATAACTTATGACACTTTGCATAACATACTATGTAGTATTCTCATAGCGGGTCAATCCGGTATAAATATTACTCCTAATATTTATACCTATGTCAAGACTTGATAACCCTTTATCCATGATCCATGAGATGTGATCATCAGTCTATCTTCATAATAGTCTCAATGCTTTAATGTTATCCCACTTTGCAATAAAGCTTGACTACGGATATTTTAAGAATAATGTCTTTATGTTTAATGGGATCTCATGATTAAGTCACACTTAACATTTCATTAAACAGACTAACTATTCTAGGGACTTTATTATTCTGAAAGACAAACATAATAAAGAAATGCCTTTTATTATTAAACGAATAATCCGATACAAGTACCAAAAAGTATTGGCCTCTAGGGCTTACACCAACAATCTCCCACTAGCACTAGAGCCAATTAGGCATACCCTTAATACCCATAGATCTAGTATGACCATCATGCTTCTGTTGCGCAAGAGGCTTTGTTAATGGGTCAGCGATATTGTCAAGTGTAGGTACTCTGCATATCTTCACATCTCCCCGATCGATTATCTCTCGAATGAGGTGATAACGCCTAAGTATGTGTTTGGATCGTTGGTGAGATCTAGGCTCCTTAGCTTGTGCGATAGCACCATTGTTATCACAATATAAACCAATGGGATCCACAATGCTAGGGACTATGCCAAGTTCACTAATGAACTTCTTGATCCAAACAGCTTCCTTTGCTGCATTTGAGGCAGCAATATACTCGGCCTCAGTTGTAGAATCAGCAACTGTTTCCTGCTTTGAACTTTTCCAGCTCACAGCGCCACCATTGAGACAGAACACATAACCAGATTGTGATCTAAAATCATCCTTATCTGTCTGGAAGCTAGCATCAGTGTAACCAATTACATCAAGCTCTTCCTGACCTCCATATATCAAGAATGAATCCTTAGTCCTTCTCAAGTACTTAAGGATATTCTTGACAGCTACCCAGTGAGCATCACCGGGATCAGATTGGTACCTACTCGTTGCACTTAATGCATACGAGACATCTGGTCGAGTACATAACATGGCATACATGATAGATCCTATTGCAGATGCATATGGAATCTTATTCATGCGATCCCTTTCTTCCTTAGTTGAAGGGGATTGTGTTTTTGATAAACACAGACCATGTTGCATAGGTATGAATCCTTTCTTGGAATCATGCATATTAAAGCGTCTCAACACTTTATCTATGTATGTACTCTGACTTAGGCCAAGCAGTTTTTGTAATCTATCTCTATAGATCCTAATTCCTAATATATAGGCTGCTTCACCTAGGTCTTTCATAGAAAAACAATTCCCTAACCAAGTCTTCACTTGTTGCAAGGTAGGGACATCGTTTCCAATGAGTAATATGTCATCTACATATAATACCAGAAACACGATCATGCTCCCACTAACCTTCTTGTAGACACAAGGTTCATCTTCATTTTTTATGAATCCATATTGTTTTACGGTTTCATCAAAACGAAGATTCCAGCTTCTGGAAGCTTGCTTTAATCCATAGATTGATCGCTGTAACTTGCATATCTTTTGGGCATCTTGTGGTATGTCAAATCCTTCAGGTTGTGTCATGTACACATCCTCAAGAAGATTCCCATTAAGGAAAGCAGTTTTGACATCCATCTGCCATATTTCATAATCATGATATGCAGCGATGGCAAGTAAAATCCGAACAGATTTAAGCATTGCAACTGGTGAAAAGGTTTCATCATAGTCAACCCCATGAATTTGTTTATAGCCTTTTGCAACCAGTCTTGCTTTATAGGTATGTACCTTACCATCCATGTCAGTCTTCTTCTTGAAGACCCACTTGCATCCTATAGGGTTAACTCCTATAGGAGGTTCTACCAAGGTCCAAACCTGGTTTGTGTACATGGAATCCATTTCAGATTTCATGGCTTCTAGCCACTTCTTAGACTCAGGACCAGTTATGGCCTCTTTGTAGGTCACAGGCTCATCTTGATCCATGAGTAATACATCACCCTGATCACTTATGAGATATCCATATCTCTCAGGTTGGTGACGTGTCCTGCTTGACCTACGCTGGTCTTGTTCTACTTGAGCAGGTTGCTCTTCCACAACTACTTGTGTTTCCTGCTCTAGTTCCTCCATAGGTGTTTCAATGTTTTGTGATTCTTGAATTTCTTCAAGCTCTATTTTCCTCCCACTGTTTCCTTTGGAAATAAAATCCCTTTCCAGAAAGACTCCAGTTCGAGCGACAAACACTTTGCCCTCAGAAGGATTGTAGAAGTAATATCCTCTTGTTTCTTTAGGATATCCCACAAATAAGCATTTGTCAGATTTGGGCTCAAGCTTGGTTGAAATTTGTCGTTTGACGTAAACTTCGCAACCCCAAATCTTCATGTAAGACATATGTGGTTTCTTACCACTCCATATCTCATATGGTGTCTTATCAACCTTTTTGGATGGAACACGGTTAAGTGTGTAAGCTGCTGTTAATAATGCATGTCCCCAAAAGGAGTTTGGAAGATCGGCGTGACTCATCATGGATCGGACCATGTCTAACAAGGTTCGATTTCTTCTCTCAGATACACCATTCCATTGTGGTGTTCCAGGAGGAGTAAGTTGGGATAGAATCCCATACTCTTTTAGATGGTCATCAAATTCTAGGCTTAAATATTCACCGCCTCGATCTGATCGAAGAACTTTAATATTCTTCCCTAGTTGGTTTTGTACTTCATTCTTGAATTCCTTGAACTTTTCAAAGGACTCAGATTTGTGTTTCATTAAATACACATATCCGTATCTACTGAAGTCATCAGTGAAAGTGATGAAGTACTGAAAACCTCCTCTGGCTGGTATGTTCAGTGGTCCACATACATCAGTATGTATGAGTGCCAAAAGATCATTAGCCCTTTCACCTTTTCCTGTGAATGGGGACTTTGTCATCTTTCCAATTAAACAAGATCTGCATGTGTCATATGATTCATAATCAAAAGAGTCCAAGAGTCCATCTTTATGGAGTTTGGAAATGCGTTTCTCATTTATGTGGCCTAATCGACAGTGCCAAAGGTAAGTTGGATTCAACTCATTAGGTTTCAACCTTTTAGTATTAATGTTATAAATTGGCATTTCAAGATCAAGGACATATAGTCCATTATTCATTTTTGCAGTAGCATAGAATATATCATTCAAATAAATGGAGCAACAATTGTTCTTTATTATGAATGAAAAACCAAACTTGTCCAAACAAGAAACGGAAATAATATTCCTGCTAATTGCAGGTACATAATAACAGTTCTCTAACTGAATTATTAAACCACTAGGTAAAGTTAAAACATAAGTTCCTACAGCTAAAGCAGCAACCTTTGCTCCATTGCCAACTCGTAGGTCAACTTCACCTTTTGCCAAATCTCTACTCCTTTTTAGCCCCTGCACATTAGTACAAATGTGAGAACCGCATCCAGTATCTAATACCCATGATGCAGAAGTAGATAAATTAATTTCAATAACAAAAATACCTGAATTTGAAGTCTCTACTCCATTTTTCTTATCTTCCAGGTACTTTGGGCAATTTCTCTTCCAATGTCCGGTCTTACCGCAATGGAAGCAAGTGCCCTCCTTTGCTATTCCTCCACTAGGCTTCAAAACAGGAGGAGTGGGTTTGGGTTTGGCAACTTCCTTGCCTTTCCCTCTACCACCCTGTTTGATGGGCCTCTTGTTCTGTTTCTTTCCATTACTGACCATCAGAATAGATTTCCCTTTTGTCTTCATATTCTGCTCAGCAGTTCTCAACATGCCTAGTAGTTCTGGAAGGCTTTTGTCCAAGTCATTCATATTGAAATTCAGGACAAACTGACTGAAGCTCTCTGGCAACGATTGCAAGATCAGATCAATCGCAAGTTCTTTTCCAAGGGGAAACCCTAATCTGTCAAGGTTCTCCACATACCCAATCATCTTGAGTACATGGGGACTTACAGGGGCTCCCTCAGCTAACTTGCTGTTAAAAAGGGACTTTGAAACCTGAAACCTCTCATTTCTTGCTTGCTCTTGATAAAGCATTTTCAGATGTCCGATCATATCGAACGCAGACATGTTCTCGTGTTGCTTTTGCAACTCAGAGTTCATGGTAGCAAGCATGAGGCAAGCGGTTTCATTGGCATCATCGAAATGCTTCTTATAAGCATCTCTTTCTGCCTTTGATGCAGAACTAGGAGGTTCCTCCTCAGGAACTGGTGTCTCCAAGACATACAGCTTCTTATCGTGCTTGAGGACAATCCTCAGATTACGGTGCCAATCCAGGAAATTTGTCCCAGACAATTTTTCCTTATCTAGGATGGATCGCAAAATATTGTTCGATGTGTTTGTTGTCATGGTAATCTACAAGAGAAATATGAAAATATAAGTATCATTAAAACAACATATTTAATTAGGCCTTTAATCAAATATGCTCCCACTATTTTATTCAAAACAAATGACCCTCATCATTTGATTCGGAAAATCCCGTTGGAAGACTTTCTAGTGGGTCGAGATCCATGTTTCACTTTGTTTTAAGTCAGCGTTAGGCTGATTACATAAAACTAAGTTATTTAGGTAGGAACTCCTTCCAATTGTATCTCATACAACTCTCGAATATTTTCAATTGGGTGAATAACTCCTTATTCTGATCCATCACATGAATCATTCCCAATTCTTGCTTCTAAACATGTATAATCTTATTATAATTTGTTTAGTTAAGTTTGACCCATTGTTTTAGCAATTGGATATTACAATTATCCCATCACACCTTACTAATATAGAACATGCACCTCGCGTAGGCGAAACCTACAATGCTCGATACTAGTCTTGATGAGTGCTAAAAATTGGAAAGCATAAACTTAATATTTAATTTTGAGGGAATTTGTTATTAGTTTGATCTCACCGGCTTAACATGCAAAACGTCTCTCACATGCATCAACATACAATTACATGCATCAACATACATATAAAAAGATACAATTATGGCCCCTAACGCAATTGTTCTCTCAAGCCAATGAGAGAACCTAAGCTAACCTAATAACGATCTAAGCTTCTCCAAGCATGATCTCCAAGGTTATCCTCCTTTAATATTGAATACTTCCTTTTTCTTCATAACATAATATTACATTACATATAAGAAAACTCGTTTTACATACGAGGGAGTGAGATGAGAAAAGAAGTTACATAAAGAGATTGAGAGAGAGGCACGACTCGCAGGCCGTATTTAAAAATCCCAAAACAATAATAAAGGATAAACTAAGGCCATAACTCCTTGCGGGGTTGTCAGGGGCAGCGCCCCGGCGAAAAATTTTATGAACACTTCATTGTATTTCACGTCGTTTCCTGCACAACTTTTGTGCATTTACAACCCCAACCGGAAAAGTCTGCGGCAATACAACACTTGTACTGCCATTAATCCTAATGCAACAATTTCATGCCGTCAAACACAACTCGATTGATAACTCAATATGATAGATCAACATGTCATTGCTTCACCATACTAATGTCGGATTCCGAAGCGAATGAAAATGATGATCTTTCAAAATAATTACAATCCTTATGTGATTGAATGGATGAAATCAAAACAGTATATCCCATATACCATCTTTGCATCAGAATTTCTTATATCTTATATAAAAGTGATCGATCTAATTGTGTAACCTATGGATGATCAATGTATCGCACAACTTCACCATACTAATGTCGGATTCCGAAGCATAATCAACATCAATCATCCAAATCGTACACAACAGATGCCAAATTTAATTAATCGTTTATTGTTAAATTCGTTCTGTGTTTTAATCGAATCAAATACAGAAAAAAAAACGGAAATTTAACAGCTATCAGATCCATGGTTTCGTAAGTGGCTCTGATACCACTGAAGGAAAATTGCGATCTAAACGCAGCGGAAAACAAAAATTTTCCTTTAGTGATCCTTACGAATGAGCATGGTCAGTGATAGAATCGTTACCTCTTTGTGGCGATTCAGATCTTTGATGCAGCGATCACAAGCGTTGATGAAGTGCAACGCCTCTACTCAGTCCACACGAACAGCTTCCGGTCACAGTGCTAGCTGCTTACGAACGGAATTATTTGAGTGAGAATCAAAAACAAAATTGCATCAAGTAAAAGCTTCATCACAAGGGTTCCTTTTATAGACTCTCTTGTGGGCTGCGGGCTAAAAGCCCAATTCACATGATCCATAATAATATTATATATTATTATAATAACTATTATTATAATAAATATATTTATTTTATTATTATTTTATAACCATTATAAAATAACAATAATTATTATTATATTATCCGAATTTCTATTTTTCACTTAAGTGCACCGTACCTTACGGTGTTCCTTTGATTTCTCTATCTCTCATCAAACTGTCCTTATGTGTGTGACCCTGTAGGATTTCGTAACGTTGGTAATTATATTAAATTATATATTTAACATAATAAACAGTGAGCGGTATCTAGCAACACATCACTGCTACCCAAGTCACGAAAATGTCATGTGATCTGACAAAACCTTTTTCGTGATAATATATGTTTGTACAATTACCCTTTTGCCCCTATGTCTATATTGAACACAAGGCATACACTGTGTCATCCTTGTCCAGTTCAATATTGGGCCCTTAGACATTTCTCCTGTTATGCAGGATTGGCAAATTCCATCTAGGACACTCATGTCCCTCAGCATGCTTCGTGGAGTGCCCATCAACTGTCTTTATGATCATCCAGTTACGGATAATGTTTGATCAGCAATAAAGCACCCGACTCTACATCTAGGGTCCATAGTGGTTTCAGGTCGAAGGGTGGTAATACACCATTATCACCATGAGAATAACTTATGACACTTTGCATAACATACTATGTAGTATTCTCATAGCGGGTCAATCCGGTATAAATATTACTCCTAATATTTATACCTATGTCAAGACTTGATAACCCTTTATCCATGATCCATGAGATGTGATCATCAGTCTATCTTCATAATAGTCTCAATGCTTTAATGTTATCCCACTTTGCAATAAAGCTTGACTACGGATATTTTAAGAATAATGTCTTTATGTTTAATGGGATCTCATGATTAAGTCACACTTAACATTTCATTAAACAGACTAACTATTCTAGGGACTTTATTATTCTGAAAGACAAACATAATAAAGAAATGCCTTTTATTATTAAACGAATAATCCGATACAAGTACCAAAAAGTATTGGCCTCTAGGGCTTACACCAACAACCTTTCCATCCCTCAGTTTATGGTTTGCCGACATCGATGATGCAAAACATGCATAATGCACCCCCAGTATTTTCAGAAAATGTGATTTCTTCGCCACTGCAAGAGTCAGGTTCTAGAATAAACATGGGCTGAAACAGCCAAACCATGGGGTCAGGGTACTTTATCTAGGGCCCTGGCTTGACGAATGAGTCAGAAGCATGTTTGAGGCAACAAATGGATGAAAGCAACATGAAAATGGTACATACCTTATCTCAAACCATGGGAGAGATATTCCAACCATTGGTCCATAATACTACTCAAACTAACCAACAAATGGCATCCCAAATGGCGTGAATATAAGAAATTATGGGCGTACCTGCCCCTGTTCGACACCCAACTAGGGAATACATGAGGGAAAACCAAGGTGTTGAAGTAAGGGAAAATGTCCAATTGGTGAATCCAGAAAATCAGGAGATAGTCGAACCACCCAGGGTCGAACCTCCTAGAAATCAAATATCAGTTCCTGAAGAAGAGGAACCAAGGGTAGTGCTAGTAAACAAAAACCAAAATGTTGATAATGTGGTATATTAGGTTCGATGTAACAACATAGTGTCGTACCCCGAAAAATACGACCTCACGCGATCCGAAATGGACGGAGTCACGTGCCGGACAGACTGAAGAGTCGCCACCTAATTCTATTTATTCCCGAAGAGGGAAAGGGAAGATATAGATACAACCCGGGAAAAGAGGGATAAGGACAAAGGTCGTCGGAACCATTGCCTGGGTTCGGGAGTCGGTTATGCAAGGGGAAGGTATTAGCACCCCCTACATCCATCGTACTCGATGGGAACCATCTAAGTTATCGCGCGAGAAAGGATATCTATGCTTAAACGAATTGCTTGCTAGAGGGAAATGAGTTGAATTATAAGTTAGATTGAACCTAGGTGCTCGGCAAGGATGGAGATCCTCGTGCCTACGTACTCCCGTGTGCAATGGGAAAGTCAGAGCCTCGTAGTTCGGCCTACTAAAGGTAGTGGTTGTTTGATTTTATTACCTTTCGTCGATGAAAGGGTTTAGGAGTCGAATGCACTAAAGACTATGGATAGTTTATCTCGCCCAACAAGACGAGTGTCCTGCGTCGAAATAATCGGAGCGAGTAACGAAAGCTCGTTATCCCCCTTTCTACCGCTTAAGGCTCGTGGCGTACAAATCTTCTCGTATTATTAGAATGTGTTTTATTTCCTAAAGCCGCTTGACGTTGGATCAAGGGTTTGGATCTAATCGGAACATTTTGGTTTTTTGAGGTTAAAAGGGTAAATGCAAGTGGAGTTTATTTTTGTGGTTTTTTTAGCGAGGCACGAATCGCTCGGCTCGCAAAGGTGGAGTGAATCCTAAACGAAAAAGATAACTGAAGAATAAAGTGCAAGTGTGCAAAGTGCAATCGCTTGGCGTTGGACCAAGGATTCAGAATTAAATAAAATGCGGAAATAAAAATGCGTACAAATTAATGGGAGAGGGATACAAAATAAATACAGGGGATTGCGAAAAATAAATGGTCTCGTTGTAATTAGCCCAAGAGAAAGCGTGTGTGCAGTGTGTTTGAACTATTCGAAGGCGTTCGGCCTGTTTATTCGGGACGCAACTATTCGGAGGCGTTGGACCTTTTAATCGAGCGCAACTATTCGAAGGCGTTGGACCTTTTGGGACGCGACGAAATTTTGTTCGTGAACTGCCTTAGAATCGGTTCAAAATGGGAACCATTCTATAAGGAGTCGAATCGTAATTTTTTTAAATGCGAAAATAAATGAATAAATTGAATTTGCTAGAATTAAAAAATAAAATAATAAAATAATGAATAATGAATCAAATAATGAAATAAATAATTTAAGAACATGAAATAAATTACATTGATGTTTATTTATCGAAATAATGAAATAATGAAAAATTAATTACAAGGAGGGCCTCATATTGACCGCTCATCACCGATTAAATGTAATCGGGCGAAAACGGCCTTTTATAATATCATCGGCCCTTTTTTTTTTTTAAAGCTAAAAGAAATTAAACAAAAGTGATAATATTAATAACCTACAGTATCCTAGAAATAAAAATGAAATTGAAAATAAAAAATATATATAACAAATAGAAAACCTAAAAAAAATCTATAGAAATAAAACTTAAAATAGTATATACCTAGTTACTCATGGACATTTTTTAGAATATATGTATATAAAGAAAAAGACAGCAAGACCCAAAATCAAAATGGGCTAAGCCCCCATTATCATCACAACAGCACAAGATAAAAATTTAAAATAAAAAACAATTAGCAAGAAAAGAGAAAAGAGTTAACGTTGTCTTAGTGTGTATTAGCAACCAGATTCTACAAGCCTAATGGCAGCAAATTAGAAAATTAGGTTTTAAAAACACTAAATAAAAACTTTTCCATGGATTTTATAAGAAAACCAATAATTAAATTTATTATATATATATAAAAAATTAAATACTCAAGATTTGTGAGTCAAAACAGGGGAGGATAATAACAATACAGTAAAAAAAACAAAACACGCTTAAAAGATGACAAAGAGGTCATTACCTACCCTCTCAGACCCGAATCGCCTCCCTCTCGAAATCCCTTTCCGCTGCTCTGCGTTCGTCGTCCTCTCTGCTTGCTCTCGCAAAACTTCGCTCGCGGCGGACCTGCTTCGGACTCAACGATCTCCGTTTCAGCTCTGCGCGTTCTCGTCCCTCTCGTTTCGGCTTTCTCTATCTCAGATCGGCGGTGGCGTTTGTTCGCGCGGCTGGGTTTCGCGTCTGGAGATGGTGACGGTGAGTGGTGGTTCGGTCGGTGGTCGTGAGACAACGGTGATAACAGGTTCGATTTAGTTTTTGAGGTGGTGGTGGTTTAGTTTCGATTCAGTGAGGTTTGGTGACGGGTCTGTGCGGCGGATGAGGTTGGCCGCGGCTTTGTTGGCCGGTGATGATGTTGGCGGAAGGCTGCGGTTTGGTTCTGTGAATGGTGTTTACGGTGGCTTTACGAAGCTTGTGGTGTGGTTTTTATTTGGTTTCAGCTTCATTGTGGGTGACAACGGTTTGAGTTAACAGTTTGAGTTAACGGATTTGATGATTTGGGTATTTCTGTGAAGAGAGGTAGATGGTAATTTTGATGATGAAGGAGGATGTTTAATGGCTGAGTTTCATGTTGTTTTCCGTTGGTGAGGTTGAGGAACATCAAGGTGCGGTGGTTTGAGATTTCTAAAAAAAAGTTTGTGTTTGTAGTTGATTTGATATTTTTCTGTGAATGCTTTTGTTTGTGAGTTTTGGAGAAGGTTATGAAAATTGTATTTTCGGTTTTGACAAGGGTGTGGGTTTAGGTGGTTTGAAAAAAAATTGTCATTATAACAGGTTATGAAAAGAGTGTTGCTGCAAAGTTTTTGTTCATGATTTGTTGGTTTTATGAAGAAGGATTCCGAAAAAAGGAAATTTGTGAGTCATGTATGTTGTTGTGCAAAGATGCCATACTTTTGTATATGTAGTGGACGAATGGAATTGAGGGTAGTCCGTTATGGAATCAAGTCTTAAGAATTTGTTGCAATTGTTGTGGCTGTAGGCGAGAAATCCGTATTTCTTGGCTTCTTGTGAGAGTAAAAAATCTGCCCTTTCAAAATTAGGCTGTACGATAATTATGAGTGGTGGGGTCAGTGTGAAATGGTTATATAATCACAGTATTTTGATTAAGAGAAAAAAAATGGTCTTATGTATCTTGTTTGAAATTAAATTTTGCTAATGAAAAAAAAAGTTATATAATAATAATAGGAATGATAACAATAATAATAATAATAATAATAATAATAATAGGACATAATAATTATAATAAAATAATAATGGTAATGGAATGTTTTAATAAAATAATAATAATAGTAACAGAAATAATAAAGAATGATAATAGTGGTAAGAAACTAAAAATAAAAACAGTAAGAATCATAGCTATAGTGACTAGTAAATAATAAGAGTAATAACTAATAAGAATAAAATAAGAATAAATTTAACAAGAAAAGTAAAACAAGAGAAGAAATAATATTAATAGTGAAAAATATATATATATATATATATATATATATATACATATATACATGATGTTTATAAAAAAACAAAAGTAAACCACAACCTAATATTTGGATTTTTCTTTGGGATAAAGTGATAAATATTTGAACAAAATTAATTTTAAATATCTTTTAAAATAAACTGTCATATGAATAAAAACATATATTTTTTATTTCGATAAGGAAATGAATAAATGATAAAATTAAAAGGAGTTTTTTTTAGAAAAGGAACAAAATGCATTTTTTTAGAATTTTCTTTTAATATCAGACAGAATAATAAAAAAAATGACACGGTAAAATAAAATGGCGCGGGTAGGACAAATTTGGGGTATGACAGATGCCCCTATCGAATTGACTTAGACCGAGTAAGATGAACTGGCTCGCGTTCAATCGTTCAAGGTATAAGATAATTAGATATTAACAGACTCCAAATTTGTCCGACGAAGAAAGAATTTGTGAAAATAGCAAATGAAATAAGCTGGAAAAGATGTGTGACACATTGACAAAATAAATCACTTATCAAGATAAGGCAATAAACAGAAAAATAAACTCACTTATCAACGGAGGAAGATAAGGCAATAAACAGAAAAATAAACTCACTTATCAACAGAGGAAGATAAGGCAATAAACTGAAAACAAACTCACTTATCAACAGAGGAAGATAAGGCAATAAACTGAAAACAAATTCACTTATCAACAGAGGATGATAAGGCAATAAACAGAAAAATAAAATCACTTATCAACAGAGGATGATAAGGCAACAAACAGAAAAATAAACTCACTTATCAACAGAGGATGATAAGGCAACAAACAGAAAAAATAAACTCACTTATCAACAGAGGATGATAAGGCAACAACAGAAAAAATAAACTCACTTATCAACAGAGGATGATAAGGCAATAAACAGAAAAATAAAATCACTTATCACCAGAGGATGATAAGGCAATAAACAGAAAAATAAAATCACTTATCACCAGAGGATGATAAGGCAAAGGGACTGAAATTTAAACACGGCTATTGAATCCGCCAAGAGAATGCCCGGAATCTGATTGATGTGATCCTCTGCTGGGGAAAGGACTGGAAACTTGTATGATCCTGGATCCTGAATTATGCAATTATGCTTGATTGTTTTTTGAGATGGTATTCCCTAATGATGGAGATACGATGCAAATGCTTATGCACTGAGATGTAAATTGAAACTGTTGGGGAAAATAAAAGGTTTGTTTTTGTTTGGGCATGCATATGATGCACATGTTGTAAATGATTGAAATAAATGATGCTTATGACGTTGATGATGCGTAATGATGCATATGAGTGATTGGAATGAAAGGTGCCAGCTTGGTGGACTTTTAGTTTGGTAGTTGTCAATAGTAATTGGACTTTGGGTGGGTGGAGGGACTGATTTCCCGACACTCGATCTTTGACGTCGTACGGTCAGAAGATGGATTCTGAAAGCTCCAAGCTTGGTTATCTGCTGATGAGCGAAGCGACTTAATTGACACACGAAGACTGATTTGCTTTGTATGGTTGCCAATGCTTAGCAATGACTGCTTTTTTAGCTGGGGAGAAGAGATAGGAAGATTTGCTCCTGTTTGCTCGCCCCTGCCTGTAGGGTATTTGAAATAAATCTGGTGGGGAAGCTTTAACAATGATCATGGCATGGTCTGCCCCTGATTGAGCCTTTGAAGGTGATTTGCCCCTGATTGGGGCTGTTGAAGAAATGTTGATTCAAATTCCTCTTTTGATTGCCCCTAGTTGGGATTGTAATGATGTCAAGAACTGATTTGCAATTAAATTGTTCATACACAAATGGTAGTGTTAATGTAAAGTTCATGTAAGTTTGGAAAAAAGTCAATTTATTTGAATGCTGTGAAAGTGTGACGTATGGACCGTTAGTCCAAACGAGGTGCTGATTTAGAAAGTGCGTAGAAAAAATGTAGCAAGAATATTGTGCAATCGATATTGGAGATTAGCAAATATATGGGAGTCAATTTACGCAACCTTGTTGGTAGCATGCTTTCAGAATAAACCCTGCCTCAATTAGGACTTTTGAGGGTTGTAACGTGGTCTGGTTAATGGTTTGAGAAACAAAGGATATTAGGCTCAAAGTTTGATTTGTACCCATCCCTTCTTCGTATTGTTCTCCAGTCCTAAGTTCAGTTAACTTTACACATGCATTTGTTTTGACTTTGCAAGAGTGAAGATTAAGCTTTAAGATTCGCTTGAAAATGGCAGTCATCTCATTTTGCTGTTGGTGACCCTTTGAATTTTTTTTTTTGTGGTCACTGATATTTGTTTTGCTTTTGCTGAGGATTTGAGCTCCTCTTTTGATTTTGTTTTTTTCTTTCGACTAAGTCTCCATTCGGGTGCTCAACTTAGTGGTTTTTTCTTTTTCTATTTTTTTGGCTTGAATATTGTGACTGCCAAGTCATTTGTTGATGGTCCTCCGACGGGATGTCTCATCTTGCGATTCGAAGGTGTAGTCGGGTTAACTGAACAACTACCCTGCCCCGGGTTAAATGTAAGGGTTGTATCCGAAAGAAACTCCTACTTCTAGGCTCGAAGTGGTTGACTAGGGATTAACTCCTTATATCTCCAGTGTTTGAGGATTTGAAAGAATGCCTGTACATCATTAACGAGGTTTTATCCGAAAGCATACCACAACAGTTATGGGTATTTTGTTTTCATCATCCTCCCTCAAATATTTGCTAAAGTGAAGTGAGGGAAATATTTTTGTGATTTTGTGATAAATGATAAATATGAGCGAATGCGAATAGATTAATTCAAAACATGCATAAACATAACATTAACACAACCAAGAACAAATAACAATGTTTAGAGCAAATAGTACTTAAACAAACATTACAAAACAACAGGAATGCAGAAATAATAAATGGCACTGGCTGCCTTGATTTGAGGAATTGAACTTCTCTTGATTGAATGCTTCAAAGTTGGAGACTACTCAGCTTTGGTCTTCGGCAACTTCTTCGAAAGCGTTTGTTGAGGGGCCACTTGCGGCAACACTAGATTGCTCTGGATATTCAGACCCTTCTGAGTAAAGGTGAGATCCTTAGAGTTGATTAGGTCCTGAATTTTGTGCTTGAATGATTTGCAATTCTCAATCGTGTGACCTGGAGCACCCTTGTGATACTCACAGCGAGCATTGGCATCATAATCTTGAGCGTTACCAGTTTGAGGTGGCATGTCTTTCAACACAAGAGTTCCTTTTGCCATCAGCCCGTTAAAGATTTCTCCATGTGACATAGGCAATGGATCAAAATTTCTTTCAGGCCTTCTTTGTTGATATGGTGGGCGCTGTTGAGGAGCGCGTTGTTGTTGTTGACCAGGCCGTTGTTGATAAGCCGGTTGCTGGTATGGATAAGCCGGTTGCTGATATGGATATGCCGGTTGCTGGCATGTTCTAGGTCCATATTGCGCAGCTGCACCCATTGGAGGTGGACGTGGTTGATAAGCCATCGGAGGCGGAAGCAGAGCTTGAATAGCTGGATGAACGGGCATTGAAGGAACAGGCTGATGGGACACAACCATCCTGGCCAGGGCTTGCATGGCCTCATGAATACGATCAATCTTGCTCTTGATTGAGTCAATCTCTCCCCTCATAGCAGCTTGTTCTTGTCGAATCTGATCCAACAGTCTTCTAGTGTGGGCTCGAGTTAGGTACGGTCGTCTAGCTCGATACGGGCGTCGGGAAACCAGCTTGATTTACTGAAGATGGAGGAATATGAAAATAAGTTTTATGGCTTTGGAATGAAATGCAATATGAATAATTAATGCAAATGAGATGATATGCAATGTCAGAATCCAGGATCACAAGATCAGGGTCTCACGAATCCAAGGTACAGATGGAAGATACTCTGATCAGGAATTCACTGGGTAGACTCTAAAGTTTAGGGATCCCAAAGTTATCAATTCATATGGCTGTTCATCACACGCGCCATAAGCATGACGGTTGATTGACTCCGCCATATGAATCTATTTTGGGTGAGATCTTCGTATCGACAACCCACGAGAGCAGATTTTCTCGGGAGTCCATACTACGTGATCACCGACACAAGGTTTAAAACAAAGTCCTGGAGTTATGGAACTTTCTCAACTGTTTGATGCACGTGTCAATTTCATACATTCTTGACAGTCAATCAACTCCATTGAGTAAGTCTATTCCAAGTGAGGTTTTCGTACCGAGCCACGCAAGGGTGAACCCTGGTGCCCAATACTACGCAACCATCAACCGATGTTTTAACCAAAAGGTTCTAAAGGTCCTCAGAGTTGATGACTCTAATGAAAGCAGCTGAGCACACACGCCAAAAGCTTGACGGTCGTCAGTATTCTCATCAGAATCTACTCCAAGTGAGGTTTTCGTATCGACAACCCACGAGAGACGTTCTCTCGGGAGCCCATACTACACAACCTCGCTAACTTAAGTTTGTACTCGTAAGCCCGGGTATAGAGCTTTTCCCTCAAGTTTCTTTTGCAAAGTACCGATCCAAATTATAGTACCAAGGAGCCACAAGATATATAAGATGGAATGCAATAAAGAAAGCGATAAAAATAAACAAGCAAGGCATAGAAGCAAACATTCAAACAAGCGCGGGAACCTAGACTAGGCTTGACTCGCATAGGGGTGAACCAGTCCCCAGCAGAGTCGCCAGCTGTCGTACCCCGAAAAATACGACCTCACGCGATCCGAAATGGACGGAGTCACGCGCCGGACAGACTGAAGAGTCGCCACCTAATTCTATTTATTCCCGAAGAGGGAAAGGGAAGATATAGATACAACCCGGGAAAAGAGGGATAAGGACAAAGGTCGTCGGAACCATTGCCTGGGTTCGGGAGTCGGTTATGCAGGGGGAAGGTATTAGCACCCCCTACATCCATCGTACTCGATGGGAACCATCTAAGTTATCGCGCGAGAAAGGATGTCTATGCTTAAACGAATTGCTTGCTAGAGGGAAATGAGTTGAATTATAAGTTAGATTGAACCTAGGTGCTCGGCAAGGATGGAGATCCTCGTGCCTACGTACTCCCGTGTGCAATGGGAAAGTCAGAGCCTCGTAGTTCGGCCTACTAAAGGTAGTGGTTGTTTGATTTTATTACCTTTCGTCGATGAAAGGGTTTAGGAGTCGAATGCACTAAAGACTATGGATAGTTTATCTCGCCCAACAAGACGAGTGTCCTGCGTCGAAATAATCGGAGCGAGTAACGAAAGCTCGTTATCCCCCTTTCTACCGCTTAAGGCTCGTGGCGTACAAATCTTCTCGTATTATTAGAATGTGTTTTATTTCCTAAAGCCGCTTGACGTTGGATCAAGGGTTTGGATCTAATCGGAACATTTTGGTTTTTTGAGGTTAAAAGGGTAAATGCAAGTGGAGTTTATTTTTGTGGTTTTTTTAGCGAGGCACGAATCGCTCGGCTCGCAAAGGTGGAGTGAATCCTAAACGAAAAAGATAACTGAAGAATAAAGTGCAAGTGTGCAAAGTGCAATCGCTTGGCGTTGGACCAAGGATTCAGAATTAAATAAAATGCGGAAATAAAAATGCGTACAAATTAATGGGAGAGGGATACAAAATAAATACAGGGGATTGCGAAAAATAAATGGTCTCGTTGTAATTAGCCCAAGAGAAAGCGTGTGTGCAGTGTGTTTGAACTATTCGAAGGCGTTCGGCCTGTTTATTCGGGACGCAACTATTCGGAGGCGTTGGACCTTTTAATCGAGCGCAACTATTCGAAGGCGTTGGACCTTTTGGGACGCGACGAAATTTTGTTCGTGAACTGCCTTAGAATCGGTTCAAAATGGGAACCATTCTATAAGGAGTCGAATCGTAATTTTTTTAAATGCGAAAATAAATGAATAAATTGAATTTGCTAGAATTAAAAAATAAAATAATAAAATAATGAATAATGAATCAAATAATGAAATAAATAATTTAAGAACATGAAATAAATTACATTGATGTTTATTTATCGAAATAATGAAATAATGAAAAATTAATTACAAGGAGGGCCTCATATTGACCGCTCATCACCGATTAAATGTAATCGGGCGAAAACGGCCTTTTATAATATCATCGGCCCTTTTTTTTTTTTAAAGCTAAAAGAAATTAAACAAAAGTGATAATATTAATAACCTACAGTATCCTAGAAATAAAAATGAAATTGAAAATAAAAAATATATATAACAAATAGAAAACCTAAAAAAAATCTATAGAAATAAAACTTAAAATAGTATATACCTAGTTACTCATGGACATTTTTTAGAATATATGTATATAAAGAAAAAGACAGCAAGACCCAAAATCAAAATGGGCTAAGCCCCCATTATCATCACAACAGCACAAGATAAAAATTTAAAATAAAAAACAATTAGCAAGAAAAGAGAAAAGAGTTAACGTTGTCTTAGTGTGTATTAGCAACCAGATTCTACAAGCCTAATGGCAGCAAATTAGAAAATTAGGTTTTAAAAACACTAAATAAAAACTTTTCCATGGATTTTATAAGAAAACCAATAATTAAATTTATTATATATATATAAAAAATTAAATACTCAAGATTTGTGAGTCAAAACAGGGGAGGATAATAACAATACAGTAAAAAAAACAAAACACGCTTAAAAGATGACAAAGAGGTCATTACCTACCCTCTCAGACCCGAATCGCCTCCCTCTCGAAATCCCTTTCCGCTGCTCTGCGTTCGTCGTCCTCTCTGCTTGCTCTCGCAAAACTTCGCTCGCGGCGGACCTGCTTCGGACTCAACGATCTCCGTTTCAGCTCTGCGCGTTCTCGTCCCTCTCGTTTCGGCTTTCTCTATCTCAGATCGGCGGTGGCGTTTGTTCGCGCGGCTGGGTTTCGCGTCTGGAGATGGTGACGGTGAGTGGTGGTTCGGTCGGTGGTCGTGAGACAACGGTGATAACAGGTTCGATTTAGTTTTTGAGGTGGTGGTGGTTTAGTTTCGATTCAGTGAGGTTTGGTGACGGGTCTGTGCGGCGGATGAGGTTGGCCGCGGCTTTGTTGGCCGGTGATGATGTTGGCGGAAGGCTGCGGTTTGGTTCTGTGAATGGTGTTTACGGTGGCTTTACGAAGCTTGTGGTGTGGTTTTTATTTGGTTTCAGCTTCATTGTGGGTGACAACGGTTTGAGTTAACAGTTTGAGTTAACGGATTTGATGATTTGGGTATTTCTGTGAAGAGAGGTAGATGGTAATTTTGATGATGAAGGAGGATGTTTAATGGCTGAGTTTCATGTTGTTTTCCGTTGGTGAGGTTGAGGAACATCAAGGTGCGGTGGTTTGAGATTTCTAAAAAAAAGTTTGTGTTTGTAGTTGATTTGATATTTTTCTGTGAATGCTTTTGTTTGTGAGTTTTGGAGAAGGTTATGAAAATTGTATTTTCGGTTTTGACAAGGGTGTGGGTTTAGGTGGTTTGAAAAAAAATTGTCATTATAACAGGTTATGAAAAGAGTGTTGCTGCAAAGTTTTTGTTCATGATTTGTTGGTTTTATGAAGAAGGATTCCGAAAAAAGGAAATTTGTGAGTCATGTATGTTGTTGTGCAAAGATGCCATACTTTTGTATATGTAGTGGACGAATGGAATTGAGGGTAGTCCGTTATGGAATCAAGTCTTAAGAATTTGTTGCAATTGTTGTGGCTGTAGGCGAGAAATCCGTATTTCTTGGCTTCTTGTGAGAGTAAAAAATCTGCCCTTTCAAAATTAGGCTGTACGATAATTATGAGTGGTGGGGTCAGTGTGAAATGGTTATATAATCACAGTATTTTGATTAAGAGAAAAAAAATGGTCTTATGTATCTTGTTTGAAATTAAATTTTGCTAATGAAAAAAAAAGTTATATAATAATAATAGGAATGATAACAATAATAATAATAATAATAATAATAATAGGACATAATAATTATAATAAAATAATAATGGTAATGGAATGTTTTAATAAAATAATAATAATAGTAACAGAAATAATAAAGAATGATAATAGTGGTAAGAAACTAAAAATAAAAACAGTAAGAATCATAGCTATAGTGACTAGTAAATAATAAGAGTAATAACTAATAAGAATAAAATAAGAATAAATTTAACAAGAAAAGTAAAACAAGAGAAGAAATAATATTAATAGTGAAAAATATATATATATATATATATATATATACATATATACATGATGTTTATAAAAAAACAAAAGTAAACCACAACCTAATATTTGGATTTTTCTTTGGGATAAAGTGATAAATATTTGAACAAAATTAATTTTAAATATCTTTTAAAATAAACTGTCATATGAATAAAAACATATATTTTTTATTTCGATAAGGAAATGAATAAATGATAAAATTAAAAGGAGTTTTTTTTTAGAAAAGGAACAAAATGCATTTTTTTAGAATTTTCTTTTAATATCAGACAGAATAATAAAAAAAATGACACGGTAAAATAAAATGGCGCGGGTAGGACAAATTTGGGGTATGACACATAGCATCATATAATAACTTGGCAGCCATGTTCGAAAGGATAATGGCTCAAAATGGGGTGAATATGGGCTTTGCCAGGCAAATTTTACTTCACCCATAGCAGACTATATACTTCAGTCTGAATAACCCACTAGGATGAAGGTTCCAAAGTTTACTAAATTCTCAGGGGACACTATTGACTCTAGTGTTGAACATATGACCCGTTACCTGATCCAAGCCAGGGAAATTGCAAATGATGAGAGCCTTAGGGTTAAGTATTTTCCTAGTTCCCTCACCAAAATGCATTTACCTGTTTCGCCATATTGCCACCTGTTTCGATTTGCAACTGGACCTAGTTAGAACGTTTGTTCCATGAATAATTTTACATGGGACAAACTAATATTAGTTTGAAGGAGTTGGCTAGTATTAAACGAAAGTTTACTGAGCCAATAGATGATTACTTGAATAGGTTTCGATTACTCAAGGCTAGGTGTTTTACACAAGTGCCTGAGCATAAACTTGTTGAAATGGCCATTGGTGACCTAGATTACTCTATTAGAAAGAGGTTGGACATCCAATACTTGAGGGATATAGCCTATTTGGTTGATAGAGTTCGAAAGTTAGAACGTCAGAAAGACGAAAAATCTAAGGCAAATAAGAACAAAAGAATAGCCTATGTCGAGTATAATGAAAGTGAGGAGGTCCAGTATGATGAAACTTCGAGTTTCGATGACAACGAGATAGATCTTGCGAAATTGAAACAGGGTTCCCCTTATTCTTGTAAAATGCTAGCCCCTTCAAATGGAAAAAATCTTGTCGAAATTGAAAGGAATGATAGGTTTCCAAAGAAAATATACACTTTCGACATCACTAAATGTGACAAAATATGTGATTTGTTAGTTAAGGATGGTCAAATACTAGCGCCTCCTAGCGCTAAAATGCCACCTTTAGAACAAAGGAAAAATAGAGGTTTTTGTAAATACCATAATTTTTTGGGTCATAAAACTTCTCAGTATTTTCTTTTCATGGACCTGGTGCAGAATGCTATACAGGTGGGGAGGCTCAAGTTTGGGGAGAAACCCTAGAATTAGATGAAGATTGATGCTGACCCCCTGTAGGTAGCGAAAGCAAATTATATAGAGCCCAATGAAGTAAACATGATTGAAATTGATGAAGTTTCTAACAGAAACGCAGATAGTGTCGACACCAACGAGGCTCTTGGTAACAATGTTGTTGTGGTTGAAAATACTGAAGACTTCACCTATGATTATGTATTTTTCAAGCTCACCGAGGACATTGATGATAGCTAGATGGAGCACTTTATATGCGTAGCAGCCAAGTTTTTCTTCAGGACATCAACTGAAGTCGATAAGGTTGGCGTGGAGGTGACTGTTGATCCCCATGTTAAACTTGAGGGGTTGAATCTTCAGATTGTAACAAAAGAAACTACTGAGAGTTTCATGCAAATGGAAAAGGCTACTGATGGCCTTGATATGTACTTCTCCAAATTAGGTCTTAAGGATGAAGTTGATATAAACATGGTTGAAATAACAGAAGAACAGACCATGGACGCTAACGAACAAACTCGTAAAGAAGAATATAATAAAGTGGCTTACCTCAAGGATGAAGAAACTATTGTTGACTTTTTAAATAGGTGCCAAATGAAGGATTTTGAGGTAATTTTATGCCCTAGGTGCAGTGCCATCTTCGACAAGAAGGATGCCTACAACCTTCAAGGAGTGAGGAAGGCCAAAGAAAGACATGGGGCAGAGAACTACTCAAAGACAAAGGGAGTTCAACCCAAGGGAATCTGCTCAGAGACAACATGGTGGAAGACCTCAAATTCCGGGAGCAAGGCAAGCCACTTTCAAGCCCAGTAGTGAGGTGCCAAATGGAAAGTGGGTTAAAACCGTTGAAGCTAAAGAGAAAGGAAAGAAGAAATGGAGGAGGTTCGACGTGGAAAGAGGTTCTCTGATGAAGTACCAAAAAGAGCTCAAATAATCCAACAAATGTGCATATGTCTCTAAGAATTACAAAGGCAAGAACCCTATGTCAAGGTTGCAATGGCGAAGGGAGCAAAGACGCGTGAAAGAGCAAAAAGAAGCCTAAATAAAAGACCAAACTGAATCTAGCACCATTACGGTTGCATCCTAAAAAACGTGTAGCATTTCCATCATGACAAATCTTCTTAGATTAAACTAGAGTAACCCCATAAAGAATGCCAAGTTTTCCTCAGCACGTGGTCGAAACAAACCCAAAGGTCATAACACTGTTACTTTTACCAGTCAATATTTGTCATCCCCGGTCGAGTTATCATCCAAGTATGATATTCTCTTGTTAAGCTCACTCATGGTGTGTCTTGTTCGCTTTATCACCCACATGTGGTATATGCTTTTCGATTCCGTCCAAGTCCGGTTTCGTCTCTTCGAGTTATCATCCACGTATGACTGTCTTTTTTCAAGCTCACTCACGGTATGTCTTGTTTGATTTATCACCTACGTGTGGTAAATTCTTTTTGATTCTATTCAAGTCTGATTTCGTCTCTTCGAGTTATCATCCACGTATGATATTCTCTTTTCAAGCTCACTCACGGTGTGTCTTATTTGCTTTATCACCCACGTATGGTAAATTCTTTTCGATTCCGTCTGAGTCCGGTTTAGTCTCTTTGAGTTATCATCCATGTATGATAGTTTCTTTTCAAGCACACTCATGGTGTGTCTTATTCGCTTTATCACCCACGTGCGGTAAATGCTTTTCGATTTTGTCCAAGTCTGATTTCATCTCTTCGAGTTATCATCCACGTATGATAGTCTCTTTTCAAGCTCACTCATGGTGTGTCTTGTTCGCTTTATCACCCACGTGTGGTAAATGCTTTTTGATTCCATCCAAGTCCAGTTTTTTCTCTTTGAGGTATCATCCACGTATGATAATCTCTTTTCAAGCTCACTCACGGTGTTTCTTGTTTGCTTTATCACCCAAGTATGGTAAACCTTTTCGGTTTCTTCCAAGTCTGATTTTGTTTTCTGTGATTTGTCATCCAATAATGGAATTCTTTAAGACGTATTCTTCTTACCAACAGAGCATAAATTTTCCGGTTTATTCGGGTATTCAATCCCTCCATACCTTGAATGGATGAAAGCCAGGGCTACCATCCATTCCGGTCTACAGATGATTGAATAAGGGAAGATGTAACACCAAAAAATTTTCCCTCCCTTTTTCAAGCCATTTATCATACTGTTTCCATACATTGCATTGCATTTAAATCAAAGAAAGAGAAGGCATACATTCATAGTTTGGAGCATAGGGCATGTGATCAATGATTGTAAAAGTTATGATCTTTCAAAGCCAAAAGGAAAGATCCAAGTGTCTTCCAACAAGACTCAAGGGCTTTTCATATCCCACACAGTCTCAAATGACTCCTCAAGTCTTTGGAAGAAGTGGATTGATCAAGGAATTGCATCAGTGCAACATATCCTAACAAAAAGGGCTAGAAATTAGGGTTTCTGAGTCAAAGGTATTCTTGATAATTTTTTGGATAAAACTTGATTTAAATGTTTTCCATATGTTATCAAGGATCTAAGGATTGGATATTATCCATTGGATCATTTCAGAAGGTCTCCAATTGGTCAGTTACTTAAAAATCAAGAAATTGGGGAAAAGTCAACCGTGCATAGGAAAAAGTCAACTCCTGACTTTTTGAAGTCAAAATCATGTTCCATAAGTTAAATATGACAAATGGTTGAAATTTGATCAAGAAAAGTCAAATGATTCATGGAAAAATCAAGAAATCGTAAAACTGCCTAAAATGGAAACTTAGGGTTTCTATTTAAGGCAATTTTTGTCCATTTTGGGCTTCACTTCCAAGCATTCGTTCTCCAAGATAAATGCTTCAAACTTCATGCCTAAGTTGAGCCAATTAAATAGCACATATTTAGCTTCAAATCCATAGCAAGAACATCTCTATTGGATCAAGTTGAGAGAGATATGATCAATTAAAGTTTGACAAAACTTGGGCAACTTGGCCAAGAAACCAAGTCATGGGTGTGCCAGATGCTGGGCATTTTGTCAAGCACTTGGTGGGATAAATGTCAAGGAAATTTTCTCCATCAAGAAGAATTCAAATGAAAATGTTTTGAACATCAAATTTTTTCATGGTTATCTCCTCTACAACTTTTATGTTTAGAGATTTTTCATAGGATCAATAGTTTGGGAGTTATGGAAGGTCAAAGTGAGGTTCCAAGCTGGTCATGTCCCATGGGAATATTAACTTTGCACGCTCTATCTCTAGCTGGCCCAAGATGCAGTCATGTGTAAGCAATCTCATTGGCATTTTCAAGTGACTCAGATGGATCATTTCATCTTGAATTGAACCTCAACTTGGTTCTTTGATATCTCCTATTTGCATTGACCCCAAGAAATCCTCATTTCATCCATGGAGTTAAGAGAATTACATCCTCAAACATGGGAATTTGACACTGATGTTGCTTTCAAGACAAGCATCAAATTTGTGGCATTTGGTTCACTAAATCAGGTTCATATACACACACATCACACACAATACAACTTTTGCTACTTTAAGTTAAGCCAAGTTCACCTACACATGCACATACATGGTACTTCATGCACTCAAAGTAGAAAGTTACAAGTGAGACTTAGAGGCTAAGCCAGGCGTTGCATCAGATTGCATCACCCCCTCGCATCATTAACCTCACCATAACCCTTATGATCTTGCATACTGTTCGCGGTGATTTCTGGCGAACAACCTCTGGTTAACCAATTTCTCAGAAAATTGGGTTACTTGTAGGACCAACCAAACAAGTCCTAGGACACATGTGCAATTATTCTGTCGAACTACTCTTAGTATTTGTGATTGGTTTATGGTTTGTTTCGTCAATACTGTCAAAGTGTTAAGAACTTTGATTTTGAAAGTAAAGTAAAGTTTAAGTTTAGAAAATAAAATAAAGTTGAAGTTTTTAAACAAAAACAAGAAGAACTGTCGAAAGCTATAACTTGCAGAAAAGTAAATAAAGCTTGAAAATGAAATAAACTTGATGAATAAAATGACAATTTAAATAACTTAAAGGATAAATGGTGTTCAAACGTACATGGTTCCAAATATCAAACTCATTTTCTCTCACACTGGGTACTTAGAGTATTTACAGGAATTTTGTATCAGTTTTCACACACCTATTCTAAACACAAACTATTATATTTATACACAAATAAAGTAACTGCCTAGAACGGAAAAATCATAAATAAATGACAAGTGTCAGCCTGCATGCAACTTCTTCCCCTGAAACCTCCATGTGTCCAACTGTCAAAAGGTTACAACTTTTTGAATTTGAATTCCCTTCTTTGGTGACGAAACCTTGCACCTCTTCAATCTGTCGATGCCTTTAAAGAAGAAACAACCCTTTCAAAATTTGCCAAATAATGCTTCTGTCAAAACCCTTTTCTGTCGAAACGTCGAAAGACAACCTTATTCTGTCAAATACTTAGCTACAAATAACTTTCCAAACTTATCCTGCCAGAACAATATTTGCCCTTTTGTCGAAGCATTGGAGCTTTTAACCTTGTCAGCATCTCTTGAATTTCTTTTCTTTCATCATTCTTCGACAAAGATGGCCTCAAGCTCCAAATTTCAACCTGTCGAAATTATGAGCTTACAAATTGCCCCCCAGCAAAGATGTTTTCGACTATTCTTGGAGAAATATCTTTTGCTGTCGAAATGACTTTTGACCTCCTGTCAGTCTCATTTATTATAAAGTGATTTTGTTGAGTCCCAAGAAAACACCATGATTTCCACTTTCTGAAAAACGTCACGTCTAGCCCACGTTTACACAATCTCCCATGACCCTATATTTTAGCTAAATCATGGCTCCCTACCAACCGTCACTTTCAATCACCACCAATGGATCAAAAACGCATGTTCCCATTTTCCCAACTGAAAAGTCTTTTCAGTTCTCCTCTTCTCAATTCATTTTCTATAAATACCAACATCAAAAAACTTTTTCCTTTTTCACCTTCTCAAAACTCTTCTCCTACCTAAACGCAGAAACTCCATTGAAACCCTTTTCAAAGCTTCTGCTCCTTCAAATTTCTCACATCAATGGCTCCTCCAAAAACTGTTGCTGATCGCAGTGCCAAGAAGACAAAGAAAACAGTTGATCTTCCTCCTGCTCATACACTATCTGGGCCCATACAAATGCAGCAACAACAATACATTCCAGAACCCCCAAATGAAAGGGAGAAAGCAAGCATCTACAGGTCTCAGGTAATGATTCCTATCTCAGTTTCTGGAGTTCACCATGCCATGCTAGGCCCCATTTTTGATCCTAATGCTGACCCTAATCGTTTGAAAGACTTTTATCCCTGTTACTCTGGTTCCAAACCCATAGCTGCTAATAAGAACCCTAGGCCTGTCGAAACAACGTCCAAAAAACCTGAAATTCCCATAGCTTCGACAGAAATAGATCTGTCTTATTTGAATCAAACTAGGATTTTTAGGAGTCCTCCCCTGACGAAAGATCCTTCCGACTACTTAGCTTGGCTCACTAGGGTCGAAAGAGTCAAAGAGAAGTTCTGGAAGAAAACTGGCATCTATGACCTGATCCAACTGTCGAAGGAAGGTCCACGCTATTGCCAGAACATGCTACTGGCCTCTTTGTACTTCTGGGATAGTACTTACAACACTTACCATTTACCCTGTGGCATGGTTACTCCTACCCTGTTCGACATAGCAGCCATTACTGGCCTCAGTCCTTTAGGAGAAATTTTTAACCCTGAACATTTAAACAAAGACCCCATAGGCTTCGACACCAAGCATGCTGGATATTCTGTCTTTATTACTCATCACCAAGGCGAAGACAATGAGGAAGTCTCTGACAGAGAGCACATTGCTTTCCTCACTTTGTGGTTAGCTAAATTTGTCTTCTGCACTAGGTCACTCCAGGTTGCCAGAAGTTATATTATCATGGCTAATCAACTTCACAATGGAGTTGCATTCTGCCTGAGTGAGTTGCTTTTGGCAAACCTCTATGAATCCTTGAGTGAGAGTGTGAGTAATCTAAAAACCCTTAAGGACAAAGGCAATATTAGTCTCACAGGCCCCTTCTGGCTCCTACAATTGTGGTTAAACGCAACCTTCGAAGCTTGCATCCCTGTCAAAATGCCAGTTGACGAAGAAGAGGTGAAAGAAAGGCGCGTCGAATGGCCTAGGTTAGTCCAACTAACCCCTACTGATGACAACATAGGTATTCGACAAGCATTCACCAGTTACATAATGATGTTCGCCAAACGTTATAAGTTCACTCCTTCCATGGCACCATTTGCCAACAGAAATGTGGGTCCCAGATGGTTTACAAGACAACTCCCAGTGGAGAACCAGAAAGAAGAAGACTCTTATATATCCATTTGGGAGGCTTTCCTTATGCCAAGGCACCTTTTCTCCCACCACAGTCTCAACAATACTAAAGTGTCTCTCATTGTCTACCAACCCAACCTGGTGGCTAGAAAATTTGGGCTAATACAGACGAAGACGAAGCCCATTTATCACAAGAAAGGCTCTATTATATTCTATAACTCATTTCAAAGCTTCGACAGAAGTTTAGAGTTATACAACAAATTCTTCGACTCATCTTTGGAAGTTTACCCCACCATCTTTCGACCAAGCTTCCTATGCACTGAAGACTTCGACGTTTGGTGGAAGGAATATTATATTAACAAATTCTTTGATGTAGCAACCTTCACCACTCTCCTGACGAACGCTTTTACCTTTGTGCAGGATAAGAAGAAAAAAGGTACAGATAAACACATCAAAGAAATTCAAAAGTTTCAAAAGTATTTTGAAACTATTTACAGGCCCAGTGATCTTCGTCGAACCATAGGCGAAGCAACAGTAACTTTAAAACAAAAGTTTACAGAAAAATTGGATAAGTTGGGGGTGCCTTCGTCTCTCCCACCACACGCACGTTACAATTTTGCATTCACCACTTTTCCTCCAAAATTTCCTCCACTCCCTTCTGCAGAATTTGGCGTGGCTATGTGCCCTCCATTTCCAGATTGGTTTATATGTGGATCTGATTTAAAACTGCTTCGCGAATCCAGCAAGAAACTTGCCGAACGTGTGGTTCCGACGAAGTATCACTTGGGCAACTTCACTGGGCACCTTCATGTTGGGATAGAATGTATTAGTGTGGAAGAACCCATTCTTGAAGGTGTCGAAGAAATTACATTCCTCTTTTTATCTCTAACTCCTTTTATTTTTATATCAATGTTCATGCAATTCTTTCTCTTTCAGCTGTTAGAATTGTCAAGAAAACTGCTGGCGAAGGAACCTCCTCCAAAACAGTCGAAAAATCTTCCACAACTGCCAAGAAGGTTTCAACAAATAGAAAACACCTCCTTCTTATTCATGTATCTCAATATTCCTTTATACGGAATACCTCTTCTCTTTTTTTTTTTTACTGCAGGTAACTCGTACACCAGCCAAGAAAAGAAAACAAGAAGAAAAGGAGAAGAGTGTCGAAGAGTCTGAGGATGAATCTCCTGAACCTCAACCTCTGAAAAGAAACAAAGGTCTGAAAATAAAAACAGTGGCATCCCAAAGATCCATAGTTCACAAACGAACTCCCCCTGCCAGTCCAACCAACAAAATTCCCTCAAGGAGTGAAAGAAGTGGGGACTCAAGTATTCACACTGAGATCCCTCAGGTATTTATTTTCGACTGACAACATTCCTAGTCTTGACTGCATATACTCTTATCTTTATACTTCCCTTTTATGCACTCCTTAGGTTGTTATTGATGTCAAAGAGACTTCTAAAGTCCAAGAAGAAGTTATTCCTTCTGACTCTGAGAAGACTCTGGCTGAAAGGCTTCAAGAAGACGCCACCCCAGATGCAGGTGTCTATGGACCTCAAACTTTGGACGAATTCAACATTAGTGACTCTGAATCTTCTGGCAATAATTCTCCCTTTCGCCCAGACCAGGATGCACCAACTCAAGGACCAACTGCTGCAACAGGAATTGACGAAGATGCTCTTGGCCAGGATGTACGATTTCAAGAGCCAACTGATACCATAGAGGCTGACAAAGAAATTGTCGAAGAAGAGGTTGATCTGTCGAATCCACCAGAAACCAACTTGAGCCTTGGAGGAACTTCCCAAAGTGCTCCTACTCCATCAGAAGTTCCTACAGAAACCCCTTTGGGTACTGGTTCGACAAGCTTATCACACGAGGAAATTGAAAGCTTGAAAGTTAGAAAGCCTCTGGAATATTTAAAAGCTCTACTCAACTCCAGGTACAACTTCCAAGACTCTTCTCACAGTGGTTCGACAGCTTCAGGGGCCACTTCTGACATTCAACCCATCAGTGTCATCATGGATGAGATCAAAGCAAAAATCCTTGGGGTGGACCTGTTTGAGACCCTGGCTGAAAATCCTTCTGCCCAGTATGATTTAAAGAAGCTCCTGAAACGAGCCAATTTGCTGGAGGCTTCAACTGAAGAGAGTCGTCTGGTGATGGACCTGATGTCAATGATTGATTCTGTAAGTGCTGATTTGATCCGTCAAAAGAAATTTTCTCAGAACATTACAGCCAAATCTGAAGAACAAGTTTCAGAATGGAATATCGTAGCTTCTTTGACAGACAAAATTTCAGAACTGAACAAGCTTTCTGACGAATACACCAAAGCTGCTGCTGAGTGTGAAAACAACATTCAGGCTTATCAGACTCAGATTGCTGAACTTCAAAAGAAAATCCTCCAAGAGAAGGAACGCCAGGCCACTCTCAAACAGCCCAACCAAGAGGAAATCGACAGTGAACTCCAAAAGGGTCTCCAACATGCAGAATCAGCCCAACAACTTCACAGGGAGATTGACGAACTGACTGTCAGTAAGATTCTCTGCGAGCGTCGAATTCAGCTTCAGAAGAAAAAATTCGACGAACTCAAAGTTACCTTCCTTCGACAGTAGTTTGTAATAGGAATTAGGAAATTTTATTTGTTTAAGAATTTTTTTTTTTAGCAATTTCATATGTAATGCTATTTCACGCCATCTGTTTGGCGAAGACAAGTTTTTTATTTGCAATTTCATTTTGTTCCTATTTTTATTTCTTGCAAAGTTGGTTTATACTTCTTCAAGTACTTGCCATTTATTTTCAGCACTCTTCTGTCTTTTTCTATTTCTTCGACCTCATATGCACCATTTGAAAAAACTCTTAGAATTTTGAAAGGCCCTTCCCATTTAGGGGACCATTTTCCCAGTAATTTATCTTTCTTTTCCATGGGCAAAATTACTTTCCAAACTAAATCATCTACTAAAAAGGCTTTAAATTTTACTTTCTTATTGTAAAACTTTTCGACTCTTTCTTTCTGCCTTTTTATTAATTCTAAAGCACGTAACCTTTCTTCATCTAAATCAACCAACTCATCCATCATCATACTCCAATAAATTTCAGATGGAATCTCATGATGCCTTTGAATTCGTATTGACTGTAAACAAATTTCGACTGGCAATACTGCATCATGTCCGTAGGTTAATTTAAATGGGGTAGAATTAGTTGCCTCCTTAGGAGACGTTCGACAGGCCCAAAGGATTTGATCCAGAGTCTTGTGCCAATTTCTAGGTTTTTTACCCACGTGCTTCTTTATCAGATTTATCACTACTTTGTTGGCTGCTTCGACCTGACCATTTGCTTGTGCATAATAAGGTGTCGAAGTTAGCAACTTAAAACCTGTCTCTTTTGCAAATGCCTGCATATTTCTTCCAGTAAACACAGATCCTTGATCAGTGGTTATAGTCTCTGGTATTCCAAATCTATACATTATATGTTTCTGGATAAAGTCTATGACTGCTTCCTGATCTACATTCGTCAATGTTATGGCTTCAATCCACTTAGTGAAGTAATCTACCCCAACTAAAATGTACTTCTGCCCTTTTGAAGAGGCTGGTCGAATTTCACCAATCAAATCTAAAGCCCAACCTCTGAATGGCCAAGGCTTTATAATGGAATGTAACTCATTTGCTAGCACATGAGGTATGCCTGCATGAATTTGACATTCTTGACATCCCTTCGCAAATTCGACACAATCTTTCAACATTGTTGGCCAATACATCCCTTGTCGAAATAGTAACCATTTCATCTTGTGCCCTGCCTGGTGTGCACCACATGCACCACTATGCACATTCGACAAAGCTATATAAGCTTCAGTCTCTCCTAGGCACCTTAGTAGAATTCCCTCTGCAGTCTTTTTAAACAATTCATTTCCAAAGAGCACATAACTTATAGCTCTATACTTTATCTTTCTTTCGACTGTCTGGTTTGGATTTTGTAAATAATCTTTGATAGGTTTTCTCCAATCTCCTACCTCTGGATTATCTACATTAAAAATCTCAAAGTTTTCTTCATCACCATATCCCAGTCTTATGGTCTCCAAATCAGATGGGGACAGTCTGGTGGATAAAACTTTTCCTCTTACTTCGACAACTTTCATCAGGTTTTCCTTCGACACTTTATAGCCTGAGGCCAATTGCGCCAAGTCATTTGCTTCCTGATTTTCTAATCTAGGAATGTGTCTAAAGACTACACTGTCGAATCTCTTGAGGAGTCTGTTGGCTATCACAAAATACATGATCAAATTCTCTTTGACACATTTGTACTCTTTTGTCAATCGTTTTATCACCAATTCAGAGTCACCCATTATTTCGACCTCTGTTGCCCCCAATTCCAACAAAATTTCAAGTCCAGCAATTAAAGCTTCGTATTCTGCCTCATTATTTGAACAGAACCCTTCTATTTTGTACTTGAACTTTGTTGGAATTTTATTGGGAGAAATAATTAATACCCCAACACCTGTTCCATTTTTATGACTGGAACCGTCGAAATATAATTTCCAAGGCTCTCTTTCGACATAATTTGTCTCATCTCCAAGTATGGAGTGGCCAGCTATAAAGTCAGCAACTACTTGTCCTTTAACAGCTTTTAGAGGCATATATTTTAAAGAATATTCAGTCAATGCTAAAGCCCATTTTCCAATTCGACTATGTAGAATAGACTTAGACAACATATGCTTTATTACGTCGAAATGAGAAGACATATGTACATCAACGGGTTTTATATAATGCTTTAATTTTGTACAAGAGAAATATACACATAAACATAATTTCTCTATCATACTATATCTAGTTTCAGCATCATTTAAGACTCTGCTGAGATAATAGATGGCTCTTTCGACGCCATGTTCATCTTCTTGACAAAGCATGCTTCCTAATGTTCTGTCAGATGCTGATATGTAAAGCCTCATGCTTCTTTTTCAACAAGGAGATATTAAGATTGGAGGATTTGCCAGATACTCCTTGATCTTGTCGAAGGCATCTTGCTGTTCTTGCCCCCAAGTGAAGCCCTCCTTCTTCAGTCGAAGTAGAGGTGAGAAGGCCTGTGTTTTTCCACTAAGGTTGGAGATGAACCTTCTGAGAAAGTTGATTTTCCCTAGTAGAGACTGCAATTCCTTCTTTGTCGATGGCGCTTTCGCTTCCATTATGGCCTTGGCTTTGTTTTCATTAATCTCAATCCCTTTCTTGTGGACCACAAAGCCTAAGAAGTCTCCTGCCTGCACACCAAAAGCACATTTAAGGGGATTCATTTTCAAACCAAACTTCCTCATCCTTTCAAAGGACTGTCGAAGATGGTTAATATGGTCTGAGCCTGAGTCAGATTTAATCACAATATCATCTATATAAATTTGCATAAACGTTTCAATGAAATCATGAAAAATAGAATTCATGGCCCTTTGGTAAGTAGCTCCAGCATTTTTCAAACCAAAGGGCATGACTACCCACTCATATGTTCCTATTGCCCCTGGACAACGAAAAGCTGTTTTTGGAACGTCTTCTTCAGCAATGAAAATCTGGTTATAACCAGAATAGCCATCAAGCATACTTAAATACTCATGGCCTGCTGCAGAATCTACTAGCATTTCTGCTACTGGCATAGGATATTCATCCTTAGGGGTAGCTGAGTTTAGATCTCTAAAATCAATGCATACCCTCAGTTTGCCATTTTTCTTAATCACAGGAACAATATTAGCAATCCATTCGACGTACCTTGTTGTACGGATGAATTTGCATTTTAGAAGCCTTTCGACCTCCTCTTTGATTTTCGACAGAATTTCAGGTGCGAAGCGTCTGGGAGTCTGCTTTATTGGCTTTTTCCCTTCCAGTATTGGCAACTTCAATTCAACCAAATTTCTGTCTAAACCAGGCATTTCGTCATAATCCCATGCGAAGCAGTCTTTAAACTCATTTAGCAGTTGGATTATTTCGACTCTGAGTTGAGGATTCATTTTGGCGCTAATGTAAGTTGGCCTTTTCTCTGCCCCCAGTCCCAGATTAATCTCCTCCAAAGGATCCTGTGCCACCATTTTCATGTTGGTTGGGGTTGGATCCTTTTCGAACCCCAAGGGTTCGTCATCATAAATGGCATCAAGTCTTTGACTCTGCCATTCGCCATTAGAATCCTCTTCTAAACTCTGCTTTGTATGTTGTTCCTCAATGTTTTCTTGAGGATGTTGTTCTTCGACAACTTGTGTGTTGGCTTCGACATCCATGTTTCTTACTTCAGCCTCAAGGGCCGCTTTGAGTTGTTTTTCGGCTATATAAGCCGAAATCTTTTTTATTGTTGATGCCTCAGTCATTTTCACTGAACTCACTCCCCCATCCAGTTGGATTGACATGGGCAGTTCCCCAAGTGTAATTTGTCTCCCCAATTACTTCTTTATCCCACTGGAAGCCATGCGTAGGGTGGAGGTACATGGAACAATAGGCGTTGTCGGAGGCTGTTAGGTCAAAACCAGCAGGATTGCATGGTGCTATATGGGTCAGGTTCTTGTCGAAGTTACGACTGGTGACATTGTTCACATCAACTGTGAAGTAACTTTGATCTGCTTCTATGTTTTCGACAATCCCATCTGGCCTCCAGATTGCTATCCTCTGATGCATGGAGGATGGCACAGCCCCATTCCCATGGATCCATTCTCTTCCCAACAGCAAGTTGTAGTTTGCCTTCGATGCTATCACCACAAACATTGTAGGCCTGGTAATGGACCCTACAGTCAAGTTCAGTTGTATTACCCCTAGTGTTGTCCCTACCTTACCTTCATAGTTGGACAACACCATGTTGTGAGGCTTAGTGTCGGAGTCATCTTTTCCAATCCTCTTTATCATATAATGAGGAATTAAATTTACAGCTGCTCCACCATCTATCAGAATTTTGTTGACACCCACGTTTTCTACCTTTCCTTTTATGAAAAGAGGCTTTAAGTGAGCCTTCATTGCATCATCTGGCTTTTCGAAGAAAGCATTTTGCTCTTCGACACAGCCATTATTCATTATGTAGTAGCATACAGGCTTAAGGCCTATGCTATCATCTGCCATGTCATCCTCTTCGTCTTCGACTTCCATTATCCTGTCATAGTCTCTGGGCAACACAGAAACCACATTGCAGGTTACGTCGAAGGACGCATCAGACTCTGAACTAAAGTCATCTGTAACTTCTTCATCCACTGGAATTTTGTTGTTTGTTTTCTGCATTTCTGTGGTGTCATTAGATCCATTCTTCTGAGGGGGTTCTTCTTTTGCCAGAGGTCTCCCCTTGCTTGTAATCTGCACATACTTGCTTGATTCAGCTTCCTTCTGCCCAACCCTTTTGTGTTCTACAGTTTCTTTTTCACTTTTCTTTTGCCTTTGGAATCTTCTCCATTGGGACCTGGACATAGGATTCTTCCCTTTGTAGTTTTCAGAGACGTACTTTGGCTTTGCCTCCTTTTTTACTTCCATTGAGGGACCCCTGTTCACTTCAAAACTCTTCCATCTCTTCTGACCTTGGGCATCCCTTATAGCTTGAACCCATTTGTCATCATTTGGTCTGTTGGATGGTTTATAAGTGTTGAAACGTCTTTCTCCCACTCCTTGGATGTGATGCTTCCCTCTTCTTGGGTCGAATCTTTCGTTTCTGGTTGGTGGGACTGTTCCCCAGTTTCTTTTCCTCTGGGTCTTTTCTGCTGCTTCTAAGTCATCAGCTGCTTTCTTGTCGAACACAGCACTGCATCTTGGAGAAGGGCATAACTTCTGCGTTCTTCCTTTGACACCTCTGGATGAATTCGACAAGACTTTCGTTCTCTTCTGGGTAAACCAGCTTCTGATGCTTCTCTTGACGTTTCTTTCCTTTGTTGGTGTCTGGTCCTACCTTTTGAGTGATTTCCACCATAAGAATCCCAGCATTCTGTTCAACTGTGATTTTCAATTTGTTCATTTTTTCGACTAGCATCATTTCTTCCGGGATATTCTCCTTTGACTGATTCACTCTGCCTTTTGGGTGTAAACCCTTATGGATGTATTTGCGGCAGTGTGCAACACCTTCGACAGAATGTTCTTCAGTTATGATGGTACTACTGTTCATTGGTTCGACAGTAAGGGCATTGTCATCAATCCCTGTTGTTTTGATCTTATCTTGGTCAAGGCCCTCAGTGGCCTCTTTTTGGACAGTGAGGGTTTTGTTATCCTCCTCTTCGTCATCATTTTTGAAAGAATCTCCCCATCCTGTGGGTTTGATTTTGTTGATATCTGTTTTGGAGCTTGGTGGTGCTGAATATTTCACCATGAAGTCGAACTTCCCATTCGATTCTCCTAAAGTGTCCCAGATCACCCCCTGCTCAGCATCTCTTTCATAGTTTTTCTTGTCGAAGCTTCTACCCACTTTGACTGTATTTCTTTCGTCGAAACCTTCAGTAGTTTCAATGGCATTCTCACTATCGCGGTCTTCAGAAGCTTTGACTTCTTTTTCCTCAGCCTGGTCAGCAAGATCATCACCCTCTTCCACCACATCTACATGGGTGTCGAAACCTTCAGTAGCTTCTATCATGGTGAAGTTGGTGTTGAAGCTTTCAGTAACTTCTACCATTTCAAAACTTTCCTCTGCCATGATCTCCATTTCGACCACATTTACCATTTCTGGTTCAGCATAATTGGCCTCCACAACCTGCATAGGATTGGAGTCAATCCTCATCTGTTGCTTGGCTTTGTCTCCAAACTTCAGCCTTCCATTTTGGATTGCATTCTGGACAAGATCCCTGAAAAGGTAACATTGAGAAGTTTTATGACCCAAGAAATTATGGTATTTACAAAAACCTCTCTTTTTCTGTTGGTCTACAGGAGGCTCCTTAGTGCCTACTGGTTTTATTAACTGACCATCTTTGACTAATAAATCAAATATTTCATCACATTTGGTGATGTCGAATGTATAGGTTCTTTTAGGGAACCTGTCATTCTTTTCCACTTCGACTGGATTTTTTCCATTCGACGGGGCTAAAACTTTACAAGAATATGGAGGGCCTTGCTTTAATTCTGCCAGGTCAATTTCTTGCTGGTAAAAAATGATTGCTTCGTTTTCGTCATAATCATCTTCTTGAACTATTCCTACATAGGCCACTCTTTCCTTCTTGTTTTTATTTGATCTAAATTTTTCATTTTTTAGTCTTTCTATTTGCCTCACTCTGTCTGCCAGTTGTGCCATGTCTCTCAAGTACTGAGTATCCAGTTTTTTCCTTATGGAATAATCTAGACCCCCTGCAGCCATTTCGACTAGTTCTTGTTCCGACACTTGTGTAAAGCATCTGGCTTTTAATAATCTAAACCTATTCAAATAGTCATCTATAGGTTCAGAAAATTTTCTTTTGACACTTGCCAACTCTTTCAAACTTATCTTGGTTTGTCCCATATAGAATTGTTCGTGGAACAATCTTTCTAATTGGGCCCATGTGAATATTGAAGTTGCAGGAAGAGATGTAAACCAAGTGAAAGCATTTTTTGTCAAAGAACTTGGGAAATATTTCATCCTTAAGTTCTCATTATTAGCAATCTCTCCTGCCTCTATCAAATAACGCGCTACGTGTTCTATGGTGGACTCACTAGTATCCCCTGAGAATTTGGTGAATTTGGGGACTTTCCACCTTGGTGGTAATTCTTGTTGTAAGACAAATTCAGACAAGGGGGAAGTATAACTAGGCCTTTGTAATCCTACGTTTACTCCATTTTGCGCCATTATTCTCTCAACCATGGTGGCAATATTATTTTCGACAGGCAGGTTATTGTAACGCATTCTCTGTTGTAATATTTCATCAGCATTTTGGTCTCTCTGGACTATTATTCTTCTTGGTTCCTGTCGAATGGGCTCTTCTACATTGGGCTGTTCAACTACCACCTCTTGGCCCCTGGGATTTTCATGAGGGTTTCCCAATGGCCTTTGTTTTATAGTAAGTTCCTCTTCGACAGCCCTATTGGCAGGATTCTGATTTAATTGCATTCTTTGCTGTGCTTGAGGGACTCCAAAAAAGTCAGCAATGCGTGCCATCTGTTCTGCCAATATTTGGTTTATTTGGGTAGTGTTTTGTATTAAGGGATTGAACACTTCTCCCATTTGTTGTGTCAAGGCCTGCACCATATCATGATTGCTTTCATCCATCTGTTGACGAATTACTTGTGCAGAATGGTTTGTCATAGTGGGCATATGGAAACCTGGTGGAACTTGATTCATTCTATTTCCATTTCCACCATATCCTGATCCCTGCAATGGTGATGACATTTGAACCATAGCATCAGAGAATAATGGTGACGAATTATGTAGGCTTGCCATCATTGAAGTTGGCATTCCATATGGTTGTTCCCTCCCAATCAAGGGCTGAGAATAATTCAGATATGGCCTGAAGGTATTTCCTCCAGGGGGAGGGGTTCCAAGGGGTCTGGCGTGTCCCATGGTGGAAGAACTAGGCGCATTCTGGGACCCTGAACCCGTTGGTATTGAATCCCCTGATGGGGGCCTAATCTGTTCTAAAACAGGGCCAGAAACTGGTATCGCTCCTGACGAAGGGATGGGATTGGAAACTGGAATGGTTTCGTCAGGATTGTTTGAAACATTTGGCAAGTTATCCATCTTTCTTCCTCTTGTTCTCTTTGGTCTTTCTACGTCGGTTACGGCTAGTTTACCGCTTCTAAGAATCATACAACGTAGCAAGGAACAATTTTTCTAAGAAAGTTCTCTATTAGATTTTATCAACTGCACTCGTCCCATTGGGCGTGCCAATTTGTTCGCGGTGATTTCTGGCGAACAACCTCTGGTTAACCAATTTCTCAGAAAATTGGGTTACTTGCAGGACCAACCAAACAAGTCCTAGGACACATGTGCAATTATTCTGTCGAACTACTCTTAGTATTTGTGATTGGTTTATGGTTTGTTTCGTCAATACTGTCAAAGTGTTAAGAACTTTGATTTTGAAAGTAAAGTAAAGTTTAAGTTTAGAAAATAAAATAAAGTTGAAGTTTTTAAACAAAAACAAGAAGAACTGTCGAAAGCTATAACTTGCAGAAAAGTAAATAAAGCTTGAAAATGAAATAAACTTGATGAATAAAATGACAATTTAAATAACTTAAAGGATAAATGGTGTTCAAACGTACATGGTTCCAAATATCAAACTCATTTTCTCTCACACTGGGTACTTAGAGTATTTACAGGAATTTTGTATCAGTTTTCACACACCTATTCTAAACACAAACTATTCTATTTATACACAAATAAAGTAACTGCCTAGAACGGAAAAATCATAAATAAATGACAAGTGTCAGCCTGCATGCAACTTCTTCCCCTGAAACCTCCATGTGTCCAACTGTCAAAAGGTTACAACTTTTTGAATTTGAATTCCCTTCTTTGGTGACGAAACCTTGCACCTCTTCAATCTGTCGATGCCTTTAAAGAAGAAACAACCCTTTCAAAATTTGCCAAATAATGCTTCTATCAAAACCCTTTTCTGTCGAAACGTCGAAAGACAACCTTATTCTGTCAAATACTTAGCTACAAATAACTTTCCAAACTTATCCTGCCAGAACAATATTTGCCCTTTTGTCGAAGCATTGGAGCTTTTAACCTTGTCAGCATCTCTTGAATTTCTTTTCTTTCATCATTCTTCGACAAAGATGGCCTCAAGCTCCAAATTTCAACCTGTCGAAATTATGAGCTTACAAATTGCCCCCCAGCAAAGATGTTTTCGACTATTCTTGGAGAAATATCTTTTGCTGTCAAAATGACTTTTGACCTCCTGTCAGTCTCATTTATTATAAAGTGATTTTGTTGAGTCCCAAGAAAACACCATGATTTCCACTTTCTGAAAAACGTCACGTCTAGCCCACGTTTACACAATCTCCCATGACCCTATATTTTAGCTAAATCATGGCTCCCTACCAACCGTCACTTTCAATCACCACCAATGGATCAAAAACGCATGTTCCCATTTTCCCAACTGAAAAGTCTTTTCAGTTCTCCTCTTCTCAATTCATTTTCTATAAATACCAACCTCAAAAAACTTTTTCCTTTTTCACCTTCTCAAAACTCTTCTCCTACCTAAACGCAGAAACTCCATTGAAACCCTTTTCAAAGCTTCTGCTCCTTCAAATTTCTCACATCAATGGCTCCTCCAAAAACTGTTGCTGATCGCAGTGCCAAGAAGACAAAGAAAACAGTTGATCTTCCTCCTGCTCATACACTATCTGGGCCCATACAAATGCAGCAACAACAATACATTCCAGAACCCCCAAATGAAAGGGAGAAAGCAAGCATCTACAGGTCTCAGGTAATGATTCCTATCTCAGTTTCTGGAGTTCACCATGCCATGCTAGGCCCCATTTTTGATCCTAATGCTGACCCTAATCGTTTGAAAGACTTTTATCCCTGTTACTCTGGTTCCAAACCCATAGCTGCTAATAAGAACCCTAGGCCTGTCGAAACAACGTCCAAAAAACCTGAAATTCCCATAGCTTCGACAGAAATAGATCTGTCTTATTTGAATAAAACTAGGATTTTTAGGAGTCCTCCCCTGACGAAAGATCCTTCCGACTACTTAGCTTGGCTCACTAGGGTCGAAAGAGTCAAAGAGAAGTTCTGGAAGAAAACTGGCATCTATGACCTGATCCAACTGTCGAAGGAAGGTCCACGCTATTGCCAGAACATGCTACTGGCCTCTTTGTACTTCTGGGATAGTACTTACAACACTTTCCATTTACCCTGTGGCATGGTTACTCCTACCCTGTTCGACATAGCAGCCATTACTGGCCTCAGTTCTTTAGGAGAAATTTTTAACCCTGAACATTTAAACAAAGACCCCATAGGCTTCGACACCAAGCATGCTGGATATTCTGTCTTTATTACTCATCACCAAGGCGAAGACAATGAGGAAGTCTCTGACAGAGAGCACATTGCTTTCCTCACTTTGTGGTTAGCTAAATTTGTCTTCTGCACTAGGTCACTCCAGGTTGCCAGAAGTTATATTATCATGGCTAATCAACTTCACAATGGAGTTGCATTCTGCCTGAGTGAGTTGCTTTTGGCAAACCTCTATGAATCCTTGAGTGAGAGTGTGAGTAATCTAAAAACCCTTAAGGACAAAGGCAATATTAGTCTCACAGGCCCCTTCTGGCTCCTACAATTGTGGTTAAACGCAACCTTCGAAGCTTGCATCCCTGTCAAAATGCCAGTTGACGAAGAAGAGGTGAAAGAAAGGCGCGTCGAATGGCCTAGGTTAGTCCAACTAACCCCTACTGATGACAACATAGGTATTCGACAAGCATTCACCAGTTACATAATGATGTTCGCCAAACGTTATAAGTTCACTCCTTCCATGGCACCATTTGCCAACAGAAATGTGGGTCCCAGATGGTTTACAAGACAACTCCCAGTGGAGAACCAGAAAGAAGAAGACTCTTATATATCCATTTGGGAGGCTTTCCTTATGCCAAGGCACCTTTTCTCCCACCACAGTCTCAACAATACTAAAGTGTCTCTCATTGTCTACCAACCCAACCTGGTGGCTAGAAAATTTGGGCTAATACAGACGAAGACGAAGCCCATTTATCACAAGAAAGGCTCTATTATATTCTATAACTCATTTCAAAGCTTCGACAGAAGTTTAGAGTTATACAACAAATTCTTCGACTCATCTTTGGAAGTTTACCCCACCATCTTTCGACCAAGCTTCCTATGCACTGAAGACTTCGACGTTTGGTGGAAGGAATATTATATTAACAAATTCTTTGATGTAGCAACCTTCACCACTCTCCTGACGAACGCTTTTACCTTTGTGCAGGATAAGAAGAAAAAAGGTACAGATAAACACATCAAAGAAATTCAAAAGTTTCAAAAGTATTTTGAAACTATTTACAGGCCCAGTGATCTTCGTCGAACCATAGTAAGTTCCTGTCGAATGGGCTCTTCTACATTGGGCTGTTCAACTACCACCTCTTGGCCCCTGGGATTTTCATGAGGGTTTCCCAATGGCCTTTGGTTTATAGTAAGTTCCTCTTCGACAGCCCTATTGGCAGGATTCTGATTTAATTCCATTCTTTGCTGTGCTTGAGGGACTCCAAAAAAGTCAGCAATGCGTGCCATCTGTTCTGCCAATATTTGGTTTATTTGGGTAGTGTTTTGTATTAAGGGATTGAACACTTCTCCCATTTGTTGTGTCAAGGCCTGCACCATATCATGATTGCTTTCATCCATCTGTTGACGAATTACTTGTGCAGAATGGTTTGTCATAGTGGGCATATGGAAACCTGGTGGAACTTGATTCATTCTATTTCCATTTCCACCATATCCTGATCCCTGCAATGGTGATGACATTTGAACCATAGCATCAGAGAATAATGGTGACGAATTATGTAGGCTTGCCATCATTGAAGTTGGCATTCCATATGGTTGTTCCCTCCCAGTCAAGGGCTGAGAATAATTCAGATATGGCCTGAAGGTATTTCCTCCAGGGGGAGGGGTTCCAAGGGGTCTGGCGTGTCCCATGGTGGAAGAACTAGGCGCATTCTGGGACCCTGAACCCGTTGGTATTGAATCCCCTGATGGGGGCCTAATCTGTTCTAAAACAGGGCCAGAAACTGGTATCGCTCCTGACGAAGGGATGGGATTGGAAACTGGAATGGTTTCGTCAGGATTGTTTGAAACATTTGGCAAGTTATCCATCTTTCTTCCTCTTGTTCTCTTTGGTCTTTCTACGTCGGTTACGGCTAGTTTACCGCTTCTAAGAATCATACAACGTAGCAAGGAACAATTTTTCTAAGAAAGTTCTCTATTAGATTTTATCAACTGCACTCGTCCCATTGGGCGTGCCAATTTGTTCGCGGTGATTTCTGGCGAACAACCTCTGGTTAACCAATTTCTCAGAAAATTGGGTTACTTGCAGGACCAACCAAACAAGTCCTAGGACACATGTGCAATTATTCTGTCGAACTACTCTTAGTATTTGTGATTGGTTTATGGTTTGTTTCGTCAATACTGTCAAAGTGTTAAGAACTTTGATTTTGAAAGTAAAGTAAAGTTTAAGTTTAGAAAATAAAATAAAGTTGAAGTTTTTAAACAAAAACAAGAAGAACTGTCGAAAGCTATAACTTGCAGAAAAGTAAATAAAGCTTGAAAATGAAATAAACTTGATGAATAAAATGACAATTTAAATAACTTAAAGGATAAATGGTGTTCAAACGTACATGGTTCCAAATATCAAACTCATTTTCTCTCACACTGGGTACTTAGAGTATTTACAGGAATTTTGTATCAGTTTTCACACACCTATTCTAAACACAAACTATTCTATTTATACACAAATAAAGTAACTGCCTAGAACGGAAAAATCATAAATAAATGACAAGTGTCAGCCTGCATGCAACTTCTTCCCCTGAAACCTCCATGTGTCCAACTGTCAAAAGGTTACAACTTTTTGAATTTGAATTCCCTTCTTTGGTGACGAAACCTTGCACCTCTTCAATCTGTCGAAGCCTTTAAAGAAGAAACAACCCTTTCAAAATTTGCCAAATAATGCTTCTGTCAAAACCCTTTTCTGTCGAAACGTCGAAAGACAGCCTTATTCTGTCAAATACTTAGCTACAAATAACTTTCCAAACTTATCCTGCCAGAACAATATTTGCCCTTTTGTCGAAGCATTGGAGCTTTTAACCTTGTCAGCATCTCTTGAATTTCTTTTCTATCATCATTCTTCGACAAAGATGGCCTCAAGCTCCAAATTTCAACCTGTCGAAATTATGAGCTTACACATACACATGAGCATAATACCATGATCCAAGTTCACTTTCATTTCTCAGGTTTTTGAATTTGCTCTTGCACCACATTTTGGACTATAAACCACATTTAACCATGATTCTAACCATCAACCATGATGGTTAGAAGCTAACTCAGCATATCAAATTTCATCTTAATATAATTTGGCTCATTCATCATCATTCAATCACACTCTCTTCAAAAACTCCTCAAAATTCTCTATGTTTTCCCTCTTATTTTTGTGCCAAAGCTTCACATTATTCATCATCATCTTCATCAATTCTTCATCATTAAGTTCCTCTGGTCAAGATCAAGCAAGCAGAAGATCAAATCCTCAATTATGGCTTCAAGTTCAAACTGAATTTTCCTTTTGTTTTCATCAAGAATCAAGGCCTCATAGCTTTTATTTAGCTCCATTGGAAGTGCAGAGAGTTAAGGATCCCCCTCTTTAGTTTTCTTTGATCTTGAAAAAGCTTCAATTTCAGGTTTGAATCTCAAACTTCTCTGCAGGGTTTCAATTGATTTTTACTTGTTTATGTGGATTAAAGCTTGATAGAAGCAATGTGACTGGATCTGGCTAGTGATAGGCACCTTAAGTTCTTAGATGAAAATCTTAGGGAAAACTAGATGTCTTTGATTCTCTCTATGTGTGCATTGTTTGTGAAATCTAAGTGTGGATTTGTGATCTCCTCAACTTTAGCTTCATTTCTATAAGTATTGTGTGAATTTTGGTTGGCCTGCATGCTTGAGCTCACCAGAAGCTCACCGGAGAAGACAACCAGAAGTCTTCTCCGGTCACTTGAAAATAATTCAGGTTATAAACCCTATGGTTTATGAAATTAAGTCCCAGTTGTTGATGGATTTTGATCCAACGCATGCAGTGGTGACATCGCATTAATGAGCCTCTTGTTCCTCACGTGAATTCCTCTCTCTCATATGTTGATTGTTGACTTGTTGTATGTGTATGCGTGCATGATTACTGGCATGCTCTTTGATTAATGTTCATTTGATGTGAATACTTGATGAATCGTGTGTGGATGACTTGATCTGATGGCTCTCCTTGAGTCAACATATTGAATATAATACACCATAATCTTGTGAGTCTCAACGCTTCTTTGGACTGGATCCATCTTTTCTATTTACACACCCTCCTCAGGCACAATGTGTGTTTTTGAACTCCATTTTTTCTTTTAATGCACCCCTGATTTCTTTTATTTCATAAATTTTATTTTATTTTCATATTGTTTTCATTTTATACTTTTTAAAGTCATCAAAACTCATACAAAAATTCCAAAAAAATTATCTTAGCCTTTTATATCATTTTAGAAATTTTTCATATTTTTATTTTCTGATTTTATTAATTTATGAATTTTATTTTAATATTTTATATTATTTTCCTTTTAAATTGTCTCCTTCCTGATAATCCAACTTCAAACATTTATTTTGCATGGCATAAAAACATTTTTCATCCCTTATTTATGTATTGATTCATCAACATCCTAAAACACTTAAAAACATTTGACTTAAATGCATATTTAGTCCCTCTATTTTGAGGTATTTTACATTTTAGTCCCCCCATTTTAAAAACCAGTTTTTTGGTCCCTGAACTTTACTTCCCTTGGGATTTCATGGTCCCCCTCCACTTTTGCACACTTGGCACGCTCATTAATGATGTGGCACTGCTATAGTGGATCCAAGTCAACTGTTTTTATATTATTTAATTAATCTAAATTTATAATTCATTTTACAAAATATTTAAAAAATTTGTAAATCATTTTAATTTAGTTTTAAAACTACTGATTTCATTAGAACCCTAATTTGAATTTCCTTTATGTCTCTCCTTTGAATTTTACTCCCACATCAAGCACTATCTAAATTAACTTTTGCAGTTCAAAGATTGATTTCTACTCCCACATCAAAAACAATACGTAAATCAACCCATTAAATTTTCAATCACCATGCTTTGATTTTTCATGGGGCTGCTTCTTCTTTCTTCAATTATAAAATCCACCTAAGATTAAACTTTTATGTAAATCCTTGCCAAACTTTTCTTTAAACATTACGCGTAACCCTTGTTAAACGCTATTCTTTAAATTTGCGTTTTTTTGTCAAGTTTTCTAATCACTAATTTTTATAGATTGGAAAAGAACACTGTTAGAAAAATAGAACAACATTAATTAGAGCCACAAATTTGTTGTGTTAGTTTGATAATAACAATATCAATTTGTTATACCCCAAATTTGTCCTACCTTTATATTTTACTGTCTAATCATTGTTTCAAAACACTTGTACCATTTTATTTCTCTGTCTAACAAATATTTTGAAAATTAAAAAAAAAACATGTATTATTTTATTTTGTCTGATATTATAAAAAATTCAAAAAATATGTCACATTTCCTTTTATTCGAAAAATGCATTCTCTCCCTATTTCAAGTTTTTTTATTCTTCATTATTTAGTCATTACAAAAATAAAAAAATCAATTTATTTTTCCTTATTTTATTTTAGTCCATATTCCATTTCTAAACAAATTCTTTCAATACTCAATTACCATTTTCTTTTTTATTATCAACAACTATTAAGTCCATTAATTTTGACCAATTCCAAAAAAAATTACAAAAAATTGATTCTTATTTTTTTTTATTGCATTTACTATTTCCATTATTATTATTATTATTATTATTATTATTATTATTATTATTATTATCATTATTATTATAATATAGTTTTGTTATTATTATAGCCATCAGTACCTATTATTATTATTATTATTATTATTATTATTATTATTATTATTAAGGTTTCCAAAATAAAAAATCAGCATGTTGTTTCTAGTATCACGTGATCTACTTTTCAAAGAATTTTCACAGCTCACAACAATGCCATCAACCCACTCACAAATCATCACATGCAATTCCAACAACCTGCATAATATCTCTCCACTCATAAGGACATGCATCTAATTTTCTCTTCAACCACTCTACTCATTCAACAAACCCACTCACAACAGTTTCCTCACTGACCATTTTCATCTTTTCTCTCACTTTTTCACACTCGAAAAAACTGATTATCATTTGTTCACCACTACTACCTCCCTTCACCTCGCCTCAACTATCTTTGAGTTTCTACCAAAAAACACACAAAACAGTCACACTCTAACAACCTTTCCTCTCTCATTTTTTTTCCGGAAAAAGAACATTCATCATTACCAACCACATATTTTCTTCACTATACTTTCAAATATTTAGTTTTTTTTCAAAATCTCCAAAACAACTCACCAACCTTACATTAAGCTTCCACTCCACTACTCACCCTCTTATCCTTTCCTCTCAATATCATCTTCTCTAAATAACTCACCACCATGACACCTCATCGATCCGAATATCACACAACAAGCGCTACATTTTTGTAACCACACTCTCAGACCAGATTCACCGTGAAACACCACTACGAAGCCGCCAGAATTTCGTTCGCTGCTTCCGTCTGTCAAGCCTCTGGTGTGATTTTCAATCGACGGTAACCTCTTCCTTTAGTTGTCAATATTGTTTATGATTCATTCATAAGGGTGTTGTTTTTGTTAAATATCATTTGATTTTGTTTGAAAAATGGAAGTGAGTTTGTGTTTGCTCATGGAGATAATTTGAGCTTGCTCTGTTTACATTTCTTATTTTATGCTGATGATGAATGGTATCATGATGTCCATGAAGCAAGTTTTGCTTTATTTTATTTTATTTTCAAATCTGACTTTGTTTTACTATAGATTGTGAAAATTGAGCCATTTATCCTTTTTCAATTTGCACCCTAGATTAATGATATATGTATTTTTACTCTACTTAATTAAATTATTTTTTAGAACATTAATTAATTGATTTATATTGATTGATTAATGGTTTCTAGTCCATGTACATTGATGAATGAGTCCATGTTTCAATATTTCCTTGTTTTGTTTTAACTATCACTTTATTGAATTTTCATGCTAGTTTATTCTATGTTTGTGCAGTGTTTAGATTAAGTGTGGTGTGAGTTTTGGAAATGTGTATTGGTATGATTAGATTATCTTGAGTTTCTTTATTAATTTATTACTTTTAATATCAAGTGTTAGGATTCATACTTTTAATATTAAGTGATTGCAAGATTATTCACTTATTTATTGTGTTACGATCTCGATTTCTTTTTATTTGGTCTATGATATAACTGCGTTTCTTGATATTCGGTATTGAACCGATGTTATCGAAATCGTTATGAGACCATATTTTATTTCTTTTAGATCTAATATTTGTTAATTAAATTGTTTAGATCAATTATTGTTAATTTATTTATTTTGGGTCAAAGATATAACAAAAGGCCGATGTTTCGCCCGATTTCGTTAAATCGGTGATACTCGGTCAATATGAGGCCCATGCAATTTTATTTATTTATTTTTCCATTTTTTTCCAATTTAACATGATTTCACAAGTTAATTTAATTCTTTATTTCTTTTTATTTATCAATTCACACTTTATTTAATTTATTCAATTTATCGCTTTTAATACATCAAAAGGGGAACCTGAATCAATACTTCTTCAAAAATCAGCTCAATTAGGGGCAAAACCATTCTCAATAGCTCAATCAGGGGCAAGATCACCTTCAAAGGCTCAATCAGGGGCAGGCGCCTACCAAATCCAGATACAGGGGCAGATCATGCCATGACCATTGTCAAGGCTCCCCACCAGATTTATTTCAAATACCTTACGGACAGCAGCAAACAAGGAGCAAATCTTCCTATCTCGTTTCCCCAGCTAAACAAGTAGATCTTGCCAAGCGTTGGCAACCATTCAAAGCAAAGCAATCTTCATGTGTCAATTAAGTCGCTCCGCTCATCAGCAAGTAACCGATTTTGGAGCATTCAGATCCATCTTCTGACCACGCATCGTCGAAAATCGAGTGTCGGGGAATCAAGCCCTCCACCCACCTAAAGTCCAATTGTTATTGGCAACTATCAAACCAAAAGTCCACCAAGCTGGCACCTTTCAATCGCTCATATGCATCATTATGCATCATCAACGTCATAAGCATCATTTACATCAATCATTTACAACATGTGCATCATATGCATACCTAAATAAATCAGTTTTTCTCATCCCCAACATTCTTAACTTACATCTCAGTGCATAAACATTCGCATCGTATTTCCATCTTTATGGAATACCATTTCAAAAAAACAATCAAGCATAATTGCATAATTCAGGATCCAGGATCAACCCAAGTTTCCAGTCCTGTCCCCGGCGAAAGTCAGGATCATATCAATCGAAGATTCCAGGCATCTCCTCGGCGGATTCAATGGTCGTATTTAAATTTCATTTCGCCTTGTCATCCTCTGGTGATAAGTGATTTTATCTTAGTTTTTCGCCTATCATCCTCTGTTGATAGTGATCCTTTATTTTTCTGTCTTTCGCCTATCATCCTCTGTTGATAGTGATCCTTTATTTTTCTATCTTTCGCCTATCATCCTCTGTTGATAGTGATTCTTTACTTTTCTGTCTTTCGTCTATCATCCTCTGTTGATAGTGATTCTTTATTTTTCTGTCTTTCGCCTATCATCCTCTGTTGATAGTGATTCTTTATTTTTCTGTCTTTCGCCTATCATCCTCTGTTGATAGTGATTCTTTACTTTTCTGTCTTTCGCCTATCATCCTCTGTTGATAGTGATTCTTTATTTTTCTGTCTTTCGCCTATCATCCTCTGTTGATAGTGATTCTTTATTTTTCTGTCTTTCGCCTATCATCCTCTGTTGATAGTGATTCTTTATTTTTTCTGTCTTTCGCCTATCATTCTCTGTTGATAGTGATTCTTTATTTTTCTGTCTTTCGCCTAATCCTCTATTGATAGTGATTCTTTATTTTTCTGTCTTTCGCCTATCATCCTCTGTTGATAGTGATTCTTTATTTTTCTGTCTTTCGCCTATCATCCTCTGTTGATAGTGATTCTTTACTTTTCTGTCTTTCGCCTATCATCCTCTGTTGATAGTGATTCTTTATTTTTCTTTCTTTCGCCTATCATCCTCTGTTGATAGTGATTCTTTATTTTTCTGTCTTTCGCCTATCATCCTTTGTTGATAGTGATTCTTTATTTTTTCTGTCTTTCGCCTATCATTCTCTGTTGATAGTGATTCTTTATTTTTCTGTCTTTCGCCTATCATCCTCTGTTGATAGTGATTCTTTATTTTTCTGTCTTTCGCCTATCATCCTCTGTTGATAGTGATTCTTTAATTTTTCTGTATTTCGTCTATCATTCTCTGTTGATAGTGATTCTTTATTTTTCTGTCTTTCGCCTAATCCTCTGTTGATAGTGATCCTTTATTTTTTCTGTCTTTCGCCTAATCCTCTGTTGATAGTGATCCTTTATTTTTTCTGTCTTTCGCCTATCATCCTCTGGTGATAAGTGATTTATTTTGTCATTTGTTCCTTGCTGTGTTACTCATTATTTCCGATATTAATCGTGCTATTTTCACAGTTTCTTTTTTGTCGGACAAATTTGGAGTCTGTTAATATCTAATTATCTTATACCTTGAAAGATTCAACGCGAGCCAGTTCATCTTACTCGGTCTAAGCTAATTCGATAGGGGCAACTGTTATACCCCAAATTTGTCCTACCTTTTTATTTTACTGTCTAATCATTGTTTCAAAACACTAGTACCATTTTATTTCTCTGTCTAACAAATATTTCAAAAATTAAAAAAAAAACATGTATTATTTTATTTTGTCTGATATTATAAAAAATTCAAAAAATATGTCACATTTCCTTTTATTCGAAAAATGCATTCTCTCCCTATTTCAAGTTTTTTTATTCTTCATTATTTAGTCATTACAAAAATAAAAAAAATCAATTTATTTTTCCTTATTTTATTTTAGTCCATATTCCATTTCTAAACAAATTCTTTCAATACCCAATTACCATTTTCTTTTTTATTATCAACAACTATTAAGTCCATTAATTTTGACCAATTCCAAAAAAAATTACGAAAAATTGATTCTTATTATTATTTTTTTATTGCATTTACTATTTCCATTATTATTATTATTATTATCATTATTATTATAATATAGTTTTGTTATTATTATAGCCATCAGTACCTATTATTATTATTATTATTATTATTATTATTATTATTATTATTATTAAGGTTTCCAAAATAAAAATGAGCATGTTGTTTCTAGTATCACGTGATCTACTTTTCAAAGAATTTTCACAGCTCACATCAATGCCATCAACCCACTCACAAATCATCACATGCAATTCCAACAACCTGCATAATATCTCTCCACTCATAAGGACATGCATCCAATTTTCTCTTCAGCCACTCTACTCATTCAACAAACCCACTCACAACAGTTTCCTCACTGACCATTTTCATCTTTTCTCTCACTTTTTCACACTCGAAAAAACTGATTATCATTTGTTCACCACTACTACCTCCTTTCACCTCGCCTCAACTATCTTTGAGTTTCTACCAAAAAACACACAAAACAGTCACACTCTAACAACCTTTCCTCTCTCATTTTTTTCCGGAAAAAGAACATTCATCATTACCAACCACATATTTTCTTCACTATACTTTCAAATATTTAGTTTTTTTTTTCAAAATCTCCAAAACAACTCACCAACCTTACATTAAGCTTCCACTCCACTACTCACCCTCTTATCCTTTCCTCTCAATATCATCTTCTCTAAATAACTCACCACCATGACACCTCATCGATCCGAATATCACACAACAAGCGCTACATTTTTGTAACCACACTCTCAGACCAGATTCACCGTGAAACACCACTACGAAGCCGCCAGAATTTCGTTCGCTGCTTCCGTCTGTCAAGCCTCTGGTGTGATTTTCAATCGACGGTAACCTCTTCCTTTAGTTGTCAATATTGTTTATGATTCATTCATAAGGGTGTTGTTTTTGTTAAATATCATTTGATTTTGTTTGAAAAATGGAAGTGAGTTTGTGTTTGCTCATGGAGATAATTTGAGCTTGCTCTGTTTACATTTCTTATTTTATGCTGATGATGAATGGTATCATGATGTCCATGAAGCACGTTTTGCTTTATTTTTTTTTTCCAAATCTGACTTTGTTTTACTATAGATTGTGAAAATTGAGCCATTTATCCTTTTTCAATTTGCACCCTAGATTAATGATATATGTATTTTTACTCTACTTAATTAAATTATTTTTTAGAACATTAATTAATTGATTTATATTGATTGATTAATGGTTTCTAGTCCATGTACATTGATGAATGAGTCCATGTTTCAATATTTCCTTGTTTTGTTTTAACTATCACTTTATTGAATTTTCATGCTAGTTTATTCTATGTTTGTGCAGTGTTTAGATTAAGTGTGGTGTGAGTTTTGGAAATGTGTATTGGTATGATTAGATTATCTTGAGTTTCTTTATTAATTTATTACTTTTAATATCAAGTGTTAGGATTCATACTTTTAATATTAAGTGATTGCAAGATTATTCACTTATTTATTGTGTTACGATCTCGATTTCTTTTTATTTGGTCTATGATATAACTGCGTTTCTTGATATTCGGTATTGAACCGATGTTATCGAAATCGTTATGAGACCATATTTTATTTCTTTTAGATCTAATATTTGTTAATTAAATTGTTTAGATCAATTATTGTTAATTTATTTATTTTGGGTCAAAGATATAACAAAAGGCCGATGTTTCGCCCGATTTCGTTAAATCGGTGATACTCGGTCAATATGAGGCCCATGCAATTTTATTTATTTATTTTTCCATTTTTTTCCAATTTAACATGATTTCACAAGTTAATTTAATTCTTTATTTCTTTTTATTTATCAATTCACACTTTATTTAATTTATTCAATTTATCGCTTTTAATACATAAAACGTTTCGACTCTTCATAGAACGGTTTCCAATTTTGAATTGATTCTAAGGTAGTTCACGAACCAAATTTCGACGCGTCCCAAAAAGGTCCAACGCCTTCGAATAGTTGTTCTCGATTAAAAGGTCCAACACCTTCGAATAGTTGTTTCCGATTAAAAAAGCCGAACGCCTTCGAACCGTTCAAAACACTGCACACACGCTTTCTCTTGGGCGAATTACAACGAGACCTCTTTATTTCTCGCAATCCCCTGTATTTATTTTGTATCCCTCTCCCATTACTTTGTACGCATTTTATTTTCCGTATTTTATTTAATTCCGAATCCTTGGTCCAACGCCAAGCGATTGCACTTACACACTCGCACTTTATTTTCCAGTTTTCCTTCCGTTTATTAGGATCCACCTCTCCTTTCGAGCCGAGCGCTTCATGCCTCGCTAACAAACTACAAAATAAGCCTCCACTTGCATTTACCCTCTAACCTCAAAAAACCAAAATGTTTCGATTAGATCCAAACCCTTGATCCAACGTCAAGCGGTCTTAGGAAATAAAACATTTTAATAAAAACGAGAAGATGTGTACGCCACGAGCCTTAAGCGGTAGAAAGGAGGATAACGAGCTCTCGTTACTCGCTTCGATTATTTCGACGCAGGACGCTCGTCTTGTTGGACGAGATAAACTATCCATAGTCTTTAGTGCATTTCAACTCCTAAACCCTTTCGTCGAAGAAAGGTAATAAAATCAACAACCATTACCCTTAGTAGGCCGAACTACGAGGCTCTAACTTTCCCATTGCACGCGGGAGTACGTAGGCACGAGGATCTCAATCCTTGCCGAGCACCTAGGATCAATCTAACTTATAATTCAACTCGTTTCCCTCTAGCAAGAAATTCGTTTAAGCATAGACATCCTTTCGCGCGTGATAACCTAGATGGTTCCTATCGAGTACGATGGATGTAGGGGGTGCTAATACCTTCCCCCTGCATAACCGACTCCCGAACCCAGACAATGGTTTCGTTGACCTTTGTCCTCATCCTTCTCTTCCCAGGTTGTATCTATATCTCCCCTTTCCCTCTTCGGGAATAAATAGAATTAGGTGGCGACTCTTCAGTCTGTCCGGCGCGTGACTCCCGTCTTTTCGGATCGCGTGAGGTCGTATTTTTCGGGGTACGACAGCTGGCGACTCTGCTGGGGAATGGTTCACCCCTATGCGAGTCAAGCCTAGTCTAGGTTTTCTCTCTTGTTTGGATGTTTGCTTTTTTGTCTTACTTGTCTATTTTCATCTATTCCTTTATCGCATTCCATTTTATATATCTTGTGGCTCCTTGGTACTATAATTTGGATCGATACTTTGCAAAGAACTTGAGGGAAAAGCTCCATACCCGGGCTTACGAGTACAAACATAAGTTAGCGAGGTTATGTAGTATGGGCTCCCGAGAGAACCACTCTCGTGGGATGTCGATACGAAAACCTCACTTGGAGTAGATTCTGATAAGAATACTGACAACCGTCAAGTCTTTGACGTGTGTGCTCAGTTGCTTTCATTAGGGTCATCAACTCCGATGACCTTTAGAACCTTTTGGTTAAAAACATCGGTTGATGGTTGCGTAGTATTGGGCACCAGGGTTCGCCCTCGCGTGGCTCGATACGAAAACCTCACTTGGAATAGACTTACTCAATGGAGTTGATTGACTGTCAAAGAATGTATGAAATTAACACGTGCATCAAACAGTTGAGAAAGTTCCATAACTCCAGGACTTTGTTTTAAACCTCGTGTCGGTGATCACGTAGTATAGGCTCCCGAGAAAATTTGGTCTCGTGGGTTGTCGATACGAAGATCTCACCCAAAATAAATTCATATGGCGGAGTCAATCAACCGTCATGCTTATGGCGTGTGTGATGAACAACCATATGAATTGATAACTTTGAGATCCCTAAAACCTTAGAGTCTACCCAGTGAGTTCCTGATCAGAGTATCCTCCATCTGTACCTTGGACTCGTGAGACCTTGATCTTGTGATCCTGGATTCTGACATTGCATATCATCTCATTTGCATCATTTGTTCATCTTGCATTTCATTCCAAAGCCGATAACTCATTTCATGTTCCTCCATCTTCAGTAAATCAAGCTGGTTTCCCGACGCCCGTATCGAGCTAGACGACCGTATCTAACTAGAGCCAACACTAGAAGACTGATGGACGTGATTCAAGAAGAACAAGCTGCTATGAGGGAAGAGATCGACTCGGTCAAGAGCAAGAATGACCAAATTTATGAGACTTTGCAAGCTTTGGCAAGAATGGAAGAACGTCGCGAAGCTGCTGCAGCAGTGAACAATGCTCAAGTGCAAGGATCTACATCACGCGCGATGCCTTCAGTTCCAGTTCCAAATCCTTTAGTCTATGGTTTGCCTCCAGGCTTCACTCCTGCTGTTGAAGAGGTCACTTCCCAACCAATACCTACCTCTGGTGTCACTGTTGGTGCTATTCCTCAAGCTCAACTTATTCCAACTCAAGTCCAGTTTCCTCAAGCTGAAGAGAACCATCAAGTTGAGTATGAGATGCATACTGCTGTTCCAATCACCAATCCTCAGGCTGCTCAAGAGTCTGAAGCTATGAAGATGTGTCGCGAGTTAGCTGAAAAACTCTGAATTATGGAAGGACACAACTCAAATTCTCTGAGCGCCTCAGACATGTGCTTAGTTCCAGATGTTGTGATCCCTGCTAAGTTCAAGCTGCCCGAATTCGAGAAATACAAAGGCCTCAACTTTCCTGAGCTTCATTTAAGAATGTACTGCAGAAAAATGGCCGCTCATGCCAAAGACGATAAGCTTATGATCCATTGCTTCCAAGACAGCCTGTCTGGAGCGTCTCTAGAATGGTACATGCAGCTCGAACGCAACAATGTTCGTACTTGGCTTGAACTATCTGATGCATTCAAAAAGCAGTACAAGTACAACACTGACCTTGCTCCTAACCGTACTCAACTTCAGAGTATGTCTCAAAAGGAGAGCGAACCCTTTAAAGAGTACGCCCAACGCTGGAGGGAGCTAGCTGCCAGAGTGCATCCGCCGTTGGTTGACCGTGAACTGATCGACATCTTCATGGGTACCCTACAGGGGCAATACTACGAGAAGCTGATCAGTAGCGTATCTTCTGGATTTTCAGACATGGTGATGGTAGGAGAAAGAATTGAAGAAGGCTTGAAAAGTGGAAAGATCCAAGGAGGTTCTAGCAGCCAAAACAATGCCAAGAAACCTTTCAACGGGAACAAGAAGGGTGAAACAAATGCCGTTTCTGCTGCAAGTGGGAATTTTCAACATAGTGCACCTGCTCCAGTTCCCTACTACCAGTATCCCTATGTTGCTGCTGCGCAATATGCTCCTATGCCATATCAGCCAATTCCTCCAATGCCTTATCAGCAGGCCTTCCAAACTCTATTTCCGCCTTAGATGGCTCATCAACCACGTCCACGTCCTATGGTTGCAGCCGTGCAATATGCACCTGGACCATACCAGCAACCGGCTTATCCACAACGGCCTGGTCAACAGCAACAACGCGCTCCTCAACAGCATCCACCATATCAACAAAGAGGATATGATAGGCACATTGATCCCCTGCCTATGTCATACACCGAAATCTTTAAACAGCTGATAGCAAAAGGACCTCTTACTTTGAGAGATATGCCACCTCAGACTGGCAATGCCCGGAACTATGATGCCAATGCTCGCTGTGAGTATCACAAAGGCTCTCCAGGTCATACAATCGAGAATTGCCATGCCTTCAAACACTTGATTCAGGATATGATTAACTCTAAGGACCTCACTCTCACTCCCAGAAATGCAAATGTCCAGAATGATCCAATGCCGCCGCACGGTGCCAACAAGTGAAGACATTTGAAGGGTTTGTTGAAGACCAAGCTGAGTAGTCTCCAACTTTGAAGCATTCAATCAAGAGAAGTTCATTCCTCAAATCAAGGCAGCCAGTGCCATTTATTATTTCTGCATTCTTGTTGTTTTGTAATGTTTGTTTAAGTACTATTTGCTCTGAACATTGTTATCGTTTGTATTTGGTTATGTTAATGTTATGTTTATGCATGTTTTGAATCAGTTTATTCGCATTCGCTCATTATTTATCATTTATCACAAAAATCACAAAAATATTCCTTCACTTCACTTTAGCAAATATTTGAGGGAGGATGATGAAAACGAAATACCCATAACTGTTGCGGTATGCTTTCGGATAAAACCTCGTCAATGATGTACAGGCATTTGTTCAAATCCCCAAACACTGGAGATATAAGGAGTTAATCCCTAGTCAACCACTTCGAGCCTAGAAGTAGGAGTTTCTTTCGGATACAACCCTTACATTTAACCCGGGGCAGGGTAGTTGTTCAGTTAACATGACTACACCTTCGAATTGCAAAATGAGACATCCTGTCGGAGGACCATCAACGATTGACTTGGCAGTCACAACATTCAACAAAATACAAAAAAAAAATAGAAAAGAAAACCGCTAAGTTGAGCACCCAAAGGGAAACATAGTCGACAAAAAAAACAAATCAAGAGAGGAGTCTAAACCCTCAGCAAAAAAAAAAACAAATATCAGGGACCATCAAATCAAGAATCAAATGGTCACCAGCAAAATAAGATGACTGCCACTTCCAAGCAAACTTTAAAGCTTCATCTTCACTCTTGCAGAGTCAAAACAAATGCATGTGTAGAGTTAACTGAACGTAGGACTGGAGAACATTACGAAGAAGGGTTGGGTACAAATCAAACTTTGAGCCTTGTATCCTTTATTTCTCAAACCATTAACCAAACCACGTTACAACCCTCGAAAGTCCTAATTGAGGCACGGTTTATTCTAAAAGCATGCTACCGACAAGGTTGCGTAAATTGATTCCCATATATTTTCTAATCTTCAATCTCGATTGCACATTACTCTTATTTCATCTTTCACGCACTTTCTAAATCAGCACCTCGTTTGGACTAATGGTCCATTCGTCACACTATCACAATCATTCAAATAAATTGACTTTTTCAAAACTTACATGAACGTTGCATTAACACGACCATTTGTGTATGAATAATTTAATTGCAAATCAGTGTTTGACATCAGTGCAATCCCAACAAGGGGAAATCAAAAGGGGAACCTGAATCAATACTTCTTCAAAAATCAGCTCAATTAGGGGCAAAACCATTCTCAATAGCTCAATCAGGGGCAAGATCACCTTCAAAGGCTCAATCAGGGGCAGGCGCCTACCAAATCCAGATACAGGGGCAGATCATGCCATGACCATTGTCAAGGCTCCCCACCAGATTTATTTCAAATACCTTACGGACAGCAGCAAACAAGGAGCAAATCTTCCTATCTCGTTTCCCCAGCTAAACAAGTAGATCTTGCCAAGCGTTGGCAACCATTCAAAGCAAAGCAATCTTCATGTGTCAATTAAGTCGCTCCGCTCATCAGCAAGTAACCGATTTTGGAGCATTCAGATCCATCTTCTGACCACGCATCGTCGAAAATCGAGTGTCGGGGAATCAAGCCCTCCACCCACCTAAAGTCCAATTGTTATTGGCAACTATCAAACCAAAAGTCCACCAAGCTGGCACCTTTCAATCGCTCATATGCATCATTATGCATCATCAACGTCATAAGCATCATTTACATCAATCATTTACAACATGTGCATCATATGCATACCTAAATAAATCAGTTTTTCTCATCCCCAACATTCTTAACTTACATCTCAGTGCATAAACATTCGCATCGTATTTCCATCTTTATGGAATACCATTTCAAAAAAACAATCAAGCATAATTGCATAATTCAGGATCCAGGATCAACCCAAGTTTCCAGTCCTGTCCCCGACGAAAGTCAGGATCATATCAATCGAAGATTCCAGGCATCTCCTCGGCGGATTCAATGGTCGTATTTAAATTTCATTTCGCCTTGTCATCCTCTGGTGATAAGTGATTTTATCTTAGTTTTTCGCCTATCATCCTCTGTTGATAGTGATCCTTTATTTTTCTGTCTTTCGCCTATCATCCTCTGTTGATAGTGATCCTTTATTTTTCTATCTTTCGCCTATCATCCTCTGTTGATAGTGATTCTTTACTTTTCTGTCTTTCGTCTATCATCCTCTGTTGATAGTGATTCTTTATTTTTCTGTCTTTCGCCTATCATCCTCTGTTGATAGTGATTCTTTATTTTTCTGTCTTTCGCCTATCATCCTCTGTTGATAGTGATTCTTTACTTTTCTGTCTTTCGCCTATCATCCTCTGTTGATAGTGATTCTTTATTTTTCTGTCTTTCGCCTATCATCCTCTGTTGATAGTGATTCTTTATTTTTCTGTCTTTCGCCTATCATCCTCTGTTGATAGTGATTCTTTATTTTTTCTGTCTTTCGCCTATCATTCTCTGTTGATAGTGATTCTTTATTTTTCTGTCTTTCGCCTAATCCTCTATTGATAGTGATTCTTTATTTTTCTGTCTTTCGCCTATCATCCTCTGTTGATAGTGATTCTTTATTTTTCTGTCTTTCGCCTATCATCCTCTGTTGATAGTGATTCTTTACTTTTCTGTCTTTCGCCTATCATCCTCTGTTGATAGTGATTCTTTATTTTTCTTTCTTTCGCCTATCATCCTCTGTTGATAGTGATTCTTTATTTTTCTGTCTTTCGCCTATCATCCTCTGTTGATAGTGATTCTTTATTTTTCTGTCTTTCGCCTATCATCCTTTGTTGATAGTGATTCTTTATTTTTTCTGTCTTTCGCCTATCATTCTCTGTTGATAGTGATTCTTTATTTTTCTGTCTTTCGCCTATCATCCTCTGTTGATAGTGATTCTTTATTTTTCTGTCTTTCGCCTATCATCCTCTGTTGATAGTGATTCTTTAATTTTTCTGTATTTCGTCTATCATTCTCTGTTGATAGTGATTCTTTATTTTTCTGTCTTTCGCCTAATCCTCTGTTGATAGTGATCCTTTATTTTTTCTGTCTTTCGCCTAATCCTCTGTTGATAGTGATCCTTTATTTTTTCTGTCTTTCGCCTATCATCCTCTGGTGATAAGTGATTTATTTTGTCATTTGTTCCTTGCTGTGTTACTCATTATTTCCGATATTAATCGTGCTATTTTCACAGTTTCTTTTTTGTCGGACAAATTTGGAGTCTGTTAATATCTAATTATCTTATACCTTGAAAGATTCAACGCGAGCCAGTTCATCTTACTCGGTCTAAGCTAATTCGATAGGGGCAACTGTTATACCCCAAATTTGTCCTACCTTTTTATTTTACTGTCTAATCATTGTTTCAAAACACTAGTACCATTTTATTTCTCTGTCTAACAAATATTTCAAAAATTAAAAAAAAAACATGTATTATTTTATTTTGTCTGATATTATAAAAAATTCAAAAAATATGTCACATTTCCTTTTATTCGAAAAATGCATTCTCTCCCTATTTCAAGTTTTTTTATTCTTCATTATTTAGTCATTACAAAAATAAAAAAAATCAATTTATTTTTCCTTATTTTATTTTAGTCCATATTCCATTTCTAAACAAATTCTTTCAATACCCAATTACCATTTTCTTTTTTATTATCAACAACTATTAAGTCCATTAATTTTGACCAATTCCAAAAAAAATTACGAAAAATTGATTCTTATTATTATTTTTTTATTGCATTTACTATTTCCATTATTATTATTATTATTATTATTATCATTATTATAATATAGTTTTGTTATTATTATAGCCATCAGTACCTATTATTATTATTATTATTATTATTATTATTAAGGTTTCCAAAATAAAAATGAGCATGTTGTTTCTAGTATCACGTGATCTACTTTTCAAAGAATTTTCACAGCTCACATCAATGCCATCAACCCACTCACAAATCATCACATGCAATTCCAACAACCTGCATAATATCTCTCCACTCATAAGGACATGCATCCAATTTTCTCTTCAGCCACTCTACTCATTCAACAAACCCACTCACAACAGTTTCCTCACTGACCATTTTCATCTTTTCTCTCACTTTTTCACACTCGAAAAAACTGATTATCATTTGTTCACCACTACTACCTCCTTTCACCTCGCCTCAACTATCTTTGAGTTTCTACCAAAAAACACACAAAACAGTCACACTCTAACAACCTTTCCTCTCTCATTTTTTTTCGGAAAAAGAACATTCATCATTACCAACCACATATTTTCTTCACTATACTTTCAAATATTTAGTTTTTTTTTCAAAATCTCCAAAACAACTCACCAACCTTACATTAAGCTTCCACTCCACTACTCACCCTCTTATCCTTTCCTCTCAATATCATCTTCTCTAAATAAATCACCACCATGACACCTCATCGATCCGAATATCACACAACAAGCGCTACATTTTTGTAACCACACTCTCAGACCAGATTCACCGTGAAACACCACTACGAAGCCGCCAGAATTTCGTTCGCTGCTTCCGTCTGTCAAGCCTCTGGTGTGATTTTCAATCGACGGTAACCTCTTCCTTTAGTTGTCAATATTGTTTATGATTCATTCATAAGGGTGTTGTTTTTGTTAAATATCATTTGATTTTGTTTGAAAAATGGAAGTGAGTTTGTGTTTGCTCATGGAGATAATTTGAGCTTGCTCTGTTTACATTTCTTATTTTATGCTGATGATGAATGGTATCATGATGTCCATGAAGCACGTTTTGCTTTATTTTTTTTTTCCAAATCTGACTTTGTTTTACTATAGATTGTGAAAATTGAGCCATTTATCCTTTTTCAATTTGCACCCTAGATTAATGATATATGTATTTTTACTCTACTTAATTAAATTATTTTTTAGAACATTAATTAATTGATTTCTATTGATTGATTAATGGTTTCTATTCCATGTACATTGATGAATGAGTCCATGTTTCAATATTTCCTTGTTTTGTTTTAACTATCACTTTATTGAATTTTCATGCTAGTTTATTCTATGTTTGTGCAGTATTTAGATTAAGTGTGGTGTGAGTTTTGGAAATGTGTATTGGTATGATTAGATTATCTTGAGTTTCTTTATTACTTTATTACTTTTAATATCAAGTGTTAGGATTCATACCTGTGGTGTGCATATATTTGAACCGTGGGCCAAGTTATTTTGATGAATACAACATCATCATCATTGGTACATTTTCATAGTTTCTCTTTTCCTTTTTTCTAACCTAAATTAGTAGTTTAATAATCTAAATTAGTATATATTAAACTGATAAGCTATTTATAGTTTTTTTTATCAGTTTGATTAATGATTGAAATATTAAGTGATTGCAAGATTATTCACTTATTTATTGTGTTACGATCTCGATTTCTTTTTATTTGGTCTATGATATAACCGCGTTTCTTGATATTCGGTATTGAACCGATGTTATCGAAATCGTTATGAGACCATATTTTATTTCTTTTAGATCTAATATTTGTTAATTAAATTGTTTAGATCAATTATTGTTAATTTATTTATTTTGGGCCAATGATATAACAAAAGGCCGATGTTTCGTCCGATTTCGTTAAATCGGCGATACTCGGTCAATATGAGGCCCATGCAATTTTATTTATTTATTTTTCCATTTTTTCCAATTTAACATGATTTCACAAATTAATTTAATTCTTTATTTCTTTTTATTTATCAATTCGCACTTTATTTAATTTATTCAATTTATCGCTTTTAATACATAAAACGTTTCGACTCCTCATAGAACGATTTCCAATTTTGAATTGATTCTAAGGTAGTTCACGAACCAAATTTCGACGCGTCCCAAAAAGGTCCAACGCCTTCGAATAGTTGTTCTCGATTAAAAGTTCCAACGCCTTCGAATAGTTGTTTCCGATTAAAAAGGCCGAACGCCTTCGAACCGTTCAAAACACTGCACACACGCTTTCTCTTGGGCGAATTACAACGAGACCTCTTTATTTCTCGCAATCCTCTGTATTTATTTTATATCCCTCTCCCATTACTTTTTACGCATTTTATTTTCCGTATTTTATTTAATTCTGAATCCTTGGTCCAACGCCAAGCGATTGCACTTACACACTCGCACTTTATTTTCCAGTTTTCCTTCCGTTTATTAGGATCCACCTCTCCTTGCGAGCCGAGCGCTTCATGCCTCGCTAACAAACTACAAAATAAGCCTCCACTTGCATTTACCCTCTAACCTCAAAAAACCAAAATGTTTCGATTAGATCCAAACCCTTGATCCAACGTCAAGCGGTCTTAGGAAATAAAACATTTTAATAAAAACGAGAAGATGTGTACGCCACGAGCCTTAAGCGGTAGAAAGGAGGATAACGAGCTCTCGTTACTCGCTCCGATTATTTCGACGCAGGACGCTCGTCTTGTTGGACGAGATAAACTATCCATAGTCTTTAGTGCATTTCAACTCCTAAACCCTTTCGTCGAAGAAAGGTAATAAAATCAACAACCATTACCCTTAGTAGGCCGAACTACGAGGCTCTGACTTTCCCATTGCACGCGGGAGTACGTAGGCACGAGGATCTCAATCCTTGCTGAGCACCTAGGATCAATCTAACTTATAATTCAACTCGTTTCCCTCTAGCAAGCAATTCGTTTAAGCATAAACATCCTTTCGCGCGTGATAACCTAGATGGTTCCTATCGAGTACGATGGATGTAGGGGGTGCTAATACCTTCCCCCTGCATAACCGACTCCCGAACCCAGACAATGGTTTCGTTGACCTTTGTCTTCATCCTTCTCTTCCCGGGTTGTATCTATATCCCCCCTTTCCCTCTTCGGGAATAAATAGAATTAGGTGGCGACTCTTCAGTCTGTCCGGCGCGTGACTCCCGTCTTTTCGGATCGCGTGAGGTCGTATTTTTCGGGGTACGACAGCTGGCGACTCTGCTGGGGAATGGTTCTCCCCTATGCGAGTCAAGCCTAGTCTAGGTTTTCGCTCTTGTTTGGATGTTTGCTTTTTTGTCTTACTTGTCTATTTTCATCTATTCCTTTATCGCATTCCATTTTATATATCTTGTGGCTCCTTGGTACTATAATTTGGATCGATACTTTGTAAAGAACTTGAGGGAAAAGCTCCATACCCGGGCTTACGAGTACAAACATAAGTTAGCGAGGTTATGTAGTATGGGCTCCCGAGAGAACCACTCTCGTGGGTTGTCGATACGAAAACCTCACTTGGAGTATATTCTAATGAGAATACTGACAACCGTCAAGTCCTTGACGTGTGTGCTCAGTTGCTTTCATTAGGGTCATCAACTCCGATGACCTTTAGAACCTTTTGGTTAAAAACATCGGTTGATGGTTGCGTAGTATTGGGCACCAGGGTTCGCCCTCGCGTGGCTCGATACGAAAACCTCACTTGGAATAGACTTACTCAATGAAGTTGATTGACTGTCAAAGAATGTATGAAATTGACACGTGCATCAAACAGTTGAGAAAGTTCCATAACTCCAGGACTTTGTTTTAAACCTCGTGTCGGTGATCACGTAGTATAGGCTCCCGAGAAAATTTGGTCTCGTGGGTTGTCGATACGAAGATCTCACCCAAAATAGATTCATATAGCGGAGTCAATCAACCGTCATGCTTATGGCGTGTGTGATGAACAGCCATATGAATTGATAACTTTGAGATCCCTAAAACCTTAGAGTCTACCCAGTGAGTTCCTGATCAGAGTATCCTCCATCTGTACCTTGGACTCGTGAGACCTTGATCTTGTGATCCTGGATTCTGACATTGCATATCATCTCATTTGCATCATTTGTTCATCTTGCATTTCATTCCAAAGCCGATAACTCATTTCATGTTCCTCCATCTTCAGTAAATCAAGCTGGTTTCCCGACACCCGTATCGAGCTAGACGACCGTATCTAACTAGAGCCAACATTAGAAGACTGATGGACGTGATTCAAGAAGAACAAGCTGCTATAAGGGAAGAGATCGGCTCGGTCAAGAGCAAGATTGACCAAATTTATGAGACTTTGCAAGCTTTGGCAAGAATGGAAGAACGTCGCGAAGCTGCTGCAGCAGTGAACAATGCTCAAGTGCAAGGATCTACATCACGCGCGATGCCTTCAGTTCCAGTTCCAAATCCTTTAGTCTATGGTTTGCCTCCAGGCTTCACTCCTGCTGTTGAAGAGGTCACTTCCCAACCAATACCTAACCAATGACCCAACCAAAGGGTGTTATTCATCATTTTGAATATGTATGATCTTTATTTGGTCATAGAAGGTGTTAGAAGTTCACAAGATTGGAGAATTTCAAGCCATTTGCAAAGTTGCCATTTTGGGAAAGTGACTTGTAATGTAAACTTGCCATTTTGGGAAAGTTTTTCAACCTCCTCAAATTGATTCAAAAATGCTTCAAATGAGAAAACTTTGGTCATGAAAGTTGTAGAATGGATCATTCCCTTTTCAAAAAGTACAAGAACTCATTCTAATTCATTTTGGATCAAAAGTTATGGCTTGTCAAAGTTGGGAAAAATCACATAATTTCAAGTCTTGCACCAAAGAGGCAAAGTTGCAAAACCCCTTGCCAAGGCAAAATGTGACTTCAAATGGACTTCTAACCTTTTCACAAACATAAACCAATGCCTAAAAATCAGAATGCATCAAAGATTTGTCCATTTTCATGACTTATGCTTCAAGTAATCACAAAAGGGCCAAAGGATCACAAAGTTGCAAAACCTCTCACAAACCTTAATCCACTTGCTAATTGGCCTCAAGACTGATTCTATGGCTCTCCTCAATCCTTGCTGCGCAGGACACCCCTTTGTCCTTGGCCTGCCATTGAACCATACCTCTCTTACACCTAGACTTGACTTTTTGCAAAAGGGGCCATACCAATCACACTATGCCACCACCAACTCTCTGCCCTATCACAGTTTGATAAGTGGACAAAAGGAAACTAAAACCACACAAGAGAAGGGCCTGAGCACACACACAAGTCAGCATACACAAAAACCCCTCCCTTTGCATTTTCTATCGAATCTCTCAACTCAGCAACTCAAACTTAAAACTTCTTCCACCATTCATCTTAGAAGGCATCACTGATCACAAACCACTCCTTACTTTGCCTTAAAAGCCATCATACACAACTCAAATTCTCTGAGCGCCTCAGACACGTGCTTAGTTCCAGATGTTGTGATCCCTGCTAAGTTCAAGCTGCCCGAATTCGAGAAATACAAAGGCCTCAGCTTTCCTGAGCTTCATTTAAGAATGTACTGCAGAAAAATGGCCGCTCATGCCAAAGACGATAAGCTTATGATCCATTGCTTCCAAGACAGCCTGTCTAGAGCGTCTCTAGAATGGTACATGCAGCTCGTACGCAACAATGTTCGTACTTGGCTTGAACTATATGATGCATTCAAAAAGCAGTACAAGTACAACACTGACCTTGCTCCTAACCGTACTCAACTTCAGAGTATGTCTCAAAAGGAGAGCGAATCCTTTAAAGAGTACGCCCAACGCTGGAGGGAGCTAGCTGCCAGAGTGCATCCGCCGTTGGTTGACCATGAACTGATCGACATCTTCATGGGTACCCTACAGGGGCAATACTATGAGAAGCTGATCAGTAGCGTATCTTCTGGATTTTCAGACATGGTGATGGTAGGATAAAGAATTGAAGAAGGCTTGAAAAGTGGAAAGATCCAAGGAGGTTCTAGCAGCCAAAACAATGCCAAGAAACCTTTCAACGGGAACAAGAAGGGTGAAACAAATGCCGTTTCTGCTGCAAGTGGGAATTTTCAACAGAGTGCACCTGCTCCAATTCCCTACTACCAGTATCCCTATGTTTCTACTGCGCAATATGCTCCTATGCCATATTAGCCAATTCCTCCAATGCCTTATCAGCAGGCCTTCCAAGCTCTATTTCCGCCTCACATGGCTCATCAACCACGTCCACATCCTATGGTTGCAGCCGCGCAATATGCACCTGGACCATACCAGCAACCAGCTTATCCACAACGGCCTGGTCAACAGCAACAACGCGCTCCTCAACAACGTCCACCATATCAACAAAGAGGAATGATAGGCACATTGATCCCCTGCCTATGTCATACACCGAAATCATTAAACAGCTGATAGCAAAAGGACCTCTTACTTTGAGAGATATGCCACCTCAGACTGGCAATGCCCGGAACTATGATGCCAATGCTCGCTGTGAGTATCACAAAGGCGCTCCAGGTCATACAATCGAGAATTTCCATGCCTTCAAACACTTGATTCAGGATATGATCAACTCTAAGGACCTCACTCTCACTTCGAGAAATGCAAATGTCCAGAATGATCCAATGCCGCCGCACGGTGCCAACAAGTGAAGACATTTGAAGGGTTTGTTGAAGACCAAGCTGAGTAGTCTCCAACTTTGAAGCATTCAATCAAGAGAAGTTCATTCCTCAAATCAAGGCAGCCAGTGCCATTTATTATTTCTGCATTCCTGTTGTTTTGTAATGTTTGTTTAAGTACTATTTGCTCTGAACATTGTTATCGTTTGTATTTGGTTATGTTAATGTTATGTTTATGCATGTTTTGAATCAGTTTATTCGCATTCGCTCATTATTTATCATTTATCACAAAAATCACAAAAATATTCCTTCACTTCACTTTAGCAAATATTTGAGGGAGGATGATGAAAAAGAAATACCCATAACTGTTGCGGTATGCTTTCGGATAAAACCTCGTCAATGATGTACATGCATTTGTTCAAATCCCCAAACACTGGAGATATAAGGAGTTAATCCCTAGTCAACCACTTCGAGCCTAGAAGTAGGAATTTCTTTCGGATACAACCCTTACATTTAACCCGGGGTAGGGTAGTTGTTCATGAACACGTTCATGGTGTTCATGAGGTGTTCTTGAAAAACACCTTTATGGTTGAAATGATTTATATTATTTTTTTATTATTTGGAAAAAAGGAATACAATATCATATTATTAAATAATTAAAAATAGTGACATGGATCCACAATATCGTTGCCACATCATTAGTGACACTGCCATGTAATTAAAGATTGAGGGGGACCATGAAAATGCCAAGTGACCCAAACTTCAGGGACCAAAAAGATGGGTTTTAAAATGGGGGGGCTAAAATGTAAAAAACCTCAAAATAGGGGGGGGGGACCAAATATGCATTTAAGCCAAAACATTTTTTTTACATATTTTTAAAATCATTTTTCATTTCATTTTGGTCCTCCTTTATGCATCCCCCTTCTTGATTCTTACTTAACTTTGAACAATTGTTTGACCTAGTTTGGTTTTGATTTTTTGTATGAGCTTTTGACAAGTGAATAGACTCTAACTTAGGTCACTTGAGGTACATTTTTATAATTTTTAAATGTTGTTTGATGTGTGTTTGGTTGATTGTAATTGAAGGCACTTTTCATGGTCTTTTCTCCTCATCTATTAACCCTAATTGTTTGAAGGCATTTATGCCATTGTGTGAGGTCTCTTGTATGGGTGTGCTTTGTATGTTTGGATGTTTATAAGTCTTCTTTGATCACTTATAGGTCCTTTGTGGCTTGTGTGTGCCTCTTGCTTGATTTTGTGCATCTTTGTTCAACTTTGACCTATTTCTTCCATGCCTTCTCCTACTATGTTTCTCACATTTGTTTGTGTGCATTCAAGCATGCCCATCGTGTCATCTCATTTGTATTACATATCTTGTATGTTACTGACCTCATGCATAAGCACCCATATTTCTATATCATGTTGCATCTTTTGTCTTACATCTTAAGCATGAAGCATCCTTTGACAACCCTTTGTATGATTGTTGAATTGCTTTGACTTGTTTACTATGTGAATTTTATATATTAATATGTGTATCTTTAACATGTAATATTTGTCATATGATACTGATTTTCATCATCTCATGTCATCTTTTCATCTTTAACTTCCATCCTGACTTATGTTTCTTCTTACGTGAACATGTGATTGTTTTCTTTTCCTCATCTCCTATTCTATCATGCACTAACTCATGCACGTTGGTATGTTCATTTATGATAATCTTAGGCCTTCTAATATGACATAACAATCTGATTTTGGTATTTATTATGTGTGTTCATCCATGATAGGCCTCTTTTGCATTCATACTTCTTCATGTGTGTTTCCTTTGAACTTCTTTGCCTCCTAGGTGCTTACTTGAACTTGTTTGGTTTGGTTTGAGTTCTTTGAGTTTCTTTAAATTCATTTGTGATTTAGCTATGAATTTTAAGGTTCTTAGACCTTTGAACCTTTTCCATGTGTCATCTTTGTGTGTTTATCATTTATTTCACTTCTTGTGAGTGTTTGTGTTCCATTTACTAACTTTTTCAGGGGCTTTGGTAAGTCTTAGGAGTGTGGATGTGCTTCCACATTCCAATATCTCCCTAGCTTTTACATTTCAATATTTTGTTTGTTTAAGGATTTAATATGATTTGGTTTTCACAATTCGCATTCACCCCCCTTAGAAGCAACTTAACTTCCATCTTGGAAGTAAGTTGTATTCTAATCCTTTTCTTTCTTCTTCTTCTTCTTATTATTCCTTCTTCTTCCATTCTCATTATTCTTCCATTAGGATAGAGATCTTGAACCTCAATAACCTTAGGATACCCAAGCATGATAACTCTTAGGATTGTTAGTTTCCCTTTAGACTTTTACCTTTTTAGTCTCTTTGGTCTTTTTTCTTTCTCATCTCAAACAAAAAGCTAAAAAAACACTTAATAAACGTTGAAATGACTTCTTGTGTCATAGACTTATTCCATGGGGGAATTTGCATCTATCTCATCTTGGGGTAATGTAAACGTATCTAGCATGATGTACAAGTCTAAGCATGAAGTCATTTTCACAAAGAAAACCTAAAAAACACTTCTTCATCTCAAAGCCTAAAAACACTTAATAAGCAAAAGTAGGCTAGTGTGTTTGAGCCTAAATCCTTAGAACTAAGCTTGGGGATCTTCTCCTTCCTTAAATATGTTTCTTCTTCATTCCATCTTGGAGTGATGTAAGAATTACACACTCTATTGAATGAGACTTGAATACACTCTACTATGCAAATTCTCAAATAAAAAGCTTCTAAAAAACTTCAACAAACAATAAGCATCTTTCCTTCGGGAATTCTCTTCTCATCTCCCTAACTCCAAATGAAAGAACTCGCTTCGACTTGTCTTTTACAAGACGGTAAACACACTCGTTCTAGACGAACCTGCAACACCTGAGCATAGTCATCAGCAGTCCAATTATAAAAAAACACAAACAAGCAAGTTTCTTCCCTAGTCAGGGGAACTAAGTCGCTCCGATTCTCATTCCCGATGAGATACGTAGGCAGTGGGGTAGGGCCCATTCGAGTACATTTCTTTCTTTACCCTACATTTTTCCCATTATTTTTCCTAGTTCAACAGCAGATGAAGCAGAACTCAACATCCTTTGAACAATGCAAACAAGCGTGGATCCCGTGTAGTACGACGGACGTGAAGGGGTGCTAATACATTCCCTTCACGTAACCGACTCTTTTACCTGTTCTCTCGGGTTCGCAAGACCTCATTCTTTCGTTTTCCCGGATTTGTGCAGCATTACCCTTCCCCCGGGATAAAAATGCCTGGCTGGAGACTCTTCTTTTTCTGCGTCACTTTCGTGTTTGTACTAGGATGAAAATCCTGGGAGCGACAGTCTTCTGTTTGTAAAAGAAACTCTCTCTCTTGTAAAACATAATAGGGTTTCTTGTGTTTATTTAAGAAACTCAATCTTTTTCTCATATTTTGGTTTGTTCTTGACGACATCAATTCACCACAATTTTCAATCATAATTTCAAATTTTAATATTTGATATGCTCCACGTTTAGGGATAAATGTGTTTCTTTAACTTTCTGGGTAGTTTTGTTTTTATCAAGCTCAATATGTTTTCTTTGTGGAGACATGTTTTCACCACCTAGTTTCTTACCTTTTTAAATATACTTTCTTTAGGGGTTTACTATGGTGAAATGAATTATAGGAATTTTAACTAAGGACATTGATTTTTCTTTAAAAAAGAGCAACAAGAATATCTATGTAGTTCCCTTCAATGGTTCATCATCCTCAAGGAGTTAGATTTTGTTTTTGGGTGGGGGTTGTATAAAAAGTGTATCTACGATGTTAGTTCATATATTTGGTTTATAGATGATCGAGCTATGTCAAAACTTCCACCCGTGCCATTTTCTGGATAACTTTAGAGGAAACCACACTATAAAAAGGAGGAAGATGAACTGGTGGTGAAGAAATCTGATTATGCGGTAGAGGAAGTGAAGCATGAGGTAGATTATTTTTAGATGAGTTTCTTCGAATGATGATTGTGGACTGAAGTTTGGGTGGTCTTGTTGTAGGCTACATTCTTGAATGATGTCGATAAATTATCAAAGTTGATCATTGGCAATGTTTCAAGCATGAGTTGACTTCGAGCTAGCCATTAAATGTGAGATTGACAGTAGTTGCAAATGCGAAATTGAAGAAATTTGGGAGAATTAAAGAAATTAGAGAAAATCGATGAAAATTAATTCATATATGACACCATTATTTCTTTTTGGAACCGATAATTATTTATACCTTGATGACGACCATCGTGAAGGGACATCCAGTGCAACAATGATAATTCTCTGGTGTCTGGAGATGGTACGTGGAAAAAATTAGTACTCTAACACTCAAATCAATATGAGATTGATGTAGAACTTTACAAGTATGAGTTGAATCGTACTTAAGTGTGACTTAGGTTCATACTTATATAGGACAATTAGTTATAATCATCTCTCGATTGTCTAGTGTGAATCACAAATGATCGTTCGATGAAAATTAATGACTCTATCAAAGGGGAGACATGCTCACAAGTGTCACAAGGCGATGCATGTCTACCTGTACCTCTAGGTTAAGCTGAAAGAGATTCTACAATTTAGGTCAAATCTAATACCTCTTATTAAGTTAGAAGAGACATGTTACCAATTTATTCGAATGCTCTTTACTAAAGTAATTAATTATTTTCACATAACAATATATATATATATATATATATATATATATATATATATATATATATATATATATATATATATATATATATATATTAAAAAATAAAATAGGAAAGAATAAAAATAATATTTTTTATATTTTGTAAAAGGGAAGGTAATTTTTATAAATGAAATTATTTTCCCGGCGTTTTAATTGTTCTAATCCCAAACCCGCTCCAATTAATTTTAAATCAGCCCAGCAGATCCATCAAAATGAAGAAAAAAAAAGGCGCGATTAAGAAATTGGGATAAAAAACAGGTTCCAATGCATTATCACGTGGGTTGACAGTAGAAATAGCAGAAAAATCGTGAACAAAATCTTGGGCAAGTGTACTTGGAATCTTAGAAGTGCATAGAGACTCCAATTCAACAATATTATCTTTACCCGATGCCTCATTCTTTAAAACAAGTTTATGAGTCTTAGTTCCCAAATTTATGTTCCTCCTTTCATTTCCACCTTCTTCTAAAAAATTCCTATCTTTTTCTTCTTTATCATGTCCGGACTTCAAAAAAACACCATTTGTGTTCTTCAACTCTGAGTTTCCGACACATGCAAGTTCCTCACCCAAGAAATCTACTGCATGTGGTGGAAGGGGCTTAAAATCTAGCCGAAGATCAGAACCAAAGCATGGTTTGAGAAGAGAAACATGGAAGACCCTTTGGACTCGTGATGAATATGGTAGATCTAACATGTAAGCGGCCTCTCCAACACGTTCCGTGACGCGGCGAAAAATCATTGGGAGAGCTTTTGTGACATGCGTTTGTGAACTGTTGTTTTTCGGAAAGGATGAAGGTGCATAAGGACAAGGTCTCCTTCAAGAAAGGTTTCTCCTTATGAATCTGGATTTTTTTTAAAACCAGTTTTAAAATATGCTAAAATAGTTTGTCGTTGTTGCAACGAATCATCTAGGGAGGTCGCAGTTGCAGTGCCTTCAAGGTAGTCTGGTAGATTTGGTGGGTCACGGCCGTACAAGGATTTTAAGGGCGTCATCTGAATAGCCAAGTGGAAGGATGTGTTATACTAAAAATCAGTGAGGTGCGAAAATTTATACCATTGATGTGGTTGGTCACTAGCCAAGCAGCAAAGGTATGTTTTTACTAATTTATTCACTACTTCCATTTGTCCGTCCGTTTCTAGGTGATAAGCGGTGTTGTATTAGAGTGTAGTGCCTGAGTTTAAAGAATTATTTCCAGAATGCACTGAGAAACAAAGGGTCTAAGTCATAAATTATAGTCTTTTGGACTCCATGGAAGCGGAAGATCTCAACAGCGAAACGAGCTGCAAGGTCCTTGGCGGAGAACTTGGAAGGTAGCACTATAAGATGGACAAATTTGGTTAGACGGTCATAGATAACCCATATAGTGTATTCGAACGAGTTGGGCAGATGTGTGATGAAATCTAAGGTAGGTTCATCCCAAACCTTGGTAGGGATATACAGTGGTTTTAAGAGTCGTTTCTTTTTATGTGTTTCATTTTTATTGTGTTGACAAGTAACACAATGTTGAACCATTTATTTGACGGCTTGGTAGATCCTAGGCTAGCAGAAAGGAGATCTCAACCTTTCCAATGTAGCTCTAACACCAGAGTGGTCAGCTGTGGGAGTATGGTGATGTTCGTGCAGGATGCTGTCTCAGAGATTTAGGATGTCAGATGTAAAGATCCTTTATTTGTAGTGAAGTAGACCTTGTGAAAACTTGTATAAGCTGTGATTCTTTGAGTTTTGTTCAGCCAGTTTGACTAAAATCTGACATGCACTGTCATTTGCATAGAATTTTCTGTCTGGTCAGCATATCTGGAATGGGGGAGCTTAAAGCCAAAAACAAGGAGCTTAAAGCCAAAAACAAGGATTCTTCAGTGAAGGACTTCCGACTCAAAGCGTCGATAACAAGATTCAATTTTCCAGGTTTTTAAAAGATCTCAAAGTTAAAGCCTTGTAGTTTCGACGCCCATTTTTGTTGTTTTGGGGTTTGAATTCTTTGTAACAACAAGTTTTTAAGGCTTTTTTTTTTATTTGTATAGATGTGGAATGTTTTTCCGATTAGATACTTACGCCATTTTTGACAACTTCTGTCATGGCAAACATCTCTCGGACATAGAGGGAAGCGGTTTGCATGCGAGGACACATTTTTCTATTGAAGAAAGCAATAGGATGACTATTCTGAGACATGATTGCACCAATGGTGACTCTGGACACATTTATTTCGATCGTGAAATGTTTTGTAAAATCTGGGAGACCCAAGACTGGCATGAGGTTTTAATAAGTCAAACACGACCTGCAAATGCCTAAGGTGATCAGTGAAATTGTTACTATAAATCAAAATGTCATAAAAAACACCAACACGAAGTGTCGTAAATACAGTCACAATAGGTCATTCATGGCAGATTGAAAAGTGGAGGGTGCATTAGTTAAACCAATGGGCATAACAAGAAATCCGCAATGCCCATCAAAAGTCCGAAAAGTTGTTTTATATGTATCTTCCGCTGCAACACAAATATCGTGGTAACCTGAACGTAGATCTATCTTGGAAAAATGGTAGCGGATCCAAACTCATCTAAGAGTTCATCAATTATGGGTATTAAGGATCTGTCTTTAATTGTGACAACATTGAGGGCTCTATAATCAACATAAAAACGCCATGAGCCATCCTTCTTTTTGACTAGTAACACTGGAGATGAAAATGGGATATGACTAGGGATGATAATGCCATTTTGTAGCATTTTTTGGATGATGGTTGTCATGGAATCTTTTTGTGAGTGAGGATATCAGTATGGTTTTACATTAACAGGTGATGTGTTTAGGAAAAGTGGAATATGGTGCTCATGAGGTCTAGGGGGTGGAAGGTCTATTGGGGAAGTAAAAATGTCTTGGTATGTTGAAAGAAGTTTGGATAATTTGGGGTGTATAAAAGTAGGAGGGTATTGGGGTTGAGGAACTTTGTTCATATGAGTGAGGAAAATTTTCTAGAGGCTGCATAATCATCAAATGGAAGGAAGAGATAAAGTTAGTATGTAAGAGATGGTGGAGTTGATGGAAAGAGGTGGCGGTTGGGTGTGAGAAGAGGTCACCTTGCAAGGTAATGGTACTGTCTTGGTGAGTAAAAGTGATGGTTGGAATTGAGAAATCAGCTTGGATGGGTCCTAACATTCTTAACCATGTCATGCCAAGAACGACATCAGTTCATTCGATTGGTAGTAGGTAAAAGGGAAATGTAAAGGGTTTGTTTTGAAGTACAAGTTGAACATTGCTGCAGATTCCCTCACAATGTAAATGATAACCATTTCCAACCATAACCGAAAATTGAAAAATAGGTGTAACTTTGAGGTTAGGGTGATGGGCTATACGGGGTTGCATGATGTTATGGGTACTACCAGTATCAACCAGAACCATAACAGTTTTACCTCCAATTAAACCTTTAAATTTCAGTGTTTGTGGGGGAAATTGGACTGTCATTGCTTGGGTAGAAAATTGAAAATAGGTATCTTCAAATCCTGGTGAGGTCTCGTGAGTTGTTGTTTCGGAAACCGTGTCATTGCTCTCCGCTAATTCATTCTCAGCCAATAGTATTAAGAATCTGTTAGCAGGGCATTTGTGACCCGAAATAAACTTTTCATCACAATTAAAACATAGGCCTTGGGCTCTTCTTTCTTGTATCTAGGCTTGAGACTGACGTTTAATGGGTAATTTGGAGGGTGTAGGGTTGTTTTGTGGTTTGAAAGAGGGTGTCCCTTGGGACTGAGTTTGAAAAGGGGGTTTGGTTGATTGTGGGTTTGTAGAAAGGTTGGGTTTTGAGTAGTAATTATTGAAATGTTTTGGGTTAGGTTTAATATCCATGAGTTTGGATTCAATAATATTGGAAAGACCAATATCTTGCTAAATGGATGTGGGGCGATGAATAGCCATTTCGTTTCGAATCTCAAGGGATAGGCCATAAATGAAACAATTTAAAATGACATTGGGAGGTAGACCAACAACTTGGTTTCCCAACTGATCTTACCTGATCAGGAGGACATTCTAGTAATTGAACGTGAACAACAAAGATGGATGAAATGGAGAAGGGGTGTACCTGCAAGGCACTGTGATGCCAAAGTCAATAGAGGTACAAAAATGGTAAGCAAGAAAAATGTTTCAGAATACCTGGCCCTTTAGTGAAGAAGGGTATTTATAATGAGCCCCTAACGCTGGGCTAAGGTCCATTCTTGGGCTGGATTAGCGAAGCCCAAAGAAAAACTGCCAAGGTACGCGTAAGAAGCGTGTAGACCTAGAAACTAGTCTTGTCCTTGGTCCAATTGCCCCTATCTTTCAGGAGATAAAAGGGGGGGGGGGGTAGTTGGATGACATTTCAAGTAAGGCAATGGGTCGCGCCGCTTGCCCGACAGGTCAGCGTATGCTCGACTAGTGAGGGACTGCCCGACCTCATATCATGTTTGCCCGAGCGGAAGGGCACCTGCTCAACGTACAGGGCCACGGTCCAATGTAGTATGGATGTCCAGTCCAGAACAGGAGCCCCCCAAGTCGAGTCTCGAAGCTGGAGCGATGAGTTAAGAAGAGTTAGGCATATCTCTGTGTCGAGGAGGTGGTTACATCGTGCGGGGCATCTGCCAGCGTAAAAAACGTTATGTTCATGCTACTCGGGATGTCGAGGAGGATACTGATCGCTCGACTATATGTCTAAAGGATTATATCTGCAAGTGCACAACCATACGTGTAGTTTTAAAGATTATCGATCCCTCAGAGACTAAAAATTGATCTAACGTTATCTAATATTACTGTGTAAAGCTAAGGCTATTTGTTCAATTGGGTTGGCTTATGGCCGATAAAATTAAAAATTTAATTAATGAATAATAATAATGATATATCTGTATGTAACTCATCAATCGTCGGGAATTCAATTAAATATCAGTGAAGGTTTGTATGCCAAAATACTTTTCAGTGGAAAATGTTCATTTAAAAGTCCCTGTCTCAAACTCTCGCTCTATTGATTCAGACTGCATTCCTAAAGTCCTATGCCTGCTCTCGATAGCCCACAAGTGTTTAGAAATTCTTTTTGAAAATAAATAAATCCCAATTAATTTTAAATCCTCAAACTCTCGCTCTATTGAATTTAGAATTAATGCCTAATCTCAGCAATCCGGTTAAATTCTCAAACTCTCGCTCTATTGAATTTAGCCTTAATCACTTCCTTACTCATAACAAAAGTATTAAATAAATTCAAGAAACCTCGGCCTAAATTATAAATTGGTAAAAATAATTAACACTAATTTTAATTAAATTCCTCCCGATTAATTTGTCTACATACTTATATATATATATATATATATATATATTAAAATTAGCTAGACATATTAAATAGATAAATCATGCAATAACATAATAAATTAATTAAGCTAATCATAACAATCAGAACAAGCATACGAAAATTAAATAAGCGCATAAAATTAGAACCTGAATAATATTCTTAAATAATAATTGGTAGTAATACTTGGATCCAATACAAACTTGCTTGAAAATAAATTGTACCGAAAACTAGAAAAATACTAAGACTGAAAATAATAAAATTAGAATATGAGAAACTGGGAATCTGGAGCTGGAAATCTGTACCTTTCAACTTAGCAACTAGTCCTTATTTATATCCCACGAACGGCTGGATTTGTTGCTTAAAAATAGGAGTGAATGAGCTTCGTGCGTTGAAGTGGAAAACATGGATCAACGCGTGAGAAATGGGTGTCGGAAAGACCAGAGGGAGAATGGGAGAGAGTGGCTTGCGCCACTCCTCTTTCTCTTTAAAATGTGGCGTGCGCCACTGGTTGGTTGCGGGGGTGGTGGGTGCCACACCCCATGGCCTGCGCCATGTGTGTGTGGTGGACCCCACCACCTTTATTTTTTTTAAAATATTTTTTTCTTTTCTTTTCATTTATATTTTCATATTTTCTCTTCTTTTCTTCTTCATTTTCTCTTCAATAAATTTCTTCGACTTTTCTTCATTTTCCGACTTTTTTTCAACCGACTCGATTATCTGAAATAATAAATAAATGCAGTAAATAACGAGAATAAATTCGGGAAAATCTAATAAAACATACTATTGATTCATGTAAGTCAAGCCAAAAATATGATATAATTTCGCATTTTATCAAATTCCCCCACACTTAAACCTTTGTTTGTCCTCAAGAAAAAATGAAACAATTTAAGCGCTAATTTAAATCAGACATAAGTATCATAGGCATCAGTCAAAAAGTTAAGTACTGAATATTAATACTAAGGATACCGTAATGACAATTTTATCTCGGAAGATAATCGAGAACTCCTATCCTATACAGACAGATCCGAATCATGTTATTATATCTCGTTCTACACACCTCTCTTTCATTCTAGCGCAATCACATTAAGCCCGTTATCCCTGCACTTTCATGGTAAGTAAACCTGTTAGTGTTATCTAATCTCATTAGTCAAATATCTCTGTAATTTTTTTTTTCTTTTCATTTTTTGAATTTCAAGAATCTGGTCCGTTGGGCTAAATGGTCAGGTTAGGACCACCTAACTTAGAAAGGGGGAAAATCTTTAGTTCGCTTTTGACATTAAACTTATTCAAATTATTTTATTTCGAGATCAGACACATATTTTGCATCGGTTTATTACTTAGTTTGTGCTCTAGGATGGTGCTGACTGCTATTATAAATTAATAAAGAGGGTGGTTTTGGCATAATTAGTATTCAAATTCATCTGCATAATTAAGGAGTTCAAGGTGTAATGACGGTACCGATACTATCAACACTTTTCCTAAGTCTTTCTAGAGTAGCATGTTTCAAGCATTGCGTCATTTCTCAAACTGAAATTTTTTTGTTATGGCTTAAGAAAATTGGGTAAATCTGACTTGAAGCAGAAATTACGTGAAATGACTCGACTGAACATGAATTATTTATTTATCAACTAAAAAAGGGAAAATAAACGAAAACAATGGACATGCAAAATTTAAAATCTACCTAGAAAGCATAAATAAAAAGCAATAAACTTCCTCCCCCACACTTAAGTCGAACATTGTCCCTAATGCGTCAAAATAAGGTGGAAAAAGAAAGGTGGAACCTACGATGTCAACTACCCACGATTGCCTCTGCCTCGTGTTCGTCTGACATTTCTTAAAGTGCCCACTTCTGTATTTTCTTCTTCTGTCTGAAAGGACATGCCAGCCATTCCGTGGATTAGCTCTGTCATATGGTTCTGTCATTGTTGCATTCGGTTCAAGATTTGCAGCATGTTGTTCTGCTGAGCGTACATTTGATTTTGTTGAGCATACATCTGGTTTTGTTGTTGCATCATCAGTGCTTGCTGAGTTGTTAGATTTTGTATTCTTTGATCCCTCAAGGCATTTGCTTCGCCTTGTAGCATCAACTCATGGAGAACTCCTTCAAGACCTTTGTATGGCTCGTCCTCTGGTCTCCTAGGGACTCGCCTGGTAGAAGTACCTGCAACATAATCAGAAGAAAATGGCGCATCTCGTGCGGGTGGGTTAGTTTCATCATTAGCCCTGCCAGCAACATCATTCATCGGAATGTGCGCGGGGCGTGTGTCGAAGTAGAGGAAATTTCTTTCGTTGGTCACGTCAGTGCGACATGGGTTCGGTAGAGTAAAGTCCGGTAACACTTTATTATCGATCAAAAGCTCGTAATTCCCATCTCTACGTGGTTTTACCAGTTTCATATTCCTCGTCGTATTTAAATCAATTGTTTCGACGGGGTGCGTTTCCATTGTAGAAAAATTAGCTTCGAGTCCTATGGCTCTAGATATTGTTATAACAGGCCGCCAAAGGATATAGGACCTTTGCTTGCGGCTACATTTTTCATATGATGCAGAATGAACGGGGCATGATTTATTTTAATAGATGCGAGAGCAGCCATGCGATACATTAGTTCTCTTTCATTTACCTTACTCGTATTAGACCGGCCAAAACAGTTGTAGCTAAAATCTGGCGAAAATAACAAATAGTCGGGTTATGAATAAGGGTAGCTCTAACGCCTTCTATATTCTGTAAAAACGTCCCCGTTATGGCTTTTCAAAACATTTTATAAGAATTTACTCGTCGTTCCCCAGTCGGCATTTTATAGTGAACATCCTCTCCTACTGAAAATTTCAACAAAACATCTAACTGATCAAAAGTGTAAGTGTTGCTTTTATTAAACATTCTAAAACATGTTGTTCTATTTTCATCATCAATCATTAAGGAGCTTAAAAATTCCGCGGTGAGCCGAATATAGACAGGATCTTGGTAAGACAAAATTTTTTTAGGTGAATTCTTTTGAGCAGTAAATCTACACTGTCTTTTAATCCTAATGTTTCTAAGCAAACGATATCGGCATACCTGGTGGGTTCTATACCCCGACCGAGAAGACTTCTAAATAAATCTGCTTGGGTTTGGTTTCTGAAGAGGATACGAGGCCCTTGATCTGACTCCATAATTTCTTTCCTTGCTTTCTAACACTTACTTTATAAAACTTTATAGTAGAAACATATTTTAAGTGTGAGAAATAAGTAGAGTTAGATGGATATTTATAGGAGTGGAGAATTAAATAGGGGTAGTTGGTAATTACCATTTATTACCAATTACCCCTATTTAATTCTCCACTCCTATAAATACCAATCTAACTCTACTTATTTCTCACACTCAAAATATTTTCTACTATAATTTTTTATAAAGTAAGTGTTAGAAAACAAGGAAAGAAATTATGGAGTCAGATCAAGGGCCTCGTATCCTCTTCAGAAATAGGTATGCCGATATCGTTTGCTTAGAAACATTAGGATTAAAAGACAGTGTAGATTTACTGCTCGAAAGAATTCACCTAAATTTTTTTTTGTCTTACCAAGATTCGGCTCACCGCGGAATTTTTAAGCTCCTTAATGATTGATGATGAAAATAGAACATCATGTTTTAGAATGTTTAATAAAAGCAACACTTACACTTTTGATCAGTTAAATGTTTTGTTGAAATTTTTAGTAGGAGAAGATGTGCGCTATGAAATGCCGATTGAGGAACGACGAGTAAATTCTTATAAAATATTTTGAAAAGCCATAACGGGGACATTTTTACAGAATATAGAAGGCGTTAGAGCCACCCTTATTCATAACCCTGCTATTCGTTATTTTCGCCAAATTTTAGCTACAATTGTTTTTGGCCGGTCTAATAAGAGTAAGGTAAATGAAAGAGAACTAATGTATCGCATGACTGCTCTCGCATCTATTAAAATAAATCATGCCCCGTTCATTCTGCATCATGTAAAAAATGTAGCCGCAAACAAAGGTCATATATCCTTTGGCGGTCTGATTACAACAATAGTTAGAGCCATAAGACTCGAAGCTAATTTTTCTACAATGGAAACGCACCCCGTTGAGACAATTGATTTAAATACGGTGAGGAATATGAAACTGGTAAAACCATGTAGAGATGGGAATTACGAGCTTTTGATCGATAATAATGTGTTACCGGGCTTTACTCTACCGAACCCGAGTCGCACTGACGTGACCAACGAAAGAAATTTCCTCTACTTCGACACATGCCCCACGCACATCCAGATGAATGATGCTGTTGGCGGGGCTAATGATGAAACTAACCCACCCGTACGAGATGCGCCATTTTCTTCTGATTATGTTGCAGGTACTTCTACCAGGTGAGTCCCTAGGAGACCAGAGGACGCGCCATACGAAGGTCTTGAAGGAGTTCTCCATGAGTTGATGCTACAAGGCGAAGCAAATGCCTTGAGGGATCAAAGAATACAAAATCTAACAACTCAGCAAGCACTGATGATGCAACAACAAAACCAGATGTATGCTCAACAAAACGAGATGTATGCTCAGCAGAACAACATGCTGCAAATCCTGAACCGAATGCAACAAGGACAGAACCATATGACAGAGCTAATCCACGGAATGACTGGCATGTCCTTTCAGACAGAAGAAGAAAATACAGAAGTGGGCACTTCAAGAAATGTCAGACGAACACGAGGCAGTCGTGGGTAGTTGACATCGCAGGTTCCACCTTATTTTGACGCATTGAGGACAATGCTCGACTTAAGTGTGGGGGAGGAAGTTTATTGCTTTTTATTTATGCTTTCTAGGTAGATTTTAAATTTTGCATGTCTATTGTTTTCGTTTATTTTTCCATTTTTAGCTGATAAATAAATAATTCATGTTTAGTCGAGCCATTTCACGTAATTTATGCTTCAAGTCAGATTTACCCAATTTTCTAAAGCCATAACAATTTTTTTTCCAGTTTGAGAAATGACGCAATGCTTGAAACAGGTTACTCTAGAAAGACTTAGGAAAAGTGTTGATAGTATCAGTACCGTCCTTACACCTTGAACCCCTTAATTATGCAGATGAATTTGAATACTTATTATGCCAAAACCACCCTCTTTATTAGTTTATAATAGCAGTCAGCACCATCCTAGAGCACAACCTAAGTAATAAACCGATGCAAATACGTGTCTGATCTCGAAAAAAATAATTTGAATAAGTTTAATGTCAAAAGCGAACTAAAGATTTTTCCCCTTCTAAGTTAGGTGGTCCTCACCCGACCATTTAGCCCAACGGACCAGATTCTTGAAATTTGAAAAATGAAAAGAAAAAAAAATCACAGAGATATTTGACAAATGAGATCAGTTAACCCTAATAGGTTTACTTACCATGGAAGTGCAGGGATAACGAGCTTACTGTGATTGCACTAGAATGAAAGAGAGGTGTGTGGGTCGAGATATAATAACATGATTCGGATCTGTCTGTATAGGATATGAGTTCTCGATTATCTATTGAGATAAAATTGTCATTACGGTATCCTTAGTATTAATATTCAGTACTTATCTTTTTGACTGATGCCTATGATACTTGTGTCTGATTTAAACTAGCATTTAAATTATTTCTTTTTTGCTCGAGGACAAGCAAATGTTTAAGTGTGGGGAATTTGATAATGCAAAATTATATCGTATTTTTGGCTTGACTTACATGAATCAATAGTATGTTTTATTAGATTTTCCCGAATTTATTCTCGTTATTTACTGCATTTATTTATTATTTCAGATAATCAAGTCAGTTGGAAAAAAGTCGGAAAATGAAGAAAAGTCGAAAAAATTTATTGAAGAGAAAAAGAAAAAGAAGAGAAATTGAAGAAGAAAAGAATAAGAAGAAAATATGAAAAGAAAATGAAAAGAAAAGAAAAAAATATTTTAAAAAAATAAAGGTGGTGGGGCCCACCACACATACATGGCGCATGCCATGGGTTGTGGCGCCCACTACCCCTCAACCAACCAGTGGCGCACGCCACATTTTAAGGAGAAAGAGGAGTGACGCAAGCCACTCTCTCCTATTCTCCCTCTGGTCTTTCCGGCACCCATTTCTCATGCGCTGATCCAAGTTTTCCACTTCAACGCACGAAGTTCATTCACTCCTATTTTTTACGCAACAAATCTAGCCGTTCATGAGATATAAATAGGGACTAGCTGCTAAGTTGAAAGGGACAAATTTCCAGCTCCAGATTCCCAGTTTCTCATATTCTAATTTTATTATTTTCAGTCTTAGTATTTTTTTAATTTTCGGTACAATTTATTTTCAAGCAAGTTTGTATTGGATCCAAGTTTTACTACCAATTATTATTGAAGAATATTATTCAGGTTCTAATTTTATGCGCTTATTTAATTTTCGTATGCTTGTTCTGATTGTTCTGATTAGCTTAATTAATTTATTATGTTATTGCATGATTTATCTATTTAATATGTCTAGCTAATTTTAATATATATATAAATGAATATGTAGGCAAATTAATCGGGAGGAATTTAATTAAAATCAGTGTTAATTATTTTTATCAATTTATAATTTAGGCCGAAGGTTCTTGAATTTATTTAATACTTTTGTTATGAGTAAGGAAATGATTAAGGCTAAATTCAATAGAGCGAGAGTTTGAGAATTTAACCGGATAGATGAGATTAGACATTAATTCTAAATTCAATAGAGCGGGAGTTTGAGGATTTAAAATTAATTGGGATTTATTTATTTTCAAAAAGAATTTCTAAACACTTGTGGGCTAGCGAGAGTAGGCATAGGATTTTAGGAATGCAGTCTGAATCAATAGAGCGAGAGTTTGAGACGAGGACTTTTAAATGCACATTTTCCACTGAAAAGTATTTTGGCATACAAACCTTCACTGATATTTAATTGAATTCCCGACGATTGATGAGTTACATACAAATATATCATTATTATTATTCATTAATTAAAATTTTAATTCTATCGGTCATAAGCCAACCCAATTGAACAAATAGCCTTAGCTTTACACAGTAATATTAGATAACGTTAGACCGATTTTTAGTCTCTGAGGGATCGATAATCTTTAAAACTACACGTATGACTGTGCACTTGCAGATTTAATCCTTTAGACATATAATCGAGCGATCAAGTTTTTGGCGCCGTTGCCGGGGACTAATTAAGTCGATATCGTAACTCTAGTGTTACACCATATAGACTAAGGCAAAACCATTTAATTTCCCAATTCCTATTCACCGATTGTATGCCAAGTCCTCGCTCTCAAGGCAAAGACTTGCTACCACCAGTCGCTGAATTAGAACGTTTTTTACATTTAAGACGCCGTATAGCAGAATACCAATGGAAGTATAACATCCCAGATCTTCTAGCCCATTCATCCGAATTAGTTGAAGAACCAGTTGGAACCTCAAAAGAAGCTGAGATGGCCGGTGAGGAACCATCTCATCCACTCAAGTATTACACTATTTCGTCACAAGGTAAACCTCATAACAACATTGTCGCACCTGCTATCAACCAGAACGATTTCGAGTTGAAACCATCACTGATATCAGCCGTGCAACAAAACCAATTCGCCGAAAATCCTAACGAGGATCCAAACTTACATTTATCAATTTTCGTGCAATATGCAGACATAGCTTAAGCTAATGGTGTCACCCAAGAAGCAATTAGACTACGTCTTTTTCCTTTCTCACTGCGAGATAGAGCAAGAACTTGGCTTCAATCTCTACCCTCGAATTCAGTCACTACGTGGGAGGAGCTGAAGAAAGTCTTCTTAACAAGATATTTTCCACCTAGCAAGACGGCTATGCTGAGAGCTAAAATCAACGGATTTAAGCAGAGAAGGAAAACGAATATCTTTTCGAAGCTTGGAAACGCTACAAAAGATATGCTGAGACTTTGTCCACATCACGGTTTAGTAGAATGAATGGTCATCCATACTTTCTACAATGGACTCTTGTACAACACGAGAATGACAATTGAAGCTGCCGCGGGTGGCACACTGATGGACAAAGAGTATAACGATGCTTATACACTTATCGAGAGTATGGCTCAGAATCACTATCAGTGGGGAATCGAAAGAGTCGCGACAGAGAAACCAACAAAAGGAGGTATGTACGAAGTAAGTAGTATTGATCAAGTGAATGCTAAATTCGATGCCCTCGCTCAAAAGATCGATAACTTGGCCATAACACCAACAACCACCGTGGCTGCCCTTGCACCAAACTGTGAGCTATGCGGAGTTCCAGGACATGCTGCCCCTGATTGTCAGCTTTTGGCCATGACTCCCACAGACCAAGTGAATTATGCTCAAGGAAATCCCCACTCAAACACATACAACCCAGGTTGGAGGAATCATCCTAATTTTTCCTACAAGAATAACAATGCTTTGTATGCACCTGGTCAAGCGCTGGCTACACCACCAGGATATCAGAAGACCGCCATGAATTCTCCTAATGTCCCGAGGAAATCGAACCTTGAACTAATGATGGAAAATTTCATAGCTACCCAAACTCAAACAAATAAGGAGTTCCTGAACCAAAACGTACACACTAGTGAGCAAATAAAGCAATTGGCAAACAAAGTTGATGCTTTAGCTACCCATAACAAAATGCTTGAAACTCAAATTTCACAAGTAGCTCAACAACAAGCACCAAATGCTTCCCCAGCTGGCGTATTTCCTGGTCAACCTCAAACAAATCCAAAAGGACATGCGAATGCGGTAATATTGAGAAGCGGAAAAGAATTAGACAAACCTACCGATCCTAGACTTCAAAATCCAGCCATGTACCATAAGCAGGATAAACCTATTGAGAAGGAAAGTGAACCTGAGAAAAAGGAGAACAATAATCAAAAAGCCGTGGAGAGAGAAGAACCATATGTACCTCCACCACCTTAGAAACCTCCTATCCCTTATCCTCAAAGACTTGTCAACTCTAAGACTGCAGGGCAATTTAAGAAATTTGTTGAACTTCTGAAACAATTAAACATCACGATACCATTTACAGAAGCAATCACTCAAATTCCCCCACACTTGATCGCTCGACTATATGTCTAACGGATTATATCTGCAAGTGCACAGTCGTACTTGTAGTTTTAAAGATTATCGATCCCTCAGAGACTAAAAATCGATCTAACGTTATCTAATATTACTGTGTAAAGCAAGACTATTTGTTCAATTGGGTTGGTAAGGCGTGTTGGGCGGACTTGGCGACAAAGCGGGACAGGGAGGCGAGCACACCGTTGAGGGATTGCATGAATTTTTTCGATTTCGGGGTTGGGAACTCCGAGAATGCCTGACATTTGTCGGGGTTGGCCTCAATCCCGTGCTCGGTGATATAGAAGCCAAGGAACTTCCCTGCCCGGACACCGAATGTTCACTTTTTCAGGGTTAAACCTCATTTTGCATTATCTCGCCTGCTCGAAAACCTTTTGGAGGTGTCGTGCGTGATCGACCTCCTCGTGTGATTTTACGATCATGCCGTCCATGTATACTTCGAGCATGTCCCCGATCTCTCCTTGGAAGACTTTGTTTATCATGCGTTGGTATGTGGCTCCGACGTTCTTTAGTCCGAAGGGCATTACGTTGTAATAGTAATTGTCTGTCGGGGTCATGAAGGTCGTGTGTCTCTTGTCTGTGTCCGACATAGGAATTTGGTTGTATCCACTATATGCGTCCATAAAAGATAAGAGTTTGAAACCTATAGAGTTGTCGACCAGTTTATCTATGTTAGGGAGAGGAAAAACATCTTTGGGACAAACCCTATTAAGATCGGTATAATCAACACACATACGCCATTTTTCATTATTTTTCTTAACGAGGACTACATTAGAGTTCCAGGTTGTGTACTGGGCTTCAGAAATAAAATTTGCCTCTAAGAGGTCTTTTACAGCTCGCTCAGCAGCCTCCGCTTTCTCGGGAGACTATTTGCGCCTACACTGTGCTATGGGCTTAACTGCCTGGTCTAAAGCTAACTGATGACACACGACCTCAGGGTCGAGCCCGAGCATTTCTATGGCGTTCCATGCGAAGAGGTATGTGTTCTCCTTGAGGCAGATTGCGAGCTGCTCCCTTGTTTCAGCGGGCAGCCCTGTGCCTATCTTCACAGCTCTGTCGGAGTTGTCGCCCAGCGGAACGAGCTCGAACTCTCCGTCAGGGACTGGGCGGAATGGATGTGTCGGGGCTTGCCCGTGGATGGGCTCCTGTTCCTCAGTGTCGTCCTCGCCGATGCGGTTGTCAAGGTCGATGGCGTTGATTCCCTGGGGGGAGGCTGTTCTTCGACCCTGAGTTTCTTGCTATTTTTGATATTAATTATGACCTGTCATTTTACTGCAACATCATAGCATCTTCGAGTGGCTTCGATGTCACCGTGGACCGTGACTACACAGCCTAGCTTGGTGTAGTACTTCATCTTCAGGTGGAGGGGGCTGCAGTTAGTTCGGCCAGAGTTGGGCGACCGAGGATGCAGTTGTAAAGGGAGGGGCACTCTATCACCAGGAATTAGGTCTTGACTTCTCTAGTTGTTTCTTGCTCTCCGAAGGTGACAAGGAGCTCGACATAACCCCACATCTTTGTTGTGGCCCCATTGAATCCTTGTATGTCGGATCCGACGTACGGGGATAAATTGGTCTTGTCTAGCTTGAGGGTCTTGAATAAGTGGATGTACAGGATGTCCACTGAACTGCCTTGGTCGACCAGGATGCGTCGAACGTCGAAGCGTGTCATCTTGACCCTTATTAGTAAAGGGATGTTGGAATTGGGGGAACCGCCCTACAGCTCCTCTAGGAAGAAAGATATTAGGTTGGATTTTCCTCGGTACTTTGTCAGTGTTGCCAACTGTTCGGGCGCGGTTAGTAGGAGTTCGTCAAACTTGCGTTTCACTGAGAGGGCAGCGTTTTGGCCGTTCATCACTCCTTCCGATATAACGAGAGCTATTGGGAAGTTTTCCCATGGACTGAGGGCTGTGAGTCGTCCTTCTGACCCCGAGTCGGGAAGGTGGAAGTCCTCCGCGCGTGATATGCACATGGCCACCTAATAAGAAGAGTCGTCGGGCAGTGTGTCCTCGCGAGACCTCTTCTTCTCTAGTTGCTCGTGCCGGGGAGTTTCATTCCTCTTAGTATATTGTTTGAGGTGGCCTTCCTGAATCAAGATCTCAATTGCGTCCTTTAGATATACGTAGTCTTCGATCACGTGTCCGTGACTTCTGCGAAACCGGCAGTACTTGGATTTGTCTGTGTGGGGCTTGGGTGCAGAAGGTTTGGGGAACCTTACCCTGCCCTGTTTGAAGTCAGAGTTGATGCACTCGGTGAGGATGCGCTCGCGGGGAGCTGTCAGCAATGTATATTCGCTATAACGGCCCGCGGATCCCATTCCTTCACGGGACTCGCGAGATTTTTCCTCCCTCCGCCTATCTCCATTGCGGCGGGGGTGTTGGGATCCTTGCGCTTGGGATGGTAGGTCTCCCCGGTGTTGCGGTTACTCCAAGCATTATGGGTAACCTGTTTTTCTTCATATCTAATGTAAGCTTGAGCTTTGTGCAGGAGCTCGTCCAGGGTGCGGGGGGGCTCTATCCCGATCGCTCTGCTGAGTTCGCTTCCAGGAAAGAGTTCTCTCTCGAGGAGGTATTTCTTCATGTGTTCCGTCGTGTCTACCTAGACGGCTTCTTGGTTGAACCGCTCGATGTACGAGCGCAACGTTTCATTCTTCCTTTGCACTATAACTTCGAGGGATGCCTCAGTTTTGGGATGACGTCGGGAAGCTGTGAAATGCCTCGAGAACGTGGATTTCATGACCCTCCAAGATTTGATGGACTCTGGGGCAAGGCTTTTATACCAAGCCATGACTCCTTTCCTGAGAGTTGTTGAAAACAATCTGCATTTGAGATGCCCGGTGATGTCGTTGCAGTAATCTAGCATAACGTTGATGTTGTCGACGTGATCATCAGGGTCGGTGGTTCCGTCGTAAATGGCCAGATGCGGGGGTTTCTCCATGCCTTTGGGGAGTAGTTCCTCCATAATTGCTCGTGAGAGGGGGCCATGAGGGTCCTCCTCGTCACTCCTCAACGGGGAAAGCTTGTCGTTGCTAGGACTTTTCTCGCGTCTAGGAGAGGCTCTCGATCTATTAGTCTCGTGGCGCATCCTGGATCTACTCTTATTAGGCTCGGGCGAGCATCGTCCTCACCGTGGGGGAGAACGTCCCCGTTTCCTCGCAGCTTCTGGATGTTGTAGCGTCCTTCGTTCTTGCTGGGGTCAATCTTCCCGTCGGTCAGCCTCCAGGGCCATGATCCTCTCGTGTTGCTGGTAGAGCATGGAGCTGGCTTGGTTAAGGGCGTTCATCATAGCAATCATGGTGACGTCTCCCTCGACGGGCACTAGGATGGGATGGAATGGAGCGAACGGTGGGTTTTGAGGCTGAGACTGCTAGATCCCATTATCTTCGGGTTCAGGAGACGGGGTGGAAGGTCTCCCATCTCTAAGGTCAACTTCGTGGTAATTCAGATTGTCCTCAGTCGTGTAGTCGACGAGGGGGCGGTGATAGTCGTTGGTGTGTTCTCCGACCATACTAGAAGGATAAAGGTAGATTTGAGCTTTGATCTTCTGCTGTGGAAGAAGGGGACAACTAGTTTCCCACAGACGATGCCACTGATCTTACCTGATCAAGAGGACCTTCCAGTAATTGAACGTGAATATCAAAGATGAATGGAAAGGAGAGGGGGTGTACCTACAAGGCACTTCGATATCAAAGTCAATAGAGGTACAAAAATGGTAAGCAAGAAAAATATTTCAGAATACCTGACCCTTTAGTGAAGAAGAGTATTTATAATGAGTCCCCAACGCTAGGCCAAGGTCCTTTCTAGGGTTGGATTAGTGAAGCCCAAGGAAGAACTGCCAAGGTACGCAAAAGAAGCGTGTAGACTTAGCAAGTAGTCTTGTCATTGGTCCAACTCTTCCTATCTTTCAGGAGATAAAAAGGGGTAGTTGGATGACGTGTCAAGTAAGGCAATGGGTCCGTCGTTTGCCCGACAGGTCAGCGTATGCTTGACTAGTGAGGGACTGCCCGACCTCATATCATGTTTGCCCGAGCGGAAGGGCACCTGCTCGACGTACTGGGCCACGGTCCAATGTAGTCTGGAGGCCCAGTCCTGAACACCAACTTTTAAAATTTGGTTTGATATTCCACCACCGAACCTTCTTGTTTCAATTTAAAAAACCAAACTTGATGATTATTATTTGTGGAAGGGCCAAATCTTAATTCCAAAGCTCTAGTGAATGAAAACCAACTGTTAATAATTGATTTTGATGCATCCACTTAAACCATCCTAATGCATCACCTTCCACATCAAAAGAAATCAAAGACAATCTATTTTCGGATGGTAAATTGTAAAAGTGAAAAAATTGGTCAGCTTGAAATAACCACTCTAAAGGGTTTGTACCATCAAACATGGCAAGTCCAAGTTTAGGGGATCTAAAAGGGGGTAATCGGGGTAGTTGGGGATATGGGGTTTGGCTGTCAAAAGGTAAATTAAAATTCAGGGTGGTGGGAATTTTAGATGAGGAGGGAAAGTATGGTGAAAAAAATTGTAGGGGCTGAGTGTTTGGGAATCTTTGTGGGGATGTTACAGTGGGTTGTGGGAGGGTGGTTGTGAAGGTGGTAGAATTTCGAAATGGGGTGTTTGTGGGTGTTAAAATCTGGGTAGAAGGGTTTGTAACATGTGAGATGGGAGAGGAATGAAGGGGGGTACCTTGTGAAGTTACTGTAGCGTAAACAACAACGTTTATAGCATGAACAATAACATTTAGGTCTCTTTGAACAAAAAGCTTGTTAAGCATAGACATTAGGGACTTAAATCTTGAATCTTCAAGATGTTTATCATTATCTAGTCTTGTATGAATCTGTCCAATGTGATGTTCTAAATCAACATTAACTTTATCAAATCTCTCATCCATTTGTTGTTGGTTTGAGCTATTGCATTATCAAGGTGTAGATGGGCTGTTTGGACAGCTTCTTCTACAATGGATGAAATGTTTGGAGGTTTTAGGAGGAGCCATGAATCCAAGGTAGGAAAGAACCAATGATAGTCTATATTTAGGAACCCTAGATCTAATGTTGCAAAAGTAGACAATTAAATAAAACAACTTTTCTCTTAACATTAATGATACCCAAGCTTACAATATATATAGCTAGGTTTAGAAAACAAGACATGGGCCATGGGCCAATAACAAAGATAAACTAATTAATAATATTAAATGAACCTCTAGTCCATAATAAAATCTCTTAATAAAACTGAACTTTTTCTTTCTCATTTGGGTCGGATTTCCGTCCTAACACTCTGATTCAACTCGTCGGAGTTGATCGTCGACACCACGATTCCTGGATTCCGATAAAAGACGACACAATTTATAAAATTGATATGAACTTTTCTGTGATCAATTAGGTAATATCTGTTTAGTTCTTGATTACTTTACTTTTCCTCTCTAACATTTCTCAACATATTATCACAAAATTTGAAACCTGTCAACAATATGTTATTTTTATTAATTTACTTTAATTTGCCTGCAAATATCAATATTGTTTTCATTGGTAAATATGATTTGTTATGTTAATTAGGATCCAAAAGTCGTAGTTATAAGTCATGTCAGTTCCCGACGAGGAAAATTTATCGTTGCACTCTCAGGTATGCTCTTCATTATGACTAGAACTAAACACTACATTTCATGTCAATTCTCAACGCATTCCAGGTTTATGAACTACACACTACCATCTTTGAAACGTTTCTACAATTATGATTATCAATGAATTTAAATTTATACAACTATTTGCAGATTTTGTCTCACTTTTTCTGTGATCTCCTTGATTCAATTATAGTTGATGTGGCTTCAGAGTGTCACAGAATAGCCAAGCTGGGGCTTGATGCTAATATGGATGAAGAAGACGAAGAATTGAAGTTGTCAGCACAAGCGAGGGCTAGACTGGCAGATCCTAGTAATAGTAATGAAGCAAATGGCAAGTATGTGGTTGACATATTCAGAAAAACTCATCCTACCGTAGCAAATGAAATATTCCAGTGCATGAATTGTAACCGCTCTATGTAAATTGCTGCATATTTATTGAACTCTAACATTTTGGTTCCGCTAATTAGGGATGGCAAAATTATCCATACCCACGAATATCCGCGGATAAAATCCGTCACGGATATGGGGCGGATAACTTAATGAATATCCACAGATAAAATAAATGGATATTTAAATATCCGTTTGTTAATGGATATGGATACGGATTTAATGATATTCGTACCCGCGGATATCCATATCCGTTAATAAATTATAAAAATCATTTAAATATTATTAGTTTATTATACCTTATTTTTTTCATCTATAAAAAAATAGTCTTATTATATTTCTTACTTTTTTTTGAAATTTTCTTTTAAGAAAACCTTTCACATTTTATTCAAATTCTATTAGCCATTTCATATTTAAACTATTTAATATTCCATATCACAATTCAACAATTTCACTTTCCAACCAACTAGTGTCGTCATTCATCTGTCAAACTAATGTCTTCTTCCTACTCCTAGGTCGTCCGCTGTTAAACTAAAAGCGAATATATGAATGTTATATGATAATAATTTTTTGTGTCTTTAAAAGAATTTTAAAATTATTTTTTTAAAAATAATTAAAAATAAAAATATTATCCTTAGATATCTATAAATATCCGCGAATACTATTAAATCCGCGGATTATCCGCTTAACGGATAGCCGCATAAATATAGGGCGGATATGAATATTATTTTTATCTAACAGAACGGATACATATATCATACTATTCGTCCCCCTAGATATCAATTTGTTTCCCTAATACTAATGCCCTAACCAAATCAGGGTAGGAAAGCTCGTTTGAATATAGTATTTTTTTCCTAGCAATTTGGACATAAAATCTACCTTTGCTTTTATCTGTGTATACATCAACATTGTTGTCTAGCTTTGGAGTCTCTTAGAATAACACTATCTTGTGCTATGAGTTCCATTGTAATTCTCTTGCTCACATTCCTATTCCATCAAACTCAATTGAGGGGAGAAAAAGTGTAATATTCATGATTGGTTTATAGAACCATTTAATTTATATAGCTCTCAGTAAAACAATATATTTTCCGCTGCCTATTACAACACTGTTTATTAGAGAAAGAAATGCAAACATCCACGCTTATCAGTAAAACAGGGTGATTATAAATGATGAAAAACTAAAATGTTCCGTTGCCGGGACTTGAACCCGGGTCTCTCGGGTGAGAGCCGAGTATCCTAACCAACTAGACTACAACGGATTGTTATTGAATATTACGAATTAGCTAATAACTCTTATTGTGTTTTCATATATTATCGTAGAAGAACTATGAAACTTTAACGGTGCGTAAAACATGTCGTCCCATAAACACATAATTTTTAAATAATATATTTAGTTATTGTAAACAAAATTACTCATTTGTAGCTTTTTTACTTTTTGAGTAAATTGTAAACAATAACTTTTTCTGATTTATTTACCCCGAGTCCAATCTAACTTTAATATCATTTTCAGACTACATAGCATTGATTTTTTCTTTTGGCAGAATTAATTCATTTTTGACTGGGAAAAATGCATTGATCTACACTGACATCTATTTTATTTTAAAATATGCACTAACCTTTATTATGGTTAGATATATCAACAAAATATTTCAGTGACAGATAAAAAAATTCGTAGGGAAATATCATCTATACCTATAATATTTGGCTGTCACTAAAAATTAGAAAAGGGAGTTTTCAACTCAAGATATTGGAGGGAGGGTTCACACATCCACAAGTAATTCTAAGTGATATGTGGAACAAGATGATTCAAGAGATTAGAAAAGTAGTTAAAATATGTGGAACAAGATGATTCAAGAGATTAGAAAAGTAGTTAAAATATTTGTCATTTATTATAATATTTTAATTTAATTCATTTATTTTAATAATGATGGAGAGAGAAATAAATGAAACATAATCTCAACCATTAATTTTAAAATCTAATGGTTCAGATTCATTCTCATATTCTCACATAAAAATGTCATTTTCACTAGATATGCTCCCTGTGTGTGTGTGTGTGCGTGCTTATTAAGGAAAGAGAAAGAAAGACAAGATATTTGAATCAAATGAAATGTGTTAAAGAAGAAGAATGCAACATCTTAATTAAGTAAATTTATAGAAATTAAGGATAAATGAAAGACATATTTCTTCAATTTATTTAATGAAAAATATGATATCTCATTCTCATCGGACTCTAACATGTCTGACATTAAAGAAGATGATCGAAACTATAATTACTACCATCTGATTAAAAAAATAAGAAGTAACATAAGTGTTGGAAATGATGAGTATCAGTAAGGCGGGTGAGGCATATATCATATCTTTTGAAGTGTGAAAAATTCTTGAAGATATAGGCATTAAGTGGCTCACTAATCTCTTTAATAAAATTATGAAGTCAATGCAAATTTTTGATGAATAAGAAGAAACATTTTAGTTCCAATGTATTAGAATAAGGGGATACACAAAATTGTACAAATTACAGGGGAATTAAACTTTGCAGTCATACCGTGAAGTTATGGGAAAATTTGATGGAGCGATGACTAAGAAAAGAAATTGAAGTTATTGAGAATTAATTTGGTTTCATGTTTGGGAGGTCGACCATGGAAACGATCTATCTACAACAATGTATGATTGAATAATATTAAATGGACTAACAACTTTATTTTAATTGACTTGAAGAAGGCGTATGATAGAATTCTTAGAGATATTTTAAGGAAAAACTAGAGAAGAAAAGATTTAGGATTGTCTATATTCAAGTTATCCAAGATATATGTGAAGGAGGATCGACTAGTCTGCATACACAAGGTGGAAACAAACAATTTTCCCATTACAATAGAATTTCACTAAGGTTCAACGCTAAGCTCTTACCTTTTTACTTTAATTTTGGATGTACTCAAAGAACACATCCAATAACTAGAATCAAGATGATGATTTTTAAAGATGATATAGTCCTACTTGGAGATTCAAAGAAGAATTTAAATGTGAGATTGAAGACCTAGAGACGAGCCTTAGAAACACATGGATTTTTCCTAATCAAAAGTACAACGAAGTATATAAAGTGTAAGTTCATCAAAATGAGAAGTGTTTATAATTTATAGGTGAAAGTTGGAGATCATATCATCCCACAAGTCAGTTGGTTTAAATATATTGGGTCTGTAATATACAATTATGGAGAAATAAAAGGACGTGTAAACCATCTAATTTAAGCAAGGTGTCTGAAATGAGGATTTTATGTAATACAAAAGTATCACTCAATTTAATGAAATTTTTTATAGGACATTGGTAAAAACTAATATATTATCCGAGACAGAATTCTGGACGATTAAGAATCAACACAAAAATAAAGTAAGAATGTGTTTGGATGAAGCATTTTAATGAGGGAAAGTAATTTTTTGAAGGAATTTGAAATGGCTCAATCAAAATCCATATTTTAGATTTGATCCAAAAAATTTAAAAATTATGAAAACTGCCCCAATTTTTTTACAATGAATCATTTTAATACTCTATCAAAACAAAATAATTTAAAATTGAATGGATTCTAATTGAATCAGTTGAATTACCTAGAAATTCTCAATTATCTCATCCAAACACACTCTAAGTGTATATTAGATGAGGATGTAACATTGAATGTTCAGTAAGACTAGATGAGATAAAATTCAGAATGAAAATATTAGATAGAGTTTTGGGTTAACACCTATATTAGAAAAGAAGGTGGAAACTAAGCATAGGTGGTATGTGCATGCAGGGAGCACATTCTTTATTTTCCCTACATTCCCCATTTCTTTTCGATCTCTTTTCCAGTCCCCTTTCTCATTTCAATTCCAGTTAGCAATTCTTACGTTCAATAACATCTTATTTATCACCCTTTGAAACAGACAAACAAGCATGGATCCCGTCGGGTACGGCGAACGGTCTGGGGTGCTAATACCTTCCCATGTCGTAACCGACTCCCGAACCCAGATCTTTGGTTCGCAGGACCTCGTCCTTTCCTTTTCTCTTAGGTTTGTGCAGCATTACCTTTCTCATTCATTCGAGATAAAAATGCCTGGCTGACGACTCTACCTTTTCCGCACCACTTTCGCGTTTGTACTAGAATGAAAATCTCGAGAGCGACATCTTGCACAAAATTCTGAAACATCATTTCTTCAATCATACCGAAGTATCCTCACAAAGAATGTCAATTTCATTCCTCAACATTGTTACTCTTTCCAATCAACACTTGTCGTCCCCACTCGTTTTTGTTTCAGTATAACGGTCTCGTGTTGTTGATTTCATCTAAGTACAATGATTTCATCTTTGTTAATTCCATTTCAGTACAATAGTCTCATCTCTCCGATTCCATCTAAGTACGATGGTCTCGTTTTCTCGTTTCCGTTTAAGAACAACGGTATCGTGTTGGGATATCATTTAAGTACAACGATCCCGTTCCTTTTGATTTCATCTCACTATGATGATTTCATCTTTGTCGATTCCATTTTAGTACAATGGTTTCGTATCTTCGAGTCTCCATCTAAGTACGATGGTCTCGTTTCCTCGTTTCCGTTTCAGTACAATGGTCTCATGTCAGGTTATTATTTAAGTATAATGATCTCGTTCCTTTTGATTTCATATCAGTACAATGATTTCATCTTTGTCGATTCCATTTTAGTACAATTATTTTGTATCTTCGAGTCTCCATCTAAGTATGATGGTCTCGTTTCCTCGTTTCCGTTTCAATACAACGGTCTCGTGTCGGGTTATCATTTAAGTACAATGATCTCGTTCCTTTTGATTTCATCTTTGTCGATTCCATTTCACTACAATGTTTTCGTATCTTCGAGTCTCCATCTAAGTACGATGGCCTCATTTCCTTGATTCTGTTTAAGTACAACAGTCTCATGTCAGGTTATCATCTAAGTACGATGATCCTGTTCCTTGTTGATTTCATCTAAGTACGATGATCCCGTTCCTTGTTGATTTCATCTCAGTACGATGATTTCATCTTTGTTGATTCCATTTTAGTACAATGGTCTCATCTTTCCGATTCCATCTAAGTACGATGGTCTCGTTTCTTTTGAGTTATCATCTAAGTATGATGAGCTTGTCCCTTTTGATTCTGTTTGAGGTCAGTGCCATGTTTTGATTTGTCATCCAAAAATTTCATTTTTTCAAATTATATTTCATTTCCTACAGAGTACAAATTTTCCGGTTTATTCGGGTATTCAATCCCTCCATACCTTGAGAGTCTGAAAGCAACTACTATCATCCATTCAGGTCTACAGACGATTGAATAGGGGCAGCTGTAACTCCCTAAAATTTTCCCTCTCATTTTCATGGCATTTAGCATATCACATTTCATTCATAATTCCACATCCTTGCATAAAAAATTGAATCATAGCATTCATAGCCGAGGCATAGGGTTTGTGATCAATGACTGAGAAAATTGAAGATCATATAAAAAGCAATGAAAGGGTCACATGGATTCTCAACATTATTAAAAGGATCCACAACATCCCATAAGATCTCATTTAATTCCTCAAGTCTTAGAGAGAGGTGAATTAATCAAATAATTCAAGTAGTGCAATACCTCCTGACAAAAGGGTTGAAATTAGGGTTTTTGATTAAAGTGGCTTCCCAAGGAAATTTTGGTTCAAACTTGATCTCATTGTTTTCCACATTATGTCAAATGTCTAGGGTTGAAATATCATCCATTAAATTATTTCAGAGGGTCTTCAATTGGTCAGTTACTTGAAAATCAAGAAATCGGGGGAAAGTCAAATGTGTTGAGGAAAAAGTCAACACCTGACTGTTTGAGGTCAAAATCATGAAATATATGTTACAAGGAGTCCATGGACAAAATTTGATCAAGAAATGATGGAGGGATCATAAAAAATCAAGAAAATCAAGACTTACCATTTTTGGAAAATTAGGTTTTCCAAATATGGCAAGTTTTGGCCCTTTTTCAGTCAAGTACATGAGAGGCCTTCTCCCAAAATAAAATTCAAACAAAAATTACACTTGGGATATATGAAAGAGGGCATCTTAAGCTTCAAATCCATATGTGGAACATGTTCATGGGATTAAAATTGAATAAGTTATGATCAATCCAAGTTTGATCAAACTAGGGCAAACTAAGGCAAAAACCAAGTCATGCCTTGCATCATACGCGCGTCAGGCAAGGTATTTCTTCAAACATGTGGTGTGCAAAAAGTATGACTTATTTACTCTATCAAGATGACCTCAAATTAAGTTTTTTTAACATCAAAGTTTTTCATTGCGACATTATCTACAACTTTCATGTTGGAGGATTTTTCATATGATCAATTGTGTGAAAGTTATGGAGGTCCAAAGAGAGGTGTCCATCCTGATCAAAACACAAGGCATTTTGTGCAAGGCAATCCAAGTCATGCATGCCCATTATGAAGCTTCATGACATGATGTTGAATGATATATTTGAGGTACTTAGAGTTCTTATTCCATCATGGATCAAACTTCAAACTTGTTGTATGCAACATTTCCTTTAATTTGAGTACAAGAACTCCACTGAATGATAGCTTGAGCTTGAAGAAACATCCAATGGATGATTACTATGTGCAATCTGATTTCTTGCTTAATAAGGCAATGATTCAATGCATAATCTAAACTCAGTTCAAATTCCTTGCTTCATTTAGAGTGTTATGTTCACAAAGTACATCACATATGGAGTGCATCATCTCATGTATACATGATTACACCAAGTATCGTGCACTCTATTCAAATCCAAGCCAAATGAAAAGCTTCACATATGATAAGCATGCTACAACATTTTGATCAATTCAGTCACACAACATTCCACTAATCCTTATCATAAGCAACATGAGCATTGCCATACATGATCAAATTTGAATAAGCTAAATTCAGTTGCACTCCACACCATCAAATTGAACATTTCACCTCAAGTTAAGAACTAACTCTAGTTCTAACCATCAACTAGAGTTAGTTATAACTAACTGTGAATATAAAAGGATCATCCATAATTGAATTGCATTGGGAGCATCATTTGATCAAACTCACACAAGAAAATCACCCTCTCTCTCTCTCACTCTCTCATTTGGATCTGGTTTTGGAAGAGGACATTGCTGCATTTTGCTTCGAGCAAGATTCAAAGTTCATCCACATTAATCAATCATCATCAATCTAGCTTCATCATAATATTGTGATCAGTTTTCATAGCTCAATTCATCCAAATTCTCTAGCACAAGCTTCTACATTTTTCTGCATTTCCTCCAATTCCTCAAGATTCCACAACCTTTGAGTGTTTATTTCACTCCATTGAAGATCAAGAGGAAGCATAAAGCATAGTTGGATCCTTCTATCTGGTTTTCTCAACAAAATCAAGCATTGCATATCAGGTTTTCACTTGATTCTCATGGCTTGATTTCATGATTTCATTGCTTATTTCATGATGTTTAGAGCTTGATAGAAGCAGTGCAATACCTGACTAGTTGATAGGAATCCTAAATGTTTGGTTTCAGATTTTTAGGTTGAACTACTTGGCTTCAATTTTCACAGGTTATGAAGGATAAATGAAAACTAAACCTAGATTCTTGAAGTATACAACCTTACGAACATTTCTGTGGTTTTAGATTTCATTTTCATGAAGATTTGACATTGCCCTAACCTGAGGGTCACCGGAGAAGATGACTGGAGGTCATCTCCGGTGACCTGAACAATGCCCTTACCATTTATGCAACTTTAAGTCCCAGCCATAGGATCTTTCTAATCCAACGTACACAAAACTGACAACGCATTAATGAGAACTTGCTTCTCACGTCCAATTTTTATAAGACCTGAGTCATCACGCATGTGTCATCCACCCTCATATCATGTGTCACTTGATATGGTCTATTGGATGTGCATACTTGACTTGTATTGTGTGTGTGTGTGTGTGAGATTAATCTTAAGGTCTAGAGATGAGTCAATGGTTGACTGAATTCTAGCATAAGCATTATAGTCAGCTCATTTTGGAGTGGGCTTACAATTGCTTCTCACACCCCCTGTTTCATTAGCCCAATGACATTTGAACTAAATTGGTTGTTGTTTACACCCTCTCCCTATTTTCTTTTCATTTAATTTTCTTTTAATTTCAATTCAATTTCCATTTTATAAAAATACCAAATATTATCCAAAAATTATCAAATAATTCAGGCATCAATTTTAACATTTTTCCAAATTGATCTCATTTTTTAATTTCATTTTTCATTATTTTTTGAGCCAGAATTAAGTTTCCATTTTAGTTCTTTTGGAATTTTCTCATTCTTGACCACTTGTTCTTCACAAATTAATTTCTCCCAAATGAAAAATTATCTTAAACCTATTCTTTTTGCCCTAATCATAGGACTCATTAAGGTCCTAAAAAATATATATTTTTTCATATTTTTTAGGTCATTTTTGGTCCTTGTTTGAATCCTTTATTTGAACACCATCCTTCAAAACCCTAATTCTTCTGGTGCAATTTTTTGATTGAGTTAGATTCCAAATTTTTGTGAGATATTTTAGAGGTTTATTTCACTTTAGATTATGACTTTGAATCTTAATTTTCATAATTTTTCCATGTCATTGGATATTTTTTTGGTACCTTCATCCACAAGCTACATTTTAGGGTTTATTTTCTCATCCTTCTCATTCAATTTTGGTAAGGCATTTATGCCATCCATTTAAGGTCCTTAATTTGAGTTCTTAATTTCCCTTGTGATGTTTTTAAGTCATTTGTGTACATCATAGGTCTTTGACTTTGATTTTTTGGGTTGCTTGTACCTTAAGTTTCATATGTGTTCATGTATGCTTACTTTGCCATAATTCACATTCTTCCTTCATCCTAACACTTCTAATACCACGTTTTGGATATGGTCTCCATGTTATATCATTCTTACACATATTATAAGTGTCCCACATCCATTTTTACATCTTCACTTCAAGTCTTGAGTCCATTTGTTTCATTTGGTATCCTTTTGTACATTGAGACTTCAAGACCAAACTTCTTTGTCCCTTAACCCTAATATGTTTCATAAATGGTAATTTGTGGTTAATTTTTGAGTTTAATATTCATCTTAAATTTTCATTAAGCCCCTGGATTTTGTATGGGAATTTCACTTTTGTTTTCTCATGTTTGATTTTTCTTCTAAGTCTTTCTTTGCTTTTGAAATCACATGTTCATCTATTCTTCCCCCTTCTTCATTCCATCTTATACTTGAATCTCTTTCACTTGATCTCTTTGTTATTAATTTGGATCATCATTTGAGACACTTTCATTTAGTGTTAGATTCTGGTTTTAACATTCACCTTTACCTAATTCCAGTTTTCTTTGCATAATCATCCAACTTCTCCACCTAACTTCACCTTGATTTCCATTAGGGTTTAATACCTCATTAGGACATAGATTATAGTTGTTTGATCTCATAACCCTAGAAAACTTTAATAGGGTTTAGCTACTGACTTTAGAAGCTTTTTATCCTATAGGATCCTTTAGATCTAGGTCTTAATCCTAGGAAGTCCTTAGTGCTTTCCCTTAGCTAGTTTGAGCTAGTTTGAGCCTTTTGCCATGCTTTATGTTTTCAATATGCTTTATAAGGTTAACCCTTGTTTTGTAGGGAGGTTGAGGTACGTCTTGTTTATATAACTTCTTCCTCATGTTCTTTATGCTTTCTAAGTGTCTTTGCCTTAGCACTTTGTGCTTTGCTTGTATAGGCTCTTCCCCTTCTTTAGGAAGAACTTAACTTCCTTAGGAAGTAAGTTGAGTTCTAAGTCCTTTTTCTTCTTTTCTTTTTCTCATTAGGATTATAAAACCATACAAACCATTAGGATCTATTTTTGTATGCAATAAACAACTTAGGGTTATATCTTAGTTCCCCTAGTTTTTGTCTTTTCTCAACTTGAGTCACTCTTTCTCATCTCATAAAGAAAACAGTAAAAAACACCTAAATAAAGGTTGAGCTTTCTTGTACGCCATGAGAATTTGTCGTGGGTTATTTATACACATCCCATTTCGGGGAGAGGTGTAAGGCATCTACCACGATGAACAAGTCTTAGTATGAGAATGTTTTACAAACAACAATAAAAAAACACTTCTTTAAAAGACAGTTAACAAACAACAAACGTCTTTTCCTGCGGGAATTATTTTCTCATCTCACTCACTCTAAACGAGAACTTTCTATGACTTGTCTCATTGCAAGACGGTAACGCACTCGTACCAGACGAGCTTGCAACACCTTGTAACACCCCAAAATTTGCCCTTTCATTTCCATGCCATTTAGCATATCCTTTCATACATTACATTGCATTTAGATCACAATTGCATCATAAACATACATGAACATACATCTCCATTAGAGCTTTCATAGGTTGCGACTGACCTTTATTTCTTCATGCGGCACGTGCACAAGAATCTCAGAAGAAGCCAAAAGTTCTTGGCTGATTCAGAGGAGTTTAAGCAGAATATCAATTTTATGGTGCAGTTTGCAAAAGTTGTAACTTATGATCGGGAACTCATTTTGGCTTGAAACTCAATAGTTTATACCATTTCGGTATTCTCTACAACTTTTGTGTTCGGCTCGGAGGCCAATTCATCAAGGAAAATGGCGGAAATTATTTGTTTTTGAAATTTCGGTTTCGCCAATTAAATGTGCTAGCGGTATTCAAGAGCTCGTAACTTCTGATTGGGTCAACATGTCTGAGAGATTCATATGTCAAAAGTTCCGTCTTGATATCCTTTCACACTTTTTGGGTTTTGTCTGAGAACTAATTCTTTGAAGAAGATCTCCGAATGTGCGAGTTTTTAGAGTCGACATAGTGAAAAACAGTGCTGAACCGGTGAGTTTTGAACACGAAAAAATTCATAACTCTTGGCTCGTTAATCGGATTGATGTCGTTCCGGTTCCTAAAATTCCGTTAGATGTTATATTCATTATGTGAATTCAGTTTGGGTTAGGTCCGAGCGAAAGGATCTCGAAAATGCGAATTACCAGTAAGGTTCTTTGATGTAGTGCACTGTTTGTCAGATTTTGTAAAATTCATAACTCGGTCAATTTTCATCGGATTGCACCCGTTCTTGAAGCGTTGGTTCACAAATTTTATCCTCTTAAAGTTTAAAGACAAACTTAAGTTCGAACAGTGCTCCAAAGATTTTCGTTTTGGTATATTTCACAAAAATGAAGTGTTGAACCGAAGAAAAAGGCTGAAAGTGGTTTCACGAGAAAATTCATATCTCCCTCGTTGTTTGTTCGGTTGAGCTTACATTTTAACACCACGTCACTGAATCATAGATCTATAACTTTTCTGACAAAGTCGAGTCGAGATTATGCTCCGAAGAGGTTGACCTCGTCACATTTTCGAGTAGCGGACACCAAATAAGTTGAAAAAACAACTTATTCAGTGACGTCTTGCAGCTTAAACGTATCGATCGCACTCGATTTTGATCGTATGACGTCCATTCGTTTTTGCGTTGCAACCGTGATTCATAGGCAGACAATGTTGTGGAAGGCTCAGAGTCGAAATTTCTTGCCGAAGATATTGTTATTTTCACTTAAGCCGAAAATCTACCTTTTTCCTTTCATTTTACACTCCACTATATATTATTTTGACCCACAATTTGTCTCAACTTCAATCACAATTTACAAACACAAAAAACTCTCACAAACTCTCTCTAAAGGATCAAAGTTCATTATCTTAACTCTTTCTCAAGAGCACAACAACAACTTCATCAAGAACTCAAGAACACAACAATTTCGATCAAGCTTCCGATAGCCGAGCCGCCATGAATCACCACCTCCGGTCAACTTCACCACCGTGCGACACCATCTTCCGCCGCCGGCAGCCACGCGACCTCTCCCCATATCCTCCGTTAACGATCGCGTCTCACTTCCTTCGGATTCACAATTTCTTCGTTGATTCTTCATTCGGTAAGTTTCTTAAACTTTAATTCATGAATAATTGTTGCATTGTTTCTTGAATTGAATTTTCAAGTTGAATTAATCTTGTGGAGATTATGTACATTGATTCATGATTTGATTGTTGATTGATGCTTGATAAATTGATCCTAATAATTGTTGTGGTGCATAATTGTAAATGATTGTTAAAATTGACATAGAATAATCGGTGCATGTTAGGTGTTTAATAAAATTTTTAGGAGAGTTAATTATTGTGACTTGATATTGATTGAAGTGCTTGACTTTTGAATTCATGCTTGTTTCAATGTGCATATCCGGAATATGATAGATTGATGTCTAATCGATGATGTTGTTCATGTATTACGTGTCGAGATTATGTTTTTGTCATAACTTCCTAACCGTAGCACGTTTTCGCGAATGTGAATAGTGTAACTTGACTTTGTTGATTATTTCGGAGCCATAGGTGAACTTTTAAGTCGATTTCGGATAAATTTTTCCCGGCTATTTCGCTACTGTTAGCCGACGAAATTGGCCAAAAATTCACTTCCGAGCGGAATTTTTAAAAACCGATTGCATATTTGAATCCGTTGGGACGTTTGCAAGTTACCATGCGATTTTTGTTCAATTCCGAGTCGGTTATTTTTGACGCGTTTTTCCGTTTTAAGGCTTTTTAAGTTTGGTTTGGTGTGGTTTTTATGCATTGATCTTGTTTTGACTTGTACTTATGTTTGTTGATCATTTTCCATTTATTGCATATAAATTTGCTCGATTCCGGTTTGAGTTTGCATGTTGTTTATGTTAGTGCATAAGTGCTGCCCCGTTTTGAAACATAAATTTCAATGCATATCCATGAATCGTATATTCATCTTTCTACTTGATTTTGAGTTGTGAGACATAGGTGCAACTTCCGGTTGCACCTCTTTTTGGCTTCTAATGTGTTTGTTGAGTTCATGCAAGGTTCTCACAAAGAACTTAACGACGGTTGCTTGGTTGGTATTCCACTTTATTTGTGGGATACCTGTGAATTCAAATGATATTTTGCGCCATTGTTTTTGTCTGAATTGTGTTGGGTATAAGACATTTATGTGGTCGCATCCGACTTGCACATCTTGAGTGATTTATTTTCACTTCTATGATTTGAGCTTATATGGGAAATGCAATGTCCGACTTGCTTTGTTTGTGGGTGCTAGCTTGTTCGAGCGGACCTCGGGGTTTCTATCTTCTGTTTAGCTTGTTGGTACTTCAGATTTACATTCGCACGCTTCACAAAGTCATTATGGAAGATAAATATTTATTTTTCTTATGGGAGATTACAAAACCTTGCATGAAGTTTTTGGGTTTCTTTTATATGAAGAATCGACACTTCAATCAAGTAAGAAATCTCGACTTTCTCTACTTTAATGCATCATTCTAGTTGTATGCGGCTTAGGATCATATAACTTAAGGTGCATATTGAGCCCTCCCACCTGAGGTACTGGTTTTATTTATGATTTATGATGATATGTGTCGATATCGGAGCTTAGAGATTAAGTTACGAATTATAGGATTCGCTTCGTTTCACTTTCCCTTAAATCACCCTTTTTTTCCCGTTTCGTCACAATTATTAAAAATAGTTTTAGGTGTGATAAAATTCTGGGAAAATCATGAATGATCCTATCCTCTTAATTAATTTTGTGTAGTTTTTGTTTCCAATTTTGATTGGTTTTAGTAATTAATTTAGATTTTTCATTCCAAGCTGACCCAAAATGAATAGTTTTGACATAAGGGACCAAAGACCATTTTTTCCAATAGGTGTGAGACCTATTTTTTGTGTGTGATTAATCACTGGGATTTAGGCATTTTTTTCATAATTTTTGGTGCCCTTTTTGATCCACTTTGTGGAGTTGTTTTTCGGCGATCATGCTTTGTTATCTTGATCATCAAGTAATTGTTTTGGCACTTTGGTGCATAATTTTGTGAAATCCTTTTAGACTATGTTAGATACTGACTTTATAATTCCAAGGATTTAATTTCATAATTTTTCAATCCTTTTTGCTATTTCTCATGTCACCTAGATTGTAAGTCCAAATATGTGTTTATTTGCTCCATAACCTAGATATTAGAAAGGCATTCATGCCATTTGCTTGAGACACTATTTGGTAACTTTTAGGAGTTAATTATAGGTCACTTTTAGGTCATTAATTCCAATTAGAGGTCACTTTTTGAACCATACTCATATGGTTTGTTTTTGTGTTCCTAAGTGCATTCTTATGTGAAATAGTTTAACCTAAACTAGCTTCTCTTCTCCTCTAATTGTTAACATGAATTATGTGGAAATCATAAATGGCTATTCATGCACTCTAATGGAATCTCATAACTTGTATGCTACTGACTCATAATCACTTCATGGACATTTATATGTCATTCATTCTTAACTTGCATTCTTTGTGATCATATGCGATGTTTGTTACACTTCTTCCCACATCTTCTTCTCCTTGCTCCATATGCTTAAGTCATTGCATCCATGATTATATATTCATTCATCCACATTAATAAGCATTCACTACTGACTTTGATACTCATTTCATGTATTAATTCATGCTTGTAAGCCATACGCATTCATACTTCATCCATAAGCCCTAACTTGCATTTAGGTGAACTTAGGTGAACTTTTCGTACATAGTTTGACATAGTTTGATCTCGTGAGGTATCCTAGCATACCCAGGGACCTATAGCTTGTAGCTACTGACTTTAGAAGTCATGTAACCTTTAGGTACCTTCACCTTTAGACTTAGGTCTTATTTGGAACCCTATTTTCATTCTAGGACCTGTGGGGTACTTAATCGCTTTTATGCTTTGTTTATGCTTTCAATATGCATTATTAAGCTAACATTTGTTTTATAGGGGGAAAGATGGAGGTAAATATTACTTATTTCTCATCTCTTTATGCTTTCAATTTGCATTTGTTTCACATATTATGCTTGTGCTTGTATAGGCTTCCCCATTTTTAGAACCAACTTAACTTCCTTAGGAAGTAAGTTGAGTTCTAATTCTCTTTTCTTATTTTCCCTTTCTTCCTTAGGATTAGAAAAACTCACAAACCATTAGGATCTCCCTTTTGCATATAGTAAATAACTTAGGGTTGTGTCTTAGTCCACCTTAGTTTTTTCCTTTTTTCCACTTGAGTCTTTCTTTCTCATCTCATAAAGAAAATAATAAAATACCTAATAAAGGTTGAATGTTCTCATATGCCACGAGACTTTGTTGCGGAGTACTTATACACGTCCTGTTTCGGGGCGAGGTGTAAGTATTTACCATGATGGATAGGTCTTAGTATGAGAACGTTCACAAACAAATTCAAAACACTTCTCACAAAAGACAAAAAAACAAACAATAAACGACTGTCCTGCGGGAACTTCTCTTCTCATCTCATTCATTCTGAACGCAAACTCGCGATGACTTGTCTCGCATGCAAGACAGTAAACGCACTCGTACCAGACAAGCCTGCAACACCTGAGCATAGACATACGCAGTTCTAGCTATAAAAAACACAAACAAATAGTTCTCGCCTTAGTTAGGCGAACTATGTCGACTCTGATCCTCATTTTTCCGATGAGGTACATAGGCAGTGAGGTAGGGCCCGTTCAAGCACATTCTTTATTTTCCCTACATTTTCCCCCATTCTTTCTTTTCATTCTATTTTTCCATTTATCACTCTTATTTCAGTTCTAGTTAGCAGTTCTTTTGTTCATCAACATTTTTATTTCTCACCCTTTAAAACAGACAAACAAGCGTGGATCCCGTCTGGTACGACAGACGATCTGGGGTGCTAATACCTTCCCAGGTCGTAACCGACTCTCGAACCCAGATCTTTGGTTCGCAAGGCCTCGTCATTTCCTTCTTCCTCGGGTTTGTGTAGCATTACCTTTCCCATTCTTTCGGGATAAAAATGTCTGGCTGGCGACTCTACCTTTTCCGCGCCACTTTCGCGTTTGTACTAGGATGAAAATCCCCGGAGCGACACACCTGAGCATAGGCATAAGCAGTTCAAGTCATACAAAACACAAACAAGTTCCCGCATTAGTTAGGAGAACTACGTCGATTCTGATTCTCATTTCCCATGAGATACGTAGGCAGTAAGGTAGGGTCCGTTTGAGCACACTCTTTATTTTCCCTACATTTTTCTGTACCTTTTCGTTACCTTTCTTTTCTCATTCCAGTTCCAGTTAGCAGTTCTTCCATTCAGCAACATCTTATTTCTCACCCTTTGAAACAAACTAATAAGTGTGGATCCCGTCGGATACGACGAACGATCTTGGGTGCTAATACCTTCCCAGGTCGTAACCGACTCCCGAACCCAGTTCTTTGGTTCGCAGGACCTTGTCCTTTCCTTTTTCCTTAGGTTTGTGCAACATTACCTTTCCCATTCATTCGGGATAAAAATGCCTGGCTGGAGACTCTACCTTTTTCGCGCCACTTTCGTGTTTGTACTAGGATGAAAATCATGGGAGCGATAGACTCGCCCTTTGAGTTCTTAGTGACTATAATGCCTCCCTTCTTTGGTACGACATGCACTAGGCTGACCCATTGACTATCATATATCGGATATATAATTCTGGCGCCTAGTAACTTCTTAACCTCGTCCGTGACTACAATACTTAAAATCAGATTAATCCTTCTCTGAGGTTCTCTAGAGGTCTTACAGTCTTCCTCTAGCATAATGTGGTGCATGCATATTGAAGGGCTTATTCCTTTTAGATCAGATATGTTATAGCCTAACGCAGATGGGTATTTCCGCAAGACGTCTAAATTTTTTTATGTCTCGAGCTGTCCTAAGTCCGCATTCACTATAACTGGTCTTCTAAGTTCTGAATTTAAGAATTCGTATCTAAGGTTGTTAGGTAATGCCTTGAGTTCAACATCGGGTTTCTTCGAGCATGTCATATGGTCAGGTGTAAGAGCTAAGCATTCAATTTGGCTTTCGTCCTGATAAGGTTCTTTCAGAATATTATCTTTGAAGATCTCAGGAGATGAGATTTTCATTATGTCAGAGTAGGTAGTCTCTTCTTTTTTCCATTTCTCGTCTGCATTTGTCAATGACGTGTATAAGGTAACAAATATCGTCTATGGCTGGAGCTTGGAGGAATTGGGTTATGTCACACCCTAAATTTTGACCGGACTTTTTTTTCTAATTTTTCATTAATCTGACGCATTTTTATCGTAGTATTGATAGTCAGTCGTCTTGGCATTTTATTCCATTAATCAGTAATTATTGCATTTTTGTTCAATGTTATCTTCGTTTTATTCTTTATTTTAGAATTAGTTTCAGTTTAAAAATATGACTTGTCTCATTTGTGTAATTTAATTATTTTAATCCTAATTTTTTAGTTAGATAATTATATTTAGTTTAGTTTTTATTATTAGTTTATATTAACTTAATTTTTAATTTAATTTATTAGTTTCTTAATTAGTTTAATTTTATTTAAGTTTAGTCTTTATTTAAATTTATGTTTTTTTTTATTTAAGTTAATTTAGATTTAGTTTTTAAGTTTAATATATAATTTAGATTTTAGTTAATTTTAATTAGTTAACTTTAATTAGAATATTTTAATTAATTAATTTTATTTTATATTTTAATTGAGTTTGATATTAGTTCTTAATTCAATTTGAGCTTAGTTCTTTTTTTAATTGGTTTAGTGTTTGATTTGATTTATATTTGATTTAGGTTAGTTTTTAAATTGATTTATTTAGTTCATACTTATTTTTTCTATTTCTTTTTTCGGTTTATTTTCTATTTTTTTTAAATGATTAAGTAATTATATTTTGATTTTGTTTAAGTATATTTGGTCTCCACAACCCTCAATTAAAACCTGTTGCCACAATATCATCACAAGAAAACAACACATGCCTTATCCCACGCTTAACCATACACACTATTTGCTAAGGACCTGCTGCAACTGATACATACAACAAGGACAAACCAACGGCTATCTGCATCTTACCATAAAGCCACATACTGCTCCATTACTCCAACACTACAAACACAAACCTGCAATAAGGACAATTACACCAATTTAGCCATTACAAAAACCTGTAAATGAAGGAGGGTTCTGATGGGGCGAAGACGTGATGTGTCTAGCGGTATCTGAACTGCAAGTGCACAACCTATCGCAATAGTAATAAAAAGATGTCGAACCCACAGGAACTTTGTAATCACTCTAGTGCTAGAAGGTCTGCTAGTTTAGCTAAGGCGGAGATTAGTCACGATTATGGTTTTAAGGATTAAAAAAAACGGGAATTAAACTTAGTTAAGGAAATAATGAGAAGGCGTTCGGTATGTAATTATATTAACCTATGCGGGTCAATCTAGCCTAAGCTTATAAAGATGTTTCACTTAAATAATTCTGTAGAGATTACCAGTTTAAAAACCTTCGACTCACACTCTCGTGGTCTTATATCAGATCTTACTCCTAAAGCCCTATGTCTGCTCTCGCTAGCCCATAAGTGTTTAGAAAATAATTTTTGAAAACTTAATAATTCTAATTCGTTTTAAAGCGCTCTCGCTGTATTTAAATCGAATGCCTAACTTTAGCTATCCGGTTAAAATCTCACACTCTCGTGGTCTCGACCTAACCTATTTCACTTTTCTTACTCTCGTAACAAAAAGCTTGATTTTAATTATAAAAAGTCACAGCCAAAATATAAGTTAGTGATTGTTTTTAGCTTAGATTCGATTTATCCGTTTGGTTTGGTTTATTACATACCGACTCAATTAACTTAGCTACTCATACTAATTAAAACAACAGACAGATACAAAATGAAATTAATAAATATTAAAACATTCATTATATAATGATAATAGAATCTTAACATAAATAAATAAATAAACTTAATATAAATTGCAAAACAAAAACCTGAACAATTTAATTCCTAGGCTCCTTCTTCCATAAATCGGCAAGCTTGGAGTGTCGGAATCGAAATAAAATAAAATAACAAGTTCTGAGGCTAAAATTTAATTTAATTTAGATAACAATTTCCTAATATTGGAAATTGTTATTAAAGGGTTTGGAAATAAAAAGGAAACAACAACAAGAACAAAAGCTGGAAAATAAATGGGTTGAAAGAAAAACGGCAGAGCTTCCGCATAAAATTTCAATAATAAACTCTGTACTTTTCTTCATCTGCATCTTTGGTATTTATAGGAGAGAACTTTGGCTGTTGAAGAGTAGTAGCGTGGGCTTTGGTTGTTCTGTTTTGAGAGAATCCAGGAGAACATGGTCTACTGGCGTTGTTGAAGTTGAGAGAAAACAGGAGTCTCTGAAGACTCTTTCTTTTCGTTGCGTTGCACGTCTTCATAAATATATTCAAATAAACTAATTAACCCTTGTCACGGTCGTAACATGGTGTAACGGTCAGATTTCTTCATATTAGCGCGTCACGGTCGTGACATTGGTATAACGGTCGTGAGACCTCTAATTGGCGTGTCACGGTCGTGAGTCAGTTGTGACGACCGTGAGAGCAACAAAAAATGCAGACTTTAGCAGAATTGATTTCTTCCTTTTCTTTTCTTGCTAATTTTTTGTTCCTTTGATCTTTTTCTCATAATTTGGCTCTAGACATGTTATACCTGCAATGTGACATAAAAACTCGAAACAATCGGGAGTTAAAAGGATTAATGTACGATAAAACGGACTAAAAACATAGTAATAATGCGATACGATTTCTCGTTATCAAACTCCCCCATACTTAAACCTTTGCTTGTCCTCAAGCAAATAGTCAATTGAAAAATGATCGAACAATTTTCATCAGACGCACACACATAACATACCATACGAGAAGTCATTTAGTTAGATAAACCGATACTAGAATAGAACACTAACGATACACTAATGACACAAGCAACAAGCTAAGTCGTCGACTTCCCTTTAAACGAAACATTCAGTAATTGTGTTATGATTCTACCTAGAGTCCTTCGTTCTTATTTCACCTGGTTTCGTTCTAGCGCAATCACATTAAGCCCTTTGTCTTAGCACGCACGTAGTGGAGTAGTCGGTTAGTGACTTTGATCCTTTATAAGCACGGGGTCTGGTACACGAATGTGGCAACCCTTTACATATTATCCAAATTGGAAGTTGTGGGGGATCGAGCCGTAGCACGTCCTACCAAGTTCAGAACCAGATACCTCTGAACCAACCAGTAATGGACTCCTTCTTATATTACTCATCTCTTATATGCGACCGTGTACTTTGGTGCAATTTCTCTTTTTATGGCATCGAGATATGAAGGATCGTTTATAGATTAGGCATCAAACACTTATGTTCATTGGCTCTCCACGTGGTTTGTGTCCAGACGGTGCTGACTGCTAGTATAAATTACTAGGGGTTACTTTAGAACTAAGACTTAAGGTGTAGTCGTAACAATTATCAAAATGGAATGCTTAAGTAGGAAGTCTAAGGTGTCAAGACTGTATTGATCTTGTTGGATCTTTCTCAGCTTCCTAACTACGATTTCATAAGTATGTCGAGTAATGCGAAGATAAAGCAAAAAAATTTCGGTATGGCTAAATAAAGCGGGGAAGAATTGAAACTTAAGAAATAGCATAAATATTACTTGTTTAATTGAAAATGCAGAAAGGGAAAATACAATGAATGGAAAACGGGAAAGGTACCTCTCCCACACTATATCAGACATTGTCCTCAATGTTGTGATATAATAGCGGGGAAATACATTACAAGAACAGAATGCAAAAACAAAAACAAAATCTAATGCTGCTGACGGAAGGCAAAAACTCTATTAGTGAGGGGAGTAGAGAAGATTGAGCATGTACTTGAACCCCAGGGTACAGGGTTCGATTCCCACGGAAGGCAAAAACTCTATTAGTGAGGGGAGTAGAGAAGATCGTGAGGTGGCAGTGCCGGGATTGCCTTGCAAGGGGCCCGGGCTGTTACATATCTCATCCACAGGTGCATCAGGCTGCTCGTCAACAATCGGAACATGGCCTGTGGCAGCCGGTAAATCAAATAGCCAATTGGCTCTGTTTGATGGATCAATGTGGTTCCTGCAAGGCAAAACGATATTATGATAGATGGTGCCTTGTATCACAGGGTTGAATCTGCCATCCTCACGCTAAGAGATCATGTGAGCGGACTTGCAGTAGTTCATGGTAAGCAGCTCCGGTGCTTTATGAGGCAAATGAGAGAGTTGGTCACCAAGATTCAACTGAATGGCTAAGGAAGTGACAATCCCGCCAATGTAGAATGGAGTGGCGCCTCTTTGTGCTACAGACTGAATGTGGGCTAGAAGGAACGGAGCGACGTTGATGCGTTCTTCATTCAAGGCGCAATGCAAGAATAGGAGCTCTTTGGAATTGAGCTTATAGTTGCTCTCTCTTGCAAAGATGGTGTTGCATATGATACAATGAAAATACCGTATTGCTGGATTATGGATATGAGTAGCGTTGAGACTTTGGTAGGCGGAAGCACGGCTGTTTGTGATGTTGTGCCACAAAGTGAAAGCTGCTTCATTAAAGTTGTCGGACACACGAAGGTGGGCACCGTCACCATGACTGAAGCCTAACAGTTCAGCGACTCTGGTTTGAGTTAGTTCGAACTCTCTGCCAAGCATTCAGAATTTTGCGATGCCAGTGAGTTGGTTCGTTGATCCGGATGGTGTGATGTATAGAAAAGAACCCAGGAACTCCAAAGTGAGGTTTGCAAATGTCGGTTGCGGTTGACTGCATAAGTCCCACAAGCCAACTTTTTCAAGAAGTAGTTTCACTCCTTCGAACAATCCTAACTCCCTCAGACAGTCGAGGTCGACGTACCGAGTAGTTTGGATGCCTCGGGTTTAAAACCTTTCAAACTTCTCTCTCTGTGCTGCTCCTTGTTCTCCCTCTCTAAACTGAATGTTTGCCATTGCATGAAAATGAGGTTTATCGTGAGATATGTGTTTGAGGTTTTGTGATGAAAATGTGAAGAAATTGATTGATTTATAATGGAGTGAAGGGAATATGTGGAGTTGGGGTGGAATGAGGAAGTTGAACGGAGTAATGGGATTGAATTGTGATTAATGGGTGGTGAATTAGGATTGTCACGGTCGTGAAGGGGTAGTTACGGTCGTGACGCGCTAAATTGCTCGTTACGATCGTGAAGGGATGGTGACGACCGTGATGTTCACAAAATTTGATGTTTTTCACAGAATGCTTACCTCAGTTTAATTCATCTATAATTCTTATCATATTAACTATTTAATTCCAACATAACACATATCAATTGATCAGTATATAATAGCATTGGATTTCATCACACATATTCATCAAAATATCCAACAATTAAAAGTATCAGTAAATTATGAAAGCATGTAAATAGATTGAATGGAAAATTGCATAAATGGAAATACTTTGTTTTTGACATAACAGAAAGAAATTACAGTGATAAAAATAAACTATGAAATGTTGCAAAAAATTCAAAACTAACTAGAAACAAAAAGCAAAAAGTAAAATTAATCAAATTACTACGGCTCATCAAAGTCGTTTCTTCAAGTCTTCAAGTGCGGAGTTTATATGATAGAACTGTTCACATGTTAAATCAGTTAAGCCTATAATGTCCAATCTCATGCTTTTAACTTCATCCTTAATAACATTAATGTCAGCTTGGTATACTTCAAGAGTTGTCAAAATTTTGTTCAAGCTGTCATCATATCCTACTTGGTTGATTTCAGGGGTCTCAATAACTTCATCAGTGTGGTTGATGTCATGGTAACCAGGAGGGGTCTCAGGGTCACTTTCTACATCAGTCATCATGTCATCCCTAATTTGGTAGGATTGTGGTGTTTAAGGTGTTGTTGGATAGTCAGGAGGGGTAAGCTCATAAAGCCAATTATCTCTATTGTGAACATTGACTTTAGCATGGTTCGGTAATGTGAACAGGGTTACGATTTCATTCCTAATTAGGTACTCAAATGGTGGTTGTCCTATGTTTCCTATTATTTGGCGGTTAAAGCAGAAATTCAAATTCATAGGGCGAATGGTACCGAAACGGGTGCACTTGTGTAACTGGTATCTAAGTCCGAGGGCATTAGCAATCATGGTGACCAGGCCTTCTACCAATATTGGTAGATTAGGCTCCTCTTGGATGCGGGTAAAGGTCTGCATCATGAAGGGTACAACATTTACGGGTTTTCCATCGGTCAAACAGGACATTATGAATATCTCGTCCTTAGATACTCCAGTGAGGTTCTCTTCCTTTCCAAAGAAGGTGTGGGCAAGGATTTTATGAAAATAGAGGATAACGGGGTTGTGTATTTCATCATTTTCCATGTTGTCCGGCTCAGGGTGGTAGTTTCCGGTTAAAGTTCCCCAAAAGAAATCTAGCTTAATATCCATTAATTCTACCTGGGTGGTAGTAAAGGCAAAAGGTCCGCTAGGAAATCCTAGTAGGTCAGCTAGTTCCTTATGGTTATAAACATATTTGACACCGAATAGTCGGAAACTAATAAATCCTTTCCTAAGTCCAAATCCGCGCTCAGGTAGGTAAACTAAGGAGCTTAAAAATTCAAGGGTGAGCTCGCGGTAAGTTACAAACTTATGTTTTATGAGTGCGTTCTCCCATCCAAGCTGGTTAAACATGTATAGGATTCTATCATTGATACCTAAAGTTTCTATAGTTTGTTCATCATAATACAGAGTCAAATCCATGTGTCTTTGTGACAATTCCTCAAATTTTCTTCTTTGGTTTCTACCTCTAAATATGGTTTCCATAAAGTTTCTTGGTTGGTTAGCCATAGTTAGTGTTAAAGTGGAGGAAACAAATCAGGCGAGAAAAAGGTAAGGTAGAAAAGACTTTAGAAAATCTGTAGCAAAGTAAATTTAAAAGTGATTTGGAAAATGAAAGTTAAAAATAAATAAAATAAGGCAAGAAATAGATAAATAAAGTCAATAATAATAAAAATGAAATAAAACAATAAAATGGGTTGCCTCTCACTAAGCTCTGTTTTTATCGTCATAGGCCTGACGTAGTGCTTAATGGTAGATTAATCAGGGAAGTTGGTGGACAACTCTAAAATTTTTAAACTATTCACATAATCTTTGTTTTCAATATTATGGTAATGTTTTAATCGTTGCCCGTTTACTGTGAACGGTTCACTATTCCTACCCTTAATTTCTATTGCTCCACTCGGGAACACTCTAGTTATTTCAAAGGGTCCTGACCATCTAGATTTTAGTTTTCCAGGAAAAAGCCTAAGTCTTGAATTGAAGAGGAGCACAACGTCTCCCACACTAAATTCTTTCCTAGATAGGCGCTTATTGTGCCATCGCTTGGTTCTTTCTTTGTATATCTTAGCATTCTCGTATGCGTCTAACCTTAATTCTTCTAATTCATTAATGTCGAGGATTCGCTTTTCTCCAGCGGCATTGTAGTTTATATTGAGTGTTTTAATCGCCCAATATGCTTTGTGTTCTAGTTCTACCGGGAGATGACAAGCCTTCCCATACACTAGTTTGAAGGGTGTAGTTCCTATGGGTGTCTTGTAGGCTGTCCTATAAGCCCTTAAAGCTTCATTAAGTTTAGATGACCAATCTTTCCTAGATATGGAGACAATCTTTTCTAGAATTTGTTTTATTTCTCTGTTCGAGACTTCGACCTGTCCACTTGTTTGCGGATGATACGGTGTTGCTACACGATGTCTGACTCCATACTTATATAGTAATTTGTCGAATATTTTCGAAATGAAATGCGAGCCACCGTCACTAATGACAAGTCTAGGCACACCAAATCTTGGAAAGATTATATTCTTGAAAAGCTTAATTACTACTCGTGTGTCATTTGTAGGAGAAGCTATAGCCTCGATCCATTTTGAAACATAATCGACAGCTACGAGTATGTACTTATTACCGAAAGATGATGGGAATGGTCCCATGAAATCGATTCCCCAGACATCAAAGACTTCAACTTCTAATATTCCTCTTTGAGGCATTTCATCTCTTCTTGAAATATTACTGGTGCGTTGACACCGGTCCCAATTTATAACAGCGATGTGGACATCTTTCCATAGATTAGGCCAAAATAGGCCAGCTTGTAAGATTTTTGCACAAGTCTTGGAAGTGCTTGCGTGTCCACCATAAGGAGATGAATGACAGTGAGCAATGACATCTTCTATTTCTTCTTCGGGAATGCACCGACGAAAGATTCCGTCAGGTCCTCTTTTAAACAATAATGGTTCGTCCCAATAGTAATACTTGAGATTGTGGAAGAATTTCTTTTTCTGCTGATAGGTTAAGTTCGGTGGAAGTGCTCCTGCAGCTAAGTAGTTGACAATGTCAGCGTACCATGGCAGTCCTACGGTTGTTTGAATTGTTTCCACGGCTTTTGGTTCATCTTGGATTGTTTCCACGGCTTTTGGTTCATCTATGTCTAACTGAGCTGGGTCGCTTCTTATTTGTGCTATCAGCTGTTCATACGGAAAATCATCGTTAATTGGCACTTGTTCGGGTTTAATACCTTCTATTCTAGATAAATGGTCCGCTACGACGTTTTCAGTACCTTTCTTATCTTTGATTTCGAGATCAAACTCTTGTAGGAGTAAGATCCATCTCAAGAGTCTTGGTTTAGCATCTTTCTTGGTTAATAAATATCTGATAGCAGCGTGGTCTGTGTAGATGATTATTTTTGCTCCTACTAGGTAAGAATGGAATTTATCAAGCGCGAAGACAACTGCTAACAATTCTTTTTCAGTAGTGGCGTAGTTCAATTGAGCAGAATCTAAAGTTCTACTAGCATAGTAAATCGCGTGAAGTTTCTTGTCCTTCCTCTATCCTAGAACTGCGCCTACAATATAGTCACTCGCATCGCACATGATTTCGAAAGGTAATCTCCAGTCAGGTGGTTGCATGATTGGTGCGGTGATGAGGGTTGTTTTTAGAGTTTCGAATGCTTTAAGACAATCTTTATCGAATATGAACTCATCGTCTTTCATTAATAAACCGGTAAGAGGTTTAGTGATTTTCGAGAAATCTTTGATGAATCGTCGGTAGAAATCGGCGTGTCCTAAAAAGCTTCGTATTTCTCGAACGGTCTTAGGGGGTTGAAGATCTTTTATAACTTCTATCTTAGCTTTATCAACTTCAATTCCCTTATCAGATATAACGTGTCCTAGTACGATTCCTTCTCTGACCATAAAATGGCATTTTTCCCAGTTAAGTACGAGGTTTACTTTTACACATCTTTCTAACACCATTTCTAAATTTGATAGACATCCTTCAAAACTTTGCCCGCATACAGAGAAATCGTCCATGAACACTTCCATGGTGTTATCTATGAAATCTGCGAAGATTGACATCATACATCTTTGAAAGGTTGCAGGAGCGTTACATAATCCAAAGGGCATTCGTCTATAAGTGAACGTTCCATAAGGACATGTGAATGTAGTCTTCTCTTGATCATCTAGGTCGATAGGGATTTGGAAAAATCCTGAGTAACCATCGAGATAACAGAAATACGAGTGTTTGGCTAATCGTTCTAACATTTGATCTATAAAAGGTAGTGGGAAATGATCTTTTCGAGTGACTTTGTTTAGTTTTCGATAATCGATGCACACTCTATGTCCGGTCACTACTCTTTGTGATATCGATTCGCCTTTAGCGTTTTTCACAACAGTGATACCTCCTTTCTTTGGTACTACATGTACTTGACTAACCCATTGACTATCAGAGATTGGATATATTATTCCAGCGTCTAGTAGTTTCTTAGCTTCTTCTTTTACTACAGTGCTAAGGATTGGGTTAATTCTTCTTTGAGATTCTCTAGAGGTTTTGCAATCTTCTTCTAGCATAATACGATGCATACAGATTGAAGGACATATTCCTTTGAGATCAGATATGTTATATCCTAATTTAGTTGGGTATTTCTTTAAGACATCTAAAAGTTTCTTCGTTTCGATTGTTCCTAAACTGGAATTGATTATAACTGGTCGCGTACATTCAGTGTCTAGGAATTCGTATCTTAGGTTCTTAGGTAAGGTTTTTAACTCTAATGTAGGTTTCTTCTTACTTGACATGGGATCCGGTGTAAGTGCTAAACTTTCGCTTAGACTATCATCTTGATACGGTTCACGCCAATTGTCATCTTCGAAAATCGGAGGGATTTGAATTTTCATAATTTCAGAATAATTAGTTTCTTTCATTTCCATCTCTCTTACACACTCGTCAATGACATCCAATAAATATCATGTGTCCTCTATAGCTGGTGATTGTTAGAATTGTGTTAAAATAAATTCAACTTTCTCTTCACCTACTTCAAAGGTTAGCTTCCCTTTCTTTACATCTATAATAGCTCCGGCGGTATCTAAGAATGGTCTTCCTAGTATGATAGGTGTAGTGGAGTCTTCAGTGATGTCCATAATTATAAAATCAGTAGGAATGTAGAATTGACCTATCCGTACTGGGATATTCTCTAGTATTCCTACAGGATATTTATTAGAGCGGTCGGCTAGTTGAACAAACATTTTAGTTGGTCTTAATTCTCCCATATCTAGCCTTTTGCAAATTGTTAAGGGCATAACACTGATACTGGCTCCTAAATCGCATAGAGCTTTGTCAATGACGAATTTTCCAATTACACAGGGTATAGAGAAACTACCTGGATCTTTTAACTTAGGAGGCATATTGTTTTGAATGATTGCGCTACACTCAGCAGTAAGTGTAACGGTTCCGTTATCCTCTATCTTCTTCTTATTGGATAAGATTTCCTTTAGAAATTTAGCATACGAGGGCATTTGAGTGATAGCTTCTGTAAACGGAATAGTAATATTTAACTGCTTCAGAAGTTCAACAAATTTCTTAAACTGGCCCATCGTCTTGGAATTGGTTAATCTCTGAGGGTACGGAATTGGTGGTTTATAAGGTGGTGGAGGCACATAAGGCTTCTCTTTCTCCATTGCCTCTTGATTATTATCTTCCTTTTCTTCTGGTTCATTCTCCTTTTCAGTCGGCTTATCTTGCTTTTGGCACATGGCTGGATTGTCAAGTCTTGGATCGGCAGGTCTGTCAAGTTCCTTGCCACTTCTTAGTATCACAACATTGGCTTGTCCTTTTGGATTAGGTTGGGGTTGTCCAGGAAATACTCCAGCTAGAGCAGCGGTAGGTGCTTGTTGTTGAGCTACTTGTGAAATTTGAGTCTCAAGCATTTTGTTGTGTGTAGCTAACGCATCTACCTTGCTCACTAATTGCTTAATCTGCTCGCTAGTGTGTATGTTTTGGTTCAAGAATTCCTTGTTTGTTTGAGATTGGGTAGCTATGAAGTTCTCCATCATTAATTCAAGGTTTGATTTTCTAGGAACATTAGGAGCAGTCTTTTGATATCCTGGTGGTGTAGCTGGCGCTTGACCTGGTGCGTATAAAGCATTGTTATTCTTATAAGAGAAGTTCAGATGATTCTTCCAACCTGGGTTGTATGTGTTTGAGTACGGGTTTCCTTGAGCATAATTCACTTGATCTGTGGGAATTCCTGCTAATAGTTGACAATCAGGGACAACATGTCCTGGAACTCCACATAACTCACAGTTAGGTGTTACCGCAGCCACGGTGGCTGTTGGTGTTATGGCCAAGTTGTCGATCTTTTGGTTAAGTTGGTCAAACTTTGCATTGACTTGATCCATACTACTCACTTTGTACATACCTCCTTTTGTTGGTTTCTCAGTTGCGACTCTCTCGCTTCCCCATTGGTAATGATTCTGAGCTATACTCTCGATAAGTGCATAAGCATCATTATATTCTTTGTCCATTAGTGTGCCGCCTGCGGCAGCATCAATCGTCATTCTTGTGTTGTACAAGAGTCCATTGTAGAAAGTATGGATGACCATCCATTCTACTAATCCGTGATGTGGACAAAGTCTCAGCATATCTTTGTAGCATTCCCAAGCTTCGAAAAGTGATTCGTTTTCCTTTTGCTTAAATCCGTTGATTTGAGCTCTTAGCATAGCTGTCTTACTAGGTGGGAAATATCTTGTCAAGAAGACTCTCATTAGTTCCTCCCACGTAGTTACTGAATTCGAGGGTAGAGATTGAAGCCAGGCTCTTGCTCTGTCTCGAAGTGAGAAAGGAAAAAGGCATAATCTAATTGCTTCTTGGGTAACTCCATTAGCTTTTACAGTATCTGCGTACTGCACAAATATCGAAAGGTGAAGGTTCGGATCCTCGGTAGGATTTCCGGCGAATTGGTTTTGTTGCACGGCCGATATCAGCGTAGGTTTCAACTCGAAATCGTTTCGGTTGATAGCCGGCGCAACAATGTTGGAATGCGGCTCATCTTGTGAAGGACTAGCGTAATACTTTAGTGGATGATTTGGTTCTTCAGCCATTTCTGCGTCCTTTGATGTTCCAACTGGTTTAGGTGGATCAACTTGAAGATCTGGAATGTTGTATTTTCGTTGGTATTCGAATATTCGTCTTCTTAAATGTAAGAAGCGTTCTAATTCAAGGACTGGAGGTTGCAAGTCTTCGCCTTGAGAGCGAGTACTTGGCATACACTCGGTAAATTAGATTAGGGAAAATAAATTGTTACCTTAGTCTAGACAATGCTACTCTAATAGTGCACTAGTGACTAAATCAAGGTCCCCGGCAACGGCGCCAAAAACTTGATGGGGCGAAGACGTGATGTGTCTAGCGGTATCTGAACTGCAAGTGCACAGCCTATCGCAATAGTAATAAAAAGATGTCGAACCCACAGGGACTTTGTAATCACTCTATTGCTAGAAGGTCTGCTAGTTTAGCTAAGGCGGAGATTTGTCACGATTATGGTTTTAAGGATTAAAAAAAACAGGAATTAAACTTAGTTAAGGAAATAATGAGAAGGCGGTCGGTATGTAATTATATTAACCTATGCGGGTCAATCTAGCCTAAGCTTATAAAGATGTTTCACTTAAATAATTCTGTAGAGATTACCAGTTTAAAAACCTTCGACGCACACTCTCGTGGTCTTATCTCAGATCTTACTCCTAAAGCCCTATGTCTGCTCTCGCTAGCCCATAAGTGTTTAGAAAATAATTTTTGAAAACTTAATAATTCTAATTCGTTTTAAAGCGCTCTCGCTGTATTTAAATCGAATGCCTAACTTTAGCTATCCGGTTAAAATCTCACACTCTCGTGGTCTCGACCTAACCTATTTCACTTTTCTTACTCTCGTAACAAAAAGCTTGATTTTAATTATAAAAAGTCACAGCCAGAATATAAGTTAGTGATTGTTTTTAGCTTAGATTCGATTTATCCGTTTGGTTTGGTTTATTACATACCGACTCAATTAACTTAGCTACTCATACTAATTAAAACAACAGACAGATACAAAATGAAATTAATAAATATTAAAACATTCATTATATAATGATAATAGAACCTTAACATAAATAAATAAATAAACTTAATATAAATTCCAAAACAAAAACCTGAACAATTTAATTCTTAGGCTCCTTCTTCCACAAATCGGCAAGCTTGGAGTGTCGGAATCGAAATAAAATAAAATAAAAAGTTCTGAGGCTAAAAAGAAAATTTAATTTAGATAAAAATTTCCTAATGTTGGAAATTGTTATTAAAGGGTTTGGAAATAAAAAGGAAACAGCAACAAGAACAAAAGCTGGAAAATAAATGGGTTGAAAGAAAAACGGCAGAGCTTCCGCATAAAAATTCAATAATAAATTCTGTACTTTTCTTCATCTGCATCTTTGGTATTTATAGGAGAGAACTTTGGCAGGTGAAGAGTAGTAGCGTGGGCTTTGGTTGTTCTGTTTTGAGAGAATCCAGGAGAACATGGTCTACTTGCGTTGTTGAAGTTGAGAGAAAACAGGAGTCTCTGAAGACTCTTTCTTTTCGTTGCGTTGCACGTCTTCATAAATATATTCAAATAAACTAATTAACCCTTGTCACGGTCGTAACATGGTGTAACGGTCATATTTCTTCATATTAGCGCGTCACGGTCATGACATTGGTATAACGGTCGTGAGACCTCTAATTGGCGTGTCAAGGTCGTGAGTCAGTTGTGACGACCGTGAGAGCAACAAAAAATGCAGACTTTAGTAGAATTGATTTCTTCCTTTTCTTTTCTTGCTAATTTTTTGTTCCTTTGATCTTTTTCTCATAATTTGGCTCTAGACATGTTATACCTGCAATGTGACATAAAAACTCGAAACAATCGGGAGTTAAAAGGATTAATGTACGATAAAACGGACTAAAAACATAGTAATAATGCGATACGATTTCTCGTTATCAGGTTCAGAATAAGACAACAATCAGAATTTTTTCAAATTTAAATTGGAAATAAAGAGAGAATTTTTATAACACCAGGAGAAAAGAAATTGAAGAGATAACACAAAAAAATCTAATTGAAAACTCTCTACAAAAACCATTTCATCTCCAACCATTTGACCCAAAAAAAACCCTCATTCATCACTCCACCTCATCTTCTTCAACTCTCCACGAACATCCATACACAGTGACCAAAAAACTGATTTCCAACTACCATCCTCAAACCGCCATAAATCGCGCAACAAGAGAGACGCGCAGGAAATCAAAGAGAAACAAACGCCGACGAACGGATTAAAGGTTTGAAACCGCGTGAGATAGAGAGAGAATCGCGGAAGGAGATTGTGAAAGTGAAAGGGAAGAGAAGAAGCGGTTCGGAGAAAAAAGCAGAGCACAAAGAAACTGAAGAAGAACGTGTGAGAATCTGACTTTATTTTCGTTCTGTTCGTTTTGAGCATGTTGATCTTTTCCTTCCTTTTATGTTTTTTTTCTTTATTTCTTTATTTTATTGAATTTATTTAGTTTTCTTATTTTAATTAATTTAATATAAATTTAAGATTTGTATTTATTTTAACTTATTTAGTTAGATATTTTATTTTAAGAATAATAAATATATATTTAGTAGATATTTAAGTATTATTAATAACTTATTATAAAAAATTCAAAAATTGTTAGTATTAATCTTTAGATGTTACTCGTTAGTTGCTAGTCTTAATTTAAAAAATAATAATATATGTACTCAATATAAAAAATCTAAAAAATATGCTTGATTTATTTTAATTTTAATTTTTAGTTTTATTAGTTTAGTCATGTAGTTCTAGGGTTTTTCTTTTAATTTTGTTGTTGTTTTTCTTAAAATAATAATGATATGGACTTAGCCCATGTTTAATCCAAACACTACCACTATCCACACCCTTTAAATTTGTTTCACAACTCCAGGCCCATTACTATTTTCTTTTAGATCGTTTAGGTTTTATTAGTTTAGTTTTGTCTTAAAGAAATATAATAACAAATTTATTCTTGTTTAATATTAGGTTGGAGCTTTCTCTTTTTAATATTTAATTTTTAAAACAATCTAAAAAAAATGTAGTATAGTTAATTAGTCTTTTAATTTAGAATTATGATTTTTTTTTAGTTGTATTTAGTTAATTGGTTATTTTTAGGAATTTAAATTTGTTTTTTTTAGTTTTATATAATATTATTAGAATTTGTTTTAAGAATAAAAAAGGTAAGATATAGGTTAGTGTAGTATTTTAATTATACAAAATATCTAAAATTATTTTGTAGTATTTTAATTATACAAAATATCCAAAATTATTCTTTGTAGTTTAAGTCATTTATTTCTTTAGTTTTTTTTTTAGTTTAGTTATAATATATTTTAAACATAAAAAACTCAAAAAAGTATATTTTATTTTTATTATCTTCATTTAAATTTTATAGTTTTATTTTAACTTAGTCAGTTTTAAATATTGAAAAATCACAAAAAATAATATTAAATAGATGTTAGTTATTTTTATAATTTATTTTAGCGTTCCGACTCGATGTAGTTCTTATTGTTTGTCATTGACGCGTTTTCCTCGGTTTATCTTAGACGATCCCATGATGCTTTGCTTGATTTCATTGTTATCTCGATACTTTTGACCCGATCCAAGGGAAGCAGACGTTTTGTTGACTTTTTGTCATTTAGTGTACCACTCACGTATCCCACTTTAGCTTTCTTTCTTTATCACTTTTAGACCCTTCATTCCTTCTTTCATCAGAGATGACAATTAATCTCTTCGCCTTTTAATCTTATTTCACAAGCTTTGAATTCAAGTTTTTCCTTCTTTTACCCGTAGTTTTCCGAACTACGACGCTCTGACTTTCCCATTGCACGAGGGAATACGTAGGCACGAGGTTTATCCTTGGCGAGCACAATTTTCTTTTTCACATTCTTTTCTCTTTCACATTTTTATCTTTCATTTGTCTCTTTTTTCATCATTCCCGTTTTTGTTCCCATTCAGTTAGCAGACAATTGAGCACAAACATAGATATTACAAGAGGTTCCCGTAGAGTACTACAGATACATAGGATGCTAACACCTTCCCTAGGTATAACCAACCCCCGTACCTTTGATCTCTGATTTCTTAGCTTTTAGCCTCGTCTTTTAGCTTCGCATATTTTAGGGTTTCTAGATCTTTTTCCCTTCCCTTGGATAAATTAAAGTTCGGTGGTGAATTTTATGATTTGCGATACAAGTTAATTGATAGCTTGATATCTGATTCTCACCGCGATAGGTTAGAATAAATTCGAATTTCTCATCTCCTACTTCGAACGTCATCCTGCCTTTCTTTACATCGATGATAGTCCCGACTGTAGCTAAGAATGGTCTTCCTAGTATAATAGGGGTTGTAGCATATTCCTTGATGTCCATGATTATGAAATCAGTTGGGATGTAGAACTTACCTATTCGTACAGGGATGTTCTCTAGAATGCCAACTGAGAATTTTACTGAACGATTGGCTATTTGAATTGACATCTTGGTTGGTCTCAGTTATCCCATATCCAGTTTCTTGCAAATTGATAATGACATAACACTTATACTTTCTCCTAAATCACATAGGGCATTGTCTATGACAAATTTTCCTATTACACAAGGAATAGAGGAACTTCCTGGATCCTTTAGTTTATGAGGCATGTTATTTTGAATAATTGCGCTACACTCAGCTGTAAGTGTAATTGTTTCATTCTCCTCGATTCTATTTTTGTTAGATAAGATCTCTTTTAGAAATTTAGCGTATGAGGGCATCTGAGTAATAACTTCTGTGAAGGGTATGGTGATGTTTAACTATTTCAGAAGCTCTATGAATTTCTTGAATTGTCCCATAGTTTTAGAATTTGTTAACCGTTGGGGGCAAGAAATCGGTGGTTTATACGGTGGAGGAGGTACATAAGGTTTTTCCTTTTCCTCGACCTCTTGTTCATTGGCTTCCTTTTCCTGTGGTTTATTGTTTTTCGCAGTTGATTTCTCAGGTTGTTGATACATGGCTGGGTTTTCGGCTCTAGGATCGGCAGGTCCGTCCAATTCTTTTCCGCTTCTTAGTATAACTGCATTTGCATGACCATTAGGATTTTGTTGTGGTTACCCATGAAACTTTCCAGCTGGGGCAGCAGTAGATGCTTGTAGTTAGGCTACTTGAGAGATTTGAGTTTCTAACATCTTATTATGAGTAGCTAATGCATCTACTTTGCTCACCAATTGTTTAATCTGCTCACTAGTATGGATGTTTTGGTTCAGGAAATCCTTATTTGTTTGAGTTTGTGTAGCAATGAAGTTTTCCATCATCAGTTCAAGGTCTGATTTCCTAGGAGCGTTTGGATTGGGTGCGGTAGCTTTTTGGTATCCTAGTGGTACAACTGGTGCTTAGTTAGGCGCATACAAGGCATTATTGTTCTTGTAAGAGAAACTTGGATGATTCTTCCATCCTGGGTTGTAGGTATTAGAATAAGGACTTCCTTGAGCATAGTTCATTTGATCTGTGGTTAATCTGGAAAGAAGTTGACATTCAGGTGATGTGTGTCCTTGGATTCCACAAATTTCTCAATTCAGAGTCACTACAGCCACGGTGGCTGGTGGTGTTATGGTTAAGTTATCAATTTTCTGAGCCATGGCATCCATCTTGGCATTTATGTGATCAAAACTGTTCACTTTGTACATTCCTTTTTTAGTTTGGTTCTTCTCTACAGGTGTTCTTTCTCTTCCCCATTGACAATGATTTTGAGCCATGTTCTCAATGAGGTTGTAGGCTTCTTCGTATGGTTTATCCATAAGAGCGCCGCCCGCGACAGCGTCTATCATCATCCTAGTGTTGTATAGAAGTCCATTATAGAAGGTTATGATGGTTACCCAATTCTCAAACCCATGGTGTGGACATAATCTTAACAGATCCCTGTATCTTTGCCACGCTTCATAAAGTGATTCAACATCTTTCTGTCAAAATCCGTTAATTTGAGCTCTCAACATGGTTTCCTTTCTTGGCGGGAAATATCGAGATAAGAAGACTTTCTTCAGTTCTTCCCATGTTGTGACAGAGTTGGTTGGTAGCGATTGTAACTATGCCCAAGCTCTATCTCTTAAAGAGAACGGAAAGAGTCTCAGTCTTATTGCGTCTTGGGTTACACCATTCTCTTTCACTATATTTGCGTATTGCACGAACTTTGTCAGATGCTCATTTGTATCATCTATAGGATTCTCGGAAAACTGGTTTTGTTGTATATCTTGTAGTAGTGAAGGTTTTAGTTCAAAATCGTTTCAGGTTATGGTTGGTGCGACAATACTATTGTGCGGCTCTTGTTGATTTGGAGTCGCATAGGACTTGAGTGAACGTGGTGCTCCTCTTTTTTCGGCCATGTTAGGTTTTTCAGCTGGTTCTGGTATAATATCTTCAGGAATAAGGGTTTCGTTGGGTTCGGTTCGGCGTCTAAAACTTATGAAATGTTCTACTTCATCGATATGGGGTTCTAAGTCTTCGCCTCGGGAGCGAGTACTCTGCATACAATCGACAAAGGAAAGCTAAATTTGTTGCCTTAGTCTAGACGATGCAACAACTAATTGCACTATTGACTAAATCTAAGTCCCCGACAACAGCGCCAAAAACTTGATCAAGACTTTCTGAGTCTAACAGTTACTAACTTCAAGTGCACAATCTATCGCGTACTAATAAAAGATATCGATCCCACAGAGACTCGATAATCAACCTAGCGCTATCGGGTGTTACTATATTTAGCTAAGGCAAGTGATAGTTTTAGTTTTAGAAGGTGAGAAATTAATTAAGTTAAATTAATAAATAAGGATATCGGTACGTAATTGATTCGCCTTCACAAATTTAATAGAGGGTCAGCTTATTAATGTTTGTTAAGTTATCTCTCCGTAGAAACTGTCGGTTTAAAAGTCGTCAACTCACACTCTCGTGGTCTTGCCTATTACTATATACCTAAGTTCAATTGAGTGCTCTCGTTGTGTCAATTCAAGTTAGAAATACTTTTTGGAAACCTAAAGGTTCTAATTGGTTTTAAAGTGCTTCCGCTGTATTTAAAACAATGTCCGATTTCAGCTATCTGATTATGATCTCACACTCATGTGGTCTTAATCCTAATCTTTTATACTCTCTTACTCTCGTAACGAAAGTTGTTTATATTAAGAAATCGGAACCGGAAAGTAACTTAGTTTAAGATATTAGCCTAGTTCTATCAAATTTGTTTAGGTTAAACAATTACATACCAATTAACAGTTTAGTGAGACATATTAAATAAAAACAAAGAAAGGTAGAAGAAGAAGAATTGCATAACAATAATAAAAAATGTAATAATAATTAAGCAATAAGGCACTAAAAATAGAAACCTGGTTGCAATGTTCTTGATCAACCAAACTTGAAGAAACTTAAAAACTAAAATAAATATGTAGTGGCTAAGAACAATTAAAATAGTGATAGCTTCCTAATGATGGAAACTATCACTTAGGTTTGGTAATGGAAAAAAATAAAGACGATGCTGGAAAATAAATTTGAACTTCAAACGACAATGCGGCAGAAATTTGGGGTATGAACGAAGCTCCCTTTGAGCTTTGTAGTAGCTTCTATTTATATCCTCCATGGTTTGGTTTGTTGAGAACTTGACAGAATGGATTTAGCTTGGGCTTTGATTGATGAGCTTGGACTAAGGTTGATTAGGGTAGAGATAATCACTCTGTTCAATGAGAAGAAAACACATAACGTCTTTCTGTTTTGAATTCTGATACGTAAATAGGTTTCTTGAAATTTAATTGTGACAATCAACTTGAAGCTGTGACGGCCAACTTGGGATTGTGACACTCAACCTGAAGCTAGGACGATCATCTTGGATTGGTGACGGTCGTCCCACAGTTGAATTTGCATAATCTTATTTTTCTTCTTCTGTTTTACTCCTTTTCTTGTCCAATAAGTCTCATTTTCATATTTTGCCTCCAAAAGTCAAGTTTAATCGAATACCTGCAAAACAAATACAAAACTCACGTAATATCGTTCAAAATGTATAAATTAACAAGTTAAAGAATCGAAAACCTTATTAAATAATCTATACAAATTCGAGTTATCACTCAACTTTTTTTTTTTCCGGAGTTAAGCGCACTGCTTTTAAGTTGTATCAAATTTCCCTTGACTCTTGAGATGATTGAATGAAGTGTACATTTTTTAATGTAGGGAATGAAAGATGTATTATCATAAATAAATATTGTTTTTTCAATAGTTTATCAAATCTATACTATATATAAACGGGATAGGGTTTTTGGGTTGATACTTTTTTCTCCCAAAAATACCCTTTATTTTTTTTTAATAAATAACAAAATACAAGTTAAAAATTGGATGGTTAATAACTTCTATAAATTATTGATTTCACTCTCTAACTTCCTCTCACTTTAAAGGTTTACATTAACAATAATTGCACTCTAACTATTCAATAATTTAAATCAAAATCAAAATTAATAAAAATATTGTTTACATTTTTTACGTTTGTTTTCAGTAGAAAAAGCAATCAAATAGGCATGGAGTGACGTTTTGGAAGCTAGTAACGATAATATGAATAGTTAAATAGTGCAGTTTTTATTAATACAAAACATCTAAAATAGATCAAAAAAGTTAGAGGATAAACTTAAATGGAAGTTGAAAGATAAACTTTGCATACAAAAAAGGCCAATCCAAAACATTATATCCTCTTTATATATTATTTGATAAACCATTAAAAAATAATATTTATTTATGATAATACATCTTTCATTCCCTACATTAAAAAATTTACACTTCATTCAATTATTCACACAGTGGTAACTGGTTACCAAAAAGCATATAACCGGTTACATCAAGCTTCACTGTTCACACTGAGGCAAAATAATAGTTAGAGACATTTTCTAGTAACCGGTTACCTGGATTTGTGTAACCGATTACTTCATCCCATTTTCACATGAAATACCAAAAATTTCAATATGGTAAACGGTTACCAAAAACCATGTAATCAGTTACCATTGAGTCAAAGTCACTAAAACCTTCATTTTTCAGATCAAGACTTAGTGGAACCTCAAATAAATTCAATGTAACATGCTAGCAATTATCATTGGTCATATTCACACATCAATTAGCAAGATTAATCATTTTCTCTCAAATTCTAACCTAAGTTCTAGCAACCTAAAATTTTACGACTTAAGTTTCTATCTAGAACCCACCTTAGCAATGAATGATGATGAAGAAGTTGAGATGATTTGATGAAGAAGAGATGATGATCCAAGCTCTCTTGATCTTATATGTTTTCCTTCCTTCTTATTTTCTTTCTCTTCCTTCTCTCTAACTCCTCTCTCTATGTTTCGATATTTGGAACAAATGAGGCTATTGAGAGATATAGAGAAAATATCTATCAATTAGTAACACTATTTGGTCCATAATTGAGGGTATTCAAAAATGTCTCTAATGCTCTAAATAAAATCCCAGAGTCAGATAATATTAATCAATCCAATTTGAGCTCATCAATTGCTCTAATTATCTTAACAGATAACTCCCAGAGTACACCGGAATTCAATTGATCTCAATTAATATTATATGGATCATTAATAAAATACAGAGTATTACATTTTTCCCTCTTTAAATAGAAATCCGTCCTCAAATTTAAAGATTACCTGAAAATGATAAGAGTAAGCATCCCGCATTTCTGATTCAAGTTCCCAAGTAGCATCACCCGGATGTGCTACATCACATTGCACTTTAACAAGTGGAATTCATTTATTCCTTAACACTTTAGTTTCTCTTCTCACAATACGACTCGGTTGAGGTTCAAACGTTAAATCTGTTTCTATCTCCACTGAAATTGGAAGAATTGGTTGAAGAGAATCGAAAATAAGTTTTTGGAGTTGAGACACGTGAAATACATCATGCATCTCTAATATAGAGAGTGGTAAGGTTAATCGTTAAGTTACTTCACCAATCCTTTCTAAGATTTGATATGGTCCCACATATCTCAGACTTAACTTTCGCAACTTAAACGGTCCTTTCAATCTCAATATCAGAGTAACCTTCAAAAACACACGATCACCTTCTTCAAATTCTAAAGGTCTCCTACGATTATCCGCATAAATCTTCTGATGATCTTGTGCTTGCTTAAATTTTTCACGAATCATTCTAATATTTTCCGTAGTCTCTTAAATAAAATCGGGTCCCAAAATCCTATCTTCTCCAACCTCCGCCCAACACAAAGGTGTCCTACATTTCCTTCAGTACAATGCTTCATAAGGAGCCATACCGATGCTCGCATAGTAACTATTGTTGTATGAAAACTCAATCAAGGATAAAAGTTCCTTCCAATTTTCTCTACTTTCAAGCACACAAGCTCTTAACATGTCTTCCATCGTTTGTATCGTCTGTTTCATATGACCATCTGCTTGAGGATGATTCGACGTACTCAAACATAACTTCATACCCATAGCTTGTTGAAAATCTCTCCAGAATATTGAAGTAAACTTTGGAACTCTATCGGACACAATGTTAGAGGGAATACCGTGAAGTTTCACAATTTCTGAAATAAACAACCGTGCAAGAAGACTTGCCTTGTAAGTAGTCTTTACAGATAAGAAATGCACAGATTTTGTTAGTCGATCTACAATCACCCAAATATAATCATATCCATATTGTGTATGGGGTAATCCACACAATATCTCTTTCATTTCGGACCACCAATAGTCTCTCTTTAAGTCTTCGTACATCTTATAAGAACTTAGATGTATAGTAAAAGGACCCTTATGAGCTTCCTATAAAATATTTCTTTTCAATACCATAACGTTCGAGACATAAATTCTTTGATTAAACAGAATGATTCCATCTGTAGCCCGCACAAAACCCGGTTGAACTAACATCTCTTGTAACTTCTCATCTAACACTTGTTCTTGTTTAATTTCATCTCTTAAAGTAGAATTAAAATTCAAGTTTCTCATTATCACGCCGTCATAAGTCCAAACAAACTGAAAATTTAGATCCCGAATATTTTCCAATAAGGCATACTCTAACATCACCGATTTGGCACTATGAAACACTTTTCAACTAAATGCATCTGCCACTTTATTTGCTTTTCCTGGATGGTACTTTAGTTCCAAATCGTAATCCTTTAAATACTTCATCCATCTTCTTTGACACATGTTCAACTCTTTTTGATCGAAATGATTACTTTAAACTCTTATGATCGCTGAACATCTCAAAACGTACACCACAAGTAGTGACACCACACATTCAGAGTAAACACAATCGCCGCCAGTTCCAAGCCATGAGTTGGATAATTCTTCTCATGAAATTTTAACTGTCGGGAAGCATAAGCTACCACTTGACCACCTTGCATTAAAACACCTCCTAATTCCATCTTCAATGCATCACAAAATACCACATATGACTTATTTGGATTAGGAATGACCAAAACAGGAGCAGTCGACAATCTTTCCTTCAAACTCATGAAACTTTGTTTGCAACCTGAATCCCACTCATTAGCAAAATCCTTTCTAGTAAGCTTAGTAATTGGTAAGGCCAATTGAGGAAAACCTTTGATAAATTTTCTATAGTAACCAACCAATCCCAAGAAACTTCTAACTTCCATAGCATTCTTAGGTCTTTCACAATTAATTACCACTTTGAATTTTGATGGATCTACCGCTACGCCTCCTTGAGATATAACATGTCCAAGAAATTTAACTTCTGACATCCAAAACTCACACTTACTTAACTTAGCAAAAAATTTCTTCTCTTGTAATACTGATAGAACAATTCTCAAATGTTCTCCATGCTCCTAGGAGTATGAGAATAAATAAGAATGTCATCAATAAAGATCACGACAAATTGGTCCAAGTAAGCTTGAAAAATCCGACTTATATAATCTATGAAAATAGTTGGAGAATTTGTCACACCAAAAGGCATTAATAAAAATCCATAATAACCATAATGGGTCCTAAATATGGTCTTTGGCACATCTGAACTCTTCACACGGATTTGGTGATAACCCGACCATAAATCAATCTTCGAGAACACATGGGCTCCTTTCAATTGATCTAAAAGGTCGTCTATCATGGGTAAGGGATATTTGTTCTTGATGGCAACTTTATTCAACCGACGGTAATTAATACATTATCGCATTCCACCATCCTTCTTCTTTACTAACAACACTGGAGCTCCCCAAGGTGAAACACTAGGTCGAACAAAATGCTTAGCCATTAACTCTTCCAATTGATCCTTCAATTCTCTTAACTCAAGTGGTACCATCCGATACGGCACTTACTAATTGCTACTCGTCTCCTTAGTAAGAACCAAAAGAACAAATTTATCCTTCTCAAAGAAGAAATTTATCATTCCAACCGTACCTTCAAAAATAAAAGTTATCATTCGGAGTAGCTTCAACAGATGGAATAATGATCAACTTCTCTTTAAAATCGATAAACACTGAATTAGTAGAAAGTCGATCCATCCCTAAGACAATGTCGACTTTCTTAAGTGGCAATCTAAAAAACTCTACCATCCACAAATAAAACACAATTTTTACACATCAATAGTGTGTCAACCATTTCATCCATGGCATTAGTAACCACCATAGGAGGAGATAAAGAAATAACTTGCAACCCAAGTTGTTTCATATGTTGTATCGACCCAAAAGAGTGTGTTGCTCCACAATCAAATAATACAAAACAAGGATGCCCATTTACAAAACACGTACCAACAATTAAGGAGTTGTCACTCTTAGCTTTCCTTGCACCCAATGTATAAACTCTACTGGTGCTCTTCCTTGAACTTGATTCATATTTTGAGGACAATATCTAGCCACATGTCCCATTCTTTGACACTAATAAAATTTCATTCCTTCAATTCTACACCTCCCATGATGACTCTTACCACAAGTACGACACACAGCGGGTGCACTGGTTCTAGGACTCTGCACTTGTTTCCCTTTGAAGGGTTGTGGTGTAGGCCTAAAATATTGGCTTGATCTTCCTTGTTCATTCTGATTCATCTTACTCATATCTCCTTCAGCTTGAACTCTCTTTAAACTACTTTAAACCATATAACATTGCCTCAGTAACTCATAATAAGTAGTGAACTCTCTTTGAGACACACTATGAGAGATCTCAACTCTCAATCCAAAAAGGAATTGGTTAATCTTCCATTTCTCATTTGGTGCATACATAGCCTGCCTAGAGTAAGCAGTCATGTCCTCGAACTTCTCAGCATAACTAGCCACAATCAGGTTGCCTTGTCTTAACTGTTGGAATTCAAACTCTTTTTGGGCCCTCAAAGAACTATGAAAATACTTCTCCCTGAAGATATTCTTGAATTGTTCTCACTTCTTAGGTATATCGTGAATAGTCATTAAAGCTGAATTACTCTCTCACCGCCTCATAGAAGGACCTTTCAATAAGTGAGAAGCGAACACCACTTTATTCTCTTCACTACATTGAACAATCAGAAATATTCTCTCCATTCCAGTCACCCATTCATGAGCCTTCACAGAAACTAATCCGCCATGAAATTCAGGAGGATTCATGCGAATGAAATCCCGAAATGTTTTACCTATAAATTTTGGAACAACCACTAGAGGATGAACACCTCCATTCAGATTTTGCATCATTAACTCCAAGAATTGATTCTGCTGTTGCTGCATCTGCTGCATAAGTTGGGGTCATAGAACACCCTCGTCGCCACCAAGAGGATTTTCCGTTGTAGGTTGAACTTTGGGTCTACCACGGTTACCACTGTTAATTATGCCTTCGTCAGAAATGTTCCTAAACATCACACAAATAGGATTAAGTTGATCAAGCTCAAAACCATAATTATAACATTTAAGACCAATGGTGACAATACACATATGAAACAAAAAGAAATACTTATAATATTTAATGGCTAGGTCAAGGATACGATATAACAACATACATCAAAGCATATATATTATACATGAATCCAAGTTTTTGGTATTGAAATACCAATAAGTTCCTAGTTAATACATTGAATACATTACATGACCAAATACACAAGACTAAAAACTATGGCATAATATACACAAGATGTCCAAAATGCACTAAGAACTAGATCAAGCTATGATCTCAAAATAAAATCTTTAAAATGGAAGTTACGCCATCCCAAAATGTCAAGATAAGTAAGGATATTCACACTGCCTTATCCTTACCCTTTGTGGAACCTGAAGCACTTGAAATATAATCAACAACGTGGGGTGAAATAATAAATCTCAGTGAGTTCCCTATCTTATGGATCCTCTCGGCTTTACAAGGTTCTAAACATCTTAGCTAAAGTCGGGGAAAAGAATAAGACTTTGAGTTCACAATCTCACACTCATATGGAAACATGTTCATGAGTTCATCAACTCAAAAATATCACTAATCGGTAACCTCATGAAGGTATCCTCTATTCACGTCCTTTCCTACGCCTAGAAGTCGACACAAGTCAAAGATCCTTGTAATTTACTTGACATGCAAAATAGAATCGGATTCTAGGCATGTTAACCTTGTGAAGCATCACTTCACATGGTTTGTTAACCATCACAAGTCTCTACCTATAGGTTTCATTCGTACTAAACGCGATAATTAAACATGCCAAGTAACCATACGTACATTCCAAAGGAGTCCTAAGCTCATGAAATGACATGTCTCAAGGGAAACAGGTCGATTACACGATCACACACAAATGTGATTGCATACGACAATCACAAGGCCATATTCGCCTTATCACACAAAGCACAAGGTTCACACATGTTTCATATAGTATCTAACTCTCTACTAGATCATTACTCATCGAGGATGCACACATAGACATCAAATGCTCGAGCACCACCATCTAGATTTTCTATCACTTCCTAGTTACATCACTAGGTCTCACTATTATAGTATGGTAAGGGTTTTTCACAAATCCTAAATCTTTATACTTTTAATTTTACAATTTCACAATTTCACAATTACATAATCAATATTTTCAATCAAATATCATAAATAAATTGAATCTCATGCCAATACCAATATTTTCACTTTGATTGGATAAAGCGTTTCCATAGCTTTCCAACGATACCAAGAATGCTTCGATCGGGCGCACAAATCAAAAGATACTGGTTTTAAAACATTTTTCATTTTTCACACAGTGGTAACCAGTTACCAAAAAGCATGTAACTGGTTACATCAGGCTTCACTGTTCACACAGAGCCAAAATCATTGTTAGAGTAACTGGTTCATCCCATTTTCACGTGAAATACTAAAAATTTCAATATGGTAACCAGTTACCAAAAAGTATGTAACCAATTACCACTAAGTCAGAGTCACTAAAACCTGCATTTTTCAACTCAAGACTCAATGGAACATCAAATAAATTCAATGTAACATGCTAGCAATTATCATAGGTCATATTCACACATATACATACTATACTACATAGTTTATTTTGTATTTTAACCGTTATAATCATCGATTAGTAAGATTAATCATTTTCTCTCAAATTCTAACGTAAGTTCTAGCAACCTAAAATTCCACAACTTAAGTTTCTATCTAGAACTCGCCTTAGCAATGAATGATGAAGAAGAAGTTAGGATGATTTGATGAAGAAGAGATGATGATCCAAGCTCTCTTGATCTTCTAGGTTTTCCTTCCTCCTTCTCTTCCTTTGCTCTATCTTCTCTCTCTCTCTCTCTCTCTCTCTCCCTCTCTCTCTCTCTCTCTATGTTTCTATATTTGGAACAAATGAGACAATCGAGAGATATAAAAAAAATATATCTATCAGTTAATAACACTAACTGGTCCATAATTGAGGATATCCGAAAATGTCTCTAATGCGCCAAATAATAAAACTTCAGAGTCTGATAATTTTAATCAATCGAATTTGAGTTCATCAGTTGCTCTAATTATCTTAATAGATAATTCTCGTGGTACACTGGAACCAATTGATCTCAATTAAAATTATTTGGATCATTAATAAAATACGGGGTATTACACAATGTAAATTTTCTTACACAATCAATGCATCACAAAAATTCATAAATATTATTTCATAAATAATTAAAATTAAAACTCAACGGTCATGATTAGATGACAGTGTAAAAATACTTTATACTGTCATGTATATCAATTAAATTCTTGCTATATATTCAGAACGTTATATTTGTAACCATAAATATTACAAATTCTAAGTAAAAAAAACAAACTAAAATAATGGAGAAAAAAAATCTAAAAAACAAATAGAAAAGAGTGGTGAAGATTAAGCAAAATTCTCCTTGTATTTCAATTTTATTTTATATTTATATGCTTAATAAGTAATACATTTCTCATTAGTTGACATCAATTTTATTTTATTTTATCTTTATATGTTTGTTTTGTCTATTTATTTTAACAAATTAAAGTTTTAAGTTTATCTCCTTGTGTTAGATTCATTCAGCCCCATTTTTATAAATTTTTTTTGATGAATGTGGATAGTAATATAAAATTTGTATTTTTAAATTTAAAAGTTGTAATGTCTACCAATCAAATTTATCTCTATACTTTTATTCTAATATAAGGTTTTATACTCATATCGTGAATTATATCATTCTTATCTCAACTCATTTTTTCCCAGGGTTTTTGCTTGAAAGCGCCCTGCTTTAAGTTGTTTCTGTTTCCCTTTGAGAAGATTGAATAATTGAATAAATGTAATTTTTTTTAACAGTATCATCATAAATAAATACTATTTTTTAATGGTTTATCAAATTATCGAGTTAAATATGTCTTTTTTTCTATAAATATTTTAATTTTGTATTTTATTTTTAATTCATATAAAATTATTTTTGCATGCAGTTTTAGTCTCTAGAGAGTCTAAAAATACATATAAAAATAATTTTATAAGGAATAAAACTCGATGTTTTTTATAAGGACTAAAAAATTAAAATTGAGATATTTATAGAAAATAAAAATATATTTAATCCTTAATTAGAAATAAAATAAATTTACATCAATATAATTACCTGGCAATAGACTGTCAAAACCACAGGAAAGTCATCCTTTTCATTTCATCCAGGCTAAACGCCAGCCAGCCAACAAAACATTGAATAAAACAACAAACTGTGTAGTGAATTGTCTTTCAAATGAAAGAACTGCCAGTATCATGTTAAAGACAAAATCTGTGAAATAAAAGCAAACATGTGGTTTCAGTGAATAATTTGCTACAACAATTAAATGGATATAGTAGTAAAACCAAACCATGTATTAGTACATGTTATAAAGCATCCAAATAAATAGTTTCTCTTTTCATGTAGAATCCAAAATGTAAATATTGGTCATTGTTTCTTCAAAACCTTGCTATCAAATATTAATTCAGCTATTGCAAGTTTTCAACACCTGAAAATTAGGTTCTTGTCATTTTCAGATAATTTAATTCCATCTGTAGCTACCTAGTTTGTACATATACACTAAAAAAAATTAAATAATGATGTATTGTTTTTCTGTAAGTCATTATTATGTTGGAGCAATTTCAAAATTACACTATAAACTATGGTACTAGCCCACTAAAATATGATATTAAATCCACTTATCCACATTTCAAAAATACACTAAAAAGAAGAACAACATAAAACACCTTATATCATATTTGACATCAATTTTTTAATTTTCAACCGACATTTTTCTTCCAATAAATACTAAACATTTCATCAAAGTTTAATATTACCCACTCTAAAAACCACAAGACAACAAATAAAATTATTGGCTCTTCATTCACATTCATTCACATTAGGTCTGTTTGCTAAACAAAAAGTTAAAGAGTCACAAACATCCGTACTAATTTAACAAGTTTGGTACCCACCATGACTTGTTACATTACATAAACATATATCTGCCTCAATATTTTCTTCTTTCTTTGCTTACTCATTGGATTTTGGATTCATATATAATATTGACGCATGCACTGCTTTCAAGGGAGTTGCCCTGTCCACTCATTTAGTTTTTGAGGTTTTCATTCTTACTTACATTTATTAAAAAAAAAAAGATTGTCAAAATTCAAAAATTCCAGTATTTTCTTAGGAAATCTTAAAACCATATGAAAGATTGTCAAAATTTCTGAAGAAATAAAATAAGAACTTCTGTAAATTTAATATTTTTCGGAATACTAGAAATTTAAAAGTTTTTTATATATCGAAAATTTTGCCAACTCTATGATATTAATAGTATACTTTTATGTGATGTAAATGATAGACACTTCTACGTAACATGGTATTATAGTTATGACTATTCATTCTGATACCGTAAATGGCAAGCGAGGTACGAAAAATGAATTGATTATGGGTTGTGAAATAGGAGGAGATTGTAAAAGGAAGAATGCATACGGGTCAAAGTCAAACGTCCACTGCATCTTCGAGGATTCTTTACTTGTCTTAGTTTCGTGTTTTCTCGCATCCATACATTGATGACATTGTTGTAGGTGACGATGTAAATTGTGGTTTTTGGGCTATTGTAGCTTTACTTGGATGGGAAGAAGAGTCATGACCTTTGATTCAAATGCAGTTAGATACTAAAGTTAATCAACACCCTCAATTATTTTTCAATTTGATTAATGACATGGTCTCTAAAGTTAGGAATGCGTTACGAATATAATACTTGGGTGTGCAAGCTATTGATAAATGGACGACAATTCATGATATGAATTACCATATTAATTGTAGATACAATGTCATATTTGTCTCCCTGTCATTGTTGTTGGTTTTGTCAACAACAATCATTAGGTTCATGGAAAGTTGAAACTTGATAGTCCATTGTCTCCAGTCACTGACTGACTGTTGAAGATAGAATTGTACTGAAGAAGCAAGAACATGAGAATTAGCACATGAAGTACGAATTAAGCACTAAGAATATGAAGTTAGGAAGTCATCCTAATTTGTTTTGTAATCTTGTATTAAGCATAATTTTTTTATATGTATATATTATACGTGGTGTTTTTTTTATCGAATTAGTTATGCAAGTTTATGTGAAAAATACCAAAAAATTTAAGCATTTTTTGAAATTATCGAAATTTCGAGACATTTCCCAGAAATTTCATTATTTTCAATATACTTCTATCGGAAATTTAATAATTTATAGTAAAATACTTTAGACCTTTATCGAAAATTTTTACAATTTCGATATGTTTTTTTAAGAAAATTCTAAATTCACGTTAAATATGTCTTTGTTGCGGTAAAAAAATGAAAATTTTAAAAAATTTCGACACAAACTATAAATTTCAGGTAAAAAAAATTGTAAATTTAATTTTTTTCAGTTTATAAAAAAATATTACGGTAAAAGTGCTATAAATGGAGAAGGGTGTGGATGTCAGATATAACTATACTAGTATATGACCTGTGCGTCCTCACAGGTGATCGCGTTGCCGCGCGTAATTCAAGTAACATTTTAAAATATATATATTATATAAAAATGATATAAAAAAATGGATGTTTAACGATATATGATAAATAAAAATAGAATAATTAATATATAAAATTAATTAAAAATATTTTAAATTTGATTTATTAAATGTGACAACATTTAAATTTTAAAATAAGTTATAGGTTGAAATTAGGAATGAATAAAAATTAGCAATTTATCTTATAATGATGATTAAATTTTATATGACTTGTAATGTCACGTGTTATAATTTAAATGCGCAATGAAAGAAAAATTTATGATTTGGTACGGAACAATTGTATTTATTGAAAACTTTATTATATTTCTTTTGTCTCATAAAAAATGTCTGATTTGGAATATGCACAGTTTTAAAAGAAAAATGATTGAAAGTGTTAACTTTAAAGATAAAATTATGTGTTTGTACTAAAATATCCTTCCTTTATAGTTAGTGAAGTAATTGAAAAGCGTAAAAGTTAATTAATAGGGATATATTAATAAAAAATAAATAAATATTGTATTGTTATTCTAAAGAGACATTTATTTTGAAATATAGAAAAAATACAAATGATATACTTTTTATAAAACAAAGGGTGTTTTTTTACCTAAAACTAATTGGTTGTGTCCTGATGGTTGTGTCCCGTACCACTTTATGAAATCTAATTCATATAACAACTGGGTTATGTCCTGTACCACTTTATGAAATTTAACTCCTATAATAATAAATTATCATGACAGTGAAAATAAATCAATTATTCAATTATATAATCGTGAAAAGATTATCATGACAGTGAAAATGAATTATTATTCAATTATATAATCGTATAGTGAAAAGATTAGAAATATTTATGCATGATTTCTATTGTGTCCAATGTCATTTCTTAGAATATTACAATCACATTGTTCTAGTATGACATGGACACATGTATTTGTCAAGTTTATAATATAAAAAAAATCACAATCGTACTTGTGGAATATAATAGAATGTAAATAAAATCAAAGCTACCTAAAACAAACTCAATATGTAAATATTATTACTGGTTAATTAAATCTGTACTTGAGTAATATATCTTAAATCATGACCATGTTTCATCATCACATGTTGAACAATCTAATCAGTAACTATAAATCTTCCAAAATAATATTTTGACAAGATACTAAAATAATTATCAAAGTAAAAATTTCAAAACGCTACTCAAGAGTTATCCAAAAATCCAACAAACCAAGTGTTCAACGCTTCCCGCCTCCACCACCAAGCTTAGAACCTTTGGATGTTGCATCCTTGGTAACATTCTCTTTTGTTAGACGATAACGCGGATCTAGAAGGGAGTTGAATAGATCCCTTTTTAAAATTTAATTTTCAAAATTTAATTGAAAATGTATTGCGGAAATTTCTCGGAAAATCGTCTAGTTTAAATTTGAAGTCACCGGAGATCGGATATACGCAAAACCCAATTGGAATGAAATGATGACTAAAAGAATTAATATTTCACAAATGATTCACTTGATAATTCAACACTTGATAAAACTATTCTTAACAATGATATAGAGAAGAAATTAGGCACAATCAAATTGAATTTGTGTGGTTAGGCTTTTTACCAAACACTTGGAGTGCACACACCAAAGATAATTTTGTTGTATCAAATAGTGCAGAATTTTACTCACTCTAGTTATCACTTTTGAGTGTAACGATTTATCAAACACTTTGAGTCACTAATTTGATACACCAGAATTTTAAAGCACACAAGATCAAGATGAACAAAAGTAAAATGCAAGAAACGTAATGAACACAAGGAATTTGTTAAGACAGTTCCTTCATCGTCCTCGTTCGAAGTACTCTGCCTCCAATTCACAATCGAATTGAGCATTTTTATTAAATCGTAATTATTTTACAAGAAGAGAGATAAATGAACCAACAAACCAAACCGCGTGGAATATGCTGTCAAATCTTCTTCTTGTCCCTTGATCCAAAGTAGAATCAAGTCTTCCACGCGTGTCGAGAAAGCCTCCGATTAATTGCTCCCTTCTTGCAAGGATTCACGATCCTCCAAACTTTGAGCACGACTGAGTTTCTCCAACACTTGTGAACCCACAAAGACCTTCGCAATCCTCCGTCTACCGTGATATGAAAGAACGATCCACTTGATCTTCAATCTACCTCACTCGGTTGAATCTACGAACGATCGTTGTGTGCAAAACCCACAAACCTTCAACGATCTTGGAGGAGAAAACCCTTCAGATTTTTCCAAGGAAAACCCACACATTCTAGACCCAATCTGAAACTCTAATTCACGATTGAACGTTATCTTCGAAACAAGCACTGTAATCAAACAAAGATTGTTGTGTGTGATTGTTGATTGATACAAGAAAGAAGAAGATGAAGAGAGTTGTGTGTATTTCTTTCACTTTCCTTGTTTTTGCCTCTCAAAAGAAATGAAACCTACTATTTATATTGGTTAGTGATTGTAACATAAAAGAAAGAAAAATTAAATGAAAAATTGAGTCAGCACAGTAATGAGCCGACTCAAATCATTAAATGAGTCGACTCAAATTGCCAGGTGAGCCGACCAAAAATAACAGAGAGGCAACCTGTTAAGACCCGCAGGAAATGAGAAGAAAAAATCTTTTTGATGAGTCGACTCATGAAGGATTTTGAGTCGGCTCATCCATACCCATGAGTCGACCAAAATGATGCTTCAGAAAGCCTGTTGGGACCCGTGTGTTTAGGCACTAAAACACACTGAATGAGTCAGCTTATTGTGGAATTTGAGTCGGCTCATTCAATTCATTTTTCCAAAAATGTCATTTCTTGCTTTTTCTTAGAAAACCGCTTATGCTTTCAAACAAGCCAAGTTTTTGACACATTAAAATTCATGCCATGTCCCACACCTTTTCCTACCGACTTATGTGCCTTAGCTTGACTTTCCGCCTTCTTTGCAAGAGACTTCTATCACTAAATATTAATGTGCATTGCATTGACCACCTTTCTTGATTTCATAAACTTTGTTACAAAGTGTTTGTCGGCAGTACGAATCACAAAGTGTTCGTCGGCAACCATTGAGTTATAGTAGCCTCCATGTGTGATTGTTCCATCAATATGTTTAGCACCATGTTTAGCACCATGTGTGATTGTTCCGTCACAAGTATCTTTCGGGAACTGTAATCAGTTGTGGTGCCTCAGTTAAAGGAGGGTTAGATGTTGCATCATCGCACACGATTGTGGTATTGTAGGAAAATCTGAACTATGTCAAGATAAAATTAACTGAAAAAGTTGTTTAATAAAGAAGCTAACAAATTCAAATAACATACCAAAAGGAGACCAATGATGGTGGCTTCACTAAGATCATACTTGTCTTGCAAAGTGAGAAGGGCGTCTACAAAATGTTTCTTAACACCACCGAATTTCTATCGTGCCTGTAGTCCATGATGCAATCCAATATAACATACATGATATCTAAAGGAACAACAGAAAATAACAAAACAACAACGTGTCAGATCAACCAAATGGAACAAACACAGTTACCGCCACCTACTCTAAACTTGAGATAATTAAGTGACAAATTGGCACCAAACACCCATATTAACATGACAAACTTAAGACTCATTTACAATCTTCCTGCCCAATTGCTTATCTTGTTGTTCCAAAGAGTCTCTAGCCTCGTTATCTTTGTTCATGAGTGTAATAGTACATTCCATACTTGTACTGTGTTCCTACATTGTTCACTTGTCATATACGAAGAAACAAATGTAGCTATTACTAAGCTCTTGCCATTCATGGAATGAATCACCATTCAAGCATCACATGTTAAAATTTACAAACAATACTAAACCAACTTAACATGATAAAGTTTATAATAGTCACAAACAAGTTCTTACATACCTGACAGTTTGGCATAGTAGGATCATGTTTAGACCAAAAGGTATCTAGCAGATTTTTTCAAGCATATTTAACTCTTACAACCTATGAGTGGTTTGTGATCCTTGAATACACATCTTCATACGCAGGATTATGCACAAGCCCCTGGGTGTAACCAACCTCTGTCTTACTTACTCCAAGCACCCTTGGGAAGACCTATACAACACCCCAAAAGCAGGCAACACCAAACTAAGAAAATTGTTGGCCTGGTGATGGTAAGAACTTAGTAAAAAAATCAGGTAAAAAATCCATTTATCTTTTAAGGAGAAAATTTCCTTGCACAGGTAAAAAAATCAGGTCAAGTCAAAGAAAAAAACAACAGAATTACCCAAAAACAATATCAAAATCCCTTCACCGATTTCCCCATCACCACCATCATCATATATAGAAGTAAAATCATGGATTCCTCAGTTCAAATAACCAAATTTTAACAACTTTACCTTTAGCAACAAAGCAACCATGTTTCTTTTATTCAATCTTGATTGGACTTTTCATATTCATCATCATCTCCTTAACCAAAGCTTTAATTGGGTAATTCTACTGACAATGTTATGCTTTCATACCATACAAACCATTGTGATTTCAGTTGGCATATCATAGTTGGAAGCATTCAACAACTGAGATTGTATCAACACAGATTCATTAAATACAATATGTTTAAAATATCCAACAGATATATGAAAAAAAATATTCATACATCTAGGCATCGCATTTTTCTTTAATTTGAAATGTAGAATCAAAACAATCAAATTTGAATAAGAATAACTTTTATTCATGACATAATCATAGTTGTGAAATTTCAGATCTAACACACTATGTAAACTTCCACTGCTTCTTTCCCGATCTACAGCCACAATCCGTTAGAAACCACTTCAAACAATCACCATTTACAAATGTATTGAATTGTTCAAAAAATCAAATTTTATCATCTATTTGAGCACCATCGGGATCAAATCTTCCTTTGAAGACAGGTGGTTGATTCTTCCTGAACTCATCATTAGCATTCACATTTGGAGCACCCTACACCGCCCTAGCCATTGCTTCCAAAGTAGCAACCATAGCATTGTCGTTCCTACCAGCCATATTCTGATTATTCCCAAAGACAACAGCAAGATTGAACAAAAGTTCAACAATCACAATAACAAGATAAACACAACTGACTCGACACTGGCTCTAATACCACTTAATGTAACACCCCCTTTCTATACCCCCAAATAATCAAATAATCATTTAGGCACATATTAAAATTCCATCAGAGTATAATTAGAAACATAGTATAAAAGAGGTATGTCACATTATGCATGAAATTAAAACATCCAACATCTGCTCAACAATAGATATGCAACAGTGGAGTAGCTAAATACTTGCACCTACATCTCAATATTTAGAATAAAAAACAGAAAATCTAAACATTGAATAACATCAAACATATATATATATATATATATATATATATATATATATATATATATATATATGTCATCAAGTTTGATTCACCAACATAATTCATGTTTACATAAATATCCATCACCAAGATACATATACAAATGCACCACAAAAGGCATCACAACCAAACTCCCTAGCTACCCAGTGCTACATATCAGAGCCGACCGACAAAAGAATGAAGACACGCTTCACAAAAAGACCTCCAGCATACCTACTCTGCAATGCCTCATAGAGCATCATAAAACAACAGAAGGGTGAGAAATATTATCATAATAACAATGCATATAATTATATATCTTAGCATATAAATGCATATTTAATACATTCTCACCACAAATCATCTCCAATCACACATATGCATCACAATATATATATATATATATATATATATATATATATATATATATATATATATATATATATATATATATATATATATATATATATATATATATATATATATAAATCAAGCATATTCATCATGCATACTTCCACCATTTCCATCACCCCACATAAACATACATATTCATGTTTAATTATCAATGCACAAATTCAAAGATGACAAAATACAAATCATAGAGACTGACTCACGACTCTATACAAATGCAATACGGTATCGACTCAATCATCTCAAGTTCACTCAGGAACTTATTGGAACCATCGCTTGTTACCAATGTAACTCCCCGTCGGGCCTACGATGTTCACCCATTACTCACACCCCACATGGGCACACAATGTTTATGGATTTCTCACACCCCACACGGGCACATAATCCGATTGCTCACACCCCACCTGGGCACACAATCATTCATGCTCATTTCACCCATTGCTCACACCTCACATAGGCACGCAATATTTATGGATTGCTCACACCCCACACGGGCACACAATCCGATTTCTCACACCCCACATGGACACACAATCATATTGAAATCATCACTCATACCTTACATAGGCACACGATGTTACAACAGATTCACATTAGAATCCCACAACACAAGAATGTACATCATTATGCTTCATATACAAAATGACTCAAACACTCTTAAAATGCATACATATTCACAATATAATCATGCATTCATCTCATACAATCACATATAATCTACATACATTCGCATCAATTACGCCAAACGACAACGAATCTTTCACAATCAACATGCATTCACGTTTAGTTCGAACAACGCATTTATGTTGCCAAACGGCCATAACACACAATCAAATTCCACAATTTCTTAATTCACATAATTACGATTAATCAGAAAAAGTCGGGTAAAAATCGGTTAAAAATAATATTTTTCAACATCATGAGAAAATACATAATTTTAGCTTCAAAACGATATGTGGAACGCTAAAAACGGATAACCGGTTCAAAAGTTACGAAAGAAAACATAATTCTTTAAAAGAAACACAACTCAGCCTGAAAGTTACAGTTCACGGGGCAAACTGGGAAAAAATCTTCATTTCGCGGGGCGAACTGGGATAAGTTCTTCAGTTCGCGGGGCGAACTCTGTTCGCGGGGCGAACTTAGCAGAAACCCCAAAAACACCAGCTACGGGAAACTATCCCAAAACCCCCAAAATCCGTCAAAACTTCACCAAATAAGTGGAAACAAAAATCAAACATGATAGTTATCACATACTAACTATCATACTACATTTTAATCGAGTTTTAACCATTTAAATCACCGATTTTAGGATTTCTCACAAAATACCCTAAAAACTCATAACCTCTAAACTCAACCATAACAAGAACACATTCAAACGATCACATACATAATGATACACATTGATAAGATAATAAGATTTCACACCCTTACCAGATTGATTCGATTCCTAGGAGCTATCTTGAAGATTTTCCTAGCTTTTCCTCTTTGACTCCTCTTCCACTTTCTTTCTATCTCTCTTTTCTTTCTCTTTTCTACTATTATATATTTTCTTTCTATTTCTTTTCTTTCCACCCAAATATTCATTTTCTCACAATTTCTAATTCCACTTAAATTTCTCACTTATCATCAATTAGGAAATGTCTAAAATACCCTCCATTCTAATTTCCCCGAAAACTCTCAAAAACGACAAAATAACATAACATGTCAACATATCATATTAACATACCAATTTCACAAATAAAATAATTATCACTCAATTTAAATAAAAGACTCAACAAAAAAATGAAATAATCGGAATCGGGGCATTATAACAACAACCAACTTTGAGAAACACGTGTTAATCGGTTAACCCCAGGGGTTAACCGATTAACACTGGACAAAATGCAGAAAAAGCCAAGAAATAAGCACTTTTAGCCACTAACTTACTTCTAAAGACTCCTATCACATACATGAACATGCTAGCACAAATTCTCTACTCAAAAGTAGCTACCTAACACCTATTAGCATCAAGAATAAGCTACAATTCTAGCTTCTAACAATTGAAATAATCAAAATGCAAGCAAATCGTAAAATGATCAAAATGCAATCAAACGATAAACAATCGAAGAATGCCATACGGTGAGATGAAGTGAATAAATTAAATGCGAAACAGTTTTGCATTACCAACCTACAAAGTGAAGGATTGTTTTGGTGATTGTTGCAGTGTCGATCAAAACGCGAAAGAAGAAGAAAACTGGAGATCTGATATGCTTCCGCGAATGCACAAAATAAATGCGATTTGATGTCGATCTTGATGAACACTTGCACAATCACTTCCAAGGAGCTACAATCATTCCATAAATAGTACCAACTTCTTCAATAAGCCAAATAATTGATTATGGAATGGAGGTTTAGCTTCAAGTTCTTCAATTTTCAATGCAAAACTTGAAGAACTTTTGGTGAAGAAGCTTTGATGAATGTTGAAAAATGGAGGGAAAGTTGAGAGAAAAATCAGAGAGATGAAGTTAAATTTGGAAAATGAAGGTTAACCCCTTTGCTTTGGAGTGAGTTAAGCTTATATAGAAGCTAGGCTTGACATGAGGCTTGGAGAAAGAGGTTTGGACTTAGGTTTGGAGTTAGTTAAAGTTGGTTAGGGCTCCTAGAATATTCCTTGGAAGATTGTGGAAAGATCTAGAATGTGGAGGAAATTCCAAGGTGTAAGAGGAGTGTAAGTGGATTATGAAGCAGTGGAAACAAGGTAGCCAAAAATGTGGGAAAAAGGTGGAGGGAAATGTGAAAAACAACCACTTTTTGAAGTTTTTACCCAATTTTCGCCTCCGTTAACCGGCTAACCCCAGGCGTTAACCGGTTAACGGAAGAAAAACTTGTATTTTTCTTTTCCTTGGTTTCACCTCTTGGAAAAGCCTTGGACTTTTTTGTAGTGTTATTTCTTCTCTTGAGCTCCAATGACTGTCAAGCCCTGCTCGATCACATGCCTCATGCATATGCAAATGAAGATGATTTATTTTTATTTTTATCTATTATTATTTTTGAATGTGATGCTATGCTTGGACGATCATGCGAAATGATGAAGCATAAACCTCTTGAGGTTGTCAATAAATTAAGAGGGAAAATTTAAGGGTATTACAACTGCCTTTATTCAATCATCTGTAGACCTGAATGGGTGATAGCAATGGCTTTCAGTCGTTCATTCAAGGTATGGAGTGATTGAATACCCAAATAGACCGGAAAATTTGTACTCTGTGGGAAATGGAAGGTAATTGGTAAGAATGCCTCTCTTGGATGACAAAACCATCAAAACACACTGTGGATGGGTTAAAAGAGAGACCATCATGACTTGGATGACAACTCAAGGACACGAAACCGAACTTGGTGGAATCAATAAAGTTTTTATACCACATGGGAGATAAAAATTGAAAAGAGATTGTCATGGCATGGATGACAACTCGAACAAACGAAACCGGACTTGGCGGAATCGACAAGTATTTATCCCACGTGGGAGATAAAACATGAAAAGAGACCATCATAGCATGGATGATAACTCGAACAACAAAATCAAACTTGGCGGAATCGACAAGTATTTATCCCACGTGGGAGATAAAACCTGAAAAGAGATTATCATAACATGGATAATAACTCGAACAACGAAACTGGACTTGGCGGAATCGACAAGTATTTATCCCACGTGGGAGATAAAACTTGAAAAATAGACCATCTTAGCATGGACGACGACTCCAACAACGAAACCGGATTTGGCAGAATCGACAAGTATTTATCCCACGTGGGAGATAAAACTAGAAAAGAGAGCATAATAGCGTGGATGACGACTCCAACAACGAAAACAGACTTGGAGGAATCGGCAAGTATTTATCCCACGTGGGAGATAAAACCTGAAAAGATATTATCATAACATGGATGATAACTCAAACAAATGAGACCGAACTTGGAGGAAATCGACAAGTATTTATCCCACGTGGGAGATAAAACTTGAAAAGAGATTATCATAACGTGGATGATAACTCAACTGGAGATTACAAGCATTGACTTGTAAAAGTGATAGTGTTTAAAAAATGAACTTGGCATCCTCTGTAGGGAATACTTCAGGTTGTTTGAAGAAATGGCATTTCGGGCTTTTGTGCAAGGTACTAAAACTGGGTTATGCTTCGTATTCATATGTTTGAATATTTCAATGGCATAATGTTCCATAACGATGGAAATGCTACGTGTTTTGAGGATGAAATATTAATGATGATTACTAAATGCAAATGCAAAGGTATCTCTTGATGAGGAGATGACAGGTATCTCTTGACTACTTTTCGCTCCCACCAAATGACACCTCAGGTCAGAAGGGGTACAAACGCGAACGGTCGGCGAAAGAGGAAGAGAACACACAGGGGTGAACTCAGGAGAAAAGAAAAGAGTCGCCAGCTAGGCATTTTTATCCCGGAGGAAAGGTAATGCTGCATAGACGTAGGAAAGATATGGATAAGGCGGTTGCGAACCAGAGAGACTGAGAAAGGGGGTTGGTTACAACCTGGGAAGGTATTAGCACCCAGATTGTCCGTCGTACTCGACGGGATCCACGCTTAAAAGATTTGTGTTTTAAAGGGGTAGTGTCAGTGCAACTTGTGTATCAAAGCTGGAAAAGAATGCAAGTGTCAGTGCAAAAGAAATGTGAAGTGAAATATGTGAAGTGTCAGTGTAAGGACAAGAATGGAAAGCTCAAGACATTGAGGCTAAAAGAATGATGCTAGAAGGAGGGGGGATATACAGAGACTTTTGTTCGATGACTGTTAAGTTATGCCTACGTATCCTCTCGTGCAATGAGGAAGTCAGAACACCGTAGTTCGACCCAAAGAGACTGAAAGATAAATTGACTTGTGAACTGCTTGCTTATCTATACTCAAGTGTATGACCTGTCTGGCTCAGGTGCAAACTGTCTTGCATTAGATGGAGGAAGCAAGTTCTCGTTTGTGAGTGAATGAGATGAGAAAAGAATCCCGGAGGAGACGATTATTGTTTGTTTTTTGTGTTTTCAATATTTTATTGATTTTGAAAGTTTGTCATAAATTAATGAGCTTAAGCCTAAACCAATGGGTTAGCAAACTCATCACATCCTCCCTCTGATTAGGGGTGATGAGAATACCTTAAGTGTGAAGTCAGTATCTCACACTTAATCACCATGATGTAGGATTAAGATCATTAACCTACTTGTGATTATTTAGATGTTTTTTTGTTGTTTTTGTTTAGTGTTAAGTAATGAGCTTAAGCCATAATCAAGGATTAAACAGACTCATTACACCATCCTAATAGAAGGATAATAGATGAGAAAATTTAAGCTGAGGAAGGCTCCTCAACTTAATCCATGATTAGGGATTAACCTCATGACAAAACAAAGCCTTTATTAAAGTGGATCTTAATTAATGGTAAGATTAAGAAGTGAGTTTTATGATTTGTAAGACAACTTGAGGGGGACTTGTCCATTAACACTAGGGTTAGTCCTTCTTATCCAATTAAGGAAGAATTAGAACCTTAATGCAAGGCCCAAGTTACAAGCTTGATGTCTTAGTGATTATTAGGTGGATTGATTAAAGGATTTAAACACATTAAGGGTTTAACACTTAGGATTAAAGTTATACACTCCATCCTAATAGAAGGATGCAGACATAAGCTTAATCACAAAGCCTTAAAGCCTTTAGGGTTCAGTCCCTGATTATGAGATGAGAGGAGAAGACTCAAAGGATGACACAAAGGTAAAAGCTAAATGGGGGACTAATCAAACCCTAAATATTATCATGCTTGGTTATCCTAGGGTTAATGAGGCTCAAGAGAGAAAGATCTTTAAGGAACCATCAAGGAGAGAAGCAGAATGAAGGGAGCAAGAAGCAAAGAGAAGCAAAACAACTTGCTTCACTTAAGAAGACAAGTTGCGTGAAGAAAGAAAGTAAGAGATGAACATGAATGAGCAAGCTCAATCCAATACACATACAAAATGCAGCAAGGGAAGTATGAAAGAGATGAAAAGAGATTATGAGAAGTGAAGGCAAATTCACTTCTCAAACAACTTACCACCTGAAATGTTAGCATAAAAGATGAGATGCAATGCAAATGATATGAAATGTGATGATGCAAACCAAAGTCATAAGCATGAGTATGATGTTAATGATGCTAAGAGATGATGCAAACATGAGGCAAGGCATGAGAATGATCATACAAACATATGGATGCAAGAGAAGCATGCTTTGAACCATGAACAAACATGAAAAGTTATGAAATGTAATGGACATATAACATGGCAAATGAAAGATGCAATGATCAAACATGATTCTATTATGTCTTAAGATGCATTATGCATCAAATGGATGCACAAAATGCCATGGAAAGTCATGGTATGCAAGCAAATGGAAGATGGATGCAAAGGAAGGCACAAATTAGGGTTTATGATCAACACACAAAGCAAAATCCAAAACCAGAAGCAAGAGACATGATAAAAATTTGAAAATGCAATCAAAGATACCCTAAACCCATACAAGTTCACTTCCCAAAGGAGGGGACCTAACTCTTAACCTAGTGAAAGTTATGAATTTCTTAAGATTGCTAGGGTTTTAAGGTACCTTGTCAAGAAAAATGCAAAACAAATTGAAAATGCAAGATCAATTCAAACCAATTTTATCTTATAAACTACATGCCATACAAGATGCAATGCATAAAGAATCACTATCCAACTCTCAATGGTTAGGCAGAAATGAATTTTTGAAGTTTTAAACAAAATATTGCCTTGAAATGAAATTAAATCCAATGAAAATGATCAAAAGGCATCAAGATCAAAAAAAGAAATTTGGTTTGAGAGTTGGACAATGTTTCTAAATGTTTCTAAATGCTATGTGAATTTTTTTGTGATTTTTAAATACCTAAAAGTATTTTTAATTAATTAATTTTCATTAACTAATTAAAAATAAACTTTTAAATGATTTAAAAATAATTTTTAATGCAAAAAATAAAAATAAAAATATTTTTGTGTTCTGAAAATTAATGAAATGTTTGACAAAAAATTTCAGAATTTTTTTAAAGTGTTTTACTATTTTTTAAAATTCGTGCAAAATAAATCAAAACAAATGAAAATAAAATGAATTTTAAATGAAAAATGAGAAAGTCAGCCAATCTGATGGCTGAGATTCAAACTCACAGGGGCGGGAATTGACCTGGCGCGCTAATGGACGACTCACATTCAAACTTGCCTAATTATGATTAAACCCTAATCGACTGCCCTAATTACTTTCAGATGACCGGAACAGTGTTCCGGTCATCTTCTCTGGCAAGCCAAAATCTCAATCTCTCTCAAAACGCATCAAAACCTCACAAAACTCTCCAGAATCAACCTATGAACATCACTAAACATAAACCCTAAATCAAACAACATTTATTTTTCGTGAATCAAAGGAAACAAGCAAAAACATTTTTACGGGCAAACTTTCAGAACATCATAACATGCTTGTTTCTGGATTATTTTCAAAAATAAATAGACCCCCATGATCAGGGCAACATGTAGAACAATATTCTAACAAGAAATCAGAGTTCTGGAAAAATTGTTCATCATGTTACCTGAGATTGAGCTTTCAGTTCAGGAGCTTTCTGCTTGCCTCTTTGCCTCAAAATGGTCCCAATGGTCCTCTTGATGAAGTTATGAAGCTTGGTTGGAGTTTAAAATGGTTGGTTTGTGAGTTTGCAGAAGTTCTGTTCAGTGAGGGAGAGAAATCGTGTTTCAGTTTGAGGAGGTTTCAGGGATGAATGAGGGTAGGGAAATGATCAGGGGAGTATGCTGAGATGTTCTATGGAGTTTGTTTTTGTGTTTGATGCTTGTGCTGTGTGATTCGAAGCAAAATGCATAAAAGGAGGTTTTTGAGAATGCTGGCTTGGAGAGTGTTTCAGGCTGAGTTGTGTTTTGTTATGGCTTGCCTTTGGTCCACTTATCACTCATGGATAGGTCTGTGGAGTGGTTGTGCCCTATTGTGATTGGTATGGGTCTTTTGCAAAAAAGTTAAGCTTTGTGTAAGAGAGGTATGGGCCAATAGTTAGCCAAGGACAAGAGGGGTGTCCTGCGCAGCAAGAAATGAGGAGGGCCATGGGATCAATTTTGAAACCAACCAGCAAATGGATTAGGGTTTGAAGGATGTTTTGCAACTTTGTCCCACTTTTGCCCTTTTGAAGTTTCTTGATCCATAAGTCATGAAAATGGCCAAACCTTTGATGCAATCTGACTTTTTGGCATTGGTTTATGTTTGTGTAATGCATAGAAGTCACTTTGAGGTTTCAATTTGCCTTGGCAAGGGATTTTGCAACTTTGCCTCTTTGGTGCATAACTTGAAATTATGTGATTTTTCCCAACTTTGACAAGCCATAACTTTTGATCCAAAATGAATTAGAATAAGTTCTTGTACTTTTTGAAAAGGGAATGATCCATTCTACAACTTTCATGACCAAAGTTTTCCCATTTGAAGCATTTTTGAATCAAAAAGCAAGGGTTGAAAAAGTTTCCCAAAATGGCAAGTTTCCATTACAAGTCATTTTCCCAAAAAGGCAACTTTGCAAATGGATTGAAATTCTTCAAATTTGTGAACTTCCAACATCTTCTATGATCAAATAAAGATCATAAATAATCAAAATGATGAAGAACAACCTTTGGTTGGGTCATTGGGGGCCTCAGATGCCCTGATTTTACACTGACTTGCTCAAGAAGTCAACTCTTGATTATATGCCTTCCCCATGGAATTTCTTCATGAAAATTGATATGCATGATCCCTATACCATATAGAGACCAATAGAAACAAGAATGACAAAAAAAATTGGAGTTATGGCCTTTGAAACCAAAACCCTAATTCTAGGTCATCTGTGCAGTTAAACCTGGCTCTGCTTCCACGCCTTTCTCAGTTCTTGTGATTTTTGACTCCTTTGATCTTGAGAGGATATAATATGATGCTTGAACATACATGGACCCCTTTGAAGTGATTGATGACCTTTGGAGTGGCTCAAATGGCTCTTGGATTGCTCAGATCACAAACCCTAGATGCAGATGATTTTGAACCAATGAAGTGAAACAAAAATGCAATATGATATGGTATGCTTAAACTAATGAAAATATGAAAGAGATCACAAGCCATGGTGTGAATGGTTGAGGGAAAATTTGGGGTGTTTAGACTACTGCGTTGATTGTGATAAATCCCTGTGGGGAGAATGTAACTCTAACGGGGATAGTTTTTGTGACACATTAGCTTTGATTTGCCACCATTGCCAAAAATAAATTGGACTTTGAGATTGGAGAGCCAAGATCTTGTTGGGAATGAACTCGATTTGAGAGGTACGCTACCCGCTGAACTCCATTGGGGAAGTAATACCCTTCTGACTCGTCTGGGGAAACAAATGTGTTGGTATTTTGCTGAGGAAAAATCTACTGGGAAATCCCTCAGATACACAATCTTCTGCTAGGGAAAGAAATGTCAGTGATGATTGGACTTCTGGTTGACAACTCCGCTGAGGAAAATTGTGAGCTTACTGGGGAGAATTACGAACATTGCTGGGTAGGACAGAAAAATTTCAGTTTCTTCCATATCCCCACCTCTACTAGGGGATAAAATTTCACGTGTTTCTGGACATATGAAACCTTCGGTGAAGGATATTTCTTCGTTGAAGGACTCTCTGCTTGGGGAGAACATCAGTCTTCTTTTATTCTACCGAGGAAGATCTCCATTTCCAACTCTACTGGGATGATGGAGAACATTTTCTCATGTTGGGGATAAGAATCTTGATCGCCTCTAGCCGAGGAAAGAGAAAATTGCATAAAAGGAAAATAAATTATCCTAGTGGCAATGTGAAAATTAGGTCACATCAAGCTCTGACCCGGCTATGACTTGTATGTCCTCAAGACTCTTTGCATGCTTTGCTTAAGAGGAAGACAATTGAATTGATCTCCAACCCTTGGATTACCTTGATTGCGAATCACAAATCAAAAATCTCGCAGATCGCAGTCGTTCGTTTTAACTCCTCTTTTGTGTGGATCTCCCTTTCAGGTTTTCAGTCCACCAGGATACCCTTTTTTGCCTGAGCTGTATATAACACGGTGGGAGAACTGACTTGGGTATTTTTGTTTCCAAAAACTATGTCGCGGATAGCAAGAGTCGCCACCGACTTTTATTTTATCCAATTTAGGAAAGGGTATAAAAGAACAGGAAAGACCTTAAAATTTTTTTGAGTTCGGGGGATAGGTTATATAAAGGGAAGGTGTTAGCACCCTTTATATCCATGATTATCTATGGGCTCTTAGTTACTTAGTTCACTTTAATTTGTTTGAAAAAATGTGTAGTGTGTGTTTAGAAAATTTTCATAAGTCTTTGTAATGATCCTCGTATGGATGTATACAAAGTCTTGAGTTTGAAAATATTTTGAAAGTGGGGTGTGAAAAGAATTTTGACAGAGTGAGCAAGTAATTAAGCGCTACCTACCCTAAGTTGGTCTTTCATGTTTCTTTATTTCCTTTCAAGGGTAAGACTATCCTTTCTATTAAGGAGTAAGTAGTCATTACCTTAGATTTGTTTAGGGACGGGCGTAAGGTCATCCTATGGTCATAGTAAGCAACTTGTAGGGGTGTCTTATTAATTCATAGGGACTATCATAATTATTCCGTAGGGTCATCGAGGGACGAGATCATTATTTCGTAGGCAACTTCGAAGGGACTTATGATATTTTAACTTTGAATGGACTTGATGATTTCATCTGTAGGGACTTTTCTCTTAAGATACCCCCACGTTCGAGGGACTTGACCATTTATTAAGGCAACCAAGAGGGGAAACCATAGGAGGTGCAGATGGCGATCGTAGAATGATCGACTTACGTGTGTGAATATTATTTTTAATTATTTATCTTATAGTTAGTGATCTAAGTCCAAATTCATTCAATTATTCTTTGCACTCCCTACATTACTAACCACACATTAATATTTACAGATATTTAAAAGCGGAATTTAAAAGATCCTACGCTATTACATTAGGGGAGGGGCGTACATTAGTCTTTTAGGGGGGGATTACGAAAAATAAACCTAAGTTATTACATGGTAGAAGTAGTTACATAATAATAGCGAGAAATTTAAATTACATAGAATGCATCCTATACAATTTTCTAAAAAAAGATAAATAAGACAAATTAAAATAAAATTAAGAAATTAAGAAAAAAAAATTAATTAGGGTTTTAACAAAAATTAGGTTTTTAAGAAAATTTGGTTTTAGAAAGAAAATTAGGGTAAAAATTTAAGGTTGATTAATTAGTTAAATTTAATATTTTGAATAAAAACTAATAGACTAAATAATTTTGATTAATTAGAGGTGATTAGTTTGGTTAGTTTTAAGTTAATTATGATTAGTTTGATTTAATTAATAAAATAAAAAATAATAAAACAAAAGAAAAGAAAAATAAGCAAATAAAAGAAAAAGAACAAAAAACATAAAGGGGTGGATGCCTGGTTCGAACCCAGGACCTCCCCCTTCTCCCATATGTGCGCTTCCACTAGGCCAGTCTGCCTGTTGAGATAAGAAACAAAAAAGATGAAATAAATATTAAAAATCAGAATGGCACCAAGGGTTATCTTCAACCTCCATCTGTTTGTTTTTTGCTACAACTTTGCCTGCGATTTTGCTACAAAAATGTCGTCGCTAATAACCTACGATTTTTGCAAAATCTCATACACATAATATAAATCAATTTTAACGATGAAAATCGGTTAAATGATGTATCCTAAGTCTCATTGAATCATTAATTGATCCTTAAATTTCTTCTTCTTAGAGTTCCCAATTTCAAGCTTACAAACCCTAAAACCCTAATAATGGCGAATTTCCATACCTGCACAACAAACACAATTAATCAATCCAGAAACGTCATAAACATCATTATAAACAATATTGCATAATCAAATTGAAGTTAACATGCGTGTAGAATCGAAATTAAAAATCAATAAAAATAATCAAAAACAAAATCGGTTTGAGTGAATTCGTGATGATTTGATGATGGTGAGGATTGATATAGGTTCAGAATACTCCAAGGAACCTAATGACACCTTCAAAATTCTTTTAAAATAGTTGGAAGGACGAAACCGAATCGGAATTTTGTTCTTGATTTTTTGAAGTTTGATTAGAGTGTTTCAACTTAGAAAATTCGTGTCCTTGTATTGAGATGATGTTGTGTTTATATAGTGATGCATTTTAGGTCAAAATGGGCCTTTTGATGGATGTGTGGATTGCTTGAAGATGAAGAAACCAAGTTGCCAAAATTGTCAAAAAAAATCAAATTTTATCATGCTATTTTGGTCTTGTACGAATTTGGCTTTGATCAATCATCTTAAACATCAAATATTTGATCCCAAAATAATTTTGGATTCAAGTATTTGATTTTTCATGATTTATTTCAATTAAAATTGAATTTAAATGTTTAAAATTCAATATAATGTAAAATAAATAATAAAAATAAGAACAATTAATCATTGGGTCATGAATGATCTCATCTTTAAGTTTGGGTTGAAATATTATGGGGCCATTTGGAAAAATCTTAAGTTTTGGCCTTCTTTGCTTCATACACCTCCTCAAAATTGCCCAACTTCAACAATGATTAACTCCCTCAATATTTATCCCATGAAGGTGTTCTAGGACTTTTTAGAAATCTTAGAGTGTCCTATAACTTCTCCTTTTGGTACCATGTCCGTATCACTTTCCATTTTTAAGTTATGAGCTTTGGAAGAAGTTGACTTTTTGTTGACTTTTAAAAGGACTTGTAATGTCTTGGCTCATATCTCTCAAATGAAACATTTTTGGACTTGGCTTGTGAGACACTAAGTTGTAGAGAATTGAATTTCCTTCAAAATGAGCTTTGGATGGGCAATGTTTGATGAAGTATATGAAAGTTATGGCTGGTCAAAGTTTAGTTGACTTTTCCTACACATACCCTAATTTAGTAACTCTTGATTCTTGATGATTATGAGGTTTCCTTGATGAATCATGATCAACCCTTGATCAAATGATGAATTTAACCTCATAATCTTTATGTTGACCAAAAATCTTGAAGTTTGACTTTATGTTGACCACAGTTGACTTGTTGACCAAGTTAACTAATTTTTAAATATCTGAACATCTGACTGACCAAACTTGTAGGGAAAGACTTGAAACTTGATATGAGGATTATTTGAGGTATATGGGATATCATGAAGTCCACTTGAAACTTTGGAAGTCCACTTTTACCTTGAGAAATTCAAAACCCTAGTTTCAGATCCATTGCTTAGGAGGAGGCTTTGTCTAATGAAACCTTGAATCCTTTTGAGAAATTGTGAATCTTGTGACCATTAGGAGACCTCTTGAAATACCTTATCTTGAATATGGGAGGGAAAAATTTGGGGTACAATAGTTGGCCCTGTTCAAGTTTCTGAAACCTGAGGAGTTAGATTGGCATGTACGCCATTTGTGACTTGAAGGCTGAAGAGGATTGAACACTAAAGCCCAAAAATTTGCACTCGCCGGTGCGCAAAGTATTATTTTTGGTTGATTGTATTGCTTGAAAGGGCTTAAAGATGCCATTTGGAGTATTTGGAGATGGGCTTGTAGATTCCATTCAAAGTATTTGTTGGTAGAAGTATCAGAATGTGTCTAAATTTGACTCTATCTAAACGTTGTTACTGCACTAAGTATCAGAATTAGATCATCGTCTTGACCATCTCTGAACTGTCTCTGTAAAATATCCTAAGCTAATTATCAACACTAGATCTTCGTGTAGATCGTCCCTGAATTATCTCTGGGGGGAAAAGATATCCTGCACTAAGTATCAACACTAGATCTTCGAATAGATCGTGTCTGAACTGTCTCTGGGAAAATATCTTGAGTTAAGTATCAGAAATAAATCTTCACTTAGATTATCTCTGAATTGCTTCTGGAAAGTATCCTACACTAAGTATCAGCACTAGATCATCGTGTAGATCATCTTTGAACTATCTCAAGGACAATTTCTTGAATTAAGCATCATAATTAAATCTTCATTTAGATTATCTCTAAATTGCTTCTGGAAAGTATCCTGCACTAAGTATCATCACTAGATCTTCGTATAGATCGTCTCTGAACTGTCTCAAGGACAATTTCTTGAATTAAGCATCAGAATTAAATCTTCATTTAAATTATCTCTGAATTGCTTCTGGAAAGTAACCTGCACCAAGTATCAACACTTGATCTTCGTGTAGATCGTCTCTGAACTGTCTAAAGGACAATTTCTTGAATTAAGCATCATAATTAAATTTTCATTTAGATTATCTCTTAATTGCTTATGGAAAGTATCATGCACTAAGTATCAGCACTAGATCTTCGTATAGATCATCTCTGAATTGTCTCAAGGATAATTTCTTGAATTAAGCATCATAATTAAATCTTCAATTAGATTATCTCTGAATATATGTTGCACTAAATATCAGTACTAGATCTTCTTATAGATCGTCTTTGAACTGTCTCAGGGAGAAAAAGATATCATGTACTAAGTATCAACATTAGATCTTCGTATAGATCGTCTCTGAACTGTCTAAGGGAGTTGGTAATGTTTTATCTGACTGTGAACTATCCTGGAAAGGAAAGGTTAGTTTTCATGCAAAATTATTTGATGTATGCATGTATGACATGATGTTCTTAATGTAGGTAAGAATGTCGTATGCATTATGGACGTGTATGCCATGATATGATGTAAATGATGTATGTATGAACTATGTAGTCAAAGCATATTAGTAGCTTTATGTAACAACTGCTAGCTGGGGAAAATAAATCTTGATTCGTTGTTGAGGAGTATGAAGACATCGTTCCTATTTTGTTTCAGAATATCATACTTAGGATCTTCCGTTTTCAGTTCGTCATACTTCTTATTGAAAAATTACATTCCTGAATATCCTGACTGGGGATAAAAGAGACGGAATTCCCCTGAGAAACTTATCTTGTCCAAGTGTCAATTCTTCGGAGAATACAAGGTTGGGGATCTCGTAGAGTTAGAAGTACCAGAGGCTACTTGGAATACTTCGCTGAAATAAATCCGTACAAGTTACTCTGTGGGGATTAACATGCGAAGATTCATTGGATATGAACTTTACTGGGGATTCCTACCTCCGATCGTCCTTAGTAAATGCTATTATGGTAATTCTATATTATTTTATGCATTTATGGTAAATATCAATCACATTCAAAAGAATATATACATTCAAACATAATCAACAGACATTTTCCCTTAAGTAAAAAGGGAAAGGTAAACCTGAACTCGAAAATAGAATTGTATCAATTTTGAAAGTGTATACTCATTCAAAATAACCAATGGATTTATAACTTCTGATATTTCTTGATTTCCCAGAGTAATTTTCTAGGAATTATCCTGACTAAATTCGAAGACATGATACTAACACCATATGATATTATTGGCACAGATAGTTAATTTCCACAATGGCTTATGCTGAGAATCCAATATCAAGGCAATGTAATGAGAGGAATGTGTTTTCAGACTGCGGTGGATCGTGTAAGTCCCGAGCAATGGTTAATGAGCTTGTAACTGAATTTGTTTTGATTAGATTTGAAAAGAGAGTGTTTCCCTTAATTGAAGATGATTTGTCCAGGAATTGAGGTATTTGAAAAGAGCTACCATAAGAGAAATAAAAAAAATTCCCCCACAATAATATGCCCCTGGCATCGTGAACTCGATAATGTTACCTCTGGTAATTCAGATGAGGAGACCTTCCCCTGGCTTTTTAAGAATTGTTGAATCTTGACCTAACTTCCCCAGACGAATTGGACAATAACATGGCATGCCCCTTGGTTGGAAGATAATGACTATGCCCCTTGTATACATTGGCTTTGATCCAAGAAACAACTTTGTCTGTTAGGAGGACTTTGGTTTATTGAATGTTCCTCATGTAAGCTTCTCGGCTATCAAACACTTAGTTATATGTAAACCATGATATTCAAAATGCAACACTTATGTTCGTCTTGAAGTTTTGAAAAAGAATTATTTTAGAAAAACAATGTTTGTAAAAACTGTGATATTAACTCAAGATTTATAATAAACCCTAAAGGAGTCAGGATACCTTTTTGTAACAGTATGCTTTCGAACTAACCATGCTTCAGTTAGGACTTTTAAAGGGTCATAACGTGGCTTGGTTCACGGTTTAAGAAACAAAGGATAAAGGCTCAAATTCTATTTGTACCCAACCCATCCTTCGTGATGTTCTTCAATCCTAAGTTCGGTTAACTTATGCATTGAGGCTCCAAAGGAGTTTGGAATTGTAACACTGATATTTGCGATGGTTCAGAAACCATAAGTTTATTTGAAAAGCCAGTCATATTTTTTTTGTTGAGGATTTGTAGTGACCTCTTTTTTGTTTTGACTTTGTTATCCCTTTCTTTTGCCTGAACTATTTATTTCAAGATTACAACCAGCGGGATGTAGTAATTTTTTGTACTAAGTCTCCTTCATAGGTTTTGACTTAGTGAGCTTTTATTTTGCTAGATATTGACTGTCGGACTTAATGATTACAGGGAACCATCATTAGTTCTGTACAAGAAGGACAACTGGCATAATTGAGTTAATCGAGGAACTACCCTGCCCCAGGTTATTATTGAGGGTTTTAATTTGCTTGGGAATGGCAACTCCTACTTCATAGGCTCAAAAGGGTTGACTAGGTATTAACTTCCTTATATCTCCACTGTTTAGGAATTAAAACAATGTCAGTACATCATCAACATAGTCTGTTCAAAAGCATACTGCATAAGATTATGGTATTATTTTCGTCATCCTCCCTCTAAAGGCTTATAACTTTAACAAGAGTTAAATATCACAAAAGAGAGGTAAGAAGTATATTTTTAATATAATGAAACAAATGGATTAATTCAAGACAAACATATGTAATGCATTACTGTGAAAAAGTCTGACATAATAATAAGTGTTTAAGTCGACAAAAGAAATTACAAATGAAAATTCAAATGTTCTTAAAGCCTCCTCCTCTAAACTTGTCACTCCGGATGTCTGGAAGATTTGATGTTTGATGGACGATAGGAGAATTCCATCAGGTCTTTTGGTGTAACCTCGAGGATTCCTTCGTCAATTAGGTCTTGAATATTATTCCTCAATGCCCAACAATTATCAGTGTCATGTCTAGGACAGTTGGAGTGATATGCACACCTTGCATAGGGATTATAGCAAGGAGAGGAAGTATTGGGCTTCTGAGGAGGGTCTTTCAAGGTAATTAGCTTCATCTCCAACAAGCATTGCAAAGTTTGCGACATTGGCGTGTTGATCTTGATAAACTGTCTTTTATGTTCCTTGTGTTGAGGCGGATTAATCCTATAAGACCTTCCTCCTTTAATTGAAGAACTACCAGTAGTAGCCTGTCTCTTTCCTTCTCTTATCCTCATCTTCCTTTCAACCAAGTCAGTTTGTTTCATTAGAGGTTGACTGATGATTAGATTCCCGACTCCGTTCCCTTGAAGTTTATTGACAAAGACTATCAGCTCTTCTTGCCCATGGGCTAAGTTTTGGATAAGAGCCACCTGACCATTCATATAGATTATCATCTCTACCATCTTAGCTTTCAGTTATTCCAACTGATCATCCTTATTGTCTTCGGGATTCTTCTTTTTCATATCCTTAGTGAGGAGGGATTTCAACTCTTCTTGCCCCTTGGACAAATTCAGGATCACCTCTTGAATTTGAGCATTCTGAGCTTGAAGATCTTTGACAGATTGTTCGAGATACATTTTTGCTGAAATAAACAACGAGAAGATAAGAAACTTGTTGCGGAAACCTGTTATGCAATGATATGGTATGTAGATGCATATGCAATGTTTTCAAGGACCATGTAGGATTTAAATTTTTTAAAGGAAAACAAAAATAAATTTTTTATTAGTAAGTTTGAAATAATATTTCCCCTTGGGCTTACAAAAGAAAACAAAACTTATAAAGAGAATAAAACATATGAGATTTAAGTCTCCCATGGACGCTTCCTCTTGGTGTTGAGATATGTGTTGAGATTCCGCTCCTCGTAAAGTTGCTTTGTCAGCTCCAACGCTCTTTCTTGGATAATATTGAACTGAGCTTCAAAGGTATCTCTTTGCTCCTTCAATTGGATCAGAGATTTCTGCAGCTCTTACAGATCAATGGGCATGTCAGGATGAAGAATAGTATAAGGAACATATCCTTTAATAATAGGCTCCACGATTACTGGTAGAATAGTAGGATATGGCCTTATAAGAGTCTGAGCACGAGATCACACCCATCTGAGGTAAGGTTCCATAGGGATGGAGTTTTTTGGTTATAGAGTCTTGCTTTTGATCTTGTTCACCATGCTCCAAGCTCGTATAAACCTCTGACGGTAACCTTGAAGATCATTGTCATAATCAAACATAATGCCTTGAATAATCATATCATGAGGACCATTACTCCGAGCATAACCAAACTCACGTAGTGCTAAAGAAGGATTGTAGGTAATGCCCCCTTTTATGCCAAGGAGTGGCACATTAGGGAACTCTTCACAATAGTCAATGATAGTAATATTCTCCATAGATCGGGAACACCAATGAATATCTAAATGAGAGAGTGACATTATCCTTCTAGACCACCTCAAACCCTGTTCATTCTTCATCACAAATCGAGGAAGGTGTGAAATAAACCACCTTGATAGTAGAGGTATGAAACACATCAGAGTTCCTCGCGCATTTGTAGTACGAGTGTGAAGAGAGTGCAAGATATCTCCAAGCAAGGTAGGCACCGAATTGTGAATCTGAAATATATTGATGGCATATACATCTATGAATTGGTCTGGATTAGGGAACAATACCAAACCATAAATAAACAAGGCTAAGATCTTCTCAAAAGCATCGTAACTCATAGCATCCAAGAACACCTGAGCTTTCTCTATCAATTCTTTGGCAAGAATACCCTTAACTCCACTTCTTGTTTCTAGGACAATGTCTGATTTCTTCCAATGTAGGGCTGCAACAAAGACTTCAGGTTTAAGCTCCTTTTCTAAGCATGTGAAAGGTTTCTGATCAAGGATAGGCACACCAAGTAGCTTGGAGAATTATTCCATTGTAGGCACTAGCTGATAATCGGGAAATGTGAAGCAATGGTATTTAGGATCAAAGAACTGGAATATGACACTCACCATATCTTCATCAAACCCTGAGGTAACCAAGTCAAGTAGATAACCACGCTTCTTGATGAATTGGGAGCTTTCAGGAAGTTTTGAGACCAATTCCTTAAGCTTGAAAAGGTTAGTGAAACTGCTATGTTATGATGTCATGATGTTATGATGTCATGTTCAAAACAAACAAGTGGCACACAAAACAAGTCACACAATGACCTTAGGCTTAAAGGCTTACATGAAGTTCATATGTAAGTACCATCCCCACTGAAGTTTAGTTGGTTCATCATGTCCTAGTAAAAGTAATCGGGTTTTAAGGGATCTCAATATCACTGATCATTCTCAAGGGTTGTTGTTCAGTAGGCAACTGACTTGCCAACCAAAACTCCCCAAGATTAGAATCTCAATGAGCATAGCATCGAGTATCAACCAACTTTAGACTTCACCAAAGCCAGTTATCTCACTACTTTCTAAAGGCCAAGATGGGTCAATTAGGGTTCTAAAGGGTAGTTAGTGTTAATGACAATATATGGCAACCTCATATTGTCCTCAACTTACTTAAGGAACATAAGCACCGACCAAGAAGTCATACTAACTATAGCCACCAGATCAACCATATCAGTATACGCCGTACAGTTTCCTTGGTCTATTACCACTTACCTAAGGTACACTAGATCTGGGTTAGGATCTTTCTCACAGTAACCCCATAACAATCCCTTAAAGATAAATTAAAAAAATCAAACAAGTACGTGATCTAATTCCTAAGGTAACCCCTTTTTTACTTAGTACTCCCCAGTAGAGTCGTCAGTTCTGTAACACGGTGGGAGAACTGACTTGGGCATTTTTGTTTCCAAAAACGATGTCGCTGATAGCAAGAGTCGCCACCGACTTTTATTTTATCCAATTTAGGAAATGTATAAAAGAACATGAAAAACCTTAAAAAAAATTGAGTTCGAGGGGTAAGTTATATAAAGGGAATGTGTTAGCACCCTTTATATCCATGGTTATCCATGGGCTCTTAGTTACTTAGCTCACTTTAATTTGTTTGAAAAAAATGTGTAGTGTGTGTTTAGAAAATTTTCATAAGTCTTTGTAATGATCCTCGTATGGATATATACAAAGTCTTGAGTTTGAAAATATTTTGAAAGTGGGGTGTGAAAATAATTTTGACAGAGTGAGCAAGTAATTAAGCACTACCTACCCTAAGTTGGTCTTTCAAGTTTCTTTATTTCCTTTCAAGGGTAAGACTATCCTTACTATTAAGGAGTAAGTAGTCATTACCTTGGATTTGTTAAGGGACGGGCGTAGGGTCATCGTATGGTCATAGTAAGCAACTTGTAGGGGTGTCTTATTAATTCATAGGGACTATCATCATTTTTCCGTAGGGTCACCGAGGAACGAGATCATTATTTCGTAGGAAACTTCGAAGGGACTTATGATCTTTTAACTTTGAAGGGACTTGATGATTTTTATTTGTAGGGACTTTTCTCTTAAGACACCCCCACGTTCAAGGGACTTGGCTATTTATTAAGGCAACCAAGAGGGGAAACCATAGGAGGTGCAGATGGCGACCGTAGAACGATCGACTTACGGGTGTGAATATTATTTTTAATTATTTATCTTATAGTTAGTGATCTAAGTCCAAATTAATTCAATTATTCTTTGCACTCCCTAAATTACTAACCATGCATTAATATTTACAGATATTTAAAAGCGGAATTTAAAAGGTCCTACGCTATTACATTTGATGAATGTTGAAAAATGGAGGTAAAGTTGTGAGAAAAATGAGAGAGATGAAGTGAAATTTGGAAAATGAAGGTTAACCCCTATCATATCGTTAAACAACCGATTGACTTTGCATACCCCATCCTTACATTTATCTCTCTTGCTTATTGTACATGGTTGTTAAGGGTTTCTGATTCCAAGAATTACACTTGAATCTCATGACATTGCAAGACAAAGATATACCTTGCAGCAGGGCCATCTTTGAGGGCGTGCAAGGCGGCCTACCGTACAGGGCCTCATACTTTTTCATGACTAAACTATGGAGAAAAAAAGGTCTCCATACAAATATTTAATAGTTAATTTACAGTTAAATACGACCTCTTAAATAATTTTCACAACTTAATTGAAGTTAACTTCAACTTCTTACATATGACCTCGCAAAAGATTGAGATGACTCTGCTTGTAGAAACTATCATCACTTCCAAAATAAATAAGATGGTTAGTTTCATCAACAAAAAGATACATTATTTAAGTCAACGTGAAACATAAAATGAAAATAAAAAGTTAGATGATCAAAAGATGCATTAGGCCAAAATTTTAAATTGTGTTAATTTTATTTATTAAAAAAATTCAGATTTTTAATTGAATAATAGTATGCATTTTTCAAAAAAAAATAAAACCAAAAACTTGTTTTCATTATTTTTAAAATGATGTCATCCATACCATTTCTATTAAAAACTCAAAATAAACACATTTAAAAAAAAATTATTTTTAGAAAGTAAACCACCTCCCTTGGTGCCCCATCCCATAACATCTAATCTGGTCCACCATATAAAATGTATGGTTTGAAATTTTGACACACTGAATGAATGCATCACTCCAGTATATACATGTACAGACACACAACTCAATTCACTGCACCAAGGTGTTAGATAAGTGGATAAACACGATTGATGAGGATATGATATAAAGTGTTTTGGAGCATATAGCAACACACCAACAAAAGAGCAAAGTACTCTTTATTGTTTGGTTGATAATGAAACATGTATTTCATAGAAAGGACATGAAAGAGTGGAGATGAATTGGATTAGAATCAGAAGTAGAATGTTTAAGTTGGAAGAAAAAATAAATTATCATCTGCTTGGTAATAATTAGTAAAAAGTAATCCATAATGGATGTTAGCAAATAGAAAATAAGTTAGCTGATAGAAGACATATTTATAGCAGATTAGTCAAGTGAGGATTGACCATTAGCCAACTGAGAATTGACCATAAATTAGTTCTAGATTTTCTTATAAGCTAAAGAATTATTTAGAAGAAAAAAGAGAAAGAAAAATAATTTGAGGACTTAAACCTCATTCAAAAGAAAAAAAATTATATAGAGTTTAATAAATTAAATAAGTGATTTATCATTTAAATGAGTATTATATAATTGAAGTCTCTTAGATAAATTTTTCTTATTTGACTTATAGATCAATTATTTGTCTCTTCGATAAATCGTACTCGATATCAACATTAATTGTATAATCATCATTTTCTACTAGAATAAAATTATACAAATATTCTAATAAATTGAAATTTATACAACAAAAATTGCATAACATCCAAACAAAAATTGCTATGGCAGTTGCTTCATCAAAGGTGGGACACCAATACCTTTTGTGATAGAAAAAAGAATTCATCATCTCTCATATTAAGAGGAACGTCACCTACTATAACCTAACTCTGCATATTAGTATTTCCAACCAAATTTAATTGAAGTCTGTCAAAGTGAATACACCAAGAATACAAAGAGACAAAGTCCATAATCTTAATACCAACTGTTCTAGTATAGTTAGGTCTGCAAGTTTGTGTCAGACAGATGTCCAATCTGTCGGGCACGGTCCACGGTTCAATATTCAGGAATGAAGAGACGTCTCCCCCAAATACATCACGTCACCCAATTGCCCACCATTATCTCCTGAAATGTAGGGAGCAGTTGGACCAAGGGCTAGACCATGTGCTAGATCTTACTTGCTCTTACGCATTCCTTGGCAGTCTTCCTTGTGCCTAGCTGATCCAACCCATGGAAGAACCTTGGCCCAACGATGGAGGCACACTATAAATACCCTATCCTATTAGAGGGTCAGATATTCTGAATCTTTATCTTTTCTACCTTTTTGTACTCACATTCTCACTTTGGCATCAGAGTGCCTTGTAGGTATACTCATCAGTCTATCATCAAAGTTGCTCATCACTGGAAGGTTCCTTCTAATCATGTCATATTAGTGGCGCCGTCTGTGGGAAAATAAAAGTTTTCCTCGTCTTCCACAACAAGAAGACCAAAACTTCAACTCATCTCCTTCAACCATCCATCATGACTAGCGAACACGACGACAACCGCGCCTTCGGCCTCGTCGAATACACCACTGGTACAGAAGACGACTAACATGTTGCCCATGAGTCCGACGTAAGAGACGGACGACCCGCCACCCTATCGTCGGAGCCTGTGGACAACGGCGTTCCTGAACCTCAGCATGCGACTCCCTTTCAACTCATCCCAGTACTGGTTAACGGGGACCCCACGCTGATAGCTATGTTGAATGCCCTCAACCAGATGAACCTCATTCTCTTTCAACAGAAGGAGAGGATCATGGCGCTGGAGACAGAATAACAAACCTATTTTCCTCGACATGGACGCAGACCTCAACCTGAGAGACGCCAACAGGAGGAAACCAAGAAGCGAGGACGCTCACCCTTTGACGTGGCCGACGTTCCCATGAACCCAAGAAAAACAAGGCCAATGGATGCCCCGAGCGGTCAAACGACCAACCAAGGACATCTCCTCGACACGAATAGAACCCCAGGAATGAGGACTACTCACCTGGCGACGTACGATGGAACAACTGACCCTGACGATCACGTCGACAACATCAACGCCATGCTCGACTACCGCAACGACGTTGCGGGAACATCAAAAGCAGACTATTCTCAACGACTCCCAGGAAGGGAGCCATGTCATGGTACAAAAGCCTAGCCCCTAAATTTATCACATCCTGGAGAAGCACGAGATCGGCGTTCACAAGGCACTTTACAACCTCACGACACCTCCCATTCTCTCATCAAAGTTGCTCATCACTTGAAGGTTCCTTCTGATCAGGTCAGATCACCAACAAACTACATAATCTTAATGTCAAAACCTCCTAAGATTCTCAATAGATAACAATGAAAATAAAATAAAAAATTTATTAAAAAAATATTCTCCTTTGCATAAAATAATCTTTTTTTGAAGAATTTTTTTACAACTAATAATATAATCATTTTTCAGAATTTTTATGACTCCTACATCTTTTTTATTGCGAACTTATATGATGATTATTTTTATACGGGAAAAGACTTAATGCATTTCATTAATAATAGTCTCGAATCCATGTAGATACATTATTGAAATTGTGAATACTAGTAAGAGATAAAATTCATTTGTGTCAATGCATGAATAAAATCATTCGTTTGTCTCCTAACGAACTCAACATGAGAATTTCTAAATAAAGTAGTTAATGTGTGCTTACAATCCCAAATTATGACACCAAAATTTGAATCATTTAGTAACTGTAATTCACATTATCCACTATGTTTTAAGTATCTATTTCGAAAACCACACCATCGAAACTAAACTCATACACCCATTTTAACGCTGTCAAAAGACCTAAAGCTTCCACCACATCAACTTCGATATTAGGAGTAATCCACTCGGTCCGAGCTACAACAAACCTATGATCATCTCTTATCGATTTGACAGATTTTCTACTATAAATAAATGATTAAATAATTAAAAAATAAATCAACACCTAATGGACACATTTTACCCACTAAAAGTAGAAAAGGAGAAAATTGGGTCCGCAACTAGTATCCATAGGCATATTGTAAATGAAAACTCCAAAAGTAACCATCCAAGACTATATTATATAGAGGCAGAATCAGTTTTTGAAAGCGTGTAATGTGATTTAGAACATATAGTTTCTATTGAGAAAAACTCAAGTTTTACATTGCTTAAAAATAAAATTCACAAAGGGTTTAAATAGAGTAATATCTCCCTCCTTATCAATCGATTTTGTAGGATTGAGTTAGGTCAAACTCTAATTCTATCATAATATCACGAGCCTATCGATTTGGGACACCCACCATTTATATATGTGTAAGGGGTGTATTGAAAAAACCAAATCATATATATCGATAGTGACACCCCTTACTTTACCAACCGATTTTATAAGATTGAATTAGATCAAACTCTAATTCTTTCATTCTCATACTCTTTTAATTCTATCAATCTCATACTCTTTTATGGTTAAGTTATGATTAAAAAACCCTCCAAAAACACATTCAACTATTAATTTATTCTTAAATAAAATCCGATAAAGATATTTTATTATTAAATTGAATTTAACTTAAATTTTTTACTCATGACCTCTCAAAAGTATAAGATGGTTGTAGATGACACATTTTATATATATATATATATATATATATATATATATATATATATATATATATATATATATATATATATATATATATATATATATATATATATATATATATATATATATATATATATATGATAGTTTGGTGCATTTGTTGTGGAGGATACAATCATGAGAGCAAGAGAACCTCCCACTAATATTTCTCATTTCATTTTCAATGGTGGGGTAAAAGTCTAACCCCTCTTTAAGTACACGTGTGTACTTCAAGATTAATCAAATTAGAAAGACATATGTGTGCCACGTATCTTTTCCATTAGTAATGGAGGTTCTCATGATTAGTCTTGTAAAGTAAAATAAAAAGGAAGGTAGTTGGAAGGAACTAAGAGGGTTAAAGTTACGAAAAGTTGCATATAAAGCCAAAGAAAAAAAAGGAAGAAAATGACATTGGAAAAGAAAAGAATAAGGTCTTTGGATGAACGTTCGATCTTCAGAAAAAGGTAAATATAATATACCTAGATTGAATTATAGTATAGGATGAAGACATGATAATATTTATACTATGTTATAGAGTTAGTTAAAAATAGTATAGGATGATAAGTTGATAAATATTTATCATATTGTTTCATCAACATATGATAACTAACATAATATTCAACATTATTTTGTTATATTAATTTTTTGGGTACAGTTATGGTGTATATGGTATTTTTGTTGTTATCGTCTAGAAATTTTACAGTAAAAATACTTAAAGTGAAAATTTTAGATTTGAATTTAAGCTATCATATTTTTTTAATAAAATAAATATTATTATTTAAAACAATGCAATAACCCTTATAAAAATGTATATATTTTTAACAAATAATTATCAGGTTTTTAAAGTTTAATTTCAAATTTTATATTTTGTTTTTAATTTGAATTTATATTATTTTAAAATTAAGTTATTTGTTTTTAAATTACATTTGGCAAAAATATTTTTATTTTACCTTATTTTATTGGTTTTTAATTCGACTCATATACTGTTGTAAGGATATTCATATTCATAAATAAAAGAGAAAAGGAAGAAATAATAGTCATGTCTAGTGATAGAAAGAGTAAGATTGGTGATGTCGTCGCCTGATCCTGTTTACGTTGGTAGACTAGAGATAGGAAGCTTCGAGTAGTTATTATGAGCTATTTTGTGAGAGATTGGTTTTATTGGTTTTGTTAATTCGTCATGGGATTATAGTGATATGATCATTCATACAAGACATCAAACATCAATAATAGAAAAACAGGGAATTCAATACACAACCTAACCGCTTTCATAATGCTATTTAAAACTCTTATTTTATTTTTCGCACTGCAAACTGATCCCCCCATCAATTTTATTATTTTCTTTACATTGCAAAAAAAATTATTGTTCGAACACAATCCTTGTGGATTCGATTTTAATTATTACTTCGAAACTATCAGTACACTTGTCGAGAAGTCATCAAGTTTTTGGCGTCGTTGTCAGAGACTATTGATTGAAATAGGGCAATGCTTGTGCAACATTTTATTTTAATTATATTTTTTATTTATTTTTGTTTCATTTTCTTGTTTATCATAGTCCTACTGATGTGTTTCCTGTTTGTATGTATGCAACTCAGGTGTAGAAATGCGTACCATGGCAGAACCAATAGCACAAACTCCCGGGGAGTATTGTAGACCTACTGTTACGCATCATAAGTCTCATTGGGTTTTGTTTCAACAACTCCTATGGATTTGAACATTAAATACTTTGTGCTTTCGGACTTGAGAGATAAACAGTTTGACGAGAACACAACTAATGATCCATGGGAACATCTATCCAGATTCTACGAGAGAGTGTTGATGAGTCAACCAGAAGGTATTATAGGGGACTAGGTTAACTGATAGTATTTAGCTTCTCGTTGATTGGATGACTGGATGATTGGTTATTACGTCTTTCGAATAGAGTGATAAGAACTTGGAGAGAATTAGAAGGCAAATTTCTTGGAGGAATATTCACTACAACACAATTCACGGAAAGAAAAGCTTAAATTACACATTTTGAACAACAAGAGACTGCATCTCTCTATGATGGTTGTGAGAGGTTTAAAGTGTTAATACGATGGCATCCTAATCATAATATGAGCGATATGGAAAAAATGAAGAGTTTTGTTAAGGGTCTACAAATGCGAGCACAAATTCTTGTAGATGCATCCGCTGGAGGAACAATCAGAACATTGACTGAGCCACAGTGAAGGAGCTGCTAGAGAAAATGAGTCTAAATAAATATAACCTTGCAAAAATATCAGAGGAATTCAAACTATGGAAACAAAAAATAAATCTCATGGTCAGTTGAATTTAGGGGGATACGAAGATATTCTCACAAAGATGGAAGGGCTAAATCAAAAGTTATATGTAGCAAAGACAACTTCAGGATCTTTAAATGAGGTACTATTTGTATTATGTGCTAACTATGATGAATAATATTTTGTAGGTAATTATGCTAATTGTAAACACCCCAAATTTTCCCTCACCCATTTCACCATGGCTTGTGATCATTTTCATATGCATAAACACAATCATAACATCTCATATCATAGTTTTGATTCACTGCATAGATTCAAAGTCATCTGCATCTAGGGTTTGTGATCTGAGCAATCCAAGAGCCTCTTGAGCTATTCCAAAGGTCATCAATAACTTCAAAGGGGTCTATGGGTGTTCAAGTATCATATTATATCCTCTCAAAGTCAAGAATGTCAAAGAATCACAAGAACTGGGATTGGTATGGAAGCAGGGCCAGGCTTGACTGCACAGTTGACCTAAAATTAGGGTTTTGGTTTAAGAGGCCATAACTCCAATTTTTTTGGTCATTCTTGTTTCTATTGGTCTCTATATGGTATAGGGAGTATGCATATCAATTTTCATGAAGAAATTCCATGGGGAAGTCATCTGATCAAGAGTTGACTTTCTGGACAAGTCAGTGCAAAATCAGGGCATCTGAGGCCCCCAATGACCCAACCAAGGGGTGATCTTCATCATTTTGAGTGTATATGATCTTTATTTGATCATGGGAGAAGTTGGAAGTTCAAAAAATTCAAGGAATTACAAGTTTTTGCAAAGTTGACTTTTTGGGGCAAGTTTGACTTTTAAGGAATTTGTCATTTTAGGCAACTTTTCAATCCTTACTTTTTGATCCAAAAATGCTTCAAATGGAAAAACTTTGGTCATAAAAGTTGTAGAATAGATCTTTCCCTTTTCAAAAAGTACAAGAACATGACCTAATTCATTTTGGATCAAAATTTATGGTGCATCAAAGTTCGCAAAAATCACTAAATTTCAAGTTATGCACCGAATGGAAAAACTTGCAAATTCATGTACCAAGGCAATTTGTGACTTCTAATTGATGACAAACCATTACACAAACATCACACAAGTCCTAAAAATCATAATGGGCCAAAGAGATCACATGTTTTATGGCTTGTGAGGCAAGATATTTTTCATGAAGATCAAAAGCAAGCAAGTTGCAAAAGCCATCATAACACTTCATCCACTTGCTAGCTACATTGCTGAACCATCCTAGCCTTTCCCTCACACCATGCTGCGCAGCCCACACCCCTTGTACTTGGCTAGAACATGACCCATGCTTCTCTTACACAAAGTTGACAAATTGGCAAAAGTAGCTACACCTATCACAAAAGGGCATGTCACATCTTCTGACCAATCAGCATTGTTTATACAAACAAATGGCAAGCCAAACAACATAACACACAAGCCTGAAACCAGCAAGAACAACACATTCTCATTTTCACTCTCAAAAGCAAAAGCCTTCGAAACTCAGAAAACAAGCCACAAACACTTAAACAAACTCCATAGATCAACTCAACTCATCATCCTGGTCACAAAGCACCCCTCACCCTTGCCTTAAACTGCCTGAATCATAAACACGATTCTCACCTGAGCTTGAGCAGAACCTGTTCAAACTCTCAAACCAGCCAGCACAAGCTCCTTCTAAGCATCCAGACATCATCAAGGGACCAAAAGGAGTGGATTGCATCAAGAGGAGAGGCCAGAAAGCTGCAAACTGAAAGCTTCAAAACTCAGGTAGCTCAAGAACTTTTTTTCCAGAAATGTTTTTTTAAGTTCTTAATAGCTTCTACATGCTTCCCTGATCATGAATATGTTGTTGGTTTTGAAAATGGTGAAGAGATGAGTATGTATGCAGTCTCTGAAACTTTTTGCCCTAGAACTAGATTGATTCGATTCTCTTTGTTTAGGAAAGATAAATGTTGTTTGAATGGGGGTTTTGATTCGTTTTTGAGTGGGGATCATTTCTGTTTAATTAGAATTTGTTTTAGATGCGTTTAGAGAGAGTTTGAAGGTTGGAGTGATCGGAGAAGATGACCGGAACACTGTTCCGGTCACCTGAGAGTCATTAAGGCTGTGATTAGGGCTAATTAATTAGGGTTAGTGAGTTTGAATGTAGGCCGTCCAGATGCGCGCCTAGTCAACTCCCGCGCGTGTGACTTTGAATTCAGGCCTTAGGATCTGTTGACTTCTTCAATAATTCATTTAATTTCATTTTATTTTCATTTAAATACATTTGTTTTCCATAATTTATTTAAAATAGCAAAACCTTTTCAAAAATTCTGAAATTTTTTATACAAGTTATTATTTAATTTCAGAGCACAAAAATATGTTTATTTTTATTTTTAGCATTAAAAAAGTATTTTTAAATATTTAAAAGTTTCTTTTTAATTAATTAATGGGAATTAATTAATTAAAAATACTTTTAGGTATTTAAAAATCATCAAAAAATTCATGAAACCTTTAAAAACATTTAGAAACATTGTCCAACCCTCAAACCAAATTTATTTTTTGATCTTGATGCATTTTAAGAATTGTCCATGGAATTAAAATCATTTTGATGCATTATTTTGATCCAAACTTCCAAAAATCATTTCTGCCTAACCCTAAAGAGTTGGACTTTGATTCTTTTTGCATTGTGTTTAGCATATCATGTAGTTTGTGAGATTAAATGGCCATGATTTGATCTTTCATTTTCCATTTGTTTGGCATTTTTTCTTGTTAAGGAACCCTAAAACCCTAGAAAACTTAGGAAATCCATAACTTGAATTTGGTTAAGAGTTGAAACTTCTCCTTTGGGCAGTGAGTTAGTATAGGTTTAGGGATCCTTTGTGTGCATTTTCAATTTTTTATATTGATGTTTGCTTCTGATTTTGGTTTGTGTTTGATGCTTTGATCATAAACCCTAATTTGGGCTTCAATATGTATCCATCTTGCATTTGCATTCATACCTTGACTTGCCATGACATTTTATGCATCCTTGTGATTCATTAGACATCATAAGACATATTGAAAGCATGTTGGATCATTGCATCTTGCATTTCCCATGCTTGTATGCCATTTGCATTTCATAACTTTTCATGTATGTTCATGTTTCTTAACTTGTTTCATTTGCATCCATGAGCTTGTATGATCATCCCCATGCCTTGTCACATGTTTGCAGCCCCTCATAGCATCATTAGCATCATGTATGTGCTTCTGGTTTTGTCTCTCATCATACCATTCCATCCCATTTTGCATTGCATTGCATTCCTTTTCTAACTTTTCAGGTGGTAAGTGGATTTGAGAAGTGAATTTGCCTTCACTTCTCATAACTTCTCTTCATCTCTTTTATGCATCCTTGCTGCATTTTTGTATGTGTTTGAGTTTGAGTTTGCTCATTCTTCTTCTTCTTACTATCTTTCCTCAAGTGACTTGTCTTCTTCAATGAAGCAAGTTACTTTGCTTCCCCTGATCCTTTCATCTGCTTCCTGGTGGTTCCATTGAAGATCTTCTCTTGTAAACCTCACAAACCTTAGGAACAACCAAGCATGACAATAATTAGGGTTTTGTTTAGTTTCCCCTCTTAGTTTTACCTTTGTGTCTCTTTGAGTCTTCTCTTCTCATCTCATAATCAGGGACTAAACCCTAAAGGCTTTAAGACTTTGTGATTAAGCTTATGCCTGCATCCTTCTATTAGGATGGAGTGTATAAATTTAATCCTAAGTGTCAAACCCTTAAGGTGTTTAAATCCTTTAATCAATCCATTTAATAATCATCAAGACATCACTTGTAACTTGGGCCTTACATTAGGGTTCTAATTCTTCCTTAATTGGTTAAGAAGGACTAACCCGAGTGTTAATGGACAAGTCCCCCTCAAGTTGTCTTACAAATCATAAAATTCACTTCATCATCTTATCATTAAATAAAATCCACTTAATCAAAGGCTTGTTTTGTCATGGGTTTAATCCCTAATCATGGATTAAGTTGAGGAGCTTTCCTCAGCTTAAACATTCTCATCTATTATCCTTCTATTAGGATGGTGTAATGAGTCTGTTTAGTCCCTGATTATGGCTTAATCTCATTACTTAACACTAAACAAAAACAACAAAAACATCTAATTAATCACAAGTAGGTTAATGATCTTAATCCTACACCAAAGGTGTTTAAGTGTGAGAAGCTGACTTCACACTTAAGGTATTCTCATCACCCCTAATCAGAGGGAAGATGTGATGAGTTTACTAAATCCATTGGTTTAGACTTAAGCTCATTAACTTATGACAAAATCCAAAAACAATAAAAGACTGAAAACACAAAAACAAACAATAATCGTCTCCTCCGGGATTCTTTTCTCATCATCTTCACTCACAAACGGGAACTTGCTTCTTCCGTCTAATGCAAGACAGTTTGCACCTGAGCCAGACAGGTCATACACTTGAGCATAGGCAAGCAAGCAGTTCACAAGTCAATTCACCTTTCAGTCTCTTTGGGTCGAACTACGGTGTTCTGACTTCCTCATTGCACGAGAGGATACGTAGGCATAACTTAACAGTTATCGAACAAAAGTCTCTGTATATTCCCCCTCTTTCCAGCTTTATTCTTTAGCCTCATTTTCTTGAGCAATTCATTCTCTTTCCTACACTGACATTGTATATATCACATTTCACAATCTTTTACATTGACACCTGTACATCCTTTTCCAGCTCTTCTATACACAAATTGCACTGACACTACCCCTTTAAAACAAATATTTTAAGCGTGGATCCCGTCGAGTACGACGGACAATCTGGGTGCTAATACCTTCCCAGGTTGTAACCAAACCCCTTTCTCAGTCTCTCTGGTTCGCAACCGTCTTATCCATCTCTTTCTAGGTCTATGCAGCATTGCCTTTCCTCCGGGATAAAAATGCCTAGCTGGCGACTCTATTCATCTCCAGTGAGTTCACTGCTGTGTGTTATCATTGTCCCTCTCGCCGACCGTTCGCGTCTGTACCTTTATTTGGGCAATTCCCATTTATCGGGAGCGACAGCTTGGCGACTCTACTGGGGACCCTTATACTGCAACCAGGGCTTCTGGTTCTTTTTGTGGGTTCCTCCTAACGCTTGATTGATTTGTGTTTACTGGGGTGTTATGTGTTATTTGTGTTTGTATATTTGTATTTATCTTTGCTTTATGCACAGTTGTTTTACTGCTTTCTTTATAGCTTTGCATTATATCATATTGTCATACTGTGCTGCTGGCTGGATCTGTTTGTTTGCTTTGGTGGGTGGGTGTTCTATTGAGAGTTGAGGTCCTATACCTGGGATCTGAGTGACACTTAGGCTAGAGTGGTTCATATTCTTTCCCATTCCATCTCGGTCTGGTGCGGGAATATGAAACACGGTTCAGATATGGGTTTCTTCTTGAGAACTCTGTGTTGCAGATTTCCTGCAATGCTAGGGCTATCTGGGAAGCCTGCTAAGTCTGGATGACCTTTAATTTTTGACCTTCAGAAACTGAGGTGAGTTAGAGGAGGATCTTTTATGGTTATTGTAAACACTTTACCTCCGGGTTAGAAGTGTTTACACTTCTCATAACTGATCCAAGTCTGAGGATCCTTGTTTAGAACACCACCTGTGAGGGGGTTGGGCTGTTTACAGGTTTGCAGGTACCCTTGACCTCAGCATACCCTGTTACTTTTGTTTTGGTTAAGAATACTCCATCTTGGAACAGTTCTTGTGATTCTAAACCCTGGACATGTGGCTCTTTATTTGAGTCCCCCACCTTGGTTACTGGATTTATAGACCTCCATCTGGATTTCTTGAACATACCTGGACTTATATCAGAGCACTTGATCAGATCCAGCCCAGTCACAAACCCTTGCATATCATTTGCATACATCATCATTGCATCATTTTGACATTTGTTTATTTGTTTTTCAGGGTGTCCATCTTCATTTTTGGCTTGGTTTTGACCCCATCATCAGTATAGACCTATCTTCATCAGCATATACTTCAGTTATCAGTTATCTGCTTCAGTCACCTGCACCAGCCAGTCAGTGGCCCATTCTCAGTATTATCACAAGCACCTGTCTCAACTCTTCTTCAACAACATGGCACCTAAGAAGAGTAATATCTCCTACCACTTCTTCCAGCCTGAGCTAGCTGACATCAGGAGGATTCAGACCCTGATTACTCCAGACTATATACCACTGTTCAGGGAACACTATGGAGACATACTTGATGTGGTTATGGATTTGGACCCTTCATAGAGGAGCCTGATTCATACTTGCCTTCAGTTTTATGATCCCCCACTGAGGTGTTTCACTTTTCAGGATTTTCAGTTGGGCCCTTTATTGGAAGAATACTCGTCATTGGTTGGGATACCTATCAGGGGTGGAGTCCCTTTCAACCCTGAGATGGTCTTTCCTGGCAATGAAGAAGTAGCAAAGGCATTGCATCTGGAACCAGTTTTGATTGGGCAACATATGACTACTAAGGCTGGAATCTCTGGCTTGCATCTGGATTTCTTGATCTCTCAAGCTACCCTGAAAGCTTCTTTGGGAGAGTGGAAAGCAGTCTGTGCTTTATTGGCCCTGAGCATATATGGGATTATATTATTTGCAGATGAGCCTAGATTCATTAGCAAGAATGCAATCCATCTTTTCATTCTGAGGAACCCAGTGCCCACTTTATTGGGGGATTTTTACTACTCAGTGCACTAGAGGAATGAGAAGCAGAGGGGAAGATTAGTGAGGTGTTGTGCTCCTTTGTTCCATACTTGGCTTCTCAAGCATTTGCCCAAGACCGATGCATTTTTGAATCCTCATCAGCAGAGAAACTGGGCTAGAAGACTCACTGCTCTGACTACAGCTGATATCAGGTGGTGCACTCAAAGCACCAAGGGCAGGGATATCATTACCAGTTGTGGGCATTTTCCCAATGTACCCCTGATAAGAGTTAAAGGTTGCATTAATTACAACCCTCTGCTGTTCAAAAGACAACTGGGCTATGCACTGGTCCACACTCCTAAGGCACAAGACTTGGCTGAGACCCTTTACTGTGAGAACAAGCCTAATCTGGCTATTGTTAGGCAGGCAGCCTGGGCCTGGGACAATGTTCAAACTAAGGGAGTGACCATTTTGGGGAAGTGCAACAATGTAGCATCAGCACAATACTATGAATGGTCCCATGCCAGGGCTCAATTTTCTGGGATGCCCTTTACCATGGAGGATATGCCTGGATCATCCTCGGCACCACCTCCTGCCACTGTCAGCTTAGAGGAGTTTGAGAGCTTGAAAGAGAGAAATGAGAAGTTGACTCAGGCTTTGCAGAAGACCCTCTGGGAGAGGAGTGATGGTAGGTTGGATATTGAAAGGTTGGAAAAGTTGAAGGTGGAGCATCTGGCTAAAATTGAGAAGTTTGAGTTACATCAAGAAGTCTAGGGCTGGAGAGCAAATTCTGAAGAATGCTTGCAAGGAAGCCCAGTTCCAGAAAGCCAGGACATACTTGTATCTGAAGGAGAGTCAAGCTAGGTGGGTCAGGATCACCGAAGCTCGTACTCTGGAAGATAAGAGGACTCAGGACAAGATAGAGCAGCTGGAAGCTAGTGCAAAAGAGCAGCAGGAAGCCCTGGCAGCAGCCCAGAGAGAGATCTCAGAACTGAAGATCAGAGCTGGAGTGAAGAGGTCAAAGGACCAGAATCAACACAAGAAGCTAACTGCAGCTGTCACTACCCGGAATCTCCTTATCCGGAACCTCACGGAGCGTCCAGCTGATCCTGTGACTGAAGCACTTCTCAAGGAAGTTCAGAAGGATGAGTTTGGTCTTGGTGTTTGACCTTTGCTTGTTGTTTCTTTCATTATATGTACTTTTATTTTATTGTGATGTATTTTGACCCCTCAGAGGGCTTGCATCTGTAAACAAACTATGTTCCATTTGCCTTTTTGTAATATATGTATCAGTTTGTTCCATTTGGGTTTCTTTCAAAGCAACATCAACAGTTCCTTCAAGGGTCTGGAAGGGTCAAAACCAAGTGCCAAGCCGGATACCTTGGAAACAAATAAGCATACTGCATTGCATGCTAACCTTTTGTTTTTGCAGGTTTTTTGTTTTATTGTTGCTAACTCTGTTGTGAAACTCAGGAACTATTGCTCGACGTCGGGTATTTCCACTCAACCGTCCACACCGATATCCAACCCGTAACAACCTTCCGGGCCTACAAATGGATCAGGTACAACAAGACCTTGCAGAGGTCAGAAACCAAATGGCCAACGAAAGATTGGAGATGAGAACTCAGATGACGCAGTTTATGGAAGTGATGAACAACATGGCTCAGAGCCAAGAGAGATTGAGAGCAATGGTGGAAAGGCAGAATCAAGAAGATCCCCATATAGGGACTGCCGGGACAAGCAACAATGAGAGGGTCCAACCTCATGTCAACCCCCCTGTATTTGGACCCCACCTTCATCCAGAGGTCAACATTCCTGCTAATGTACAAGGGACTGCCACTGCAGGCAGAGTGCTGCAAGAAGACCCTCAGGAGGATCAGTTCACAGTAATGGGTGCTGGGGAAGGAGCCTATGACAGAAGGCTGGAGGAAATTGCTGAAAAATTAAGATCCTTGGAGTCTCAAAACTCTTTGGGTTTTGATGTTATGGACATGGGCTTAGTGGACGGGGTCAGGATTCCCCATAAGTTTAAGCCTCCTTGTTTTGAAAAGTACAACGGGACTTCCTGCCCCCGGACCCACTTACAATCCTTTTTGGGAAGGTTGAAAGCATATACCATGGACGAGAAGCTATGGATGTTTTATTTTGAGGATAGTTTGACTGGAGCGTCAAGGGAATGGTACTCCCATCTGACTAGAGCAACCATCAGGTGTTGGAAGGACTTGGCAGAGGCCTTCATCAGACAATACCAGTATAATTTGGATATGGCACCCAATAGGACCCTCCTGATGGGGATGTCACAGTCATCTAGAGAAAGCTTCCGCGAGTACGCCCAAAGGTGGAGGCAGTTGGCTGCTGCTGTCCAGCCGCCTATGTCAGAGAGGGAGATGGCAGATATGTTTATGAACACCCTCCAAGGAACATACATTGACATGCTGGCTGCTTTCTCTTCTACCAGCTTTGCAGATGTCGTTATAGCTGGAGAAAGAATCGAGAGCCTGTTGAAGATGGGCAAAATTTCTGACAACGGTGCCAGCTCATCCAGCAACACAAGGAAGCCTTTTGTGGGGCCAAGAAGAACTGGTGAGACCAATGCTATCAACACCAATAGGGGCAGACCCCAATATGTTCATAGATCCGTGGCAGCAGTCACCATTCCCGCTCCAATTCATCCACAACCAGTTTATCAACCACAGCAACAAAATTATCAGCAACAGACTCAGTATCCTCCTCAGAGAAATTACAACAACACCAACAACAACAATCAGCAAAGACCGTTCCAACAGAGACCTTCTCAGGGCAATAGGGTGATCGATCCGATCCCTATGCCATATGCCACATTACTGCCACAACTCCTGAAACTCAACCTGGTTGAGCTAAGGACGTTGGCACCTCCAGATCCTGCCAGTTTGCCTAGAAATTATGACTCCAACGCCAGATGTGCTTTTCATTCAAATGCACCTGGCCATAGTACGGAAAAGTGCAGAGCTTTGCACATGAAGGTACAAGACTTGGTAGACTCTAAGGCTCTGAATTTCGCACCACCACCAAATGTTAATAAGAACCCTATGCCAAACCACGGAGGTCCCAGAATCAATGCTATTGAAGAAGACAAGCCGTCTTACTTGATAACCAGTGTGGGTCAGATTCGGACACCGTTGGTAGAGATCAAAGCTCAACTCCTTGAATGTCAAATGTTCCCGGGATGTGAGCTAGGGTGTGCTTATTGTAACATTTCAGTGAATGGTTGTGATAATTTGAGAGATGGCATAGATGGTCTCATCCAGAGTGGCCTGCTTCAAATCACAACATCAATTCCTACCAATCCAGCAACCTCATCAGCAACAGTTCCCGTGTCTTCTACAAATGCAACAACCATTGTTCCAAGCAACTCTTCAATTTCATCAACAAATGCTTCATCTGTTACTTCAACGGACCAGATATCAGCAAACATCCCTTCTACAACTTCAGCACCACTTCATTCAGAACCTCCTACAACAACAACACCCATCCTTCCAACAATATCCCCTACAACTTCAGCAGCAAATGTCTCAACGGTTACGATTTATTATGATCCTGAAAATGATTCTGCTTACAACTCACAAAGTGCTACTCCCATCAGAGCACCAGTCACAATATACTATGATCCACAGACTATCACAGTCCCTTCTGCAGCTGCCATCAGTCCAGTCACCATCACGGTGCCTGGGCCAGTACCTTATGAAAGCAGTAATGCCATCCCCTGGCATTACGACTCTGATCTATACTGCGGAGGACAGAAAATCACTCTTGAATCATCAACCCCTGCACCACAAATAGATAATGTGGGAGGAGGCGGAGGCTTCACTCGAAGCGGACGTCTCTTTGCTCCACAAATTCAAAGACCCACTGCCGAAGCAGAAGCTGCTGCCAAGGCAAAAGGGAAGAGCTTGGTGCAGGAAGAACAGATTGTTAAAGAAGCTTTGAAAACACCCTTTGATCAAGAAGTTGATGAATTTATGAGAATCATCAAGAAAAGTGATTACAAAATAGTGGACCAGCTTCACCAGACGCCTTCCAAGATCTCTATTCTATCATTGCTTATGTGCTCCGAGGCCCATCGGAACGCATTACTCAAAGTCTTGCACGCAGCTTATGTGCCAGAAGAGATCACAGTCAATCAGTTGGAAGCTGTGGTCGGAAATGTTAATGCTAGTCATGGACTAGGGTTCACCAACACTGATTTGACTACGGAAGGCCGCAATCATAACAAGGCTTTGCACATTACCATGGAATGTAAGGGTGCAGTTCTTTCCCATGTGCTGGTAGACACAGGATCTTCCCTCAATGTCTTACCTAAAAAAGCCCTTGTGAAGCTAGAGTATGACGGATTGGCATTACGTCCCAGCAACCTGGTAGTAAGAGCCTTTGATGGTTCTAAGAGATCGGTTCTGGGCGAGATTGAGTTGCCTATAACGATTGGCCCACAAACTTTCAAAACGACCTTCTACGTGATGGATATACAGCCTGCCTACAGCTGTCTATTGGGTAGGCCATGGATTCACGCCGCTGGCACCGTGACCTCAACCCTTCACCAGAAGTTAAAATTCGAGTGGGAGGGTCAAGTCGTTACTATCTGTGTAGAGGAGGATATTTTTGTTAGCCACCTGGCTACCTACAAATACATTGAGATGGATGGGGAGATCCACGAGACAATGAGTCAAGGGTTTGAGGCCTTGAACATAAATGAAACATCTGCTGTACCTGGAACCTCAATAACATCTTATCAACAAGCCCGAAAGGTTGTTGAAGAAGGAACTGCCCAAGGCTGGGGCAAACTGTTACCGGTGGAGAAGAAAGAGGATATATTTGGGTTGGGTTACAAACCAACTCAACAAGATCAAGCAGAGGATGCTAAGGAGCCCAACTTTGTTAGTGGGGGGATGCTCACCCCTGATGCTGTCAACAATTTGGAAGACGAGGATGAAAGCAACCGCAACCTGGAGAGTTGGATCCGTCCAAAGGTCCCGGGGAGCAGTATCTCAAACTGGTCTTCCCAGGAAATTATAAGAGTTACTCATGCAGAGTAATTATTATTTCCTGTATCTTTATAGCATGCATCAAGTCTTGCATCTTGCCCAAGATGACAAGACTCATTTTGTAATCGGGCCATCTGTAATTTTTGTGCAACAAGATTAATCAATGAAATATCAGACATCTTTTGCAAACGAGTCTTTTTCTTTTCCGTTCACTGTTTTTCCATTTTTCTTTTTGTACAAAAAATAAGTGGCAGTGTTTTCAAAATGACAAATTTATTTCACTTTTCTAAACAAGATTAAAATCAATCACTAAAATGAACAAACTGAACCCTTGCAGAGAGTGCCTTCCAGACCGCACCGACAACAGCACGGCTATGACTTCGTATGACTTTGACAATCCAATCAATCAAGCTGATGAAGGGGTTGAAGAAGAGTATGAGCTTCTTGAAGAGCTAGCCAGGTTGTTGAGACAAGAGGAAAAGGTTATTACTCCTCACCAGGAGGAGGTTGAAACGATTAATCTTGGTACAGATGAAGACGTGAAAGAAGTTAAGATCGGGGCCTGCTTACAAGACTCAGTGAAGAGACAACTGATTGACTTGCTTCAAGAGTATGTGGACGTGTTTGCTTGGTCTTATCAAGATATGCCAGGGTTGGATACCGACATTGTTGTGCACAAGCTGCCTTTGAGAGAGGAATGCCCACCAGTTAAACAGAAACTACGCCGTAGTCGCCCAGACATGGCAATGAAAATCAAGGAAGAGGTACAAAAGCAATGGGACGCCGGGTTCCTTGCCGTAACTAGCTATCCGCCTTGGGTTGCTAACATAGTACCTGTGCCAAAGAAAGACGGCAAAGTAAGAATGTGTGTTGACTACCGGGATCTGAACAGAGCCAGCCCAAAGGATGATTTCCCATTACCTCACATCGATGTATTGGTGGATAATACGGCTCAGTTCTCGGTATTCTCCTTCATGGATGGATTCTCAGGATACAATCAGATTAAAATGTCACCTGAAGACATGGAGAAGACAACTTTCATCACACCCTGGGGCACGTTCTGTTACAAGGTGATGCCATTCGGACTGAAGAACGCCGGTGCAACATATCAACGAGCTATGGTGACATTATTCCACGATATGATCCATAAAGAAATCGAATGTTACGTGGATGACATGATTGCCAAGTCCCTTACTGAAGAAGACCACCTGGTAAATCTGCTGAAGCTGTTCAAGCGTCTGAGGAAGTACCAACTGAAGTTGAACCCCAACAAATGCACATTCGGGGTGCGATCCGGTAAGCTACTGGGTTTTATTGTAAGTGAGAAAGGGATTGAAGTTGACCCTGATAAAGTCAAGGCTATTCAAGAAATGCCTGCACCGAAGACAGAAAAGGAAGTTCGAGGGTTCTTAGGTCGATTGAATTACATTTCACGGTTCATATCTCACCTTACAGCAACCTGCGAACCCTTGTTCAAATTGTTGAGAAAAGAACAGACGGTCAGGTGGAACGAAGACTGTCAGAAGGCCTTTGACAAGATCAAGGAATACTTACAAGAGCCTCCAATCCTTATGCCTCCAGTTGAAGGAAGACCTCTGATAATGTACTTGATAGTATTAGAAGAGTCAATGGGGTGTGTGCTAGGCCAGCATGACGAGTCTGGTCGAAAAGAGTATGCAATATACTACCTAAGCAAAAAGTTTACCGACTGTGAACAACGTTATTCACTGCTCGAGAAAACTTGCTGTGCTTTAGCGTGGGCTGCTCGCCGACTGAGACAGTATATGTTGACCCACACTACTTTGTTGATCTCAAAGATGGACCCAGTCAAGTACATATTTGAGAAGCCAACACTTACCGGACGAGTTGCAAGATGGCAAATGATCCTTACAGAGTATGACATTCAGTACACTTCTCAGAAGGCCATCAAAGGCAGTGTATTGCCTGAATATCTTGCTGAGCAACCTATTGATGATAACCAGCCTATGAGGTTTGACTTCCCTGATGAAGACATCATGTTCATAAAAGCAAAAGATCATGAAGAGCCTATTCACACTGAAGGGCCTGACCTGGAAGAGGAATGGACTATGATGTTTGATGGGGCTGTTAACATGAATGGTCGTGGTGTTGGTGCAGTACTCATTACACCTAAAGGAGTTCACATGCCTTTCTCGACAAAACTCACTTTCAACTGCACTAACAACGAAGCTGAATACGAAGCTTGCATTATGGGTCTTGAGGAAGCCATTGACCTCTGGATCAAGACATTGACTGTATTCGGAGATTCAGCTCTGGTAGTTAATCATACCAACGGCAAATGGTACACACACCAGGATCATCTGATACCTTACAGGGATTATACAAGGAGGTTATTGACTTTCTTTACAACAGTCAAGCTTGAGTATATCCCTCGGGACGAGAATCAGTTTGCAGATGCTCTGGCTACCATTTCATCCATGATCAAAGTTCAAGCTGCCAACTTTGTACCTCAGATTTCAGTGTCCAGACTTGACAGACCAGCATATGTGTTCGCAGCAGACATTGTCAAAGATGATAAGCCTTGGTTCCATGACATTAAGTGCTTCTTGGAGGATCAAACATACCCACCTGGGGCATCTTCCAATGATAAGAAAACATTAAGAAGGCTCGCTGGTAGTTTCTTTCTGAACACTGATGGTTCCCTGTACAAGAGAAACTTTGATATGGTACTCCTCAGATGCGTCGACAGGACATAAGCAGATTTGTTAATGCATGAAGTACACGAAGGATCCTTTGGTACCCATGCTGGAGGGAATGCCATGGCTAAAAAGTTGCTAAGATCAGGGTATTACTGGATCACGATGGATACCGACTGTTGTGCCTACGCCAGAAAATGCCATAAATGCCAGATTTATGCAGATAAGGTGCATGTGCCCCCCAATCCTCTGAATATAATGTCTTAACCCTGGCCCTTTGTTATGTGGGGCATTGACATGATTGGCAAGATTGAGCCGATTGCTTCGAATGGCCACAGATTCATCCTGGTTGCCATTGACTATTTCACCAAGTGGGTCGAGGCAGCTTCCTATGCCAATGTTACAAGACAAGTGGTAGCCAGATTTCTGAAAAGAGATATCATCTGTCGATATGGAGTTCCCGAGCGAATCATTACTGATAATGGTTCCAATTTAAACAACAAAATGATGGCAGAGCTATGCCGGGACTTCAAAATTCAACATCACAATTCTTCTCCTTACAGGCCAAAGATGAATGGCGCTGTTGAGGCAGCAAATAAAAATATCAAGAAGATTGTGCAGAAGATGGTAGTCACCTATAAAGACTGGCATGAAATGCTACCATTTGCCTTGCATGGGTACCGCACGTCAATCAGAACATCCACTGGGGCAACACCGTATCAGCTTGTATATGGTATGGAAGCAGTCCTAACCGTCGAAGTTGAATTACCCTCCCTACGGGTGTTGATGGATGTTAAGCTGAACGAAGCAGAATGGGTCCGATCCCGATACGAGCAACTGAGTCTGATTGAAGAGAAGAGATTAGCTGCAATCTGTCATGGGCAGCTATATCAGAAGAGAATGAAGAGAGCCTTCGATCAGAAAGTCAGGCACCGAGAGTACCAGGTAGGAGATCTTGTGCTGAAGAGAATCCTCCCTCCTCATACAGACCATAGGGGCAAGTGGACTCCGAACTATGAAGGACCATTTGTAGTAAAGAAAGTTTTCTCTGGGGGAGCACTGATGCTCAGCACCATGGATGGTGAAGATTTCCCGTCCCCTGTGAATTCAGATGCAGTTAAAAAATACTTCGCATAAATGACCCGCTGGACGTAAAAACAGAATGTAAGTCCAGGCAAAAATAGGGCATCCCGGCGAGTCAGAAACAGAATAAAAGACTCGGGCAAAAATAAGGGAAATAAACAAAAAATGTACACCCGCTGAGTTGAAAAGCCGCATTGGACGACTCAGGCAAAAATGGGTATCCCGATGGATTGAAAACCCGAAAGGGCAATCCAGGCAAAATAAGGGAATAAGCGAACAACTGCATTCTGAATTCGTCTGTATCACTCACAACTTGGTAAGCTTTGGATGGATCAAGCTTCTTTTAGAATCAACCTTTTTCAGAAAGCAAGATGAGAAGAACGTCAAAAGTCATACGAGTCATAGTAAAGAGGAAGCTCCTTAAAGCGTCATCAACATTGCCAGCATTTTGTTTCTCAATTTGTAACAATCTCCTCATTTCAGGGGATATGTTTCTTTGACTGTATCTCGCCAATTCAGGGCAAATGAATTAATAAAATCAGATTCTCAGTCATGTTTCGTCTTGTACATTTTTATTTGCAAAGTGTCTGATGTCTTAAAGAAAAAACTGATTGCATAAAATACATATGTTTATCTTCAAAAATAAAAACACGTGCTTGCAGGAAATATACTTACTCATAGAAATGTCTAACTCCTATGACGGAATCCAGTAAAGGATACCTCGGGATTACTTGTGCGTCTCCCTATCTCTGCAGGATTGCAGGTATCCAGAACGCAACTTGGGGCATGTAAGCTTCGTCTTAACAAGCTGGCAAATCAATGCTCGCTCAGTCTTAACACTCAAAGTGTTTTCTCCCCAGCCGAGTTGCCACTTGTTACTTCCCCCCAGCCGAGTTGCCATTTCATCCTCAGCCAAATACACGAAGTCAGGGAACCATATCCCCACAGAGCTCCAGCCTCTATCCAAAAGAGCAGCGTATGAAGGATCACAACAGAGTGAAGAAAGCTTCTTCAAACCCCAGCTGGGTCCCTCAGTACAAGGATAGGTCTATCAATGACCTATACCCCCAAGCAATGGCATCTCATCAGATCTACCAATGATCTCACCCCCAGCTGGGATGTCCATTTCAAGCAGATCGGCCAGAGATCTTCGTAGCAACGGGATCCGGATCCCGGTTGGGTACCTTTGCATAATCATAGCATTCGCATCATATTCGCCCACAAAGCGTAGCATTCCGTCTAAAACAGAGCATTACGGCAAAAATCAAACATATTGCATAATCATAAGCCATGATCCGAATCAAATACTTGTGAATATTGACAATCCATCAACAATATACAGAAAACTCCCCAAATTCCCCAACAGAGAGCCAAGGCATTTGCCTTACACTTATACACACTCCTTTTGGCACCAGTCCGTGTCATAATTCCCCAGTAAAGTCGCCTGAGCCTTCTTTACAAGCAGACACTTATATTACAGATGCTCCCTGGCACCCGTCCGTGTCATATCCCCAGCAAAAAGCCAAAGATAGTCCCCTTTGCACTTACAGATACTTATATATACATTTCCTTGACATCCGTCCATGTCACTTTCCCCAGCACAGTGACATAAGCACTTTGTATATCAGATACTGGTTTATATACTCTTCGTTTCGATACTCGTCCGTGTCACCCTCACCAGCAAATTGAACACTCATCTATACGTCACTCATACTCACTACTCATGTTACTTATACAGATATTCGTCCGTATTTTGTATATACCATTTTATATATATACCCCCGCAGATTCAACACTAGTCCTTGTTCTTTGTTAACCCGTTGGTACTCGTCCGTACCATCATCTCAGAACGTGCGTCAAGCGTTTGTTTCTACCTGATACTCGTCCGTATCATAGTCTTAAGGATGCTCGTCCGCATCTTTAATCCATACACTGTGTCAAAACACTCTTGTTTTCTCGAATATAGATACTCTTCTGTGTCTACTATTCCCCATAAGAGTCCCCTCATATTCAACACTCGTCCGTGTTCTCTGTTAATCCGTTGATACTCGTCCGTATCATCATCTCTGAACACGTGTCAGTTTTTGTTTCTACCTGATACTCGTCCGTATCATAGTCTTAAGGATGCTCGTCCGCATCTCTAATCTATACACAACATCTAAACACTTATACCTTTTGTTTCTTGGATATAAACACTCGTCCGCGTTTACTATTCCCCAGTAGATCGCCAATAAAGCAAATTTTCCTTTTATCTGACACTCGTCCTATGTCATGATAAACCCTGAGAGCAGCCGTACCCTACTAGGTGGTCGTCCTCCACCTCTTGATGGTCATCCTCCATCATGCTCATCCGATGGCCGTCCCCATCGTTGATCTTCTATCCGACATTCGTCCTGTATCGTGATATTTAGCAGCCGTCCCCTGCTAGGTGGTCGTCCTCCACCTCTTGATGATCGTCCTTCATCATTTTATCCAATGGCCGTCCCCATTGTTGATTTTTGGTTATCTGACATTCGTCCTATGTCATGATAAATCTCGAGAGCAGCCGTCCCCTACTAGGTGGTCGTCCTCCACCTCTTGATGGTCATCCTCCATCATGCTCATCCGATGGCCGTCCCCATCGTTGACCTTTTATCCGGCATTCGTCCTATGTCGCGATATTTTCGGCAGCCGTACCCTGCCAGATGGTCGTCCTCCACCTTAGATGACCGTCCCTCATCTTAACCCAACAGAGCAGCCGTCCCCTGCTAGGTGATCGTCCTTCACCTTTGATGACCGTACCTCATCATCTGTTTATTTCATTTATTCTTTAACCCGATGGCCGTCCCCGTCGTGGTCCCTTTTCCTTTCAGTTTAGCCCGATGGCCGTCCCCATCGTTGGTTACTCTACTTTGTGAACTTGATGGCCGTCCCCGTCATGTTTCATGAATCCCCAGAGAATTTTACAGCTCTATTTGATGGTCGTCCCCATCATAATTCTTTTTATCCCCAGCATGCCGATCGTCCCCGTCATTGCTTCATTTCCCGCACTTTCCAGCATGTCGGCCGTCCCCGTCGTTGCTCTTTACCCAGCAGTCGTCCTCTGCTCGACGGTCGTCCTCCGTCGCCCACACTTTACAATATACTTTATTTTCTTTTGCAATCTATATCCCTTTTCTTCTTCATTCTGTGAGTGCAAATTTTTGGACTGTCTTTGGTATTCAACCACAAGTTATCTTGTTTGCCTGTTAAGCCGTTGCTTACAACCTGCACAGCTAACTCATGTTTGAATAGGGGCAGCTGTAAACACCCCAAATTTTCCCTCACCCATTTCACCATGGCTTGTGATCATTTTCATATGCATAAACACAATCATAACATCTCATATCATAGTTTTGATTCACTGCATAGATTCAAAGTCATCTGCATCTAGGGTTTGTGATCTGAGCAATCCAAGAGCCTCTTGAGCTATTCCAAAGGTCATCAATCACTTCAAAGGGGTCTATGGGTGTTCAAGTATCATATTATATCCTCTCAAAGTCAATAATGTCAAAGAATCACAAGAACTGGGATTGGTATGGAAGCAGGGCCAGGCTTGACTGCACAGTTGACCTAAAATTAGGGTTTTGGTTTCAGAGGCCATAACTCCAATTTTTTTGGTCATTCTTGTTTCTATTGGTCTCTATATGGTATAGGGAGTATGCATATCAATTTTCATGAAGAAATTCCATGGGGAAGTCATCTGATCAAGAGTTGACTTTCTGGACAAGTCAGTGCAAAATCAGGGCATCTGAGGCCCCCAATGACCCAACCAAGGGGTGATCTTCATCATTTTGAGTGTATATGATCTTTATTTGATCATGGGAGAAGTTGGAAGTTCAAAAAATTCAAGGAATTACAAGTTTTTGCAAAGTTGACTTTTTGGGGCAAGTTTGACTTTTAAGGAATTTGTCATTTTAGGCAACTTTTCAATCCTTACTTTTTGATCCAAAAATGCTTCAAATGGAAAAACTTTGGTCATAAAAGTTGTAGAATAGATCTTTCCCTTTTCAAAAAGTACAAGAACATGACCTAATTCATTTTGGATCAAAATTTATGGTGCATCAAAGTTCGCAAAAATCACTAAATTTCAAGTTATGCACCGAATGGAAAAACTTGCAAATTCATGTACCAAGGCAATTTGTGACTTCTAATTGATGACAAACCATTACACAAACATCACACAAGTCCTAAAAATCATAATGGGCCAAAGAGATCACATGTTTTATGGCTTGTGAGGCAAGATATTTTTCATGAAGATCAAAAGCAAGCAAGTTGCAAAAGCCATCATAACACTTCATCCACTTGCTAGCTACATTGCTGAACCATCCTAGCCTTTCCCTCACACCATGCTGCGCAGCCCACACCCCTTGTACTTGGCTAGAACATGACCCATGCTTCTCTTACACAAAGTTGACAAATTGGCAAAAGTAGCTACACCTATCACAAAAGGGCATGTCACATCTTCTGACCAATCAGCATTGTTTATACAAACAAATGGCAAGCCAAACAACATAACACACAAGCCTGAAACCAGCAAGAACAACACATTCTCATTTTCACTCTCAAAAGCAAAAGCCTTCGAAACTCAGAAAACAAGCCACAAACACTTAAACAAACTCCATAGATCAACTCAACTCATCATCCTGGTCACAAAGCACCCCTCACCCTTGCCTTAAACTGCCTGAATCATAAACACGATTCTCACCTGAGCTTGAGCAGAACCTGTTCAAACTCTCAAACCAGCCAGCACAAGCTCCTTCTAAGCATCCAGACATCATCAAGGGACCAAAAGGAGTGGATTGCATCAAGAGGAGAGGCCAGAAAGCTGCAAACTGAAAGCTTCAAAACTCAGGTAGCTCAAGAACTTTTTTTCCAGAAATGTTTTTTTAAGTTCTTAATAGCTTCTACATGCTTCCCTGATCATGAATATGTTGTTGGTTTTGAAAATGGTGAAGAGATGAGTATGTATGCAGTCTCTGAAACTTTTTGCCCTAGAACTAGATTGATTCGATTCTCTTTGTTTAGGAAAGATAAATGTTGTTTGAATGGGGGTTTTGATTCGTTTTTGAGTGGGGATCATTTCTGTTTAATTAGAATTTGTTTTAGATGCGTTTAGAGAGAGTTTGAAGGTTGGAGTGATCGGAGAAGATGACCGGAACACTGTTCCGGTCACCTGAGAGTCATTAAGGCTGTGATTAGGGCTAATTAATTAGGGTTAGTGAGTTTGAATGTAGGCCGTCCAGATGCGCGCCTAGTCAACTCCCGCGCGTGTGACTTTGAATTCAGGCCTTAGGATCTGTTGACTTCTTCAATAATTCATTTAATTTCATTTTATTTTCATTTAAATACATTTGTTTTCCATAATTTATTTAAAATAGCAAAACCTTTTCAAAAATTCTGAAATTTTTTATACAAGTTATTATTTAATTTCAGAGCACAAAAATATGTTTATTTTTATTTTTAGCATTAAAAAAGTATTTTTAAATATTTAAAAGTTTCTTTTTAATTAATTAATGGGAATTAATTAATTAAAAATACTTTTAGGTATTTAAAAATCATCAAAAAATTCATGAAACCTTTAAAAACATTTAGAAACATTGTCCAACCCTCAAACCAAATTTATTTTTTGATCTTGATGCATTTTAAGAATTGTCCATGGAATTAAAATCATTTTGATGCATTATTTTGATCCAAACTTCCAAAAATCATTTCTGCCTAACCCTAAAGAGTTGGACTTTGATTCTTTTTGCATTGTGTTTAGCATATCATGTAGTTTGTGAGATTAAATGGCCATGATTTGATCTTTCATTTTCCATTTGTTTGGCATTTTTTCTTGTTAAGGAACCCTAAAACCCTAGAAAACTTAGGAAATCCATAACTTGAATTTGGTTAAGAGTTGAAACTTCTCCTTTGGGCAGTGAGTTAGTATAGGTTTAGGGATCCTTTGTGTGCATTTTCAATTTTTTATATTGATGTTTGCTTCTGATTTTGGTTTGTGTTTGATGCTTTGATCATAAACCCTAATTTGGGCTTCAATATGTATCCATCTTGCATTTGCATTCATACCTTGACTTGCCATGACATTTTATGCATCCTTGTGATTCATTAGACATCATAAGACATATTGAAAGCATGTTGGATCATTGCATCTTGCATTTCCCATGCTTGTATGCCATTTGCATTTCATAACTTTTCATGTATGTTCATGTTTCTTAACTTGTTTCATTTGCATCCATGAGCTTGTATGATCATCCCCATGCCTTGTCACATGTTTGCAGCCCCTCATAGCATCATTAGCATCATGTATGTGCTTCTGGTTTTGTCTCTCATCATACCATTCCATCCCATTTTGCATTGCATTGCATTCCTTTTCTAACTTTTCAGGTGGTAAGTGGATTTGAGAAGTGAATTTGCCTTCACTTCTCATAACTTCTCTTCATCTCTTTTATGCATCCTTGCTGCATTTTTGTATGTGTTTGAGTTTGAGTTTGCTCATTCTTCTTCTTCTTACTATCTTTCCTCAAGTGACTTGTCTTCTTCAATGAAGCAAGTTACTTTGCTTCCCCTGATCCTTTCATCTGCTTCCTGGTGGTTCCATTGAAGATCTTCTCTTGTAAACCTCACAAACCTTAGGAACAACCAAGCATGACAATAATTAGGGTTTTGTTTAGTTTCCCCTCTTAGTTTTACCTTTGTGTCTCTTTGAGTCTTCTCTTCTCATCTCATAATCAGGGACTAAACCCTAAAGGCTTTAAGACTTTGTGATTAAGCTTATGCCTGCATCCTTCTATTAGGATGGAGTGTATAACTTTAATCCTAAGTGTCAAACCCTTAAGGTGTTTAAATCCTTTAATCAATCCATTTAATAATCATCAAGACATCACTTGTAACTTGGGCCTTACATTAGGGTTCTAATTCTTCCTTAATTGGTTAAGAAGGACTAACCCGAGTGTTAATGGACAAGCCCCCCTCAAGTTGTCTTACAAATCATAAAATTCACTTCATCATCTTATCATTAAATAAAATCCACTTAATCAAAGGCTTGTTTTGTCATGGGTTTAATCCCTAATCATGGATTAAGTTGAGGAGCTTTCCTCAGCTTAAACATTCTCATCTATTATCCTTCTATTAGGATGGTGTAATGAGTCTGTTTAGTCCCTGATTATGGATTAATCTCATTACTTAACACTAAACAAAAACAACAAAAACATCTAATTAATCACAAGTAGGTTAATGATCTTAATCCTACACCAAAGGTGTTTAAGTGTGAGAAGCTGACTTCACACTTAAGGTATTCTCATCACCCCTAATCAGAGGGAAGATGTGATGAGTTTACTAAATCCATTGGTTTAGACTTAAGCTCATTAACTTATGACAAAATCCAAAAACAATAAAAGACTGAAAACACAAAAACAAACAATAATCGTCTCCTCCGGGATTCTTTTCTCATCATCTTCACTCACAAACGGGAACTTGCTTCTTCCGTCTAATGCAAGACAGTTTGCACCTGAGCCAGACAGGTCATACACTTGAGCATAGGCAAGCAAGCAGTTCACAAGTCAATTCACCTTTCAGTCTCTTTGGGTCGAACTACGGTGTTCTGACTTCCTCATTGCACGAGAGGATACGTAGGCATAACTTAACAGTTATCGAACAAAAGTCTCTGTATATTCCCCCTCTTTCCAGCTTTATTCTTTAGCCTCATTTTCTTGAGCAATTCATTCTCTTTCCTACACTGACACTGTATATATCACACTTCACAATCTTTTACACTGACACCTGTACATCCTTTTCCAGCTCTTCTGTACACAAATTGCACTGACACTACCCCTTTAAAACACAAATCTTTTAAGCGTGGATCCCGTCGAGTACGACAGACAATCTGGGTGCTAATACCTTCCCAGGTTGTAACCAAACCCCTTTCTCAGTCTCTCTGGTTCGCAATCGTCTTATCCATCTCTTTCTAGGTCTATGCAGCATTGCCTTTCCTCCGGGATAAAAATGCCTAGCTGGCGACTCTATTCATCTCCAGTGAGTTCACTGCTGTGTGTTCTCATTGTCCCTCTCGCCGACCGTTCGCGTCTGTACCTTTATTTGGGCCATTCCCATTTATCGGGAGCGACACTAATGAACAACCTACAGGGAAAATACAAGCTATAACCACAAATGTTCATCAGAGAACACAATAAACTGATACAAAATTCAAGCTCTTGTCGTTGGAAGAAACATTGACTCAATTTATATTAGTAACCCAAATTGAATTCTTGAGGATTACCATATCACACAACTTGTTAAGAGAAAAACATGAGGATTCAATGAGAAGAATGGAAGGGAAAATGTCTAACTTGTCACAACAAATCACATAATTGACCCAAGAAAGAGGAAATTGTGATGCACTAGAATCGAGAAATTGCACAATTCCCTCAGCCCCTAGTGAAAACACAAAAAAAAAAATACTGAAAAAAAACTATGAGAAGGAGGAGGAATAGAAATCTACACCAAATGTAGATGAGGTTTCAAGAGAGACTCCTGAAACGGGAGAGACACTTGATAAATTATTGATAAAGACTCACCATTTAGGAGAACCAAAAACCAAATCCTAAATGAACCAAACACTCATTTACCTTATTACATCAAACCACATTACCCTATAAATAAGAAGAATCCGAAGAGGGAGATGGAAGTGGGGAAGTTTAAAAAGTTCATGGAGATGCTCACAGAGTTACAAGTAAACATCCCTTCTTGTGATGCTTTGGAACAGATACTCGTATATGCTAAATTCATGAATGAACTTTTGAACGGTAAAAGTAAATTTAAGGATGATAAAAATATAACTTTAATAGAGGATGTAGTTCCATTATTCAATTCAAATTTCCACCTAAACTGAAAAAATCCATGCATATTTACTATTCCTTGCACTATAGGTTCATTAAAAATTGGCAAGGTACTCTATGATTTAGGAGCAAGCATAATTTTGATGTCTTTGTCTATGATGAAGAAACTAAATTATGGAGAACCAAAACCTACAAAAATGAATTTGGCTAAGGCAAATGGATCTATCACTTATACATATGAATGGGCACTGGTGTGGAAAAATGGAGATTTAATACATGTTCTACCCATATGCGTAGCACAAAGGGTGTACGCGTATGAATGGGCATTGAAATTCTGTAATGAGATGTCCTAAGAGATGTTCCAACACTTAATAGGACATTTGACAAATTTTAACCAAAACTTAAACAGCAGGAAAAATAAACAACACAGAAGTTTGTTAACCCAGTTCGGTGTGGTTAATTGGTATCAGAGCAGGCACCCTGCCTGTTTATACTGGGTGAGATCTAGGGAAAACAAATTCTGTAACATGGACAGAGATATAGGGTCAGTAAATAGACCACCTATACTGGATGGTTCTAATTATGACTACTGGAAGCCAAGAATGATTGCATTCTTAAAGTCACTTGACAACAGGGCATGGAGAGCAGTAATTGTTGGATGGAAACATCCTGTTAAAGACACCAAAGATGGATCAATAGTTCTGAAACCTGAAGAAGAATGGAGTAAAGAGGAAGAAGATTCAGAACTAGGCAACTCAAAAGCCCTAAATGCTTTATTCAATGGCATTGATAGAAATATTTTCAGACTGGTGCATCATTGTGAGCTGGCCAAAGATGTGTGGGATACCCTCAAGACAACTCATGAAGGAACATCAAAAGTAAAAATGTCAAGACTTCAACTTCTCACCACCAAGTTTGAAAACTTGAGAATGAAGGAAGATGAATCAATTCATGAGTTCTACATGAACATCTTAGATATAGCCAATACTTCTGAAGCCTTGGGAGAAAAGATGACTGATGAAAAGCTTGTAAGGAAGATTCTCAGATCTTTGCCAAAAAGATTTGACATGAAAGTCACAGCAATAGAAGAAGCTCAAGACATATGCTCCATGAAAGCTGAAGAACTCATTGGTTCCCTTCAAACTTTTGAAATGGGAATGAATGACACACATGCTAAAAAGAACAAAAGCATTGCCTTGGTTTCAAATGCAGATGAAGAAGAAGATGATGAACTAGCAAATGATAAAAGCTTCTCAGAAAATCTTGCATTGATTACAAAACAGTTCAAACAGATTCTCAGAGGTATGGAAGGTAAATCAAATTCCAGTGGAAGATTCACAAATTCTTATGAAAACAAGAGAACCTATGATGCTAACAGAAGATCAAATCTTGCTGAAAAGACCAGTCAAGAAAAAGGAATCAAGTGCCATGAATGTGAAGGATATGGACACATCAAGAAGGAATGTCCCAACTTCTTAAAAAGACAAAAGAAGGGACTATCTGTAACCTGGTCTGATGAAGACTCAGGAGGAGATTCAGAAGAAGAATCAGCTAAGCATATTACTGCTTTAGCTGGACTGTGTGAATATGATAGTGATTCCAGTTGTGGAGAGCTTACTTATGAACAACTTGAGCAAGCATTCAAAGATCTATACAAAAGAAGCTCTGAAATATGCAGTGAGGTTATAAAGCTAAAGAAGCAGAATGAAGTACTAGAAGAGGAAAAAGCAAGTGATCAAGTAATCATTGATACCTTGAAAAGTGAAGTAACTCTTCTCAATTCTAAGATGGAACATATGTCCAAATCTGTTAGAATGATGAACAGCAGCTCAAATACACTGGATGTTATTCTTTGCAATAATAAACATTCAGGGGACAAAAGTGGACTGGGATACAACAGAGAAGAAGCCAGCTCTAGCAAAGCCACTTCAAAAATTACACAGTCAAACAAGATGTCTCAACAAATGCTTCAACATCAGAACACAAAGACTAACATAATGTTCCAACAGATGTCTCAACATTCTGGAAAGAACAAAATGAAGAAGAAGTATCAAAGATGGAGATGCCATCACTGTGGAAGATTTGGGCATATCAAACCTCACTGTTATAAGTTACATGGATATCCAAATCAGATGTGTCAGCAACCTTTCAAGCAGAAAGTAGAAGGTACCAAGAATATGCAGCTTAGAAATCAGCAACCTCCTAAGCAAAAGACAGAAGTAATCAAGAAAGTTTGGAGACCAAAAGCTGACACTCAGACTGATCAAAGCCACAGTCCCAAGAACCAGATCAACAATCAAGCTTTGAGATCAGCTGAACAACACACAGGGCAGAGGCATCAAAAGAAATCTCAACTCATCTGGTCAAAGAAAAGTATTGCATACATAGCACATACATCACTGAAAGTATCAGCTAAAGAAGACTGGTATTTTGACAGTGGATGCTCAAGACACATGACTGGATTGAAGAATTTGCTAGTAAACTTAAAGTCATATTCATCCAGGTATGTTACCTTTGGAGATGGAGCTAAAGGAGAGATCAAGGGAGTTGGAACCTTGGATTGTCAAGATGTTCCAAGATTAGATAATGTGCTGCTTGTTAAAGGTTTAACTGCTAACCTGATCAGTATAAGTCAACTATGTGATCAAGGATACAGTGTAAACTTTACAAAAACTGAATGCATAGTGACTAACCAAAAGCAAGAGGTTGTCATGAAAGGAGCCAGATCTAAAGACAACTGTTACATGTGGGAATCCCAAAATCTCAGTCTCACTTCAACCTGTTCTCTAGCTAAAGAAGAAGAAGTGAAACTGTGGCATCAAAGACTAGGTCATCTTCATTTCAGAGGCATAAAGAAGATCATATCTATGGATGCTGTAAGAGGTATTCCTAAACTGAAGATTGATGATGGCAAAATATGTGGTGAATGTCAAATAGGCAAGCAAACCAAGATGTCCCATCCAAAGCTCCAACATCTGACAACTTCCAAAGTTTTGGAACTTTTACATATGGATCTTATGGGACCTATGCAGGTTGAAAGTCTTGGTGGTAAGAGGTATGCCTATGTTGTGGTTGATGATTTTTCAAGATATACATGGATAAACTTCATCAAAGAAAAGTCAGATGTATTTGATGTATTCAAAGAATTATGTCAAAGATTGCAAAGGGAAAAATCCAGCTGTGTGATCAGAATAAGAAGTGATCATGGAAAGGAATTTGAGAATCAAAAGTTCTTAGATTTCTGCTCTTCAGAAGGAATCAATCATGAGTATTCTTCTCCTATCACTCCTCAACAGAATGGGATTGTTGAAAGGAAGAATAGAACTATTCAAGAATCAGCAAGAGCTATGATCCATGCTAAAAAGTTACCTCTGTATTTCTGGGCTGAAGCTATGAACACTGCCTGCTACATCCATAACAGAATTACCTTGAGAAAAGGAACCCTGTCCACAATATATGAAGCCTGGAAGGGCAGAAAACCCACTGTGAAGTACTTTCATGTGTTTGGAAGTAAATGCTATATTCTGGCAGACAGGGAGCAAAGGAGAAAAATGGATCCTAAAAGTGATGAAGGAATTTTCCTTGGATATTCTATAAACAGCAGAGCATATAGAGTATTTAACTACAGAACAAATGTTATCATGGAGTCCATAAATGTGATAATTGATGATGCTCCTACAGATGTCCCAGAAGATGTTGGAACATCTGCTGATATCAAGGTTGAAGCTGAAGAAAAGAATGATCAATATAACTTCACTCAAAATGATACAAGGTCAGAAGATTCAAGCAAACCTCCCTCCATTAGAATACAGAAGGATCATCCCAAAGATTTAATAATTGGTGATCCCAACAGAGGTGTGAGCACTAGATCAAGAGAAGTGATTTCAGGTTCTTGTTTTGTTTCCAAAATAGAACCTAAAAATGTCAAGGAAGCTCTCACTGATGAATACTGGATTTGTGCTATGCAAGAGGAATTAGGTCAATTCACAAGGAATGAAGTGTGGAATCTTGTACCTAGACCTGATGACATAAATGTGATTGGTACAAAATGGGTGTATAAGAACAAGTCAAATGAACAAGGAATTGTTACAAAGAACAAAGCTAGACTTGTGGCTCAAGGATACACTCAAATTGAAGGAGTAGACTTTGATGAAACCTTTGCACCAGTAGCAAGGCTTGAATCAATAAGACTACTGTTGGGAATTGCTTGTATCTTAAAGTTCAAGTTATTTCAAATGGATGTGAAAAGTGCCTTTCTTAATGGTTATCTTAATGAGGAGGTATATGTAGAACAGCCTAAAGGATTTGTTGATCCAAGCTGTCCAAATCATGTATACAAACTCAAGAAAGCACTTTATGGTCTGAAGCAAGCTCCAAGGGCATGGTATGAAAGACTTACCACATTTCTTATCAAGCAAGGATACAGAAAAGGTGGGATTGATAAAACCCTGTTTGTTAAATATGAAGAAGGTAATGTCATGATTGCACAAATATATGTGGATGACATTGTGTTTGGTGGGATGTCTGATAAGATGGTCAAACATTTTGTCAAGCAGATGGAAGCTGAATTTGAAATGAGTCTAGTAGGTGAATTAACCTATTTTCTTGGTCTGCAAGTTAAGCAAATGGAAGACTCAATGTTCATCTCACAAAGCAAGTACTCCAAGAACATAGTGAAGAAATTTGGAATGGAAAATGCTTCTCATAAAAGAACTCCTGCTCCTACACATTTAAAGCTGACTAAAGATGAGAAGGGTGAGAATGTAGATCATAGTTTATATAGAAGCATGATTGGGAGCTTGTTATACTTGACTGCTAGCAGACCAGACATTGCATTTGCAGTAGGAGTTTGTGCAAGATATCAAGCTGATCCAAAAGTCAGTCATCTCAATCAAGTCAAGAGAATCCTTAAATATGTTAATGGTACTTGTGACTATGGCATAATGTACTTTCATGGGTGCAAACCAATTCTCACGGGCTTCTGTGATGTTGATTGGGCAGGAAGTGCTGATGACAGAAAAAGCACTTCAGGAGGATGCTTCTTTCTAGGAAACAATCTGATTTCTTGGTTCAGTAAGAAACAGAATTGTGTATCCTTATCTACAGCTGAAGCTGAGTACATAGCAGCAGGTAGCAGTTGTTCTCAGTTGGTTTGGATGAAGCAGATGCTCACTGAGTACAATGTCCCACAGGATGTCATGACATTGTACTGTGACAACTTAAGTGCAATCAACATATCTAAAAATCCTATCCAACACAGCAGGACAAAGCATATTGATATCAGACATCATTTCATCAGAGATCTTGTAGAAGAAAAGGTGATTTCATTGGAGCATATAGCTACAGATCTGCAGTTAGCTGATATCTTTACCAAGGCATTGGATGCTGCACAATTTGAGAACTTAAGGGGCAAACTTGGAATCTGTTTATGTGATATCTAGCAGTTAATGAGATGTGCCAACATGTCATATGACATTGCATGGCATAAGTTCCAGATGGCAAAGCTAGTCTGGACTAGATCCTTGGGAATTTCATTCCTAATCATTTGGACTGTAACGGCTACTTATTTGGTAATTCCTTATAAGCAGCTATCAAGAGTCTCATCACATCATCACAAGCGAATCACATTAACTAGTAATCCTTCAGAAATCTTAAACCCTAAAGCTGCACATTCATCTGCCTCAACAATGTCTCAAAACCCTAAAACAGCTGAAGAAGTTCTCAACTAGGAAGACGTGGTTCATGCCATTCCTATTTCTATGGTGCCAATGCAATCAACACCATTAGACGAGCTCAAGGGAAATGCCTCTCACACTAAGAAGGCAAGAACACCAAAAAGAGGTAAAGATAAAATCAGAAGCAAAGCTAAAGAAATTCCTTCACATGTTAAATACTCCAAATATGTTGATGACTCCATCAATGAGATTGTCAATCAAGTTTTCTCTGAACAAAGAGTAGTGAAAGGAATCTCTGTTCCCTTGAACACCATTCCTGCACCTCAAGAAGAACCTGCTCAAGATACAAAGAACAATGCTGCAGAACAAGATGTCCCAACTGATGTTGGAACATATGCAGATGAGAAAGCAAACTCATCTGATGCTGATACTGAACAGACTGAGGACAAGAAAGAGGTCTCAAGTGAAAGTGACAAAGAAGTTTCTATGGAACAGGCTAAAGACTCAAATGAAGATCAATCTTCTACTGATCAACAAGCTGATGAGGAGACTGCTCAATCCCCTCCAATAGTCAATCTGGAACAGGATTCTGATGCAGAGATCATATCATCTGTGAATCCCAGCATTGCCAAAAGGCTAAGGTCCAGGAAAGGAAAGATGCAAGATGAACCTGTCATTCCTGAGAAGAAGAAGGCTAGTCCAAAGAAAGGCAAGGCTAAAGCCACTTTTGGTCCAGCAAAACCATGGAGCAAGGTTCAAACTCAGAAGAGAAAAGCTGCAACACCATCAGATTCAGATGTTGGATCAGATGCCCCAACATCTCCTCCCAAGAAGAAACCAGCTCCAGCTAGAGCTTCAACTGTTGTTCCAGAAGCTCCCTTGGACAATATATCCTTCCATCATGTCTCCAGTGTCAACAGATGGAAATATGTGTACCAAAGAAGGGTTGCTTTGGAAAGAGAACTGAGCAGCAATGCACTTGAGTGCACAGAACTCATTGACCTAATCTCTGCTGCAGGACTGTTCAAGACAGTCTCAGAGTTCTCTCCCTGCTATGAACTTCTTGTCAAAGAGTTCATTGTGAATCTTCAGGAGAATTGCTCAAATGGTAAGTCCTCTGAGTTTAGAAAAGTGTTTGTTAGAGGTAAATGTGTACAGTTTTCTCCTCAAATCATCAATGAGTATCTAGGAAGAGAAACAGATGGACCCAATGAGCTAGGGAAAACAGATAATCAAATCTGTAAGGTGATCACTGCAAACCAGGTCAAAGCTTGGCCTGTGAAGGGAAAGCTCTCTGTGAGCATGCTTACTAGAAAATATGCCATGCTTAACAGGATTGGAACTGCAAACTGGGTGCCTACCAATCACACTTCATCAATCTCAACTGGTCTGGCCAGATTCATCTTTGCTGTGGGGACTCAAACCAAGATGGACTATGGAGCATATATTTTTGATCAGACTATGAAGCATGCCATCTCTACTGCAACAAAGCTGCCAATAGCTTTTCCATCATTGCTGTGTGGTATTGTTCTAAGTCAATACCCTGGAATTTTAACTGAGAAGGACATTGTCTGCAAGAGAGAGAGCCCCCTGGCCTTTCACTACAAATTATTTCTCAGTCACCATGCTGCAGATGTTGAAACACCTGCTGGGACATCTGCTGGTCCCTCCTCTGCTAAGAATCCAATCTCCAAGAAAGAATTAATTGCTGAGCTAAAGTGCACCTGCAAAGAGCTAGAAGCTAGAAAGAAGAAGCTGGAGGAAATAATTAAGAGGTTGGAAAGTGAAGAAGATCAGACAGCTGCATCTGGTGAAGACAGTGAAGCTGCAAGTGAAGCTGATAAAGATGAAGACACTGAAGTGGAGGAAGCTACTGAGAGTGATGAATCTGAGTGATCTGTGTATGTGAGGCATTTGTAATGACAACAATGATTTGTAATTCTGGATAATAGTTCTTTGGCCCCTAATTTTGTGCCTACCAAGGGGGAGAACAACATCAAATGTAATTGCTGTTTAAATGAATGAAATCTGTTTGTTTGCTTCTGAACTGAATAAGTTTTTCTGTTGGAACAAGACTGGATAAAGACAGGACACATATATGTTTGAGGGGGAGTAATCTCAAATAAAATTCAACAGAAAAGTAATGATTTACTCTGATAAAAAGAACTTCTGCTGCACTCTGAAAACCAGAAAAGATGTTAGCCAAAAATTAGCCAAAGGGGGAGTTTGTAGATGTTTAAGAATTGGCAGAATTTTTGACCAAACAAGAAATGTTAAATTCAGTTCAGAATGTCCTATCAGATGTTGAGACATTAGCAAACAGAGTATGTGAACTTGGTTCAGGATGTCTTACCAGATGTTGGGACATTGTATAAATGACTAAGTTCAGTTTTGTCAGGATGTCCCAACAGATGTTGAGACATCTCAGACCTGCTACCAGAATTAATTATTGATTAACAGATCAGAGATATTTAAGGAGAATTATCTGGAATTAATTAATGCTGGATAAAACAGACCAAGGCGCATCTGTAGGGTGGTTTTAAATTGAAGATTCAGATTAAAACAGAAGACCTAATGCACCTAGAATATAGGAGGTAACAAACCCTAAATTCAAGGTGACAGCTGCTGCACATTAGGGCTGGATCATTCTACAGAAAGCCCAAAATTCAGAACCTATTTAAAACAACAGAAAATCATAGAATTGAGCACGAATTTCAGAAGACTAAATAGGGTGTCTAGTGTTTTAATAGCAGGTTGCTTTTATGTACCACTTTGTGAGCTTTTAAGCAAAAAGTGCATTTGTGACTTGATTGAAACTGTGAAGTAAAATCAAGCTGTTTTGTTTGAAGTGTGACTTCATTTTAATTAAACTTGTAAACAAAATCACTGTGTGATTGAGGGGGAGTGAGTAGGGTACTCTTATCTAAGTGAGTCTTAGGTAGAAATTGCATTGGGTAAGTATTAAGTGATAGATTAAACAGGGTGGTTTAAGTCTAGAATTAATATTACTAATAGTGGATTTCCTCCTGGCTTGGTAGCCTCCAGATGTAGGTGTGGTTATACACTAAACTGGGGGCTACCAAGCCAGGAGGAAATCCACTATTAGTAATATTAATTCTAGACTTAAACCACCCTGTTTAATCTATCACTTAATACTTACCCAATGCAATTTCTACCTAAGACTCACTTAGATAAGAGTACCCTACTCACTCCCCCTCAATCACACAGTGATTTTGTTTACAAGTTTAATTAAAATGAAGTCACACTTCAAACAAAACAGCTTGATTTTACTTCACAGTTTCAATCAAGTCACAAATGCACTTTTTGCTTAAAAGCTCACAAAGTGGTACATAAAAGCAACCTGCTATTAAAACACTAGACACCCTATTTAGTCTTCTGAAATTCGTGCTCAATTCTATGATTTTCTGTTGTTTTAAATAGGTTCTGAATTTTGGGCTTTCTGTAGAATGATCCAGCCCTAATGTGCAGCAGCTGTCACCTTGAATTTAGGGTTTGTTACCTCCTATATTCTAGGTGCATTAGGTCTTCTGTTTTAATCTGAATCTTCAATTTAAAACCACCCTACAGATGCGCCTTGGTCTGTTTTATCCAGCATTAATTAATTCCAGATAATTCTCCTTAAATATCTCTGATCTGTTAATCAATAATTAATTCTGGTAGCAGGTCTGAGATGTCTCAACATCTGTTGGGACATCCTGACAAAACTGAACTTAGTCATTTATACAATGTCCCAACATCTGGTAAGACATCCTGAACCAAGTTCACATACTCTGTTTGCTAATGTCCCAACATCTGATAGGACATTCTGAACTGAATTTAACATTTCTTGTTTGGTCAAAAATTCTGCCAATTCTTAAACATCTACAGGCATGTCAGGAAGGCATTACGTGTATTAGAAGAGTGACACGCATAAGGCAGGGGGTTTCCAAGGCATTACACGTATGTATGACGTAGTACGTGTATGAAGGTTTAAAAATACACGTAGAAGATGGAAATACGTGTAGTAAATCTGGAGATGAGCTTTTGAGGGGAAAACACGTCTCTTATCATATGCATAACACATTGGGCAATACATGTATGGCTGGGCAGTAGAGGAGGCCTTACGCGTTGGATATTTAAGTTTAGGGGCGAGTTGGGCATTACGCATAATGCACAATGCAATACACGTATAACCAGCAGAAGTGTATAATTTTGCTATTTCTGCGATTTTCTTCCGGATTTCGCATCTGTTGTAATTTCTTGTGGTTCATGAGACTAGTAGGAATATGATTGAACATTTTAAGACTAGTAGCAGTAATATGAATAATAAAAGGAGAGTTTAATTGATCAATTACATAGTTAGACAATTGAGGCCATTTGGCGTGTTGTTACGGAGTGTGTAGTAATCTTGGTGCAAGGTAATAGTCGCAGTAGGATTTAATCGAGCAGGTTGGGATAACATTGATAGGAGATAGGGGACATTGTGGTTAGTGAGGATTAGTCTTGTCATAGTTAATTAATACCGAGTGATAGGTTAATTGTATGTGATAATTATGGATGAGGCATTAGGGTTATTTTCCCTAGGCATGATTGGTACTTGTTTGTTGATTGGTGATCATGAGGATCGTGTATTATGATTGATAATAGTAATTGGTGTATATGTTGGTGTGTATTGATGTTGTATTACAGTGGGTAATTCCAGTGGGAATTATGGTGAGTGTAACTTACGTGTGACTAGGAGGATCATGAATATGTATAATTGTTATTATACATGTGTTGTATGTATATTTATTGCCATGCATACATGGTGTGTCTGATGAAGACAAATCATTGCTCTGGAGGAGTGTATGTGATTCATGGTGAAGATAAATCATTGCCAAGTAGAGGTGTATATGATTTATCTGGATTCTATTATAAATCGGGTTCGATTGAATTAACCATGGTGTATTGGTACCACATGCATTCTGTCAGTTGTTGATTCATATTGCATTTATTTTTGTTGATTAATTGGTGATTAAAAGTGACAAGTAGCATCGTGACTATGTGATGTTTATGTTGGTTGATGTGTTTTACTACTCCTTAGCATGCATTTTCACCATTAAATTATTGAATGTAATTCTCACCCCTTTGTTGTTTTATTGTGTTTGTGCTCCTTGGGGAGTACAGATAAGTAGGTACGTGGAGCCTGAGTTGCTCGATCGAGTCGTATGAGTCGCTCTGATACATAACATGGGATATGGGGAATTTGTTATGTTTTATACTATTTTATTTTGTTATGTATCTCATTTAGTGAAATTGTAGTGAACAACTTATTATGTGGAGAGTATTGTGGTGTAGGCCTTATTGTCATGGATTGAATTGAATTATGATTCTGCTGTAAAAACTATATTTTTACGATTAATAAAAGAATTTTAATTGTTGGTTTCATCAAGTGACATCCTACTCTTTGGTATAAACTTTGATGTTTTTCCGTATTATTTGCGTATTTTATAAAATGAGAAAGTGGAGTGTTACACCCAGCACCCCCGAAAGGCAAGACAGCTGATGCCTGATGGGTATGATAGGAAATTCTTTCAATTATTCCTACCAGGCTTATTCAAGGATACTTGAGAATTAAATGTAATCTTCATTATAAATTACATATTGGAACTCTCTATTTGTCCTAGAGTTAACACAAGCTAGCAACATTGAAAGAGATCCACCAGAATAAAAGATCACTCTCATAAATACTTGAGATAGTGACGCTTTTTAGGAGGCCTTTCAACCTGAAGTTATTCAAGTTCTGGGATAAAATCCAACCCTTCTTCACCCTAATGCCATGGAGGAGTAAACACTCATTTACCACGGTCTAGTCAGGAGAGACTCAGAATTCCATATGAATAGGGGGATGATAAATTTGAACAACTTGGTCGACAACCAAACTATATGGAGTAATCGAGGGTGTACTCGAAGTAGAAACTCCCCCAACTGAAAAAATTGGTCAAAATACCAACCAAAAGAAAAATAAATCAAATCTCCCTCCTCAGTCACTATAATGCTTCTTAATTCTTCATCTTATCTCCATGATCAGTAAAGAAGACATTAGAGATGGGTTAATGCAAGAAAAGTTGACGAAAATGAGACTCTTGTGCCACTTACCAAATATTTTTTTAATCTCCTTTTTCTGATTTGGCATCCACCATCCAGTAGTCTGGATGCACTTTTTCAATAGTTTTCTTGATGCCGTGTCGGTTGGGACAACACCATCAATATATTCACATTAATTATGTTGCATTCTTTGATGTTGTTATGTGGTGCATATCCATGTATTGTTACTCTTACATGTTAAATGACTTAATTCTGCCATGCATTTCACTGTTGCATTTCTAAACATTAGCTATTAAATGTATGTTGCCTTGTATTGTGTTTTCACTTTTTACACCTGTTGGCATGCTGTTAGGTAGCTGTATTAGGCTGTTTGTATATCATTTGCATGTGATAGCTAATATTGTGCTGAAGCGCTGTTATAGCTGCTGACTTTAGAGTTTATCTAGCTTTTAGGTACCTTTAGCTTTAGGTTTGAGTCTAGTTTGAACCATATTCACTTTAGGAGATGTTGGGGACTTAATTGTCTTCTTTGTTATAATTTTTTATCTCATAAATCTTGGATTTTACTAACAATTCCAGGGGCTAATGGTAAGTATGAAGAATGTGGGTATGCATCCACATTCCACCTTCTTCCTTCCTCTTTCAAGCTTTCTCTAAGTGTGATTGTGAAAAGCATATTATGATTCTTTGACATTTCACTTTCTTCCATCCCCTTGAGTTTTAATCTCATCTTCAATACTTGAAGTAAGTTAGAACTTGTTCTTCTTCTCTCTTTTTCTTGGTTTAGAGTTATTCTAACCTCGTTAACCATAAGATCTCAATTGTACAATAACTTTGGGAGAGTCTTAGTTTCCCTTAGATTTTTCCCTTTCTCAATTTGAGTCTTCTCTTTCTCATCTCAAAACAACTAAAAAAGACTTAATAAAGGTTGAAATGACTTCTTGTGTTATGGACTTACCATGGGGAATTTGCATCTATCCCATTTTGGGGTAATGTGAACTTGTCTAGCCTGATGTACACGTCTAAACTTGAAGTTATTCTAACAAAGAAAAGCTTAAAAACATTTCTTCACTTCAAAATACAAAAACACTTAATAAATACAATGGGCTAGTTTGCTTGAGCCCTAATCTTTGGAACCAAGTCTTGGGGATCTTCTCCTTGCTTGGGTGTGCTTCTTCCTCATTCCATCTTGGATTGATGTAAGAAGTACATACTCCATGGAAAAGGACTTGTACACTTTCTTGTGCCAAACACAATAAAAGCTTCTAAAAGCACTCAAACATACAACAAACATCTTTCCTTCGGGTATTATTTTCTCATCTCCTTCATTCTTAACGAAAGAACTTGCTCCTACTTGTCTCTTTGTAAGTCGGTAAACACACTCGTTTCAGACGAGTCCGCAACACTTGAGCATAGATGATGCGTGTTTTTCGCAAGTGTACGAACACGTCAGAGTAATATAAAAGATTGTCGAATCCACAGAGACCAAGTGTCAATCTATCGTACCTGTTGTTATGGTGTGTATCTAAGGCAACTAAATATAAGGGTTTTAAAAAGGGTGCAATGGTAAATAAAATAATAATTTTAAATAATAAATAAAAGACAGGCTCGAATGTAATTCACGTAATCAATGATAATCCAGTACTTGTTAATGGAACTACTTATGGGCAATGTTTTCTCCTTTGAAAAGAACTAATTTAACAGGAACTGTCGCTTTCGCGTATTCAGAACCGAGTTGTACTCTCTAATCAACCCCTCCTATTGTCACGGATAAAAAGGTGCGTACTGCGTTAGAGTAGTAAACCTATTTTTAAGAAATATAGTATCTTGACTAAGTTGAAAAGTACTTTAACCTGGATTTCTTAGCAAAAAGAGGTTCTTATGAACCAGACTCTAAACTTCATAACGCGTCCGAAAATCGTTTTAAAATCTCTTTTCTTTTTAATCTAAAAACTCCTAATGAACTATACAAAGCGCTTTTGGCTGTTTTTGAAATAGTTAAAAACAATTAGATTGAAAGATAAAATAGCCCTTAAGTGTTTCCACGAACAATTATATGGATTACTAGTTTAATTACGATCCTTACATCCTAACCTTTATGGAATTAGTTAGACATGATAAAGTAAATGTTCTTTTTATAATTTTTCATAAAAGTAATTTAGTGCGAGTGCGGAAAGTAAATGAATTTAGTGCGAGTACGAGAAATAAAGTAATTTAGTGCGAGTGCGGGAAATAAAGGAATTTAGTGCAAGTGCGGATAATAAACGAAAGTAAAGCGAGTGCGGGAAATAAATAAAGTAAAGTGCGAGTGCGGATAATAAATGAAAGTAAAGCAGTGCGAGAAATAAATAAAAGTAAAGCAATGCGGAAAAGTAAAATACGAACTGGAATTAAAATGGCGGCAGGATTAACTTCCTCCAGAGTGCTCCAAAACTCGATCACACAGACAGATTACAGACTCGATCACTCGATTGCAGAAACACACCGATGTGGAATGGTAACTGCTTTGAAACTGATATATGCCTAGAGAAATCTAAGTTTGGATGAAGAAAAACGAAAAACTAAAGTCCTATTTATAGGAAAACTAAATGCGGGAAATGACCAGGACGCCCCTCCACTAAAAAGTGGAGGGAACTGAATTTTTGCCTTGTGGCGCCCGCCACAGGCCTATGGCGCCCGCCATAGTACTCATAGGGAATGAAAGAGTGGGGATCGTGGGTCTTGGCAGTTGTGGAGTGGTCTTGAGACGTGGCCACGTCATGGCTAACCCCATGGCGCCCGCCACGGTGGGTGCCGTAAGTGCAAAACGCTGAATTTCTAGGTTTTCGTCCGTTTCCACTCCTTTTTCGCTCCTTTTCTCGATTCAAGCCCCGATTACAATAAAAACCTGAAAACAAAAGAAAACAAAGTAATAACATAACAAAATAACAATAAAAGCTAAGAATGCATGCGAAATCGGAGTCAAAAATACGGTGAAATTTAGTGTGATCAAATTCTCCCACACTTAAACCTTTGCTTGTCCTCAAGCAAACATTAAAGCTCAAGAAAATATGGTGTCAACACGTGTCTTTGGGCTAAAGGGCTTCTAAGTTCAAGTCAGGATGCAGTGACAGGTACTAACTAAGTGAACCAAGGGTATCATAGTAACACAAACACAAACTTCAATCCTATATTAACCACTCCATATCATCCCACAATACCTAGGCCTATCTTCTCATCCTTTTGTGTCCTTTTCATTCAGGCGCAATCACATTAAGCCCGTTATCCGTGCATGCTTCATAGAAGAGTGACCGGTTAGTGATTCTGATCCATAACATAAGGTTTCTGGCACATAAGCATGTGTAAACCTGTTTTATTTGACCTAATTGTAGTTGCGGGGGATCGGATCGTAATCCGCCCTACCAAGTTCAGTGCCAGATACCTCTGAACCAACTAACAATAGGTGACTTGCAATTTTTTTTTCTTTTTGTGGCAAAATTTTTTTTTCTTCTCTTTTTTTTTTCCGGTTTAAATGACTTTGTGAGGGTCACCTATACCAGAGTTTGCCTTTTTTTCTTTTTTATTAGAACTGGATCATTCACTTATGTTTATCGGCCCCCTACGTAGAGCATGCTTAGGCCGGAGCTGACTGCTAAAATAAACTACTTAGGACAATTTTTTAAATGATAATAAAGGCCATGGTGGTGGGGTTTAGGAGTGATTCCTATATTCAAGAGGTCTATGGTGCTAAAATGGTTCTGATGTTTCAAAAAGTTGACCTAAGTCACCACATCCTAATCTAAACATGTCTCAAAGCCCAAAAAAAACATGTGAAACAACATTATTTTCTTTTTACAATTTTTCTGGTAAGGCTAAGGAAATGGGAAAAAATGAAGATGAACTAAAAATACACTATACTGGGGACTCGTCAGACTCATGCATTATCTAAGAAAAATAAATTACTGAAAAGGGAAATAACTGAAAGGAAATAATTAACTAAAAAGGAAAATGACAGAAAGCAATAAATTCCCCTCCTACACTTAAATCGAACATTGTCCCCAATGTTTCGAAATAAGATAAGGGGGGTAACCTGAAAAAGACTATTGAGGAGGAGCACTGGTGCCCTCTCCGTCCTGCTGTGATGGTCTGGAACAACGGGATCTACTACGATGCTGGTCCCTCCGGTCGAGTCGTGCTGATAAAGCAGCCTGAGCACTCCGGACCTCTCGAAGGTTACCTAAGATGGAACCTTGAGTGGCCTCTACAAGCTGGTAGTGCCGGCTGTTGAACTCTCTCTGACGGTTCTGCTCTAATGAGATATCGTTCAAGGTACGACAAACGTTGCTATAAGCACGATCCGAAACCAATCGCGATTGTTGCATGAAGCTCATGTTCTCCGTCAGCTGTTGTGAAATAGTAGAGAGAAGGCCATCACACCTTTCTTCTCTAGCTGTCATATCACGCCACATCTCCTCGGTGACATAGAATCCAGGAGCAGCACCTGCAACAGGGTTAGAGGAAGATGGTGCGGTGTGTGACTGTGAAGGACGATGGGGGGACATGTGAGGGATGGGAGACTGCTCTCTCCGATCATACTCTTCATCAGTGTCATGTGCCTCCCCATCGGGAATATTAGGAGGAAGTGGACCCAAAACACGTGGAGCATTAAGATCATAGGTCCAGTTCCTTTCAATACGTACATCAGTACGTCTACTGCATGGTAAAGCAACAGATGGGATAGCTACCCCATGAACCATCAACTCATAACCACCTTCTCTCCTCGTTCGGCACAATTTCATGTCTTTCAGAAATTTTAAATTAATTGTGCGAGGAGGTAGTGGTTCAAGTGTAGCTATCTCATCGTTCAGGCCAAGAGCCCGAGCAATAGACGTAACAAGCCCTCCAAAAACAATCGGTCCTGTTTTATTAGTAAGTAAAGCCATGTGTGCAAGCATAAATGGGACCGGATTGATATGGGTTCTAGTGAGGCATCCTTGCAAAAATAGGAGTTCTCTAGCATTTACCTTGTTTGGACTCTCCCGGCCAAAAATAGTACATGCCAAAAGATGTCTGAAAACTCTTATGGCCGGGTTGTGAATGGTCGACGCAAGTATCCCTTCAAAAGAATTAATTGAAGTACTTGAAAGCCTTTGCCAGAAGGTAAATACCTCGGCCGACCATTCTGCATCCAAAGGTGCCTCACAAATCGCACCTTCCCTATGAGGGATTCCTAACAAGCCTGCTAGATAGTTGGTACTGAATTCATACTCAATTCCAAACAGTCTAAAAATAACAGTACCGACAGTGCTAGCAGTGTTAGGACTGACAGTGTATATCAAAGAACTCAAAAACTCAATTGTCAGTTTCTCATAGGTAGGTTCCTGATTAATGAAAATATTATGCAAACCTAGGAATTCTAATAAATTAAAAACACTATGATAAATACCTAAAGCATACAGACAGTTATCGTCGACGTACCTAGTCGAGAGAATTTCTCAACTCTGAAGCCTCTGAATAATTTTCCGTTGCCTATCACCCGGTCTTCCATCACGAAGAAGAAATCCGTTGAACTCCATTGTTGATTGCTCCTTAGGAAGTGAAAATGGTAGAAAAGTGGTTTATGAGGGGAATGATAAAGTTTTGATTTTTATGGTTTGTGGTGGATGAAAATGGAAATGGATGTTGGATATGTTTTATGGATGGAGGGTATTTTGGAAATGGGGGAGCTTTAATGGGGTTCAAGGAGGTTTTGGAAGGTTGCAAAAATGGGTTTTTGGTGAAGAAAGGTGTGAAAATGGTGGAAATGGGGGATCAGCCCCGTATTTGTTGTGGGACGGTGTGGCGCCCGCCACAGGGCCTATGGAGCCCGCCATAAGGCCATTTCCTGGGCCTTGGATTTTTAAATCCTCCTTTTGGGCCTTCCTTGCACCTTTGGTCTTCGGGGGGGTCTGGATAGCGTTTTCTTCTTCTTTTCAAGGCATGAGGCTTGCATATTTTTTTTGTGAAGACAAAAATGAAAATATTTTTGTCTTATATTTTGTTTTTCTTTGCACGACAAAAATAAAATAATTAAAAAACCAAAAAAAGAAAAAGAAAAAAATTGACATTAGTGCATAATATGTATATATAGGAGGAATTCAAAGTACATGAAAATATAATAGATGCAATAAAGTGAGATATGTCTGGAAATGAGATAAATAAAATAAAGCATATAAAAGGAAATTAAATACTAGGGTAGCGCTGTCAGTGTAGAATGAATCATGTGGTAGGCTTCTTTTCCTGGCTTGATCCACGAATCTCAGCTATCTCCCTCCGAAGCTCTTCAATCTCCTGATATAGAGCATCGGCCTCTGAGGCATGAGTGAGATCAGAAACCTGCATCTTTAATTCCAAGTCCGCCACTTCCTGCTTGAGCAGGGCAGTCTCCTTACGGAGCTCATAAATCTGTGTTTGTAGGTCAGGCGGCTGCAGAGACATATTGTTAGACATAACAGTGATTCGGGGAGTAAGAGGTGTAGGAGTGTACTCAGCGGTGGGAGGCGATTTCGGCTCTTCGACAGTCTCTCCATAACCCTCTAGAGCATAACTCCAATTTGCAGGATCATGGACACTGGTCATCAGCGGAGCTGGTAATGTAAAGTAGTGTATCGCTTCGCCGTCGATCAATAATCTAAACATGTTGGGCTCAAAAGAGGCCCTCCTCATCAGTCCTCTGTCAAGACAAAATTCAACATCCAGGGTGGTGTAGCAGCAGAAGGTCCTGAGGTGCAATAACCTGCGAGACAAACCCAATGCAGTAGCTATCTGTGTAACAATCCCACCGACATGTATGATGCCTACTGATGATCTGGAAACACTAGCAAGGCCCTTCAACAGAAAGTTGCCACAAGCAACAGGGCGAGACTGAGTCGCACAAAACAGTAGGAAAATCTCCTCTTCACTCAGCAGAGTCTCTGTATCTGGCAAACCTAGGAAAGAATGCGCCAGAATCATCTGGAAGTACCTTAACGCAGGGTTGTGGATTACTTGAGAAAAATGAGTGGAAGGATCTTGACTCCCTCTACCTGAGATGTTAGACCAAAACTTTTCCACTTCTCTGCTCATAAAATACCCCATCGGTGTCTCTGGAATAACATCAGGAGTAGTCTGAAAACCTGGTAGGAGCCATAGGGCATCTCATGTGGACATAGTAACGCTCTCTCTGTGTGTCGTCTCTAAAGGCCACGTGCATGTCATCGGGGTTCTGCATTCTGTACAAGGTTAGCAAACAAGTCCTGAAAGCACATAAAACATTCAATCGTTAGTCCTGACATAATAATAAAATAAACAAATTAAAATAAAGTAAAAATAAATAAAAAGTACGTAAATAAGAAAACCATGGGTTGCCTCCCATGCAACGCTTGTTTAACGTCATTAGCTCGACGATCGATATTTAAACATCATTGGAAGGATATGGTGGATCACTCAGAGTATGACAGGTGTATGTTGTTGGGATGTCACCTCCTTCGTAGGGCTTCAACCTCTGTCCATTGACGATGAACGGTTTACATGTTTGGTTCTTGATTTCAATAGCACCGGATCTTAGGATCTTAGATACTTCGAAAGGGCCAGTCCATCTCGAACGGAGCTTTCCTGGAAAAAGTCGTAACCTAGAATCGAACAAGAGAACAGGATCGCCTATTTTGAAGTCTCTTCTTATGATTCTTTTGTCATGCCAAGCTTTTGTTCTTTCTTTGTATATGATGGCATTTTCGTAGGCGGATTGTCTGAGCTCTTCTAATTTGTGGATGTCAAGGATACGTTTCTCACCAGCAGTCAAGTAATCCAAATTCAAAGTTTTTATGGCCCAATAGGCCTTATGCTCCAATTCAAAAGGTAAGTGACATGATTTTCCATAGACCAGTTGATAAGGGGTTGTTCCTATAGGAGTTTTGAAAGCGGTTCTATAGGCCCATAATGCTTCTTGAAGTTTCTGTGACCAATCCTTTCTAGATATAGAGACAGTCTTCTCGAGGATCTGTTTGATCTCCCTATTAGATACTTCCACTTGTCCATTGGTCTGTGGGTGGTATGGTGTTGCTACTCTATGCTTAAATCCATACTTGCTTAAAAGTTTATCAAATATTCTCGATATGAAGTGTGATCCTCCATCACTTATGACTAAACGGGGGGTTCCAAACCTGGGAAATATATAGTTTTTGAATAATTTGATGACTACTCTGGTGTCGTTTGTGGGTGCGGCGATAGCTTCAATCCATTTAGACACGTAGTCAACTGCTACTAAGATGTACTTATTTCCAAAAGATGGTGGGAACGGTCCCATAAAGTCTATACCCCATACGTCGAAGAGTTCTACTTCTTGGATATTTCTTAACGGCATTTCATTACGTCTTGAAATATTTCCTGTGCGTTGGCATCTGTCACACTTGACAATGAAAGCATGGACATCACACCACATAGTAGGCCAGAATAGGCCAGCTTGAAGAATCTTGGCGTAGGTCTTAGATGTGCTTGCATGTCCACCATAGGGTGCAGAGTGACAATGCTCAATTATATTATTTACCTCTTCTTCTGGAACACAACGGCGGAAAATGCCATCTTTACCTCTCTTGAAAAGAAACGGTTCGTCCCAATAGAAGTTTCTCACATCACTATAGAACTTCTTCTTCCGGTGGTAGTTTAGATCAGGGGGTATGATGTCAGCGGCTAGGTAATTAACAAAGTCTGCATACCAAGGTACATTGCTTATAGCTAAGGATTTATGAGAATACTCATGTGGGTCTGGGTTATCATCTTCAATAGTTTCTAGTTGGGCTATCAATCTATCATAGGCAAAATCGTCATTTATGGGTACTGAATCAGGTTTCAGGTATTCTAGCCTAGATAGGTGATCAGCTACCACATTATCAGTGCCTTTCTTATCACGGATATCCAAATCAAACTCTTGCAGTAATAGAATCCATCGAAGTAACCTAGGCTTGGCATCCTTTTTGCTTAGCAAGTAACGAATGGCAGCATGGTCGGTGTAAACTATAATCTTGGCTCCTACTAGATAAGATCTAAATTTGTCTATGGCAAAAACTACAGCTAGGAGCTCTTTTTCGGTTGTTGCGTAGTTGAGCTGTGCAGCGTCTAGGGTTCTACTGGCATAATAAATTACATGTAACTTTTTGTCTTTTCTTTGACCTAGAACGGCTCCAACAGCATAATCACTGGCGTCACAAATTATCTCAAACGGTTCTGACCAATCAGGGGGTTTCATTATAGGTGCTGAAATCAGAGCTTGCTTCAGAAGATTAAATGCTTCAGTACATTTTTCATCGAAGATGAATTCAGCATCTTTCATTAAAAGACCAGTTAAGGGCTTTGTTATTTTGGAGAAATCCTTGATAAAACGTCGGTAAAATCCGGCATGTCCAAGAAAACTTCTTATCTCCCTGATAGTCTTCGGCGGTTTTAGATTCTCTATGACTTCTATTTTTGCTTTATCTACCTCTATACCTTTTTCGGAAACTATATGTCCTAAAACAATCCCTTCGGTGACCATGAAATGACATTTTTCCCAATTTAGCACAAGGTTTACCTCCACACATCTCTCCAGGATTTTCTCAAGGTTGACAAGACAATTTTTGAAATCTGATCCACAAACTGAGAAATCGTCCATAAATACTTCCATAATTCCATCTAAATAATCAGCAAAGATAGACATCATGCAGCGTTGGAAAGTGGCAGGAGCATTACAGAGTCCAAAAGGCATTCTTCTATAGGCAAAAGTTCCAACTGGGCATGTAAAGGTAGTTTTTTCTTGATCTTCGGGGTGAATAGGTATTTGGAAGAATCCTGAATATCCATCTAGGTAACAAAAGTAAGAGTGTCTGGCTAGGCGCTCCAACATTTGGTCTATGAATGGTAATGGGAAATGGTCCTTCCTAGTTGCTTTATTTAATTTTCTATAATCTATGCACATACGCCAACCTCCATCGGTTCTTTTTGCTACAGGTTCGCCCTTCTCGTTTTGCACGACCGTGATGCCTCCCTTTTTAGGTACTACATGCATAGGACTCACCCATTTACTGTCCGAGATCTGATATATTATACCTGCCTCTAGTAACTTAAGAACTTCAGTCTTAACTACAATACTCATTATAGGATTTATTCTTCGTTGGTGTTCTCTGGAAGGTTTTGAATCTTCTTCAAGCAAAATCCGATGCATGCATACGGATGGGCTTATTCCTTTTAGATCAGAGATCTTATATCCTAAGGCTGAGGGGTACCTATGTAAAACATCTAATAATTGATCTGTTTCTTCTTGGTTTAAGGTAGCACTTACTATAACTGGACGGTTCATATCTTCATCAAGAAATTCATATCTCAAGTTTTTAGGCAGTTCCTTAAGTTTTACGGTCGGTTTCATAGGGCAAGGCATAGGATCAGGGGTAAGAGATAAACATTCGTGAAGGTTATCATCAATGTAGGGTGTTTTATAATTGTCATCTTCCAAAATAAGGGTTGATGGCAATTTTATAGATTCGGTTTCTTCTTCTTGTTCTAATTCCCTAATGCATTCTTCGATGATATCTAAGGCATAACAAACATCTCCTATCACAGGTGCCATAAGAAATTTTGAAAGTATAAATTCTATCTTCTCATCACCTACTTCAAAAGTTAGTTTTCCTTTTTTAACATCTATTATGGCTCCAGCAGTCGATAAGAACGGTCTACCTAGGAGGATTGGTATGTCGTCATCTTCTTTAATGTCCATGACAACAAAGTCAGTAGGTATAAACAGCTGACCTATCCTAACAGGGATGTCTTCAAGTATGCCTATAGGGTATTTAACGGATCTATCGGCTAATTGAAGTGACATCTTAGTAGGTTGTAATTCTCCTAAGTTTAATCTCTCACAAACTGCTAAAGGCATTAAGCTCACACTAGCTCCTAAGTCTAGAAAAGCTTTTTCGATGACATGATTCCCCAAAATACAAGGAATGGAAAAATTTCTGGGATCTTTATCTTTCTTTGCTAACCTATTTTCGGAAATAGAATTACATTCCACGGGTTTCAGATCTTCAAGTCTACGTTTATTTGTAAGTATGTCTTTGAGAAACTTAGCGTAAGAAGGTATTTGGGTGATGGCTTCTGTAAAGGGGATTTCTACGTGAAGTTTTTCTATAACCTTAACGAATTTTTGATATTGATTATCGATTTGGGTTTTTTTAATCTTTGAGGGTAAGGTATTGGTGGTTTGTATGGCGGTGGTGGTACATAGGTTTTATTTTTAGGTTCTTCTCCTTTTTCTTGACTTTCCGGGGTTTCAGACTCCTCTGGTTCCTTCTCCTCATTCCTCTCAGAAGTTTCGGGCTCACTTAATCTAGGGTTTAAAGGTTCTTTATAAGCGGTTCCACTTCTTAGAGTAATGGCATTAGCTTGCTCTTTCGGGTTTTGTTGAGGTTGTCCAGGGAACTGTCCTCCAGGTGTAGTCTGTGGGGCTTGGTTTAACGCTACCTGAGAGATCTGGGTTTCAAGCATCTTATTATGAGTAATAATTTGATCAACCTTGGTTCCTAACTTGGTAATCAGTTCGTTAACATGGACGTTTTGGTTCATGAACTCTTTGTTTTGTTGTGTTTGAGCGGTGATAAAATTTTTTACAACTTCATCAAAGCTCGGACTTGGTGGTACATGTTGCATAGGTTGATTGTTTCTTGGGGCTTGGTAACCTTGTTGTCTCGGAGGTGCGGTATTTTGAATAGGGTTATTATTTTTGTAGGAGAAGTTTGGGTGATTCCTCCATCCAGGGTTATATGTGTTTGAAAATGGGTTCCCTTGGGTATAGTTCACTTGCTCAGTGTTGGTTTCATTCAACAGATTGCATTCGGCGGATTGGTGTCCTTGCGTTCCACATATCTCACAATTCGGCGAAACTGCGGCTACAGTATTCGGAGTTGTATACATATGTTCGACTTTAAGGGCCAACGCGTCCATTTTAGCCTGCATCATGTCTATAGAGCTTAGCTCATGTATTCCTCCTTGGGCTTCCTTCTTTTCCACTGTCGCTCGTTCTACTCCCCATGATTGATGGTTTTGGGCCATATCCTCGATAAGGGCACTAACTTCAGGGTAAGGTTTGTTCATCAGTGCGCCACCAGCAGCAGCGTCGATGGTCATCTTAGTGTTATAATGAAGTCCATTATAGAAGGTTTGAATGATTAGCCAATTCTCTAAGCCATGATGTGGGCATGCTCTTAATAGTTCTTTATATCTCTCCCAGGCTTCGAACAACGACTCCCCTTGGTGTTGGGTAAATCTAGTTATTAGGTTCCGAAGAAGAGCGGTCTTACTTGGGGGGAAATATCTAGCAAGGAAAACTTTCCTAAGGTCATCCCAAGTTGTTATTGAATTGGGTGGAAGGGAATCTAACCATGCTAGAGCTTTATCTCTGAGGGAAAAGGGAAATAATCTTAAGCGTATTGCCTCAGGAGAAGCTCCATTGGTTTTAAAGGTGTCTGCTAACTGAAGAAAGTTTTTTAAATGTTGGTTTGGGTTATCATTAGCGAGACCTGCGAATTGTCTCTGTTGCACTAATTGCAGCAGGGATGGTTTAAGTTCAAAATTATTGGCTGGGATAGCGGGGTTTACTATACTGGAACTAGGTTCCTCGTTTGATGGTTGGGCGAAGTCCTTAAGAGGTCTTCAGTTTTGATCTTCGGCCATAGCTTTCCTATTCCTATGGAAAAACAAACGTGTGCGAGCGTAACATTCAGGTTCAGCTAGAGGGTCTACTAAACTTCCGGCATTGCGAGTCTTTCGCATTGACCGGTGGGTAACAACCTTAGTCTAAACGGTATAACTACAGGGTAATGAAATTTGACGATATTGGTCCCCGGAAACGGCGCCAAAAACTTGATGCGTGTTTTTCGCAAGTGTACGAACACGTCAGAGTAATATAAAAGATTGTCGAATCCACAGAGACCAAGTGTCAATCTATCGTACCTGTTGTTATGGTGTGTATCTAAGGCAACTAAATATAAGGGTTTTAATAAGGGTGCAATGGTAAATAAAATAATAATTTTAAATAATAAATAAAAGACAGGCTCAAATGTAATTCACGTAATCAATGATAATCCAGTACTTGTTAATGGAACTACTTATGGGCAATGTTTTCTCCTTTGAAAATAACTAATTTAACAGGAACTGTCGCTTTCGCGTATTCAGAACCGAGTTGTACTCTCTAATCAACCCCTCATATTGTCACGGATAAAAAGGTGCATATTGCGTTTGAGTAGTAAACCTATTTTTAAGAAATATAGTATCTTGACTAAGTTGAAAAGTACTTTAACCTGGATTTCTTAGCAAAAAGAGGTTCTTATGAACCAGACTCTAAACTTCATAACGCGTCCGAAAATCGTTTTAAAATCTCTTTTCTTTTTAATCTAAAAACTCCTAATGAACTATACAAAGCGCTTTTGGCTGTTTTTGAAATAGTTAAAAACAATTAGATTGAAAGATAAAATAGCCCTTAAGTGTTTCCACGAACAATTATACGGATTACTGGTTTAATTACGATCCTTACATCCTAACCTTTATGGAATTAGTTAGACATGATAAAGTAAATGTTCTTTTTATAATTTTTCATAAAAGTAATTTAGTGCGAGTGCGGAAAGTAAATGAATTTAGTGCGAGTGCGAGAAATAAAGTAATTTAGTGCGAGTGCGGGAAATAAAGGAATTTAGTGCAAGTGCGGGTAATAAACGAAAGTAAAGCGAGTGCGGGAAATAAATAAAGTAAAGTGCGAGTGCGGATAATAAATGAAAGTAAAGCAGTGCGAGAAATAAATAAAAGTAAAGCAATGCGGAAAAGTAAAATACGAACTGGAATTAAAATGGCGGCAGGATTAACTTCCTCCAGAGTGCTCCAAAACTCGATCACACAGACAGATTACAGACTCGATCACTCGATTGCAGAAACACCCCGATGTGGAATGGTAACTGCTTTGAAACTGATATATGCCTAGAGAAATCTAAGTTTGGATGAAGAAAAACGAAAAACTAAAGTCCTATTTATAGGAAAACTAAATGCGGGAAATGACCAGGACGCCCCTCCACTAAAAAGTGGAGGGAACTGAAGTTTTGCCTTGTGGCGCCCGCCACAGGCCTATGGCGCCCGCCATAGTACTCATAGGGAATGGAAGAGTGGGGATCGTGGGTCTTGGCAGTTGTGGAGTGGTCTTGAGACGTGGCCCCGTCATGGCTAACCCCATGGCGCCAGCCACGGTGGGTGCCGTAAGTGCAAAACGCTGAATTTCTAGGTTTTCGTCCGTTTCCACTCCTTTTTCGCTCCTTTTCTCGATTCAAGCCCCGATTACAATAAAAACCTGAAAACAAAAGAAAACAAAGTAATAACATAACAAAATAACAATAAAAGCTAAGAATGCATGCGAAATCGGAATCAGAAATACGGTGAAATTTAGTGTGATCAATAGACATAAGCAGTCAAGCCATAAAAAATACAAACACAGTTTTCCTCCCTAGTTAGGGGAACTACGACGACTCTAATTCTCATTTTCCATGAGATACGTTGGCAGTGAGGTAAGGCACATACAAGCACATTCTTTATTTTCCTACATTTTTACCAGTCATTATTTCTTTCTAGTTTAGTAGCAGTTCATTATTACCCTTTTAAACAGTTCAAGCAAGCGTGGATCCCGTCGAGTACGACAGACGACCTGGGTTGCTAATACCTTCCAAGTTCTTAACCAACTCCCAAACCCATTCTCTTTGGTTTGTAAGACCATGTTCTTTCCTTCTCTTCAGTTTATGTAGCATTACCTTTCCCTTTTATTGACATAAAAATACATAGCTGGCGACTCTTCTTTTTCCGCGCCACTTTCGCGTTTGTACTAGGACGAAAATCTCGGGAGAGAAAGTTGGCAAATTTGTTGGGGACCTTACCCAGAATCTCTAGTTCTCTATGCGTGTCAATTCTAGAGCTTGTCTGTTTTTGTTTCTTTAGGTGTTTATCTCTTTGCTGCTATATGTTCAGTTTATTGTTTTTATTTACAGTCTTACTTTACAGCTTTATTTACTGCTTTCAGTATTTATTTTTCATGTATCATATATATTGGACTATCTAGATTTGTTTTTTGGTGGGATGGGGGTTACTGTGAGATGAGCTTAATACAAAGGCTCGAGTTCACCCTAGACTTTTAGCGTGGATTGTCACTTTGCTTTCATGATGTCTTGTCATGCGAGTAGTTGTGAGTTCCATGCCCAGATTGCGACCGTCTTGGAAATATTCTGATATAGGGGTCTTGCCTACTTCAGGATACGACCTTGATAGTTATGCGCATATGGAGACCGATCATTGAGGACCTTTTTGGAAACATCCCTCTCCAGTGGTGACAGTGGAAGACCATATTTGTTGGAAAACCCACTCGCACCCGAGGGACCATTGGGAACTCGAATAGGATGGCCTTATTCTCTCATAAGAACTCGGTTAAAGCACTTTCCGTATGATGATAATATTGTATCCTTCGGGATGAATGTACTATTATTTCTCGATCTCAATGCTTGAAGTTAGGAACTTATGAGGGATGCTTATTTTTCAAGACTCAGCTGAGACCTCCTCTTTTAGTGTACAATGCCAAACCGTTTCTCGGAAATGGTGAATGTATTATCTCTACTCAACCTGAGAGTCCGTGATGTTGACCTGTAGTAGCACAACTGTGAGATGGGGGTTGTTTACAAGTTTGCAGGAACCTTAACTTTCAACATACCCACTTCATCAAAGTTGCTCAAATGATATGATCCAATCCTACGTGATTCTTTGGTTCTCAATTCTGGGGGTTCGTTTTAGAGATACTGCTATTATGGCTCTATACAGACACTTGGTTAAGTGCTAATTATCAACACCAACATCAGACCACTGAACACATGCCAGTTGCATACATGACATCATAGCATTTCAACATACATGTTCTGCTATTTCCGAGGATATCATACCTGAATCATGTTTCCTTAGAAATAATCGAACATGACATTTGCATATATCCTTGCATTCACGACAGGTGTTCATGGAAAGATTCTTATCCTGATTTGGTTTCTCATTAGAATGGCCAACTTGAACCACAATCATCAAGGTATGTACATGGAGCAACTCCAAGTGGAAGTGGCTGAAATGAACATCCGAATGGGACAATTCATTGTGGACGTGCAGACCTTGTCTCATGACTATAATCTACTGAGAGAAACAGTTTACCAATTGAAGAATCAGGTGAACCAGACCATGAAGGTTCCAGAGGCAGAATTAAAGGAAGAAGGTTACTATGTTCCCTTTGCTGCTACTGAAGTCTTTGCTTCTCCCCGTTCCGTTCTGTGGGATCTTCCCGAGATCAGGGAATGCTTTGTGGAATTTCTCCACAACTTTGGGCTCCAAAGCCTCTCGATACGCAGTTGACTCCCATTCCCCAAAGGAAGTTTAAGGGAATTTTTTTTGAACAAAGGCCTAAGAAGCATGAGGTTAAGTTTGATTTGATCCCATTGTTGTATGTGCAGTTGCTTGCTTGCTTTCTTAAACTTAAACTGGTTGAAATCGTCACTGTGGTAACCTTGCCTACAAAGCTTCCTCCATATTTTGACGCCAGTGCTATGTGCAATTTCCATTATAGTGCACCTGGCTATAATGTGGAAAACTGTAAGATGTTCAAATATCTAATCCAAGAGCTCATTGACTCAAAAGCAATTGAGTTCGCCCCAATTGGCGGGAATTTGTCAAGTGATCTTATATATGTGGTTGTTGTAGCGGTAAAATCATGAGTGTAAGCTATTAGTTAACTTAACTCAAAGTAAACAGAGTCGCCACCGCACTTTTATTTTATTCCAAGAGGAAAAGGAAAAAATAGCGAATAAATCCTAATGAATCTAAAAGGAAAAAGCTAAAGAAACACAACAGAGAAACAGGTAAAGGGATATGTTACACAATGGGAAGGTTTTACGCACCCAAAATGTCTGTGGTACTCCACGGGAGCCCTTTGAAAAATTTACTGCTTTTGGTTTGAAAAAAGGTTTGTTAAATGAGAGTGGAGGGATGAGAAAAGAATTATTTATTTTATATTTTTCTGAGGGTCAAGGCAAAGGAAATGTGTCCTAAGAATCTAAGTCCAAAACTCCAATCCAAAGCTAAGGATTATAACCAATAGTCCACAAATTAAAGTCACAAGTTTTTTAGAAGTTTAATCCTTTATTAATGTTTTTGTGTCCAAGTGGACAAATGGAAAATCATCAACAAAATAAGAGCAAATAATAAACATGATATGGATGAACAAAGTATAATAAAGCAAAATAAAATAAAACAAAACAATAATAGTGCAAGAAATTAAATGTTAGTAACAAAAGCAATTAAAGTGAAATAATATAAAATAATAATAATAATAATAATAATAATATTTACATATAAAATGGTATGGTGAACTTAATCAACGACAACCCAAAAGAGCAACCAAAACCGAAAGGCAACCGGATCCGCTGAGCAACTTACACTATAGCGATTAATCAAGACAAACCAGATCGAATTCAATGAAATTTGAAAGGCGATTGAGAGACCCAAAGCACCTATGCATCAAACATTCATAAGTGTCGATTCTTAATGCAATATGATTAACCACTTTGGGATTACGCGACCAACAAGAGGTTCGGTCCACGAAAGTGAAAGTACCCAATTAGATTTTGATTCCGAATTAGGGACAAATTTAGGTCTATGTTAACCAATCGCCGAGTAACTTACAAAGTAATTATCCTACAAATGAGGCCGGCCACCACCAATTAAGGTACACAATGTTAGTGCTAATGCATGCGAGATAAACAATATATAAATCGCTATCCGGACGCAATACCGCACAAAACTAAAGATGAATACCAAATTGAGCCACACTCTTGGTATTCTTTCATCCTTAAGTTCAATCACTCATCTCGTTGGATTCAATCATGAAAATGTATCAGTAATGCAAAGTACCTTAAATGAATTGAATAATCCACTTAAAGGTAGTTTTGAGTTAATGAACATTAACTACTCTAATCTACACCTAAAGTTCATTGAAATTAAGAAGAAATCACCCCTAAAAGTGCTTCCCAAGGTAAAAATAAAAAGGAGGAAGAATAAGAAGAAAGAGGAACCAAAAAGGGGCTTAAAATAAGCCAAAAAGTCAGTTCTGGCTTGTGTTAACCGGTTAACCAATTTTAACCAATTTTGTTAACCAGTTAACGCAAGCAAATTCTGTGCAATTTTAAAGATGGTTAACCGGTTAACCAATTTATATTATAAATGGTTAACTGGTTAACGTTGTACCAGTAGCAGAAAAATACAGAAAATTCAGCATGATCCATTTTAAAACCTTTTTACAAACATTTGATGATCATGATCTGAATTTGCACGAATTTTAAAACCAAAATACAGTGGAATCCCTGCAATTAAACAACAATTTGAGATCCGAAGGATCTAGAATCAAAGGTACCAAAGATCTACATCTTGAATGTTAAGGGTGAATATGGGTTTATGGAGAGAGTGAATTACCAAAAGCACTTCTTCAAATTGGACCAAATCAAGCTTAGATCTACTACAATTGATGAACAAAAGAAGAATTGGATGAATGATTAGCTCAAGTTGTTCAAGAATTCAATGTGAATTCTTGATAACTTCAAAAGAAAGAGAGAGAGCTTTAGTGAGATTTGATTTTTGGGGGAGTATTTTGCAAGGGATTTGTTGGCTCTTCAAAGCTTGGTGAATGAATGAAATTATGGTCTTATTTAAAGACTTTAGGTATGGGAATTTGGTGGAATGAAACTTGCTTTGATAATTAAAATTAGGCTTGGTAATTGCAAATTTGGTGGGAAATGGAAAAGAGTGGTGATCAGAGACCAATGAATATAGAATTTTCCAATTATATCAATGATTTAATGGTGCTGAATTTGAATAAAATATTCAAATTTCGCACTGGTTAACCGGTTAACGCATATGGTTAACCGGTTAATGCATATGGTTAACCGGTTAACTAATCCAAAATTTGAATATTTTATTCAAATGTGGTTGCTTGGTTGTTGTGGCCCGATTCTCTTTGTACGTCGAAGAAGGCATGGAAATAAACACATGAACCTTGGAATCCCTTGAATGAATCAATTAATTTGGGAAATCCTTGATCAGATAAATTTGAATTATTTGCGGATCAACTTCGACTTTTGTCTGTGAAATTTTACTCGAGCTGTAGGATTGCTATTTTTGGCATTTTCAATGGTTCCTCTTGCTGAATAAGGTTAGTAAAAGGAAACAAAATATTTTTTTGGATTTTAATTAATGGTTAGTAATCATAAACAAATAAAGTAATTAAAGACAACGGTGATCCCCTGTGAGGCATAAACCTAACCCGAGAAGAACCGAGCAACCAGTGCGATCTTGTTTATATGCAAGATGCAGATGAAAATGTGAAGAAAACTTAGGGCAAAAATTAGGGTGCTAAAGCTGCAAAAGAAGTGAGTCCTCCTTTCCCTTCCACAAGGGCCACCTCAAGTCAGGGGCGTGTTCCTCCGTCTTGGGTCATAAAGTCATCATGCCAGCAACCTTTGCCCATTCACCGATCAAACATGGAAAAGAAAGTGTAGAGGGAATTGGAATGCTTGAATTCCTCTCAGCAATAGAGCTATCAACAATATGGGAAACTCAAACTCAAGAAGCCAGAGAGAGTGTTTACTCCAATTCATATCCCTCACAGTCAATTACTTGCTTGTTTGCTCAAAAACTCTTTGATTCTGCCAAGGAATGCCTTGCCAATATCGTACCCCATCCCTCCATATTACAATATGGATGTTATGTGTGAATTACACTCAGGAATGTTTGGACATATAATGGATGAGTGCAAAGCATTCAAACACAGTGTCCAAGATCTAATTGATTTAGGGGTCATTACACCAGAAGGCGTCCTCAGGAGTTGAAGCCTCTTTACCAGATTGACCACGCAGATTGCACATGCATCTTTAGAGGCCCAAGTCGAGTGTTGATCATGCAAATATTTGATGAAACATGGGGTGTATAATTCTTTGATGTACATCAATTGCAATGCTATGTTATGAGATTACCTTCAGGGTTGTTGATGGAATCTCTTATTTTGTATCTTTGGTTGTGGCCTTTTCTTGTACTTTGGTATTATTGACATGGGTTGTATAATTTTTCGCGCGTCCGCACATTATTTCTCTATGATGGTTTATTTTCGGGCGCCATTGTCTCAACTTTTCCATTCTGGCAGTATTATTTCGATAATGTACTCTAAACACTCAACACTTTTTTCGCACACACTCACCCAGTGCTTTTATAGTTTGGCATTATGCAAGCGTATTTGTCCCTCTATCTGAATGAAGCTGGGATCAGGGGATAAAATATCCCAAATGAGTAAAATGACATTTTCATGCATTCATGCATATAATTTCTTGCATTCTAACAGGTTATCTGGGTTTCCTAACTTATATGTGGTTATTTTAGGAAGGATTGCAAACCATCACACTCACAGGTATGCCACTCGACAAAACCAACAGTACATCATGGATGATATGCATACTGAATTGGTTGAGTTCCGTCAACGCATGAACGAGTTCATGAACATGATGCAAGGGGTTGCCCTAGGGCAACAAGAGCTGCGAGCTGTTGTTCAAGGACTTGATGTACCGCAAGTGTAGATTCCAGGTGCCAAAGTCAACATAGAAGCACAATGTAATCCTATCGCCAATGGTATGCCCACAAGAGTTGAAAGGCCTCCTACCCCCGTGGGTATTCCAGTTCCAATTCATCCCGTGGAAGACAATCAAGCTGACCAGTTCCCTATGCTGAATGAGGACTTGGGATTTGGTGTTGGGGGCAATTATCATGATTTCCATATGTTGGCTGAAAAGGTATAGGCTCTTGAGTGCAAGGATCCCTTACGAATTGAAGTCCTAGACATGGGGTTTGTTCAGGGGTTGGTAATCCCACCGAAGTTCAAAGCTCATGGTTTCAAAAAGTACAACAGGAATTCATGTCCTATGGCCCATATTCAAGCTTACTACCATAAGATTGCTGCATACACTAAAGATGAGAAGCTCCGGATATATTTCTTCTTGGATAGCTTGTCTAGATGATCCCTCAAATGGTACATGAAGATGGAACGAACTGCTTTCCATAATTGGAAGGAACTTGGAGAGGCATTCCTCAAACAATACCAGTACAATATTGATATGGCCCCTAGCAGGACTTAGTTACAAATTTTGTCTCAAAAGAATTTTGAGCGTTTTAAGGAGTATGCGCAAAGGTGGCGCGAGCTAGCTGCTAGAGTTCAACCACCTCTTCTTGAGAGAGAAATGGTAGATTTGTTCATGGATACTCTCCCAGGGCATTTCATGGAGCGTCTGGCAGGATGTTCATCAAGTGGTTTCTCCGACATCATACTGGTAGGGGAAAGAAAATTGGAAGAAGCAAGGTAAAATCCAGAACAATGGTGCTTGTACGTCTGCAACCAAGAAGACGTTTGTGAATGGAAAAAAGAGAAGGGATGGGGAAACAGGGGTAGTATACGCCCAAAGAAAGAGAGGGAGTCTGAATCCTTACTACCAAGTTGCATTCGTCACTATTCCAACTACAACTAATCAACCTGCTATGCAACAGCAGCAACTGCGACCACAACAAAATAAGCACCAACAAAGACGGTACCACCGCCTAGCTAGACATACTAATAGGGTTATTGAGCATATTCCCATGACTTATACAACATTGTTGCAGAGATTGTTGGAACTGAACATGGTGAAATTGAGGACTTTGGCACCTCCTATGGGACATTTACCTCAAGGATATGATACTAACGCTCGATGCGCTTTCCATTCTGGTTCTCCCGGAAACACGACTGAGAAGTGTAGGGGTTTACAATTAAAGGTGCAAGATTTGATAGATTTGAAGGCCATCAATTTTTCTCCTCCCCCAAATGTACTCCAAAATCCAATGCCTAATCACAATGGAGTCGAACTGAATGTTATGAATGAAGGTGCAAGGTTTAATTGATGCAAAGGTTATTACACCAGATGGTCTTTTTTTAAACTAAAATTTTCGAATTAATCACCCGGTTTGCAAGGGCATCCGCTGAAGTAATAAATCCATAAGAATTTCAATACTCTCAGTAATGACAATTTTGTGTTTTTCTTTAATGCATTTTCATCCCTAGTGGGGGGAACTACATCGCTCTTATTCTTCATTGGTCTTGGATCAATGGAGATACGTAGGCAAAATATCGTCAGGTCTTTGCGAGTAACCTTATAGGACAACTTTATTTATCAACTTTACTCTTGCCTTCACATGTCTCGTGACAGTGTTCAATGTCAGAGCCTTAAGGTCGGAATAATTGGAAGAGGAGGTATGATTGCCATGCTGGGTACGTGGCCATTTAGTTGAATATTTCAAATTTCGTGAAAAATCTATTGGTCACTGAAAGTATCCAAGACTGATAAGTCCATACGGAGTCAAGTCTCCTCAATAATGGCAATGTTCAGTTTCTTTACTGCATTTTCATTTGTAGTTTCTTCAGTTTGTTTAAACATTTGTATGCATGCATGAACATTGTTTGTTTTTGAATGATAATCATAGTAAAACACACTTGTTTTTCTTGAAGTAATCCATTCGTATTCACTAATGATTTTGTGTATGTGCATTCCAATATCAACTATTACGTTTAAACTCCATGAGGGAGGATGATGAATTGAAAACACAAAAATATTTGATTTTGTGCTTTTGAAAAAGACCTTGTTGACGATGTACATGCATTATTTCAAATCCTAGTTGCTGGAGATATAAGGAAGATAGCCATCGCCAACCCCTTTGAGTCTTGAAGCAGGAGTTTCTTTTCGCATGAAAAAAACCCTTTCGTTTAACCTAGGGGTAGGGTAGGTGTCAGCTAGTTGGACCGAGCGTTTAGAATTTCATAAAGAAGTGTATCCGAGGATCTATTATATTTCATTGTACCAATCAAGAGGTCCAAAGGCCAGAAACCACAATGGTTATACTAATCAAGAGGTCCAAAGACCATAAACCACAAGGGTTATCCCTCATCAACAGAGAAGTAGACAGTCACGACCATTTCAAAGCAATCAAGACAACTAGTGTCACACAATTTGTTAAAAAAAAGAGAGAATAAAAAAAATGAAAAAATCCGCTAAGTCTAAACTTGAAAACTAGCAACTTAGGAAAATATTAAGGCATCCTCCTGGACTCTAGTTGCAAAAGATTCAAAAGAATCAGTCCAGGCAAAAGGTAGGGAAAAGAAAAAGAACGCAAAAGCGAAAGACGAAAAGGATTACACAAGAAAGATCCTTAAACAAGAACAAAGTCATGTGACACAGACACAAAAGACAATAGGGGTGACTAACTCCCAACAACAACCTTAGTGGTGCTTAAACCGTTAAAAGCAATGGTTCCTCAACCAACAAAAAAAACCCTTATGAAAGGTGAGCGCTTGTGAAGATTAGCTGAACATAGGAATGAAGGACATCACGAAGAGGGGGCACCAATAAACTTCAACCCTATGTCCTTTGTTTCTATAACCGTGAACCAGGCCACGATACAATCCTCAAAATTCCTAACTGAAACAAGGTTATTTTGAGAGCATACTACCACGAGACCGCGTTCCTGGCTCCTATTTGTTGTGATAAAAGATCTTTATTGGTGTTGTATGTACATGCTTTCATAAAATAACTAATGTCGTATCTTAGCCAGTGATTCGCTCACAAAGATTTGCGACATCTTTTCAACATGAACTTCAAGATTAACATGTGTGTTACATTAGAATGGTTATTCTTAGAATAAAACATTTTGTGCTTGCATACGTTTGTTTGGCATCATAGAAGTTCACATATGGAACCTCAGTCCAAAAGCTTAATCTTTCCAAATTGAGAAGTCTGAAACTTCTGAAGGACAATCATGTCGAGGTGCACTTTTCCAAGAAGCTCTTTTGATTAGGGTTTTTTCCAACTAGTTGTGTTAAAAGGTAGCCAATATGGGGCAATCACGTTGAGAAATCTCCTTGCAAATCAGCCAAACTGGGGTAATCACTTCGAGATTCAAATCTCTCCAAGAGCCATTAGTGGGGGTACTCCCTCAAAGATCAGTCAGTCAAGGGCATAACTTCTCAAAGACTCGTATTGGGCCAGGCCACCCTAATAGCATGAGAATTCACCCTTTCCCAACGACGGACAGTCGGAAGCACCTATCCAGGGTTCATAATACCGGGGCAGAATATCTCATTATAATGTGGGATCCTTCATGAATCTTCTTGAAACAAATTCCTTCATAAACCATGCAGTCTAGGGAAATTATTTCGATATCCGACAAATCTCTACAAGAGTTTAAAGACACTGAGGCATTTTGGATGTCAGGTCTCCTGTTAAATCCTCTTGAGACGATTTCCTCGTAAATAATATAATCAAAGGCTTGGAAGAGCAGAATCATTTTCAGCACAGAGCATTGTGGGGATCTTTTCCCCAATCAGAGTCACTATATATTTTAATGATTTTCAGAGCAAGATGCTAAAGGGTGGTTTTCCCCAAGCAGAGAGTGTTCCCACCGAGAGGTGCTTTCTATCTCTTCTCCCCAACGAGAGACGCCTTACAACTCCTATCCCCATCAGAAGGATGGGTCCCATACATCATCCCTAGTGGAGTTTAAGATTGAAATCTTCTCCAGCAGAGTCAGAGCAGGTGGTTTCCCCAGCAGAATTCTAGAGATGATTGAGCAAGTGATAAACCCTGAGTGGAGTTATAATCACATAGTTGAGTATTCCCAGCATCCAGTTTGAATACTCTCAATCCCCACAAAGTCAGAATTCTTTCCCATGCTATGTCTTGACAAAGCATCTCCCCAGCCAAGTCTGAAGATCGTCATTTCCCCGCAAAGTTTCATGATTGGGATTCACTCCCATTAATTGAAAAATTCCCTAGTGAAGTCGCCAATTTATTTTTGGCCAATGTGACAAATCGATGCAGATAGATTTGTTCACATTCTTCTCCAACAGACTGTTATTCTCTTATGGATTTTGGAGATCGAATCGACAATCATTCATTCCTCAGTAAGAGTCAGATATTGTCAGAATATCTTTTTCTCATTCCTCAGCAGAATGTTAGTCATGACGTTCTCATTCCCCAACGAAGTTTCATATTAAACTTATCCCCATGTAGATTCATTCACCTTGTTAATCATTTTCAGAATCCAGCCTCAGTGGATTAACTTTAGAATCTAGCCTCAGTGGATTAACTTCAAAATCCAGCCTCAGTGGATTAACTTCAAATTCCAACCTCAGTGGATTGATTTTAATGTCCAGTCTCAGTGGACCAATCTTAGAATGCTTATCTATTTGGTAGATGTCACGTCTTTTCCTTAGAAATAATCTTACAACGCGTTCCTCAGACGTAGGCTTCTAATCAAGATTTCCTTTTTACGACCCATCTAATGCATAGGATGAGTGAAGATAATCTTATAGCGTGTTCCTTAGACGCAGGGTTCTAAGTTAGTACATTGTTGTCTCTTATCTGACGGAATCTAACAACGTGTTTCTCAGACGCTGGGTTCTAACAATGTATGTTTAACACATGTCTAACTCATAGGATATTTGAAGAGAATCTTACAGCACGTTCCTTAGACGCGGGATTCTAGGCAATGCATCATTTGAAAAGAATCTTACAGCACATTTCTCAGACGCATGGTTGTAATCAACATGTCTCCACATCACTCAATTTTGCATATGTGAAGAGGGTCTTACAACACGTTCCTCAGACGCAGGGTCCTGACGGTGGGATTTATCATCAAAACAGTATGGAGAATCTTACAACGTGTTCCTCAGATGCAGGGTATTGACGTACAATTTACCACATGTCTGATGCATAGGAGGTGTGAAAAGAATCTTACAACGTGTACCTTAGATGCGGAGTTCTAATATATGCATTATTACCACTTATTCAGTTACAGTATACGTGAAAGGAATCTTACAGTGTATTCCTCAGACACAGGGTTCTGACAGTTTATTTTTACCATTTATCAGATGCATAGGGTATTTGAAGAGGATCTTACAGCGCGTATCTCAGATGCATGATCATGTGCATGTCTATTTCACAGACTAAAGCGCACCTTTTCAGCGTGTCTCAAACACAAGATTTAGTCTCAGTGAATCATATTTTCTTTTTTAGCGTGCTTCAGATGCAAGATTCAATCTCAGTGAATCATATTTTCTTTACACTGTTCCTCAGACGCAAGATTCAGTCTCAGTGAATCATTTTTTCTTTTTTAGCGTGCCTCATACGTAAGATTCAGTCTCAGTGAATCATATTACTTTTTTAGCGTGCCTCAGACGTAAGATTTAGTCTTAGTGAATCATATTGCTTTTCAGCGTTTCTTAGACGCAAGATTCGGTCTCAATGAATCATATTTCTTTTCAGCGTTCCTCAAACGCGGGATCCAGGATAAGTGAATCATATTTTCTTTTCAACGTTCCTCAGACGTAGGATTCAGGCTCAGTGAATCATATTTTCTTTTCAGCATTCCTCAAACGCAAGATTCAATCTCAGTGAATAATATTGCTTTTCATTGTTCCTCAGACGCAAGGTTCAGGCTCAGTGAATCATATTTTCTTTTTAGCGTGCCTCAGACGCAAGCTTCAGTCTCAGTGAATCGTATTTCTTTTCACCATTCCTCATATGCAAGATTCATGCTTAGTGAATCTTCTACCTTGCTTAAGCCAATAGTCACCTAGCCTTGTACAAAAGAAAAATCTTTGTTGTTACTGTTGCATCAGTTTTATCTCCAAGCAGAGTTCCCTTTAGTTAGGTTTATATCATTTTCTTCTTCATCAGAGTGCAAATTTTATGGTTTGTTTTTGGTATTCAATCACAGTTTATCTCAAAAGTCTGATAGTTGATGCTCTCATCCTTTTCAGATTAACAGATGATTGAATTGGGGCTGCTGTAACACCCCAAAATTTTCTCTCTTATTTATTACCAATTTCAAGTAGCTTTTGCTTCATTTCCATGTCATTTTGCATATCCTTTCATACATTGCATTTAAATCATAATAAAAATAAAAAAAATAAAAAATAAAGCATACATCATCGGTCAAAGCATGGGGCATGTGATCAAGGGTTATTCAGTGATAATATCAATTATCGGGTCTCAGAAGAAAAATAATCTCAGAACGAACGAATGAAGCCGGATATCCAAGATTTCCCACCAAAGGAAAAAATTTCAAATTTTGTGTTAAGTAACTGGTTACCACGTGTAAATTTGGCAAAAAAATTCAATTTCTCAACTTGGAGGGGTTTTCCACACTTTTTCACTTCAACATTGCACTTCATTCTACTACTTTCCAAGGGAATATTCTAGAATATTCTACCATTTTCCAAGGGAAGGTTCTAGAAGGTTTCTTAACCAACTCCTAACTAACTCCTAACCATAATCCCAAACCTAACTCCTAAGATAATGCCCAAGCCTCATTCCTAACCCAAAGTACACTCCATACCTAGGACATTTATAAGCATTTTTCTTTCCAAACCTCAGGAGACGAATTCATTTTTCTCTTATCACTCTCAATTTTCTCTCACTTTTCTCTCATTTTCCAAAGCCCCACACAAAGCTTCATCTTCCAAAATTCTTCATGTTTTGCACTGAAACTTGAAGAAATTGAAGCTAAACCTCCATCATTGCATTGATTTCATGGATTATTGAAGAATTTGCTACTGTTTTGGTGTTGATTTCACCTCTTGGAAGTGATTCTTGGAAGAGTTCATCAAGAAATTTCATCAAATCGCATTTATTTTGCGTATTCTTGCGGAAGAACTTCAAATCTACGGAATTCTCGTCAATATCGTGTTGATCTCTCTTTGCAATGATTACCAAAGCAAACCTCAATTTTGTAGGTTGGTGAAACTCATAATCACTTCTATTTTAATTTATTTCACATTTTCTCGACACGTGTGTTCATCGCGTTTTATTGATTTGTGATGCTTTAATCACATGGATCGTTAGGGTTTAGGATCTTCGTGTGTTTGTGGTTCCAATTAGTGTTGAATTAATGCATTTAGGTGTAATTTTCATGCTCAATTTATAGGCATTACATTAGAGCTTATTTGAATAAGCTGCTGCTGAATTTTCCAAGAAATTGTAGAATTTTTTGTTGTGGTCCTAGAGTATCCGGTTACTACTTTGATAGTAACCGGTTACTTGTTGTAATTTGCACAGAAAACCAGTTTTTGAACCAAGTAACCAGTTACCACTGAACCAGAATGAAAAATTCTTGTTTTTATTGCATTTTTGCTATCCATTCACCCTCTATTCATCATGGATCGTTAGTATATGATTTTAGGATGTTTTTAGGGGTTGTTTTGGTGCAGGCTCATATAGCTTCGACATCTTTTGGTGCGCGTGTTGTTCATTTCTGGTTTTTTGCATAATTGTGAATGTGTGCTCATGGTGTGTTGTGAATGTTGTTCCCATGTTTGAACTTCATTGTTGGCATGATAATGATTGTGTAAAGTTTTGTTTAGCATTACTTTCGCGATCAATGCAAGTTTAGGACACTCATGTGCATAATTGAATATGTTGCATATTAATTGATAAAGGTGATGTTCTAAACTCGCCGAATGACTAAGTATGGCCCAATCCTCTCAATTCATGGATTGGCCCAATGAATAGATCATCACCTGGTCGTGGTTGACTCATCCTCCTCGTTCTTGACCTCTGCCCAACAGCGGAAGAGATCACCCAAATTCGGCCAAGACAATTCCTACTTGTATGTTCGTGTGCTCAACGCACCTCTTACATGACCAGGCTACTCACCTGACGGTTGGTTTCTGGAAGTTACCTATTTTTGGGTGATCTGCCATTTAGGCCCAAAATAGGAACCGTTAGCCACGCGCTGGGGGCTCTCAATATAAACCCTCTCATTTGAGGGGGTCGGGTATCAAATATTCATCCCTGAACGTTCTTACTTGTACTTGCTATCTCTTGTGCCCATTCTAACTTTGGCATCGGAGTACCTTGCAGGTACACCCCCCTGCATTCTCCTCAGCATTCGAGCAGACCATGGAATCCACGTCAGCAGCCACCAGAGATTCCGATCTCAGGTACGATCAGTGGCGTCGTTTGTGGGAAACAAGTTGTTAGCCCGTTTTCTCACCTTCCCTTCGTGAAAACAAAAACATCACCTTTCAATATCCTTCTTGATGGCTCACCAAGAAGATTCCTTTAGTGCTCGCCTCACCGTCGACATTCGCATCAAGCAACGTGAGAGTGACGGGACCAATCCCCCCGTCAGAGATCAAGATCGTTTCCTCTACGGGAAAACGACCTCCCCATCACCCGATCCTTTCCAACAACCTGAGATTGCTCTTGCAGATCTCCCACTGATTTCTATCCTTGAAGGGGAGAATCAAACACTAGCATTTCTGGTCGAAGCGACCAACAACATGAACCTCCTCCTACTATGAAAAGGCGAAAGGTTGGAGGTTCTTGAAGAAGAAAGGCATGTGAGATCCCCCACTCCTGCGAGGAGACTTCGCCGTTCCCGTTCAAGGTCGCCCATGCAGAGGAAAGACCACCACCAGTCTGAGGCCTCTGGATCTATCAAGAAGAGGACTGATTCGTCTCCTCGATGAAATAAGTCCCCGCAAACAAAGAAGACCCGACAGACCCTCTAACCGGGAGTGCGAACTTCACCAGAAGGAATGAGAAATCCTTCAAAGTCTCCTCCATGAAGACATATGGATGATTGTTCCTGCTCCATCTCCCCGTTCTCCAGCGACAAAGACGAGCCCCGTGGCCCTCTTTCTAAGGAGATCATGTCCACGAGACTCCTGAAAGTGCTTGAGAAGCCTCCACTACTAGGAACATATGATGAACCATGGACCCCGACGAGCATAATGAAAATATCGATGCCCTGTTGGACTATAGAGGCGTCCTAGGAGCTATCAAGTACCGCCTTTTGCCAATGACCTTGAGAAAGGGGGAAATGGCTTGGTACAAAAGTCTCCCTCACGAATCTATCACCTCATGGAGGCAGTTAGGGAGAATATTCTCTCGACACATCACTGCCTCGCGACGCCATCCTAAAACTAAGGCGTCTCTAGAAGCAATCATTTGCGGGAAGGAGGAGCCCCTTCGAGCATATATCGAAATATTTAACAAAGAATCCATCCAGGTGTCCACCAAGGACGACATGAAAAAATATCTTTTGGAATGGGGATTCTGCCCCTAGAGTGATTTCAGGAGAGCCGTGGGGATCGAAACACCGGCAACGCTTGACGCGTTCCTCTTTAAAGCGTAGTCGTATATATAGTACGAGGAAAAGGAAGCGGCAAGCAATGCCCGTGACACTCGGCGTAATGAAGACACCAAACCTTCCAAGCACGACGATTCCTCGACATCTCGTCGGGGAGGTGACAAAAGAAAGGAAGATCACTCCCGTGAACCGCGGGAGTATAAGGGTCCCATCGGGAGGTTAAACGACTATACCCCTCTCATAGAGACCAGGGAGAAGATCATGTCTGAATGTGAAAACTCTGAATTTCGCCAAGAAGGGTTCAGATTCCCAAAATAGCTACCAAACAAACCGAATACTGAAAAAACAAAGTATTGTCGCTTCCACAAATCCCAAGGGCATAATACCGAGGACTGCATTCACCTGAAAGACTCCATTGAAATACTCATCTGAGACGGTCATCTCAAGTAGTTCACCAAAAGGAAGGACGTTCCTCGACAAGAAGTACAGGAGGCTCGGAAGACCGAAGACATCGCTCCACCGGTTGCGGAAACAAATCTTCATGTCACCCTCAGCATCACACAACCAGAGGACTTCTACATCCCCGAGCCATACACCGACCCCGCGTACTTCGCCGCGTACATCCCATGGGAATCTTTCCCATCAGCCATGGTCATCTCCAGAGGTGGACCCAACAAAGTCACAGTAGGGTCGGTTAAACGACGGTTCAACCAACTAATCCGCACCAGCTCCAACTAGAGCTCGACTCTCGACACCCCTCGAGGAGGATCCACCCCCATTTATTTCTACAAAGAAGACCACATCGGAGGAGCGCCAAATGCGAGCATTCCTCTGCTGGTTCGCACACAGATGGCAAATTTCGATGTCCATAGAATTCTGGTCGATCAAGGAAGTTCGGTCGACATAATGTACTTCCAAGTATTTGTGACATTTCACTGAATGAGACTTACCTGATTCCATATGCGGGCTCGGATCTCCAGGGGTTCAACGGAACAATTTTGAGACCCTGGGGTTATGTTGACCTGATCGTTACCTTCAGTGCTGGAGATACTGCAAGATCCATTAAAGTGCAATTCCTTGTGATAAACTACCCATCTCTGTACCAGTGCATCTTAGGACGACCCACTCTGTCCGAGCTCATTGTTATACCTTCTACCATGCATCTAAAAATGAAGTATTACACAATGTAGGGACAGGTAACCACCATCCATAGGGGCATAGACATTGCGGAAGGTGTTACGAAGCCACATCCAAAGGTCTTAATACTATCACTGCAAAGCCCAAGCCGATCAAAGCCATCCTCCCCTCCACTTCTGAAGAGCTAAAGGCATTACCCGACATAGACTCCATAGATCCTAACAACAGGTTCACCGAGGAAGAAGAGAAAAAGAAGCTGGTGTAACACGGTGGGAGAACTGACTTTAGTTAAATGTTGCGGATAGCAAGAGTCGCCACCGACTTTTATTTTATCCAAAGGAAAGGCATAAAAGAACAGGAAAGACCTTTTAAAAGATTTTTGGGTTCGGGGGGTAGGTTATGTAAAGGGAAGGTGTTAGCACCCTTTACATCCATGGTTATCCATGGGCTCTTAGTTACTTAGCTCACTTTAAATTGTTTTGAGAAAAAAGTGTAGTGTGTGATTAAAAATTTTCTAAGTACTTTATAATGATCCTCGTATGGATATATATAAAGACTTTGTTTTGAAAATTTGTTTGAAATGTGAAGTGTAAAATGTATTTTTGAAAAGTGAGCAAGTACATAAGAGGAACCTACCCTAAGTTAAGTCTTTTCTGTTCTTAAATATCCTTTAAGTGGTAAGACTATCCCTATTATTAAGGAATAGGTAGTCATTACCTTGGATGTGAGGGACAAGTGAAGGGACAACTGTTATTTAGGCAACTGTGAGGTGTATAAGCAATTCGAAGGGACTTATCATCTTTATTCGAAAGGGACAAGATCTTTACGAAGACAACCATTAAGGGACTTGATCTTTTTTTTATCTGTTAAGGGACTAGATGATATAAGATGAGGGACTTTGCTTTACACCTTACTTGACCTTTTGTTTAGGCAACTTGAGAGGTAACCCTTAAGAAGTGAGATGGCGATCCAGGATCGACTTACGTGTGTGAGTGTACCAATTCAAATATTTATCTTGAGATTAGTGATTTATATTCAATTTTACATACAAACATGTTTTACACTCCCTATTTTACTAACCATAGCATTTAAAATAAAATATTAAAAGTTACTACAACTATTACATATTGGATACAATTACATAATAATAATAATAAAATAAATAAGCAAATAAATAATAATAAATAATTGGGTTAGTAACAATAATAATAATAAAAATCATATAATATATAAATAAATGGGGTTAGTAATAATAACATAAATAAGAATAAAATAAAGAAATTAGCATAATAATGAATAATAAATTAAAAGTTCAATTTTTAATAAATATTTATTTTTTTAAGATTTTAAGAAGAAAAATAAGCAATTCATACTATATACTAATTATTATAAAGATTTAAATTTATATACATGTTATAAAAATAATGATTAATTATAATTAAATAAAGATATTATGAAAATAAATTATATTTATAAGATTAAATTAGGAGTTTTTAATTGTTTTAAACATAATCTAAAATTATTTACATGATTTATATAAAACTATGGATAATGATAATATAAACAAATAATAAAAATAAAGAAGCATAATTAACATTTATATAAAATAATTAGGGTTTTAGAAAAAATATTATTAGGGTTAATCATATTAAATTAGGGTTTATGAAAATATTAGGGTTTTAGAAAATATTAGGTTTTGTATAAAATATTAAGATTAACATAAATAATTTAGTGTTTATGATTTTTTTTAGAACATAAAAATAAGGTTTTATTAATTTACAAAAAAAGCAAATTCAATTATTTACAAACTATATATTTAATAATATAAGCATACAAATTAATTTTCAAACATATATAATTCTACTATATTATTTTTTTATAAACTATTTTAATTAAAATTAATGAAATAAAAGAAAATAGAAAACAATTGAAATAAAATAGCAAAAAACTTACCTGCTGGAGCCTGGGGTCGAACCCAGGTCTCCTAGCCTCTTCCATCAATCATCAACCAACTGAGCCACGCATGTTTTGTGTCCATGAAATAGCCTCCAGCAATAATATAGTGAACCTAATAATTAAATGAACTTTTGAACAAAAAGAACCTGACCAAGGAATCGAACCCTGACCCTCTATCATCACACACCAACGTCAAAACCAACTGAGCCACGCGCTCACTTTGAAACATAAACAGAAACAAATACATAATATTTTAAACCAGTTTTTTTGAATTATTTTTCGCGCCACTGGTCTCCGTCTTCAACCTTGGTACCTATGAATTTTCCTGCGTTTTTACATACACATTTACCTGCGAATTTTCCAATGTTTATAACCTGCGAATCTCAAACAGCAAGCAAATAGTACAGTTTTATCAAATTGATTATGTCAATGAATTCCTCATGAATTATACAACAAAACCATGTCCTTAGAATCAATTTAAATTAAGTGAATCACAGAATCCCAATTTAGAGCTCAAAACCCTAACTATGGTATTTTCACGATTCGGCCATAGTTCTTCACCAAACAGTCCAGAAACCATCTATAGACAACAACAAACATCAATACATATCTAAAATTCATTATAAACAAGTAAATGCAGTGAATCGAAGAAAAATATATTAAGAACATGTATGCTTCAGATTATGCATTAGGTCATGTTTTTGATGCTTTTAATGATTGGAATGGGTTCAGTGATGTCCATAGAACATGTAGCAACCTTCAAATTGCCTTGAAAGAGCTTGAAGAATGAAATCCGAATTGAGTTTTTGGTGAGTTTTGAAAAATTGGAAACTTACTCTTGAGGCAGCAATTTCGTCCAATGCTTTGTGATGTGTTTAGGTACTTATAGTATATGAAACTAGGTCAAAAAATTGAATAGTTGTTTGGACTTTTTGGATTCAAGAGATTGAAAAAGATCATGACTTGAATTTCATATATTATTGAATGTATCCTTTCTATCTTAAGACAATCACCATAAATTGCATATCAATCTGATCTAATCAACTTTCATGACCTTCTAGAATCAAAATATATTTTAAATCTTCATATTTTATATTTTATTTGAATTTAAAATGATTTTTAATATAAAAAATCATAATAAATAAAATAAATAAAATAAAATTATGAAAATATTAAATAAATTTCGTGCATGATGTCATGGAACACCTTGGGTCACAAAAAGTTCAGCCCATTTGAAGAATTATGGTTTTAAGACCCTATTTACTTCATAAACCACCCAAAAATTTCCCAACTTTGCAAGGGCACAAATCCTTCAATTTTAATGCAATAAGGGTGTTCTTGGACATTTTGGAAAGCTTAAAGAGTCCTCTAACCAACGCCATTGGTTTCATGTCCATATCATTTACCATTCTCAAGTTATGCCCTTTTGAAGTTGTTGACTTTTTGTTGACTTTTAAAAGGACCTATAATGTCTTAGCTCATACCTTCCAAATGAAGCATTTTTGGGCTTGGATTGTGAGACACAAAGTTATAGAGAATTCAATTTCCTTAAAAATGAGCTTTGGATGGGAAAAATTTGATGAAGCATGTGAAAGTTATGGCTGGTCAAAGTTCAGTTGACTTTTCCTAAGGAAACCCTAATTTAGAAACTCCTGATTCTTGATGATCTGAAATCTCCTTGATGAATCATGATCAACCCTTATCAAATGATGAATTTTACTTAATATACTTGATGTTGACAAAAAATCATGAAGTTTGACTTTGGTTTGACCACAGTTGACCTCAGTTTGACTTTTTAACTGCTTTGACTGATTTTGACTTATCTGATCATCTGACTGAGCAAATCTTTTGGGAAAGTCTTGAAACTTGTCATGGAGGTTCTTAAACACATATAAGATGTTATGAAGCTCACTTGAAGTCTTGGAAATCCATTTAGCCTGATTAAAGTCAAAACCCTAGTTTAGGATGCACTGCTTAGGAGGATGCATTGTCTGAGGGAATTGTCAAATCTTCTGACTAATTGTGAACTTTGTGAACCTTGTGAACCTCATAAGATGTCTTGTGAACCTTGTGAACCTCATGAGAGGTATTGTGAACCTTGTGAACCTCATAAGAGGTCTTGTGAACCTTTTGAACCTCATAAGAGATCTTGTGAACCTCTTAGTACACAAAGTCTTGTCTTGTGAGGGCAGATTTTGGGGTGCAACAGCTGCCCCTATTCAATTTTCTGAAACCTGAGGGGTTAGATTGGTATATGTGCCAGTTGTGACCTGGAAGGTTGAAGGGGATTGAACACAAAAGCCCAAAAATTTGCACTCAACGACCCAAAGTCATGATAGCTTTCAGGAGGATAAACAACGTCCTGAAGTATAAGTTATTGATATTGTTTGTCTGCTGGAGAATTAATCTGCAAAACAAGATTAGTTTGATGCAAATATCATGATGTATATAACATTCTGCCAGATAATATTAATTTATGCATTATGTATGCATGTATAGTATGATGCACTTAAGTAATGTATTATGTAATTATGGATATGTATGTTATGGTATGATGTAAATGATGTATGTATGCATCATGCAGCTTGAAGCGCCTGGATATCTTCGTATAACAACTGCTGGCCAGGAAAAATAAATCCCGATTTGTTGCTGAAGAATATGAGGAACTTTTTCCCATCTCGTTTGATAGTATAGTACTCATAACCTCCCGTCTTCGTTCGATAGTAGGGTATCCATAACCTCCCGTCTTCGTTCGATAGTAAGGTATCCATAACCTCCCGTCTTTGTTCTTCGTATTCCTATTGAAAGAATCAATTTCCGACTATCCGTATGAGGATAAAAGAGATGGATATAAATTCCAGGGGAGATGTGACTCGAAGTATTTATGAAGATGGATTTGCCCTACTAGGGGATTTGTAGCTGTCCTGTAGGGATGAACCGACGAAGCTTCTTTGAATTCCTTCCCTCGTTCGTCCTTAGTAAATACTATTACTGCATTTTCATGCATTTATGGTAAACATCAATCATATTAAGCATTTTATGCATTTCTTGTAAACACCAATCATATTCAAAAGCATACATACATTCAAACACAACCAATGGACGTTTCGCTTATGTAAATAGGGTAAAATTAAATCTGGATTCAAAGATGGAATTTTATTTATATCAAAAAGTGACCTATACATAAGCAAGTTTGTACAAGGAGACAGAAATCCTAGTAAGAGGAATTTGTCGTAAAAAATTTTACAAAACAAAGAAAATCAGCTATGTGGGAAATAATCCTATTGAGTTTCAATTCTACTATTGCCATTATCTTCAAGTATCTCATCTTCTGCTGTTGAGACGAAAACGATTGGATTGAGCTTTATCTGTTCGAGCTTGAGTAAGTAACACAACTGGTTGTAGTTTTATGGGTGATCCAAACGAGACATAGTCATACGCTTTAATCCCTAACTTTTGCCTGGATTGCCTTTTCAGGTTTTCAATCCACCGGGATACCCTTTTTTGCCCAAGCCGCCTTTTCAGGTTTTCTACTTGCCGGGTGTACGTTTTTTATATATATCCCTAATTTTTGCCTAGGCCAGTCAACCTAGCGGGTCTCTTTTTATGCGTAGTATTTTTTTAACTATGTCTGCGTTTACAGGCTGTGGGAAGTCTTCACCGTCCATAGTAGTAAGTATCATGGCACCTCCTAATAATACTGTCTTGACTACAAATGGTCATTCATATGTAGGAGTCCACTTGCCCCTAGGATCACCCTATGGTAGTATGATACACTTGATTACCAAATTACCAGCCTGATATACCTTTGGCTTAACCTTCTTATTAAAAGCTTTGATCATCCGTTTCTGGTACATCTGGCCATGACAAACTGCTGCTAATCTCTTCTCATCAATCAAGTTTATCTGGTCAAGTCGAGTCTGAATCCACTTATCTTCATCCAAGCCTGCATCCTTCATAATTCTTAAGGAGGGAATCTGAACTTCAATGGGCAGAACTGCTTCCATACCATAGACTAAGGAGAATGGGGTTGCCCCTGTTGAAGTACGTATTGTAGTACGATAACCATGAAGAGCAAATGGTAACATCTCATTCCAATCCTTATAAGTGACAGTCATCTTCTATATAATCTTCTTAATGTTCTTATTAGCCGCCTCTACTGCCCCATTCATCTTTGGACGATACGGAGAAGAGTTGTGATGCTTAATCTTGAACTGCGTGCAGAGATCAGTAATTATAGTGTTTTTCAGATTAGAGCCATTGTCAGTAATAATCCTTTCAGGGATGCCATACCTACATATGAGATTATTCTTAATGAATCGAGCCACAACATTCTTGGTAACAAATGCAAATGAAGCTGCCTCCACCCACTTCGTGAAGTAATCAATAGCAACCAGGATGAAACGATGCCCATTAGAAGCAGTAGGTTTGATTTCACCATGCACAAAGATCCCATCATGCATATCTTCCATAATCTTTGTTTCTTCCTTTTTATCCACACAACGAAGCATAGTTAAATCATGATTGCGCTTGTACAAAATTCCATTACTCAAGAAGAACTTAGCAGAAAACCTTCTCAGAAACTTCCTATCTTTGACAGATGCCCCTTAAGGGAATTCCTGAGTTTCAAGATATCTTTTCACTTCATAGAACCAATGCTTCTCCTCTGTTTCTTCAGTGTCAATCTCATTGCAGTATGCAGGCTTTTCAAATCTATCAATAGTAATCTTGGGAGCCTCATCATCCCAGCTGATCTCAAACATGGATGCCATGGTGGCTAAAGCATCTGCCAACTGATTTTCTCTTCGTGGAATATGTCTAAAGGTAATCTCTTTGAAATGTGGGATTAAAGACAACACATGCTCTCTGTATGGAATGAGATTATCATGCTTGGTATCCCAATCTCCTTTAATCTGACTTACTACCAGGGCTGAATCTCCATACACGTCTAGGAACTGAATTTTCATATCAATGGCAGCTTTGATACCCAGGATACATGCCTCATACTCAGCCATATTATTAGTACAATAGAAACAAAGTATGGAAGTAATCGGGGTATGACAACCTTCAGGGGAACTGATCACAACACCAACACCATTACCAAGTGCATTAGAAGCACCATCAAAAACCATAGTCCATCGGGATCCTTGTTCAGGTCCGTCATATTGTCTAGGTTCTTTGGTAATAATCATAATGTCTTCATCAGGGAACTCAAAATTCATTGACTGGTAATCATCCACTGCTTGATGAGCCAAATGATCATCTATAACACTTCCTTTAATGGCCTTCTGAGTAGTATACTGTATATCATATTCTGTCAAGATCATTTTCCATCTTTCTATTCTTCCGGAGAGAGCAGGTTTCTCGAATATGTACTTGATTGGATCCATCTTTGAAATCAATAAGGTAGTATGAGTCAACATATACTGTCTTAGTCGGCGAGCAGCCCATGCCAAAACGCAGCAAGTTTTCTCGAGAAGTGAGTATCTTGTTTCACAGTCGGTAAACTTTTTGCTAAGGTAGTATATTGCCTGCTCTTTTCGACCAGACTCGTCATGTTGCCCCAACACACACCCCATTGAGTTGTCTAACACTGTTAAGTACATAATCAAGGGTCTTCCATCAACTGGTGGCATCAAAATTGGAGGTTCTAGCAGATATTTCTTAATTTCATCAAAAGTTGTCTGGCACTCATCATTCCATTCCATCACCTGATCTTTCTTCAATAACTTGAAGATTGGCTCACAGATGGCAGTTAATTGGGAAATAAATCTTGCAATATAATTCAATCGTCCCAAGAAACCTCTAACTTCCTTCTCAGTACGGGGAGCTGGCATATCTTGTATAGCTTTCACTTTTGCAGGATCTACTTCAATACCTTTTCCACTGACAATGAAACCCAGGAGTTTACCAGATCTAATTCCAAAAGTATATTTGTTTGGGTTCAATCTCAACTTGTATTTCTTCAACCTTTCAAACAACTTACGCAGATGATCAAGATGTTTTTCTTCATTCTGAGACCTGGCTATCATGTCATCCACATACACCTCTATCTCATGATGAATCATATCATGAAACAAAGCCACCATAGCACGCTGATATGTTGCCCTGGCATTCTTCAAACCAAACGGCATCACTTTATAACAAAAAGTCCCCCACTGTGTAACAAATGTTGTCTTCTCCATATCTTCAGGTGCCATCTTGATTTGATTGTAACCAGAGAAACCATCCATAAAAGAGAATACCTTATGCTGTGCAGTGTTGTCTACCAGAACATCAATATGAGGAAGTGGAAAGTCATCCTTGGGGCTGGCCTTGTTCAAATCCCTGTAGTCCACACACATACGTACCTTACCATCTTTCTTAGGTACCGGTACCACATTTGCAACCCACTGAGGATAATAAGTCACAGCTAAGAACCTTGCATCAAACTGTTTCATTACCTCTGCCTTAATCTTCTCTGACATTTCAGGACGCATGCGACGAACCTTCTGCTTCTTTGGACGACAATCTTCTTTTACTGGTAAACGATGAACCACAATGTCTGTATCCAACCCTGGCATATCTTCATAAGACCAAGCAAAGATCTCCACATAATCATGTAACATCTGAATCAACTTGCTCTTGACACCATCTTCTAATTCAGCCCCTATCTTGACCTCTTTCCTGTTTTCTTCAGTTCCCAGATTCACAACTTCGACTGGCTCTTCATGTGGCTGTATAGCTTTCTCTTCTTGTTGTAACAACCTAGCAAGCTCTACAGGTACTTCACAATCGTCCTCATTTCCATCTTCAGCTTGATAGATCGGATTCTTGAAATTATAATTTGCAATAGTAGAACTGTTATCAACAGGATCCAGAGTGGATGAGGATCTGCATTTTAGTGATGTGGGTGTGTGTAAGAACACATAGCTGATAAAACAAAAATAAAAGAAAAGAAAGACAAGGAACACAATATTTACGAAAACGAAACGTCCACTAATTTTTATTGAATGAAGTATGCAAATGAAATGACATCCCGTAATAAGCACACCATTGTGCCCCGGGTAAGGCACAAGACTTAAGAGTTTAATTGTTCAAAAAAATTACAAACTTTAAAAGTAACAACACAGTAATAGTATTTACTCCTGACTAAAGGAGATAGGAATAACATCTTCAGCCTTCCAGTTATTGAGCCCAGCACCCACAGTAGGAAAAATCCAAGCATCCAGGTTATAATCTTCCTCATAGTCACCCACAACATTGATCTGATTCTTCATAATCCCCTGATTGGTGATACGAACAGCACGAGCACGACGAACAGCCTTCTGGGACTTTGCAGTGAAACCCAAACCAAATTTGTCATACTTGTAAGGAATATCAGGAAGCTGACCCCAAATAGTACAACCACCTTCATCCACCACAGCTCTAGCATCTTTGAGGGAGGCCATTGTAGGAGGTACTCTGGTGACCACAGGAACTTTCTTGACAACAGGAGGAGCTTCATAATTATTAACAAACCAAGGAACCACTTCGAACGTCTGGCATGGAGTTTCAACATATTCGCCATCCATTTCAAGATATTTAAAGGTGTTCACATGGCTAACTATATATCCTTCCTCTCTGTAAACAGTGACAACTTTTCCTTCTACTGGATATCTCAGCTTCTGATGTAAGGTGGAGGTTACAACACCTGCCCCATGGATCCAGGGACGCCCAAGCAAACAAGAATACGACGGACGAATATCCATTACATAAAAGGTAGCATTGAAGACCTGAGAACCTACTTTTATTGGGAGATCAATTTCCCCATGCACCACTCTTCTTGAGCCATCAAAAGCTTTCACCACTATATTACTGGGCTTCAACACAGCATCTTCAGGACTAAGCTTATTCAGAACTTCTTTTGGCAATACATTCAACGAAGAACCATTGTCTATTAACACATCTGACAGGGTAGTGCCTCTACATTCAATAGAGATATGTAGAGCCCTGTTATGATCCCTCTTGGCAGGAGTCAAATCAGCATCGGAGAAACCTAACCCATTATCATAGGTCAAGTGTGCAACACAATTTTCAAAATGGTCTACAGAAATCTCATTTGGTACGTGAGCAGTCTTCAGAAATTTAATCAAGGCTTTAGCATGAGCCTCAGAACACAATAATAAGGACAACATAGAAATCTTGGAGGGAGTATGCCCCAATTGGTCAATAATGTCATAATCACGCTTGCGAATGATCTTCAATACTTCTTCCATCTGCTTAGAGAGATCATCAGCAGCTGGCACATCAGTTGGTATAGGTTCACTAACAGGACCTTTGCCCCGAGCATCAGCAGTAGAGGTAGTAGCTGGAGTAACTGCATTCTTGGAAGTAACTGGAGTAGTGAAAACTCTTCCACTTCGTGTGATCTTACTAGATCCAGCAATATTATCAACATCAATGTTTTCATTAACAATAGGTGTCTCAGCCAAAGGTTCCTTCTTAACACCATGGATATAAACATCGGACCCATAATGCCACGGCACAGCTTTATCAGAAGTATATGGAATAGGACCTGGTGTGGTAATGATCATAGGAGCCACTCTAGCTTCAGCAACAATCTTCACAGGGCCTTCAGCAGTAATCTTAATTGGACCCTTATGAGTGATTTTGACAGGTCCCTTGGAAGTAATCCTTACCGGCACTTTATCAACCATATCCACCTCTTCAACCTTCGCACCTTTAGTTATATGATCAACCATACTCTCCACAGAAGGTGGTGTCCTCTCAAACACTATGGTGTAATTATTCATGAGGCGTTGAATTCCGTCCTTCAACCTCCAGCAACTATCCTACTTATAGGCACAATAGACACAATCTTCACGACAACCTAGAAAGAACCCAGCTTGTACCAACTTCTTCTTAATAACAGACAATGGCATAGTTAAATCTGCAACTGAGGAAATATCTGAATCTTCATCAATGGCATTGACAGTCTTCTCATGATTTGGCATGGGAGCAGTAATCACATTTGGAGTACCCGGAGGGTCAAACTCAATCTCTCCAGCATCAATCATATCCTGAATCTTATTCTTCAATACCCAGCAACTATTGGTATCATGTCCCTGACAATTTGAATGATATGCACATCGTGCATTAGGATTGTACCTGGGAGAGGTAATATTGGGATTCTGAGGAGGGTCCCTCAAAGTGATAAGTTCACCCTTCAACAAGTGTTGCAAGGCTTGAGCCAGTGACATGTTGATCTTAGTGAATTGTCTTCTAGCCCTCTGTTGATTTCCCTGTGGCTGCTCTGGTGTTGTAGGAGTTGGATTGGAGATATGAACTGCACTTACAGACTGATGCCTCCTATTACGATCAGGTTGACCATAAACAGCATTTGACTCTTTCTTCCCACTAGGGGGCTTCTTTGTAGTACTGGATGAAGAAGAACCCACTTGGATCGTGCCACTCCTTATACCACTTTCTATGCGCTCTCCTGTCATTATCAACTCAGTGAAGCCAGATGATGAGCTTCCAATGAGATGACTGTAAAAAGGACCATTCAACGTACACATGAACATATCTACTAACTCCCTGTCAGTTAGAGGGGGTTGTACTCTTCCAGCTAAGTCTCTCCACTTCTGGGCATACTCCTTGAAATTTTCTTTGGCACCCATATACATGCTTTGTAGTTGCATGCGAGTAGGGGCTAGGTCAGCATTGTATTGGTATTGCTTATAGAAGGCTTCAACAAGATCATTCCAATCACGGATGTTGACACTCTCCAACTAATAGTACCATTCCAATTGAGCTCCAGATAAGCTCTCTTGGAAGAAATGGATCCACAACTTCTTATCAGCAGTGTGGGGTTGGATTCTCCTGACATAAGACCTCAGATGCAGCTTGGGACAAGAAACACCATCATAAACTACGAAAGTAGGAACCTTGAAACCGATGGGTATGACCACCCCAGATATCAAACTCAGGTCTTCAAAATCCATCCCAGAAGACTTTTGCAATTCCATAGCATCCATTCTATCCACCAGCATCTTGAACTTATCTTCATTAGGCTCATGATAGTAGTTAGCTTCAGAATCAGAATCCCTCATTGTATTATGGAGACTGCCTCCCTCTTTCTCAGACTCCTCAGACTCATAATCTTCAACCTGTTCTTTGGTCTTGACAGGACCTCTGAACCTTCTTCCCATGTTGATCAGGCCTCCTGACCTTCTAGTCTTCTTAGTCTTCTTGGCCAGCAGTGTCTTCAATTCATCCTGCCCTTTGGACAAGTTCAGGATTAGCTCTTGGAACTGTGCATTTTGTGCCTGGAGATCCTTAACTGTTTGTTCAAGAGCCATTGCTGAAATAAACAGCGAGAAGATAAGAAACCTATACACAATAAACCTGTGATGCAGTGATATGGTATGTAAATGCGTATGCAATGTTTTCAAGGACCGCAGGATTTAAATTTGCTTAAACAATCAAGAAAGTAAACTTTTATTAGTAATAAATTTGTTTGCCCCTTGGGCTTACAAAATGAAATGAAATAAATACAAAAGATGGGGTTTTAAGTCTCCCATGGACGTTTCCTCTTTGTGTTGAGGTATGAGTTGAGATTCCGCTCCTCGTGAAGTTGCTTTGTTAACTCCAGGATTCTTTCTTGACTTGCTTTGTAATGAGCCTCGAAAGTATCCCTTTGCTCCTTCAACTGGATCCAGGACCTCTATAAGTCTTCCATGTCAGTGGGCATGTCTGGGTGAAGGATGGTATAAGAAGTATCTCCTTCAGCAACAGGTTCCATAGTAACTGGCAGGATGGCAGGGTATGGCATCATGAGAGTCTGAGCACGAGATCACACCCATCTGAGGTAAGCTTCCATAAGAATGGTGTACTTAGGCTCTAAAGTCTTGCTGTCAACCTTGTTCACTTTTCCCCATGCTCGTATGAACCTTTGACGGTAACCTTGCAAATCGTTGTCGTAGTCAAACACAATACCCTGAATCAACATGTCATTAGGACTATCACTCCGAGCGTAACCAAACTATTGTAAAGCTAAGGAAGGGTTGTAAGTAATTCCTCCTCGTATGCCTAGAAGTGGCACATTAGGGAACTCCCCACAGCGGTCAATGATAGTAACATTCTCCATAGATCTGGAGCACCAATGGATATCTGAATGAGAGAGTGACATAATCCTCTTGGACCACCTGAACCCTTGTTCATTCTTCATCACTGAGCGAGGAAGGTGAGAAATAAACCACCTAGATAGAAAAGGTATGCAACACATCAGAGTTCCTCGTGCCTTTGTAGTACGAGTATGAAGAGAGTGCAGAATGTCTCCAAGCAATGTAGGCACTGGATTGTGACTCAGGAATATGTTGATGGCGTGAACGTCTATGAACTGATCTAGATTGGGGAACAATACTAAGCCATAAATCAACAAGGCTAAGATCTCCTCAAAAGCATCATAGCTCATAGCCTTCAAGAACACTTGAGCCTTCTCTATCAACACCTTAGCAAGAATACCCTTAACTCCGCTTCTCGTTTCTAGAACAATGTCAGACTTCTTCAGATGTAGAGCTGCATCAATAACCTCAGGTTTAGGATCTTTTTCCAAGCCTGTGAATGGTTTCTGATCAAGTACAGGTATACCCAGAAGTTTAGAGAACTCTTCCATTGTAGGAACCAGCTGGTAGTCGGGGAATGTGAAGCAATGGTGCTTAGGGTCAAAGAACTGAATTAGAACACTCATCATGTCTTCATTGAATCCTGAAGTGACTAGATCCAGTAGGTGACCATGTCTCTTGATGAACTGGGAGTTTTCAGAAACTTGGGAAACCAATTCTTTAAGCTTAGGAGGTATGCCTACAAAGTTGATCCTGATAGTGTTTCTACGAGCAGAAGCCATGACCTGCAACAAAGAATAAAGATAAATCCTTTGGTCCTTTAAATGGTTAGTGAGAATGCTATGCTTATGATGCATGATGATGTCATGATGTTATGCTCAATCACAAACATGTGGCACACACAAACAAGTCACACAATAGCCCTAGGTTTAAAGGCTTGCATGAGGTTCAAAGGTACGTACCCTCCCCTGAAGTTTAGTTGGTTCATCCTGTCCTATAAAGTAACCAGGTTCTAAGGGATCTCAATATCATTGATCCTTCACAAGGGTGGTTGTTCAGTAGGCAACTTACTTGCCAACCAAAACCCTCCAAGTTTAGAATCTCAATGAGCGTAGTATCGAGTATCAACCAACTTCAGTCTGCACCAAAGCCAGTTATCTCACTACTTTTCTAAAGGCCAAGATGGGATGACTAGGGTTCTAAAAGTTAGTTAGTGCATTGACAACATATGGCAGCCTCATATTATCCTTAACTTGACTTAAGGAACATAAGCACCAACCAAGAAGTCACACTAACTATGGCCACCAGATCAACCATATCGGTATACGCCGTACAGTTTCCTTGGTCTATTGCCATTTACCTAAGGTACACTAGATCCGTATTAGGATCTTTCACACATAAGAGCACCCCAACAGATAAGTATAAAGCAAACAAGGCAAACAATTTTAAAGTGATCTAATTCCTAAGGGTACCCCTCTTTAATTTAAATCCCCAGCAGAGTCGCCAGTTCTGTAACACGGTGGGAGAACTGACTTTAGTTAAATGTTACGGATAGCAAGAGTCGCCACTGACTTTTATTTTATCCAAAGGAAAGGCATAAAAGAACAAGAAAGACCTTTTAAAATATTTTTGGGTTCGGGGGGTAGGTTATGTAAAGGGAAGGTGTTAGCACCTTTTACATCCATGGTTATCCATGGGCTCTTAGTTACTTAGCTCACTTTAAATTGTTTTGAGAAAAAAGTGTAGTGTGTGATTAAAAATTTTCTAAGTACTTTATAATGATCCTCGTATGGATATATATAAAGACTTTGTTTTGAAAATTTGTTTGAAATGTGAAGTGTAAAATGTATTTTTGAAAAGTGAGCAAGTACATAAGAGGAACCTACCCTAAGTTAAGTCTTTTCTGTTCTTAAATATCCTTTAAGTGGTAAGACTATCCCTATTATTAAGGAATAGGTAGTCATTACCTTGGATGTGAGGGACAAGTGAAGGGACAACTGTTATTTAGGCAACTGTGAGGTGTATAAGCAATTCGAAGGGACTTATCATCTTTATTCGAAAGGGACAAGATCATTACGAAGGCAACCATTAAGGGACTTGATCTTTTTTTTTATCTGTTAAGGGACTAGATGATATAAGATGAGGGACTTTGCTTTACACCTTACTTGACCTTTTGTTTAGGCAACTTGAGAGGTAACCCTTAAGAAGTGAGATGGCGATCCAGGATCGACTTACGTGTGTGAGTGTACCAATTCAAATATTTATCTTGAGATTAGTGATTTATATTCAATTTTACATACAAACATGTTTTACACTCCCTATTTTACTAACCATAGCATTTAAAATAAAATATTAAAAGTTACTACAACTATTACATATTGGATACAATTACATAATAATAATAATAAAATAAATAAGCAAATAAATAGTAATAAATAATTGGGTTAGTAAGAATAATAATAATAAAAATCATATAATATATAAATAAATGGGGTTAGTAATAATAACATAAATAAGAATAAAATAAAGAAATTAGCATAATAATGAATAATAAATTAAAAGTTCAATTTTTAATAAATATTTATTTTTTTAAGATTTTAAGAAGAAAAATAAGCAATTCATACTATATACTAATTATTATAAAGATTTAAATTTATATACATGTTATAAAAATAATGGTTAATTATAATTAAATAAAAATATTATGAAAATAAATTATATTTATAAGATTAAATTAGGAGTTTTTAATTGTTTTAAACATAATCTAAAATTATTTACATGATTTATATAAAACTATGGATAATGATAATATAAACAAATAATAAAATTAAACAAGCATAATTAACATTTATATAAAATAATTAGGGTTTTAGAAAAAATATTATTAGGGTTAATCTTATTAAATTAGGGTTTATGAAAATATTAGGGTTTTAGAAAATATTAGGTTTTGTATAAAATATTAAGATTAACTTAAATAATTTAGTGTTTATGATTTTTCTTAGAACATAAAAATAAGGTTTTATTAATTTACAAAAAAAGCAAATTCAATTATTTACAAACTATATATTTAATAATATAAGCATACAAATTAATTTTCAAACATATATAATTCTACTATATTATTTTTTTATAAACTATTTTAATTAAAATTAATGAAATAAAAGAAAATAGAAAACAATTGAAATAAAATAGCAAAAAACTTACCTGCAGGAGCCTGGGGTCGAACCCAGGTCTCCTAGCCTCTTCCATCAATCATCAACCAACTGAGCCACGCATGTTGTGTGTCCATGAAATAGCCTCCAGCAATAATATAGTGAACCTAATAATTAAATGAACTTTTGAACAAAAAGAACCTGACCAAGGAATCGAACCCTGTCCCTTTATCATCACACACCAACGTCAAAACCAACTGAGCCACGCGCTCACTTTGAAACATAAACAGAAACAAATACATAATATATTAAACCAGTTTTTTTGAATTATTTTTCGTGCCACTGGTCTTCGTCTTCAACCTTGGTACCTATGAATTTTCCTGCGTTTTTACATACACATTTACCTGCGAATTTTCCAATGTTTATAACCTGCGAATCTCAAACAGCAAGCAAATAGTACAGTTTTATCAAATTGATTATGTCAATGAATTCCTCATGACTTATACAACAAAACCATATCCTTAGAATCAATTTAAATTAAGTGAATCACAAAATCCCAATTTAGAGCTCAAAACCCTAACTATGGTGTTTTCACGATTCGGCCATAGTTCTTCACCAAACAGTCCAGAAACCATCTATAGACAACAACAAACATCAATACATATCTAAAATTCATTATAAACAAATAAATGCAGTGAATCGAAGAAAAATATATTAAGAACATGTATGCTTCTGATTATGCATTAGGTCATGTTTTTGATGCTTTTAATGATTGGAATGGGTTCAGTGATGTCCATAGAACATGTAGCAACCTTCAAATTGCCTTGAAAGAGCTTGAAGAATGAAATCCGAATTGAGTTTTTGGTGAGTTTTGAAAAATTGGAAACTTACTCTTGAGGCAGCAATTTCGTCCAATGCTTTGTGATGTGTTTAGGTATTTATAGTATATGAAACTAGGTCAAAAAATTGAATAGTTGTTTGGACTTTTTGGATTCAAGAGATTGAAAAAGATCATGACTTGAATTTCATATATTCTTGAATGTATCATTTCTATCTTAAGACAATCACCATAAATTGCATATCAATCTGATCTAATCAACTTTCATGACCTTCTAGAATCAAAATATATTTTAAATCTTCATATTTTATATTTTATTTGAATTTAAAATGATTTTTAATATAAAAAAATCATAATAAATAAAATAAATAAAAAAAAATTATGAAAATATTAAATAAATTTCGTGCATGATGTCATGGAACACCTTGGGTCACAAAAAGTTCAGCCCATTTGAAGAATTATGGTTTTAAGACCCTATTTACTTCATAAACCACCCAAAAATTTCCCAACTTTGCAAGGGCACAAATACTTCAATTTTAATGCTATGAGGGTGTTCTTGGACATTTTGGAAAGCTTAAATAGTCCTCTAACCAATCCCATTGGTTTCATGTCCATATCATTTACCATTCTCAAGTTATGCCCTTTTGAAGTTGTTGACTTTTAAAAGGACCTATAATGTCTTAGCTCATACCTTCCAAATGAAGCATTTTTGGGCTTGTCTTGTGAGACACAAAGTTATAGAGAATTCAATTTCCTTAAAAATGAGCTTTGGATGGGAAAAATTTGATGAAGCATGTGAAAGTTATGGCTGGTCAAAGTTCAGTTGACTTTTCCTAAGGAAACCCTAATTTAGAAACTCCTGATTCTTGATGATCTGAAATCTCCTTGATGAATCATGATCAACCCTTATCAAATGATGAATTTTACTTCATATACTTGATGTTGACAAAAAATCATGAAGTTTGACTTTGGTTTGACCACAGTTGACCTCAGTTTGACTTTTTAACTGCTTTGACTGATTTTGACTTATCTGATCATCTGACTGAGCAAATCTTTTGGGAAAGTCTTGAAACTTGTCATGGGGGTTCTTAAACACATATAAGATGTTATGAAGCTCACTTGAAGTCTTGGAAATCCATTTAGCCTGATTAAAGTCAAAACCCTAGTTTAGGATGCACTGCTTAGGAGGATGCATTGTCTAAGGGAATTGTCAAATCTTCTGACTAATTGTGAACTTTGTGAACCTTGTGAACCTCATAAGATGTCTTGTGAACCTTGTGAACCTCATGAGAGGTCTTGTGAACCTTTTGAACCTCATAAGAGATCTTGTGAACCTTGTGAACCTCATAAGAGATCTTGTGAACCTTGTGAACCTCTTAGTACACAAAGTCTTGTCTTGTGAGGGAAAATTTTGGGGTGCAACAGCTGGTCGGAAAGCTCACTCGACCCATCCGCGACAGAGATTTCGAGCTGGTCGCATTAGGAAAAGATCTGCCAAAGGGAGTGAAGATCGAAGCAGACCTACCCGACTTAGCGAGGAAGCAACTCATTGCCTGCCTTAGAGAGAATGCTGATTTGTTTGCTTGGAGTGTCGCAGAGATGTCGGGCCTGGATCTAGAGACGACGTGCCACCACGTGTCCATAGGCCCCTCAATCCGAGCAGTCACACAACAAAGAAGGAAGCAGTCTCAGGAAAAGGTAGAAGCAGTCGAGCAGGCTGTAAAGACCTCCTACAGGCACATTTTATATCAGAGGCCAAGTACACCACCTGGCTCTCAAACGTTGTACGAGTTAAAAAGTGCAATGAAAAATGGCGCATGTGCGTTGACTACATCGATCTTAATCGGGCTTGCCCGAAGGACGCACACCCTTTGCCCAACATTGATAAGTTGGTAGATAACTCTATAGGTTTTAAGCTTTTTTCGTTCCTCGACGCCTATTCCGGGTATAATCAATTACTGATGGCCGTGACCGACAAAAACTACACCACTTTCATGACCGAGTCGGGTAATTATTACTACAACATAATTCCTTTCGGCCTGAAAAATGCGGGCGCTACTTACCAGTGAATGATGAACAAAGTCTTCCAAGCGGATATTGTAAACATGCTCGAGGTTTACATGGACGACATGATCGTAAAATCCCACGAGGAGGCCAATCATGCTCTCCACCTAAAGAAATTTTTTGATCAGGCACGTAAGTGAAAAATGCGATTTAACCCTAAAAAGTGCACATTTGGAGTATGAGCAGATAAATTCCTTAACTTTTACCTAACCAAAAGAGGAATATAGGCTAATCCCGACAAATGTCGAGCATTCGCTAAAACGCCCACACCGATCACTAAACAGTGTACTCGCAACGTTATCACGCTTTGTGGCAAAATCTGCTCAACACATACTCCCCTTCTTCAAGCTCCTCCGCAAGGAGGCAACCTTCAAATGGACAGAAGAATATGAGCAAGCCCTGACACCTAAAAAAGGCTCTGTCAGAACCCCTGGTTCTTTCGCGACTTGAGGTAGGGGAAACCTTATTCCTTTATCTTGTCGTTGCTAACGAAGCTATAAGTGCTTCTCTCGTGTGGGAAACAAGTGACGGTAAAAATCCAATCTACTTCACGAGCAAAGCACTATAAGGGCCCGAACTTAGATATCAACAAATTTAGAAGGGTGCCTTGGCACTTCTCCACGCCGCAAGGAGACTCAGATACTACTTTTCGCACACACGATCGTGGTCTGCACCGACCAGCCTATCATACAACTCCTCGACCGACCTGATATGGCCAAGAGGATGCTCGAATTCGACATTCGGTACGAGGGTAGAGCATTCATCAAAGCGCATGCCCTCTCTGATTTTGTGGCCAAAATGACCACCTCGGACAATCAGACCTACGCGTCCAAAAGATGGACCATCTTCGTAGACGTACGTCGAGCTCGATGGGAAGTGGCGTGAGGATTATCTTGGAAAATGAGGAGGGAATTCTGATCGAAGTATCTTTCACCTTATCCTTCCCCACATCCAACAACCATGCAGAAAACGAAGCATTCCTCGCAGGCCTAAGGCTCGCCGACGACCTGGGAGCCAAAGAGATAGTTATCTGCACGGACTCCCAGCTTGTAGCCATGCAGTTCAAAGGCGAATACCAAGTCAAAAATAACAACTTGTCAGAATACTTAACCCTAGTTAAGGAAAGGATTACAAAATTTACATCCGTGGAAGTCAAGCACATACCCCGCGAGAACAACATACGAGCAGACATGCTCTCAATGCTCGCTAGCACAAAGAGGAAAGGAGGAAATAAGTCTGTCATCCAAGAGATACTTCCTTGCCCCAATATTGAAAAATTAAAGTCAACAATAGACATAAAAATCTTCGGAGAAGCAAACCGCTGGATGGCCTCGGTATACAAATAACTTACCAAGGACGAACTGCCTGAATATCCAAAGGAAGCCATCATTATCAAGCGATGGGCCTGTTCGTATGTCCTGGTCAAGGGGAAACTATACCAACGAGCATTCTACACCCCCTCCTCAAGTGTGTCGAAGAAGAGATAATTCCCCACATCATGCGCGAAATCCACGAGGGCATCAACGCCCAACATTTAGGCGGAAGGTCCCTCGCGAGGAAAGTCCTTCGAGCAGGATACTATTGGCCCACTATGAAGAGAGACACCAAAGAGCATGTAAAAAATGAGATAAATTCCAAAGGCACAGAGACATGCACCTCACACCTCCTAATGAGCTCAAAACTATGTCATCCTCGTGGCCATTCGCATGGTGGGGCCTAGATATCCTTGGGCCCTTCGTCGTCGGTTCGAACTAAAACAAGTACTTGATCGTCAGAGTTGACTACTTCACGAAGTGAGTTGAAGCTGAACCTCTAGCCAAAATCACAACCCTCAACATATTGCGTTTCTTAAAATGTAAGATTCTGGCTTGATTCGGAATACCCCTAGCTATATTCACCGATAACAACACCCAATTAGAGGATAAGAACTTCCAAGAATTTATCGCCAATGTCGGGACTAAGTGTAACACGGTGGGAGAACTGACTTTAGTTAAATGTTGCGGATAGCAAGAGTCGCCACCGACTTTTATTTTATCCATAAGGAAAGGACATAAAAGAACAGGAAAGACCTTAAAAAGATTTTGAGTTCGGGGGGTAGGTTATGTAAAGGGAAGGTGTTAGCACCCTTTACATCCATGGTTATCCATGGGCTCTTAGTTACTTAGCTCACTTTAAAATGTTTTGAGAAGTGTAGTGTGTGATTAAAAATTTTCTTAAGTACTTTATAATGATCCTTGTACGGATATATATAAAGACTTTGTTTTGAAAATTGTTTAAAATGTGAAGTGTAATGAAGTAATTTGATGAAAAGTGAGCAAGTACTTAAGAGGAACCTACCCTAATTTGAATCTTTATTGTTCTTAAATGTTCTTTCAATGGTAAGACTATCCCTATTATTAAGGAATAGGTAGTCATTACCTTGGATGTTATAAGGGACATGTGAAGGGTCATCTGTGTTTAGGCAACTGTAAGGTGTCTTAGCAATACGAAGGGACTTATCATCTTTTATTCGAAAGGGACAAGATCATTTACGAAGGCAACATCGAAGGGACTTGATCTTATAATCGTAAAGGGACTTGATGATATTTTAGAAGAAGGGACTTTGCTTTTAGACACCTTACTTGACCTTTTGGTTTAGGCAACATGAGGGATAATCCTTAGGAAGTGAGATGGCGATCAAAGATCGACTTACGTGTGTGCGTGTTATTTTTCAGATATTTGTCTTGAATTTAATTTTCTAAGTTCAATTATTTACAGTTAGTTTTTTGCACTCCCTAAATTACTAACCATGCAATAAATATTTACAAAAATAAAAGCAAGAAAAATAAATTCCTAAACTATTACATGGCTATGGGACAGATACATAATAATCAGGCGAGAAAGAATAAATTTACAACCTATACATTTTTTCCTAATATTATAAATAAAACAAAATTAAAATAAGGAAAATAATGAAGCAAAAATAGAATAGATAAAAACAAATAATAATAAATAAACAATGGTAATAAAGCAATAATAAAATAACAATAATAATAAAGTGATAATAAAAAGGTTAGAATTTTAAAAGAAATTATTTTAGGTTAAACAAGTTAGATTTTTTTAGAAGTTATTAGAAAAATATGAGTTTAAAATAAATTAGTAATAATAAAAGAATTTAAAAAATATTAATGTACATATTATAAAATAAAAGAGTAATATGAAAAATATAAAGATTATAGAAAATATCAAATTATTAGATTAATAGATTTATTATTATTATTCAAGATTTTAGAATTATTATTATTCAATTAGAAAAATGGTCAATTAGATTTTATTTACAAAATATATAAGGATTTATTATTATAAGTAAGTAATTAAAAAAAGTTATTAAAATAGTTAGTATTTATTATTTATTTACAAAAAATATAAAGGTTATAGAAAAATATTAAATAATTAATTTAGTATGTTTTCACGCCCTACATTACTAAACCACACAGTTAATATAGGATCAATGGCAGAAATTTAAATGGCAGAAAAATAAATGGCAGAAATTAAAATCCTAACTATTACAACGCTTTGGTGCAGTTACATAATAAAGATGGCGAAAAGTAAAACTGAAAATATTACAAGTTAAAACTTAAAATATTACAAGGGCGAAACAATTACAGTGCATGAATAACATAAACATGAGCGAAAATAAGAAATAATAAAGGTTTGTTAAGGTTTGAGAAAATGTTTATGGTTTAGAGGAAATAACACGGTTAAAGTTTATAAGAAATTTTTAAGGTTTACATGAAAAATTAAAGTTTATGAAAATATATAAAAAAAAGTTTTGTTGTTAAAAAAAACTATTTTGAATTATTAATTTAATAAAATAAATAATTAATTAACATTATGAATGAATTATGAAGATAAGTAATTAAAAAAAGTTAAGAGTTTTTTTATAGAAAATAAACAAATAAAATTAATCTAAATATTTAAGGTTAGTTAATTTAAGAAATTAGAGAATTAAAAACAATAGAGGAAATTAGGAGAAATTAGGAAAGAGAAGATAAACTCATGTTTCTTTGTCAAAAATACCCTCAAAATTACCAGTCTTGCCTTCTTGACACTAAGACACGCGCGCACATGCGCACACATGTGAATGTACCTGGAAAATAGTTATTATATAATAAACTTGTTTCTTTGTCAAAATGCCCTCAAAATTACAAGCTTTGCCTTCTTGACACTAAGACACGCGCGCACATGTGAATGTACCTGAAAAATAGTTATTATATAATAAAACAAAACTATTATAAAAAAATGGTTGAGGCAAAATCGTCAAGGTTTAGGAAAAAATCAGGGTAGTTAGTTATGAAAAATGTGCAGATATAAATTTATCAAGAATAAAACAAAAGATTAAAAAATAATGTTGCTAACGCAAAATTGCGATCATCGCAACTAGACTGGATCAACACAAATGTCACGCCTCATGCACATAAATATGCGAACAGCGTATCGACACGATCCAATCCAAACAAAGTAATTAAAAAAATAAGAATCGACAATATCAAAGCAAAACTATAAAAATAAAACAATATATATATATATATATATATATATATATATATATATATATATATATATATATATATATATATATATATATATATATATATATATATATATATATATATATATATATATATATATATATATATATATATATATATAAGCGAAAGAAGGCAAAAACCTGTAGAAAAAAAAAGGTATGGTTAGGCACTTCATGTAGAAAGAAGAATAAAAAATGTAACGTGTAGTTCATATAGTACACAAGAAGAAAAAAGAGAGAGTATATATTAACAAAACAAAAGAAGAATATATTTTGGCACATGTATGATCCGCCTTTTATTGTTCTTATTTTTTCGGTTTTGTTTCTCCTTGAGGCAAGAATTTTTTCGTATTGTGGTTGAGAGAGGAGTGATAAAATGAGAAAATGAGAGGGACCTCTAATGTGTAAAACAACATGTATTTATAGATTAAGAAAATTAGGTTAAAAAGTTTAAAAGGAAATAAAATTAGTCTTAATCCCTATTGATTAAAAAATATTTGAACAAAATTATATGATTTTTACTTGGTCACCAAGTAGACCAGTTAGAAACTAAGTATGACACAAAAATGACATAAACTGACCAATAGAAAACGAGTATACAACAAAAGAAATGTTTTTGGTATTTATTATGATTTTTTTTGAAATTTTTTTCATAAAATAATGATTTTAATGAAAAAATCATATTTTTAAAAATGCATTAAATGCAAATACGAAAATTAAAAATTAAATAATTAAAAAATGCTATTTTTGTGATTTTTTCATAAAAAATAAAAATAGGAAAAGTTATTAGTAAAGGAAAAAATTAAAAAAAAATAAAAAGAGCGGAAGGTGGGATTTGAACTCACAACCTCTCACATATCCCTTATACCCATCTTTCTACCAATTGTGCTATTTTATTTATTCGAAATAAAAAAGCACCAGAAAGCATATGAAGCGGGTCAAAATTTGGGGTACGACGAGTGTAAGGAAACCTTGTGAATCAATTTGTCTCAAATATGTGAGGGCAAATTTTGGGGTACAACAGCTGCCCCTGTTCAATTTTCTGAAACCTGAGGAGTTAGATTGGCATGTGTGCCATTCGTGACTGGAAGGTTGAAGGGGATTGAACATAAAAACCCAAAAATTTGCACTCGCCGGTGCGTAAAGTAACACTGATGATTAAGTGTATATGCTTGAGTGGGATTGAAGATGCCACTTGGAATAACTGGAGATGGGCTTATAGATGTCATGGAAGAGCTGGAGTTGGGCTTAGAGATGCCATCTAAAATATCAGGATGTGATAATGTTTTTATGTTGATACTGGATATCAGTACTAGGTCTTCGTATAGGCCATCTCTGAATCGTTTATGCAACATGATTTGAATTGTTGAATGGATCAGCAGAAATAAATCTTCGTGATGATTATCTCTTCTGGAAGTATCTTGGATTAGGGAATGGATCTTCTTACAAACCGTTTGCCTACTCTCCAAGGTCAAAAGAACGTCAGGATTAGTTCTTCTGAAAAATATCTTGAACCAGGGGATGGATCTTTGTACAGACCGTTTGCCTGCTATTCAAGGGCCAAAAGAACGTCAGGATTAGTTCTTCTGAGAAATATCTTGAACCAGGGAATGGATCTTGGTATAGACCGTTTTCCTGCTATTCAAGGTCAAAAGAACGTCAGGATTAGTTCTTTTGAAAAATATTTTGAACCAGGGAATGGATCTTGGTATAGACCGTTTGCCTGCTATTCAAGGGCCAAAAGAACGTCAGGATTAGTTCTTTTGAAAAATATCTTGAACCAGGGAATGGATCTTGGTATAGACCGTTTGCCTGCTATTCAAGGTCAAAAGAACGTCAGGATTAGTTCTTCTGAAAAATATCTTGAACCAGGGAATGGATCTTGGTATAGACTGTTTGCCTGCTATTCAAGGTCAAAAGAACGTCAGGATTAGTTCTTCTGATAAATATCTTGAACCAGGTAATAGATCTTGGTATAGACCGTTTGCCTGTTATTCAAGGTCAAAAGAACGTCAGGATTAGTTCTTCTGATAAATATCTTGAACCAGGGAATGAATCTTTGCACAGATCGTTTGCCTGCTATTCAAGGCCAGATAGATGAAATCTTCTGGAAGTATCCTGGATTAGGGAATGAATCTTCTTACAGACCGTTTGCCTACTGTCGCTCCCACCAAATGACACCCGGGTCAGAAGGGGTACAGACGCGAACGGTCAGCGAAAGAGGGAGAGAACACACAAGGGTGAACTCAGAAAGAAAAGAGTCGCCAGCTAGGTATTTTTATCCCGGAGGTAAGGTAATGCTGCATAAACCTAGAAAAGATGGATAAGACGGTCGCGAACCAGAGAGACTGAGAAAGGGGGTTGGTTACAACCTGGGAAGGTATTAGCACCCAGATTGTCCGTCGTACTCGACGGGATCCACGCTTAAAAGATTTGTGTTTTAGAGGGGTAGTGTCAGTGCAATTTTTGTATCAAAGCTGGAAAAGAATGCAAGTGTCAGTGTAAAAGAGGTGTGAAGTGTATAAGAGAAGTGTCAGTGTAAGAACAAGAGTGAAATGCTCAAGAATATGAGGCTTAAAGAATGATGCTGGAAGGAGGGGGGAATATACAGAGACTTTTGTTCGATAACTGTTAAGTTATGCCTACGTATCCTCTCGTGCAATGAGGAAGTCAGAACACCGTAGTTCAACTCAAAGAGACTGAAAGATAAATTGACTTGTGAATTGCTTACTTGTCTATGCTCAAGTGTATGACCTGTCTGGCTCAGGTGCAAACTGTCTTGCATTAGACGGAAGAAGCGAGTTCTCGTTTGTGAGTGAATGAGATGAGAAAAGAATCCCGGAGGAGACGATTATTGTTTGTTTTTGTGTTTTCAGTCTTTTATTGCTTTTTGGAGTTTGTCATAAGAAAATGAGCTTAAGCCTAAACCAAGGGTTAGTAGACTCATCACATCCTCCCTCTGATTAGGGGTAATGAGAATACCTTAAGTATGAAGTAAGCACCTCACACTTAATCACCATGATGTAGGATTAAGATCATTGACCTACTTGTGATTATTTAGATGTTTTTGGAGTTTTTGTTTAGTGTTAAGTAATGAGTTTAAGCCATAATCAAAGATTTAATGGACTCATTACACCATCCTAATAGAAGGATAATATATGAGAACATTTAAGCTGAGGAAGGCTCCTCAACTTAATCCATGATTAGGGATTAACCTCATGACAAAAAAAAGCCTTTATTAAATGGATTTTAGTTAATGGTAAGATTAATAAGTGATTTTTATGGTTTGTAAGACAACTTGAGGGGGACTTGTCCATTAACACTAGGGTTAGTCCTTCTTAACCAATTAAGGAAGAATTAGAACCCTAATGCAAGGCCCAAGTTACAAGCTTGATGTCTTAGTGGTTATTAGGTGGATTGATTAGAGGATTTAAACACATTAAGGGTTTAACACTTAGGATTAAAGTTATACACTCCATCCTAATAGAAGGATGCAGGCATAAGCTTAATCACAAAGCCTTAAAACCTTTAGGGTTTAGTCCTTGATTATGAGATGAGAAGAGAAGACTCAAAGATGACACAAAGGAAAAACTAAATGGGGGACTAATCAAGCCCTAATTGTGATCATGCTTGGTTATACCTAGGGTTTATGAGGCTTAAGAAAGAAAGAGATCTTCGAAGGCCATCAAGGAGGAACAAGATAGAAAAGAGATAAGATGAGAAGAGAAAAGAGGGAAGAGAAGCACAAGTGAGCAAGCTCACTCAAAGACAAGTAAAAATGAAGCAAGGATGTAAAATGATAAGGTGAGAAGAGGTAGGAGGTGAAGGCAAATCCACCTCCCAAACAAACTTACCATTAACCTGAAAAGTTAGTACCAGATGGATAAGGGAAGAAATGAGATGAAACAATGCATATGGATGGGCAAAGGCCAAAGTCAGAAACATACACATGATGCAAATGATGTCAAGATATGGTGCAAAGTCATACAAGATGCATATATGTGAGCATACAAGAGAATGGAGGTATATGGAGCATGCTTTGAACCATGAAAGTTCATGAAAGTTTATGAAATGCAATGAAAGTATGACATGTCAAATGAATGATGCAATGATCAAACATGATTCTAATATGTCCTAAGATGTCTTATGAATCATGTGGATGCACAAAATGTCATGGAAAGTTCTTGAATGCAAGCATATAAGAGATGAATGCAAAGGAAAGCAAGAATTAGGGTTTATACACAACATGCAATGCAAAATTCAAAATCAGAAGCAAATGACAAGATAAAAAATTGAAAATGGGATCAAAGGAAACCTAACCCTACACAAGTTCACTTCCCAAAGGAGGGGACCTAACTCTAAACCTAATGGAAGTTATGATTTTCTCAAGTCAGCTAGGGTTTTATGATACCTCGCAATGAAAAATGCAAAACAAATTGAAAATGAAAGATAAATTCAAACCAATTTTACCCTAGAAACTACATGCTATGAAGAATTCAATGCAAGAAGAACCATCATGAAACTCTTAATGGTTAGGCAGAATGAATTTTTTCAAGTTTGGACCAAAATATTGCCTTTAAACCACTTTAATTCCAATGAAAATTGCCAAAGTACATCAAGGACCAAAAAGAAATTTGTTTTGAGAGTTTGATAATGTTTCTAAATGTTTTAAAATGCAGTGTGAATTTTTTTGTGATTTTTAAATACCTAAATGCATTTTTAGTTAATTAATTTCCATTAACTAATTAAAAATAAATATTTAAATGATTTAAAAATAATTTTTAATGCAAAAAATAAAAATAAAAATATTTTTGGGTTCTGAAAATTAATAAAAGGTTTGACAAAAAATTTCAGAATTTTTTAATATGTTTTGCTATTTTTAAAAATTCCTAGAAATAAAATACAAATGAAATGAAATAAAAATTAAGAATAATGAAAGTATGCGCATCCTGAGGCTGAGATTCAAATGGATTTGGAGGGAATTGACTGGCGCCAGATCTTATGGTCCAGATTCAAACTGGCATATTTTAAAACTAATCCTAATTAATTAATTTAATTAATCATAATTAATCCTAATGACCTAATCTGGACCACACAGTGCGCGCGGGAGAGACAGATCCAAGGGTCTCAATTCAAACCAAAACCCTAACCCTAATTTACTCTTAATGACTTTCAGGTCACCGGAGAAGAGCTCCGGTCATCTTCTCCGATGACCCCCTCACCTGAAAACTTTCAACTTCTTCCCCAGGTCATTTCTGGAGCTCTAACGCTCCAGATCACTTCCTCTCTCCATTCTAAACCCAACCCCACCCTCAAATGGAGTTTATTTCTAACCATTAACAAAATTCGAAGCAAGGTATAAAAATGGCAGAAATTTCAGACAAGCCATACATGCTCAATTCTTCATCATTTTCAAAAATTTAAAGTTCAACATGTTCATGGGATCACACTTAACCAATTAATAACTTAAAATAGAGGTTCTGTAAAAAAGTTTCGCATGGCTACCTGAGATGGAGCTTTTGCTTTTGGAGCTTTCTGGCCAGTTCCTTGCTTCCAATCACCTCTACTGACTTCCCTCAAGAGTTTGCAAATCTTGTTTGGAGTTTCTTATGGCTGGTTTGGGAGGTTGCTTCAGTTCAGTTCAAAAGGGGGAAAATCGTATTTGAGTTTCAAGGACTTTCAAGGCAAGATGAAGGGTGGTTTATGCTCTATGAAGCTTTTCTGAATGAATGGTGAAGTTGGTTTTGAGGTTTGATGTTTGTGTGATGAGATTCAAAGGAAAATGCCAAGAGAAGAGTTTTTATGAACTATGGTGATGTTGTATATTCAGGCTTGCCTCTTGTGTGTTTTGAGTTCCATTTGGTCCACTTATCAAACTGTGATAGGGCAGAGGGTTGGTGGTGGCACAGTGTGATTGGCATGGTCCCTTTTGCAAAAAGTCAAGTCTATGTGTCCTTTGAGGTATGGGCTGTTTCAGGGCTAGAGCAAAGGCATGTATACTGCAGCTTGATTCAAGGATGACCATGGAAATGAGTTTGAGGCCAATTAGCAAGTTTGTGAGAAGTTGTGGGAGGTTTTGCAAATTTCACTAAGTTTGGCCCTTTTGAAGTTTCTTAATGATCAAGGCATGAAAATGAGTAATTCTTTGGTGCATTCTGAATTTTAGGTCATGACTTATGTTTGTGTAATGCTTAGAAGTTGATTTGAAGTCACAATTGGCCTTGGCATGAAGTTTTGCAACTTTCCTCCTTTGGTGCATAAGTGAAATTTCATGATTTTTCCCAACTTTGGCAAGCCATAACTTTTGATCCAAAATGAATTAGAATGAGTTCTTGTACTTTTTGAAAAGGGAATGATCCAATCTACAACTTTCATGACCAAAGTTTTTCCATTTGAAGCATTTTTGAATCAATAAGAGGAGGTTGAAAAACTTTCCCAAAATGGCAAGTTTACATTATAAGTCACTTTCCCAAAAAGGCAACTTTGCAAATGGCTTGAGATTCTTCAATTTTGTGAACTTATAACATCTTCTATTATCAAATAAAGATCATACACATTCAAAATGATGGAGAATGCCCTTTGGTTGGGTCATTGGGGGCCTCAGATGCCCTGATTTTGCACTGACTTGCTCAAGAAGTCATCTTGTGATCAGATGCCTTCCCCATTGAATTTCTTCATGAAAATTGATATGCATGATCCTCATAACCTATAGAGACCAATAGAAACAAAAATGACCAAAAAATTTGGAGTTATGTCCTTTGAAACCAAAACCCTAAGTTTAGGTCATCTGTGCAGTTAAACCTGGCTCTGCTTCCATGCCTTTCTCAGTTCTTGTGATTCTTTGACTTCCTTGACCTTGTGGGGATATAATATGATGCTTGAATATATATGGACCCCTTTGAAGTGATTGATGACCTTTGGAGTGGTTCAAATGGCTCAGGGATGGCTCAGATCACAAACCCTAGATGCAGGTGTGTCCGAACCAATGCAGTGAAGCAAAAATGTGGTATGAGATGCTATGATTGAACCTATGCACATGAAGAGATCACAAGCCATGGTTTGGATGGGTGAGGGCAAATTTGGGGTGTTTACACCTACTCTCCGAGGACATCTTGAGTAATGTATGGATCATTTCTGACCCGTCGTGAATTGTTGATATTGTTTTATTTGCATATAACTTTCCTGCAAGGAGAATGTTAGTTTATGCAATATGTATGCATGCATAGTATGATGCACCTAAGTAAATGTATTATGAATTTATGGTATGTATGTTATGATATGATGTAAATGATGTATGTATGAATCGTGCAGCCTGAAGCGTCCGGATATCTTTGTATAACAAATGCTGGCTAGGGAAAATAAATCCCGATTCGTTGCTGAAGAATATGAGGAACTTGTTCCCGTCTTGTTTGATAGTATAGTATTTATAACCTCCCGTCTTCGTTCGTCGTGCCTTTATTGAAGGAATAAGTTCCTGAGTATCTCGACTGAGGATAAAAGAGATGGACATAAATTCAAGGGGAGATGTAACTCGGAGTATCTATCAAGATAGATTTGCCCTTGCTAGGGATTTGTAGTTGTCTTGTGGGGATGAACTGGCGAAGCTTCGTTGAACTACTACCCTCGTTCGTCCTTAGTAAATACTATTACTGCATTTCATGTATTTCTGGTAAGCATCAATCATATTTAAAGCATATATACATTCAAACATAACCAACAAACATTTTTCGCTTTAGTAAAAGAGGAAAAGTAATCCTGAATAAAGAGGGAAAAGTAAAGCTGAACTCAAAAACAGAATCGTTTCAACTTTGAGAGTGTATAACCAATTGGATTTAGAGCTCCTGAGATTCTTAACTTTCCTGAATACCTTCCCAGAAATCCTCATAGCTGGATCTGAAGACATGATACTGACACCATCTGATACTACTGGCGTAGACAATTAATTTCCACAATGGCTTCTGCTGAGAATCCAATATCAAGGTAATACAATGAGAGGAACATGTCTTCAAATTGTGATGGACCATATACGCTCCGGATATTAGATTTGAAAAGAAAGCATTGCCCCTTGGTTGAGGATGAATTGTCCCATAATGGAAGTATCTGAATGTAGTTACCTCAAGAGAAATAAGTAGAATGCCCCACAATAATATGCCCTTGACATCATGAACTTTGTAATGTTACTCTTGGTAATTCAAATATATGAGGAGAGTTGCCCCTGGCTATTAAGCACTGTTGAATCTGGACCTGATTGCCCCGAATGAATTGAACAGTAACTTGGTATGCCCCTTTGATTTTGAAACAGTGACTATGCCCCTGGCATTATGAACTCTGTAATGTTACCCTTGGTAATTTAGATAGATGAGGAGATCTGCCCCTGGCTACTTAAACATAATTGAATTCTGTCCTGATTGCCCCAAATGAGTTAGTAAGTATCATGGCCTGCCCCCTTGATTGGGAGATAATGACTATGCCCCTTTGTATACATGGACTTTGATCCAGGAAGCAACTTTGTTTATCGAAAGGACTTTGGCTTATTGAACATTCATCCTGTAAGTTTCTCTATTTTTTAAACACTCAGGTATATGCAAACAAATATATTCAAAAATGCAATGCTTATGTCTGTCTTGAAGTTTTGAAAAAGAGTTATTTTAGAAAAACAGTTTTTGTGAAAACTGTGATATTAACTCAAATTTTATAATAAGCCCTAAAGGAGTCAGGATACCTTTTTGTAGCAGTACGCTTTCGAACTAACCATGCTTCAGTTAGGACTTTTAAAGGGTTATAACGTGGTCTGGTTCACGGTTTAAGAAACAAAGGATAAAGGCTCAAATTTATTTGCACCCAACCCATTCTTCATGATGTTCTTCAGTCCTATGTTCGGTTAACTTATGCATTGAGGTTCCAAAGTAGTTTGGAATTGTAACACTGACATTTGTGATGATTTAGGAATCAAAAAATTTATTTGAAAATTCAGTCATCTTTCTTTATTTAGGATCTATAGTGACCTCCTTTTTTCTTTTGACTTTGTTATCCCTTCTTTTTGCCTGAACTGTTTATTTCAAGGTTACAGTCAGCAGGATGTCTTGATTTTTTACTAAGTCTCCTTCATAGGTTTTGACTTAGTGAGATTTTCTTTTGCTAGATATTGACTTGCAGACTTTAGTGATTATAGGGAAACATCATTAGTTGTGTACAACACAAACAATTGGCATAGTTGAGTTAACCGAGTAACTACCCTGCCCCAGGTTATGAATAAGGGTTTTAATTTGTGCGAGAATAAAAACTCCTACTTCATAGGCTCAAAAGGGATGACTAGGGATTAACTTCCTTATATCTCCACTGTTTAGGAATTGAAACAATGCCTGTACATCGTCAGCATAGTCTGTTCAAAAGCATACTGCCTAATATTATGGTATTGTTTTCGTCATCCTCCCTCTACAGGCTTATAGCTTTATCAGGAGTTAAATATCACAAAATAGAAATATGAAGCATAGTTCAAAATATAGTGAAACGAATGGATTAATTCAAGACAAATATATGCAATGCATTAATGAAAACAAAAGTTTGACATAATAGTAAGTGTTTAAACAAACAAAAGAAATTACAAATGAAAATTCAAATGTTCTCAAAGTCCGTTCCTCTAAACTTGTCACTCTAGGTATCTGGAAACTTTGATGCTTGATGGACGATAGAAGAACTCAACCTGGCCTTCTGGCGTAACCTCGAGTATTCCTTCATCAATTAGGTCTTGAATCTTATTCTTCAATGCCCAACAGTTATTTGTGTCGTGTCCGGGACTGTCGGAGTGGTACATACACCTTGCTTTGGGATTATAGCGAGGAGAAGAGGTGTTAGGATTTTTAGGATAATTTTCCAAGGAAATCAACTTCATCTCCAACAGGCATTGCAAAACTTGTGACATTGGTGTGCTGAACCGGATGAACTGTCTTCTACATTCCTTGTATAGAAGTGGATTAACCTTACAAGGCCTTCTTTCTTCCATTGAAGGATGGTCAGTAGTAGCCTGTCTTTTTCCTTATCTTATCCTTACTTTCCTTTCAGCCAAGTCAGCTTGTTTCAACGGAGGTTGACTGATGATTAGATTCCCAACTCCGTTATATCGAAGCTTATTGACAAAGCTTCTCAGCTCTTCTTTCCCCTGGGCCAAACTTTGGATAAGAGCCATTTGGCCATTCATATGGATCCTCATCTCTGCCATCTCAGCTTGTAGTTGTTTCAACTGATCATCCTTGTTGTCCTCAGGATTCTCCTTCTTCATGTCCTTAGAGAGGAGTGCTTTCAACTCTTCTTGCCCCTTGGACAAATTCAGAATCACTTCTTGAAACTGAGCATTCCGAGCTTGAAGATCTTTAACAGATTGTTCGAGAGCCATTTCTGCTGAAATAAACAGCGAGAAGCTAAGATACCTGTTCATAAGAAACCTGTGATGCAATGATATGGTATGTAAATGCATATGCAATGTTTTCAAGGACCACAGGATTTAAATTTGTTTAAACAACCAGAAAGTAAACTTTTATTAGTAATCAATAAACTTATTTGCCCCTTGGGCTTACAACAAAAATGAAATGAATTCAAAAAATGGGGTTTTAAGTCTCCCATGGACGTTTCCTCTTTGTGTTGAGGTATGAGTTGAGATTCCGCTCCTCGTGAAGTTGTTTTGTTAACTCCAGGATTCTTTCTTGACTTGCTTTGTAATGAGTCTCAAAAGTATCTCTTTGCTCCTTTAACTGGATCCAGGACCTCTGTAACTCCTCCATGTCAGTGGGCATGTCTGGATGAAGAATGATATAGGAAGTATCTCCTTCAGCAACGGGCTCCATAATAACTGATAGAATAACAGGATATGGCATCATAAGAGTTTGAGCACGAGATCACACCCATCTGAGGTAAGGTTCCATAGGAATGGAGTACTTTGGTTCCAGAGTCTTGCTGTCAACCTTTTTCACTTTACCCCATGCTCGTATGAACCTTTGACGGTAACCTTGCAGATCGTTGTCGTAGTCGAACACAATTCCTTGAATAAGCATGTCATGAGGACCATTGCTTCGAGCATAACCAAACTGACGTAGAGCTAAAGAAGGATTGTAGGTAATGCCCCCTCTTATGCCAAGGAGTGGCACATTGGGGAATTCACCACAACGGTCAATGATAGTAACATTCTCCATAGATCTAGAACACCAATGAATGTCTGAATGAGAAACTGACATGATCCTTTTAGACCACCTTAACCCTTGTTCATTCTTCATCACTGATCGAGGAAGGTGAGAAATAAACCACCTAGATAGAAAGGGTATGCAACACATCAGAGTTCCTCGTGCCTTCGTAGTACGGGTATGAAAAGAGTGTAAGATGTCTCCAAGTAATGTAGGCACTGGATTATGAGTCAGAAATATGTTGATGGCGTGTACGTCTATGAACTGGTCTGGATTGGGGAACAATACTAAGCCATAGATCAATAGGGCTAAGATCTCCTCAAAAGTATCATAACTCATAGCCTTCAGGAACACTTGAGCTTTCTCCATCAATACCTTAACAAGAATACCCTTAACTCCACTCCTTGTTTCTAGGACAATGTCTGATTTCTTCAAATGTAGGGCTGCATCAATGACTTCAGGTTTAGGCTCTTTTTCCAAGCCTGTGAAAGGTCTCTGATCAAGGACAGGTATACCCAGAAGTTTGGAGAACTCTTCCATTGTAGGAACCAGCTGATAGTCGGGGAATGTGAAACAATGGTGCTTAGGATCAAAGAACTGAAACAGAACACTCATCATGTCTTCATTGAACCCTGAAGTGACTAGATCCAATAGGTGACCATGCCTCTTGATGAATTGGGAGTTTTCAGAAACTTGAGAGACCAATTCCTTAAGCTTAGGAGGTATTCCTACAAAGTTGATCCGGATAGTATTCCTACGAGCAGAAGCCATGACCTGCAACAAAGAACAAAGATAAATCCTTTGGTCCTTGAAATGATTAGTGAAAATGCTATGCTTATGATGAATGATGATGTTATGATGTTATGCTCAATCACAAACATGTGGCACACACAAACAAGTCACACAACAACCCTAGGTTTAGAGGCTTGCATGAGGTTTAAAGGTAAGTACCCTCCCCTGAAGTTTAGTTGGTTCATCCTGTCCTATAAAGTAACCAGGTTCTAAGGGATCTCAATATCATTGATCCTTCACAAGGGTGGTTGTTCAGTAGGAAACTTACTTGCCAACCAAAACCCTCCAAGTTTAGGATCTCAATGAGCGTAGTATCGAGTATCAACCAACTTCAGTCTTCACCAAAGCCGGCTATCTCACTACTTTCTAAAGGCCATGATGGGATAACTAGGGTTCTAAAAGTTAGTTAGTGTATTGACAACATATGGTAGCCTCATATTATCCTCAATTTGACTTAAGGAACATAAGCACCAACCAAGAAGTCACACTAACTATGGCCACCAGATCAACCATATCGGTATACGCCGTACAGTTTCCTTGGTCTATTGCCATTTACCTAAGGTACACTAGATCCGGGTTAGGATATTTCACACATAAGAGCACCCAACAAGTAAAGTAAAGTAAATAAAGCAAACAAATTTAAAGTGATCTAATTCCTAAGGGTACCCCTCTTTTATTAAATCCCCAGCAGAGTCGCCAGTTCTGTAACACGGTGGGAGAACTGACTTTAGTTAAATGTTGCGGATAGCAAGAGTCGCCACCGACTTTTATTTTATCCATAAGGAAAGGACATAAAAGAACAGGAAAGACCTTAAAAAGATTTTGAGTTCGGGGGGTAGGTTATGTAAAGGGAAGGTGTTAGCACCCTTTACATCCATGGTTATCCATGGGCTCTTAGTTACTTAGCTCACTTTAAAATGTTTTGAGAAGTGTAGTGTGTGATTAAAAATTTTCTTAAGTACTTTATAATGATCCTTGTACAGATATATATAAAGACTTTATTTTGAAAATTGTTTAAAATGTGAAGTGTTATGAAGTAATTTGATGAAAAGTGAGCAAGTACTTAAGAGGAACCTACCCTAATTTGAATCTTTACTGTTCTTAAATGTTCTTTCAATGGTAAGACTATCCCTATTATTAAGGAATAGGTAGTCATTACCTTGGATGTTATAAGGGACATGTGAAGGGTCATCTGTGTTTAGGCAACTGTAAGGTGTCTTAGCAATACGAAGGGACTTATCATCTTTTATTCGAAAGGGACAAGATCATTTACGAAGGCAACATCGAAGGGACTTGATCTTATAATCGTAAAGGGACTTGATGATATTTTAGAAGAAGGGACTTTGCTTTTAGACACCTTACTTGACCTTTTGGTTTATGCAACATGAGGGATAATCCTTAGGAAGTGAGATGGCGATCAAAGATCGACTTACGTGTGTGCGTGTTATTTTTCAGATATTTGTCTTGAATTTAATTTTCTAAGTTCAATTATTTACAGTTAGTTTTTTGCACTCCCTAAATTACTAACCATGCAATAAATATTTACAAAAATAAAAGCAAGAAAAATAAATTCCTAAACTATTACATGGCTATGGGACAGATACATAATAATCAGGCGAGAAAGAATAAATTTACAACCTATACATTTTTTCCTAATATTATAAATAAAACAAAATTAAAATAAGGAAAATAATGAAGCAAAAATAGAATAGATAAAAACAAATAATAATAAAATAATAAATAAACAATGGTAATAAAGCAATAATAAAATAACAATAATAATAAAGTGATAATAAAAAGGTTAGAATTTTAAAAGAAATTATTTTAGGTTAAACAAGTTAGATTTTTTTAGAAGTTATTAGAAAAATATGAGTTTAAAATAAATTAGTAATAATAAAAGAATTTAAAAAATATTAATGTACAAATTATAAAATTAAAGAGTTATATGAAAAATATAAAGATTATAGAAAATATCAAATTATTAGATTAATAGATTTATTATTATTATTCAAGATTTTAGAATTATTATTATTCAATTAGAAAAATGGTCAATTAGATTTTATTTACAAAATATATAAGGATTTATTATTATAAGTAAGTAATTAAAAAAAAGTTATTAAAATAGTTAGTATTTATTACTTATTTACAAAAAATATAAAGGTTATAGAAAAATATTAAATAATTAATTTAGTAGGTTTTCACGCTCTACATTACTAAACCACGCAGTTAATATAGGATCAATGGCAAAAATTTAAATGGCAGAAAATAAAATCCTAACTATTACAACGCTTTGGTGCAGTTACATAATAAAGATGGCGAAAAGTAAAACTGAAAATATTACAAGTTAAAACTTAAAATATTACAAGGGCGAAACAATTACAGTGCATGAATAACATAAACATGAGCGAAAATAAGAAATAATAAAGGTTTGTTAAGGTTTGAGAAAATGTTTATGGTTTAGAGGAAATAACACGGTTAAAGTTTATAAGAAATTTTTAAGGTTTACATGAAAAATTAAAGTTTATGAAAATATATATAAAAAAAGTTTTGTTGTTAAAAAAAACTATTTTGAATTATTAATTTAATAAAATAAATAATTAATTAACTTTATGAATGGATTATGAAGATAAGTAATTAAAAAAAAGTTAAGAGGTTTTTATAGAAAATAAACAAATAAAATTAATCTAAATATTTAAGGTTAGTTAATTTAAGAAATTAGAGAATTAAAAACAATATAGGAAATTAGGAGAAATTAGGAAAGAGAAGATAAACCCATGTTTCTTTGTCAAAAATACCCTCAAAATTACCAGCCTTGCCTTCTTGACACTAAGACACGCGCGCACATGTGAATGTACCTGGAAAATAGTTACTATATAATAAACTTGTTTCTTTGTCAAAATGCCCTCAAAATTACCAGCTTTGCCTTCTTGACACTAAGACACGCGCGCACATGTGAATGTACCTGGAAAATAGTTATTATATAATAAAACAAAACTACTATAAAAAAAATGGTTGAGGCAAAATCGTCAAGGTTTAGGAAAAAATCAGGGTAGTTAGTTATGAAAAATGTGCAGATATAAATTTATCAAGAATAAAACAAAAGATTAAAAAATAATGTTGCCAACGCAAAATTGCGATCATCGCAACTAGACTGGATCAACACAAATGCCACGCCTCATGCACATAAATATGCGAACAGCGTATCGACACGATCCAATCCAAACAAAGTAATTAAAAAAATAAGAATCGACAATATCAAAGCAAAACTATAAAAATAAAACTATATATATATATATATATATATATATATATATATATATATATATATATATATATATATATATATATATATATATATATATATATATAAGCGAAAGAAGAAAAAAACCTTTAGAAAAAAAAAAGGTATGGTTAGGCACTTCATGTAGAAAGAAGAATAAAAAATGTAACGTGTAGTTCATATAGTACACAAGAAGAAAAAAGAGAGAGTATATATTAACAAAACAAAAGAAGAATATATTTTGGCACATGTATGATCCGCCTTTTATTGTTCTTATTTTTTCGGTTTTGTTTCTCCTTGAGGCAAGAATTTTTTCGTATTGTGGTTGAGAGAGGAGTGATAAAATGAGAAAATGAGAGGGACCTCTAATGTGTAAAACAACATGTATTTATAGATTAAGAAAATTTGGTTAAAAAGTTTAAAAGGAAATAAAATTAGTCTTAATCCCTATTGATTAAAAAATATTTGAAATAAATTATATGATTTTTACTTGGTCGCCAAGTAGACCAGTTAGAAACTAAGTATGACACAAAAATGACATAAACTGACCAATAGAAAACGAGTATACAAGAAAAGAAATGTTTTTGGTATTTATTATGATTTTTTTTGAAATTTTTTTCATAAAATAATGATTTTAATGAAAAAATCATATTTTTAAAAATGCATTAAATGCAAATACGAAAATTAAAAATTAAATAATTAAAAAATGCTATTTTTGTGATTTTTTCATAAAAAATAAAAATAGGAAAAGTTATTAGTAAAGGAAAAAATTAAAAAAAAATTAAAAAGAGCGGAAGGTGGGATTTGAACTCACAACCTCTCACATTTATATCCCTTATACCCATCTTTCTACCAATTGTGCTATTTTATTTATTCGAAATAAAAAAGCACCAGAAAGCATATGAAGCGGGTCAAAATTTGGGGTACGACGAGTGTAAGGAAACCTTGTGAATCAATTTGTCTCAAATATGTGAGGGCAAATTTTGGGGTACAACACTAAGCAGCACTTCACATCGGTTGAACATATACAAACCAACAGGAAAGCTGAAGTGTCGAACAGGTTCATCCTCCAGGGACTCAAGCGAAAGTTAGACGAGATCAAGAGACAATGGGTCGAGGAATTGCATAACGTCGTGTGGGCATACCGGACTACCCCCCATTCGACAACTGGGGAGACCCCTTTTCGACTGGCATACGTGACCTAGGTTGTTATCCCCATAGAGATACACATCCCGTCCAAGAGAACAAAAGCTCCAATCGACGAGGAAACTAATTCAGAGATACTATGGGAGGAGCTCGATCTGGTCGAAGAAGTCAGGTCATGCGCATCCCTACATGAGGCATCTCTTAAGAAAAAGATTACCATAAGACAAAATTCCAAAGTCATAAAACGAGCATTCACGGTCGGTAGCCTCGTCCTAAGGAAGAACCACAAGGATTCCCGAGAAGGAAAGCTAGCTACGAATTGGGAAGGTCCTTATCGAGTCTGAGCAAAAACGGATAGCGGGGCCTATTACTTAGAAAATTTGACTGGGGAAGAACTTGCTCGCACTTGGAACTCCAAGTGTAATACCCCGTAATTTATTTAATGTTCTGTATAATATTATTTGATATTAATATTGTTTCGGATTACTCTAAGAGATTTTAACGAAAATAATTAGAGGAATCAGCGGGAATTTATTTTATTAACTAATATTAGCTGACTTAGAGGTTTTATAAAATTTTGGATTAAGAGACATTTTTGGATAGTCTCTATTTGGATCCGTTGGTAGGAAAAGTTATGTTTTCCTTTTAAGACCTAAAGTCTTCTTTCTTTTGTTTTTATAAAAATAGAAATAGAGAAAGAAGAAGAAGAGAAAAAGGGAGAGAAAGAAGAAGAAGAGAAAGACTTGAAGAAGAAGAAGAAGAATAGAGTTCTTGATCTTGTAGCTTCAACCATTCATTCATCACTCAATCTTATCCAATCTTCTAGCTATATGTGGGTTCATAGTTAGAATTTTTATTTTAAGAGTTTTGGTTGAGTTTTAGAAGTTATGAACTTTAAGGGTTTTATGGAAAAATCTTAGAATCGGTAGATTAATCGGTTAGAAATCAATAAAAATGCTTGATCATGTTGTCATTAGGCATATGAACATAGTTATTGTTTGTTTGCAATGTTTGGTAATGTTTTGAAGTGATTTTGGATGCTCTGTCATGTTAAAAACGTGTATTTTTTCAGCTTTTAGTTTTGGTTAACCGGTTAACCTCAGGCGTTAATCGGTTAAAGCTTTGCATTTTGGCCACTGTGTTCTACTTCTGTGTTTGCTGGTTTGAGTTGGTTAACCGGTTAACCTCAGGCGTTAACCGGTTAATGATGTAGCTTTTGAGAAAAATCATTTTATTTCCAACTTTTAAAATCCATAACTTTTTACTCGGTTATGCGATTTAAGTGTTCTTTATACCGTTTGAAAGTTAAAATTATATACTTTCTCATGATGCTGAAAAATATTTTTTTTACTCGAATTTTGCCCAACTTTTCGAATATACCGTAAAAATGTTAAGTTAGGGAATTGTGAGCCAAAGGTATTAAAAAGGTAAAACTTGTGAGGTAGCTGAGTTACCCTAGGTGGTTATGGAATTTGTTTTAGAGACTTGATAATACTTAGGCGTCGATACTCGAATAATGTCTTCAGGATAGGTGGTTGTGAGAAGTTGGAAGTTTGCTTCCTTGTGTTATATCCTAATTTAATTATATCTAGCTCGTGTTGAAGTCCCACGAGGTGGGACGACCGGGGAGATATAATTAATCTGTGGATTCGAATCTCTTAATGGATGGCCGTGTGTAACACGATGGGAGAACTGACTTTAGTTATGTTGCGGATAGCAAGAGTCGCCACCGACTTTTATTTTATCCAAAAGGAAACGGTATAAAAGAACAGGAAAGACCTTAAGAGATATTTTTGGGTCCGGGGGGTAGGTTATGTAAAGGGAAGGTGTTAGCACCCTTTACATCCATGGTTATCCATGGGCTCTTAGTTACTTAGCTCACTTTTGAATTGTTTTTGAAAAGGTGTAGTGTGTGAATAAAAAATTTTCATAATAGTTAATAATGATCCATGTACGGATGCGTAAAAACTTGTGTTTGAAAATTTGTTTGAAATTTGTTAAGTGTTTGAAAAATTTTGAATGGAGTGAGCAAGCAACTAGGAGGTACCTACCCTAAATTTTAAGTCTTTTCTGTTCTTTATCCTTTAAGTGGTAAGACTATCCCTATTATTAAGGAATAGGTAGTCATTACCTTGGATGTGAGGGACATGTGAGGGACATCTGTTTATGAAGGCAACTGTGGGGTGTATTAAGCATTTAGGAGGGACTATCATCATTATTCGAAAAGGGACTTGATCTTTAAAGGCAACCATTAGGGACTTGATGATTTTTCTTTTAAGGGACTTGCTTTATACACCCCACCTGACCTTATGATTAGGCAACATTGAGGGATAACCTTAGAAATGTGAGATGGCGATTAAAAATCGACTTACGTGTGTGAGTGTTCAATATTATTTATCTTTAATTAAAGTGATCTAAATTTATTTTTTTAAATAGAATACATATTTGCACTCCCTAAATTACTAACCATAGCATAAAAATTAAATATTACATATTTACAAAATTTACACCAAGGAGCAATTACAAAATAATTATAAGCAATTAAAATAAATAGCAAAAATAAATATATAAGCAAAATATAAATAAATAAGCAAAAATAATAAATAAGCAATAAATAAATAAATAGGGGTTAGTAATAATAATAATTAAAAATAAGGTTAGTAAAATAATAATGAAAAATTAAATAATGTTAGTGAAATGATAATAAGCAAAAGTTAGTAATAATAATAATAAAAAATTAAATATGGTTAGTGAATAATAATAATAATAAGCATAATAATAAAATAAGTGGATTAGTAATAATAAGCAAAATAAATAATGAATAAGACTTAGAAATTATTAAGAAATATAAACAATTTAATTATAAAATTTAAAAATTATAAATTATAAACATAAAAGAAATTACAATTATAATATTAGCATAAATTTAATTATTTTTTAATCATATATATATTTTTTAAAAAGAATAAAATTTGGATTATGAACAAAATTATGGAGACAATTTTATATTACAAAAATTTTTGTTATAAGCATATTTACAAAAAAAACTTAATTATCATAATTATATTTATAAATTTTAAGCATATTAAAGATTATATTTACAAAAATTAAGTTAGAAAAATAAAATTAGATTTTAACATTTGTTTAGAGAAAAATAAATTAGGGTTTTAGGGTTGGTTAGAAAAATACTTAAGTTTTAATGAATTTGTAAAATAAAATTAGGGTTTACTTAAAATAAATTAAATTTTATAGAAAACAAAAATTAAGTCTAATTCCTATAATATACATACATAATTTTTAATTTATTATTTTTATAAATATTTAATTAAAAGAAAATAAAGAGAATTACAAAAAAAACAATTAAAACAAGCAAAAAACTCACCTGCTGGAGCCTGGGGTCGAACCCAAGTCTCCCAGCTTCCTTCAACAATCACCAGCCAACTGAGCTGCATGTGCAGCGTGCCTTTATGATGAGTAATGAAAATAATATATTAAATCTGCTGCGTAAATGAATTTTAAACCAAAAAATATACAACCCAGGAATCGAACCCTGGTTCATGCTCTCACCACCTGCATGCAAAACCAACTGAGCTACGCGCTCATTGGTAACATATACAGAAACAAATGCATAATAAAATAAGTTTGTTATTTGAATTCCGTTTTCGCGCCAGAGGTCGTCTCCTAGCTCTCGCCGTCCAGTTAGGCTATACCTACGGTTTGTCCGTCACTAAAGCTTTTAGTGACGGATTTTTGTCGTCACTACAGAACCTGCACTTAAAATCATGAACAACACGCATAATAAATCCATTTTAATTGTCCAGATCAACTATACAATGATCATTGATCTCAAATATATCATTAATTTGAATTAAAATCGCCTGTGGAGTGAGTTCCCAATTCGTGGTTTCCTTAGAACCCTAACATGGCAGATCCTTGATTCTGTACCAAAACTCAAATTAGAATAACCAGACACGATCATTAGCTCACCATAAACAAGAAACAACAATCAAATCCAATTTATTTTACACCAATATACAAAAACGAAAAAATCATGAATGTCCATGAACTTTGATTCGGTTTGACCAATTCTTGAACTTTTAGATGCATATGGTTATTGATATATGCTCAGTGATATGCAAGGAAGAAATTGGCATACTCCATTCACCTGAAAAACTACAAATTAGAGGAATCCGAATTTAAGAAAATTGATAAAATTTTGAAAGTGCAAACTTATCCTTTGAAGCAGAATTTTCGTGTCCTCTTGATTGGTTTCTATTGTATACTTATATGAGATGCAATTTAGGTCAAAAGATGATGGATTTATGGGCTTTTTGGAAGACTTGATGGTGAAGGAATGTCATGATCTTAAAGTGTGAAAAAATCAAATATTTGCCTTCCAATTTGGTCTAGCACGAATTTGTACAAGATCAAATCATGTTAAACATCATTGATTAATTTCTAGAAGAAGAATCATGTCCAAACTTTGATTTTTTAGATTTTATTTTGATTTAATTTGATTTAAAATGAATAAAATTCAAATAAATATCAAATAAAAATATAAAAATCAGAATTTCTTACCATTGGGTCGTGCATGATGTTGTTGTATGGATTGGGTCGTAATTTGGCAAGCCCATTTGGAAAGAATTGGTTTTAGACCTCCATTTTCATCATAAACCATCACAAAATTTCCCAACTTTGCAAGGGAACATATCCTTCAATTTTAAAGCTATGAGGGTGTTCTTGGACATTTTGGAAAGCTTTAAGATTCCTCTAAACAACCCCACTGGTTTCATGTCCATATCATTTACCAATCTCAAGTTATGCCCTTTTGAAGTTGTTGACTTTTTGTTGACTTTTGAAATGACCTATAATGTCTTAGCTCATACCTTCCAAATGAAGCATTTTTGGGCTTGGCTTGTGAGACACAAAGTTGTAGAGAATTCAATTTCCTTCAAAATGAGCTTTGAGTGGAGACTTGGTGATGAAGTATGTGAAAGTTATGGCTGGTCAAAGTTCAGTTGACTTTTACTAAGGAAACCCTAATTTAGAAACTCCTTATTCTTGATGATCTGAAATCTCCTTGATGAATCATGATCAACCCTTGATCAAATGATGAATTTTACTTCATATACTAGATGTTGGCAAAAAATCATGAAGTTTGACTTTGGTTTGACCATAGTTGACCTCAGTTTGACTTTTTAACTGCATTGACTGATTTTGACTTATCTGATCATCTGACTGAGCAAACTTTTGAGAAAAGTCTTGAAACTTGTCATGGGGGTTCTTAAACATATATAAGTTGTTATGAAGCTCACTTGAAGTCTTGGAAGTCCATTTAGCCTGATTAAAGTCAAAACCCTAGTTTTGGATGCATTGCTTAGGAGGTGCATTGTCTGAGGGAATTGTCAACTCTTTTGACCAATTGTGAACTTTGTGAACCTTGTGAACCATCATAAAATGTCTTGTGAACCTCATGGGAGGTATTGTGAAGCTTGTGAACCTTGATAAAGTAACTTGTAGACTTCATGAACCTCATGAAAGGTCTTGTAAATGTTGAGAAACTTGTGAACCTTGTGAACCTTCATAAAGTAGCTTGTAGACTTCATGAACCTCAGGGAAGGCCTTGAAAGTGTTGGGAAACTTGTGAACCTTGTGAACCTTCTTAGAACACAAAGTCTTGTATTGTGAGGGCAAATTTTGGGGTGCAACAGCTGCCCCTGTTCAATTTTCTGAAACCTGAGGGGTTAGATTGGTATGTTTGCCAGTCGTGACCTGGAAGGTTGAAGGGGATTGAACACAAAAGCCCAAAAATTTGCACTCACCAGTGCATAGCATGATATTGATGTTTGGTTGTATATGCTTGAGTGGGCTTAAAGATGCCACTTGGAAGAACGGGAGATGGGCTTAGAGATGCCATCTAGAGAACTGGATGTGACGATAGCTTTGTGTTGATACTGGATTTCAGTACTAGGTCTTCGTATAGGCCGTCTCTGAATCATTTATGCAATATGACTTGAGTTATTGGATGGACCAGTAGAAATAAATCTTGTGATGGTTATCTCTTCTGGAAGTATTTTGGATTAGGGAATGGATCTTTGTACAAATCATTTTGTCTGTTATTCAAGGGGCCAAAAGAACGTCAGGATTTGTTCTTAAGGGTCAAAAGAACGTCAGGATTAGTTCCTCTGAAAAGTATCTTGAATAATGGGCCAAAAGAGCGTCAGGATTTGCTCTTAAGGGTCAAAAGAACGTCAGGATTTGTTCTTCTGAAAAATGTCTTGAACAAGGGGTCAAAAGAGCGTCAGGATTTGCTCTTAAAGGTCAAAAGAACGTCAGGATTTGTTCTTAAGGATCAAAAGAACGTCAGGATTTGTTCTTCTGAAAAAGTATCTTGAACAATGGGCCAAAAGAGCGTCAGGATTTGCTCTTAAGGGTTAGAAGAACGTCAGGATTTGTTCTTCTGAAAAATGTCTTAGAGGATGAAGCAGTCCAGAAGTAATGATGATAGCTGTCAGGAGGATGGAGCAATCCCGAGGTAATGATAAATGTGATTTCAGGAGGATAGAGCAATCCTGATGTAATAAAAAGCTGTCAGGAGGATAAAGCAGCCCTGAGGTAATAACGATAGCTGTCAGGAGGATAAAGCAGCCCTGAGGTGATGATGATAGCTATCAGGAGGATAAAGCAGTCCTGAAGTAATAATATGAGAGCAGTCCTGAATATGAAAGTATAATGATAGCTGTCAGGAGGCTGGAGCAGTCCTGAGGTATTGATGTGATTTCAGGAGGATAGAGCAATCCTGATGTATAAGAAGCTGTCAGGAGGTTGGAGCAGCCCTGAGGTAATAATATGATTTCAGGAGGATAGAGCAATCCTGATGTGTAAGAAGCTTTCAGGAGGATGGAGCAATCCTGATGTAGCCATTTTCAGGAGGATGGAGCAGTCCTGATGTATTAATGTGCTTTCAGGAGGATAGAGCAATCCTGATGACCATAAGTTTGTTTGCTGGATAATCAACCTGAGAATAAGGTAGCATTCTATATAATAATATTAGTTTATGTCTTATGCATGCATGTGTAATGTGATGCACTTAAATAATGTATTATGTATCTATGGATATGTATGTTACGGTATGTATGATATGATGCTGCCTGAAACGTCTGGATATCTTCGTATAACAACTGCTGGCCAGGAAAATAAATCCCGATTCGTTGTTGAAGAATATGAGGAACTCATTCCCGTATTGTTTGATAATATATTATGCATAACCTTCCGTCTGCTGGGGATAGCAAGGTATATATAACCTCCAGTCTGCTGGGGATAACAAGGTATATATAACCTCCGTCTTCGTTTGATAGTAGGGCAGATATAACCTCCCGTCTTCGTTCGTCGTACCCTTATTGGAAAGTAAATTCCCGAATATCCGTATGAGGATAAAAGAGATGGATATAAATTCCAGGGGAGATAAGACTTTGTGAAGATGGATTCGTCCTACTGAGGGTTTTGTAGTTTTCTTGTAAAGAGGAACCGGCGAAGCTTTGTTGAAATCCTTCCCTCGTTCGTCCTTAGTAAATACTATTACTGCATTTCTATGCATTTCTGGTAAACATCAATCATATTAAGCATACATGCATTCAAACACAACCAATGGACGTTTCGCTTAGGGTAAAAGTAAATCTGGATTCAGAGGGAAAAGTAAAGCTAAACTTGAAAACAGAATCGTTTCAACTTCGAGAGTGTATAACCAGTTGGATTTGGAGCTCCTGAAATTTTTAACTTTCCTGAACACCCTCCCAGAAATCCTCATAGCTGGATCTGAAGACATGATACTGACACCATCTGATACTACTGGCGTAGACCATTAATTCCCACAATGACTTCTGTTGAGAACTCCAAATCAAGGTAATATAACGAGAGGAATGTATCTTCAAATTGTAATGGACCATATACGCTCCGGCTACTAGATTTGAAAAGAAAGCATTGCCCCTTGATTGAGGGTGAATTGTCCCAAAAGGGAAGTATCTGAATGTAGTTACCTCAGGAGAACTAAGCAGAATGCCCCATAATAATATGCCCTTGACATCATGAACTTTGCCGTGTTACCCTTGGCACTTCAGATAGATGAGGAGATCTGCCCCTGGCTATTAAGCACTGTTGGATCTGGAACTGATTGCCCCGAATGAGTTAGGCAGTATCATGGCCTGCCCCCTTGATTGGGAGATAATGATTATGCCCCTTTGTATACATGGACTTTGATCCAGGAAGCAATTTTGTTCATCGGAAGGACTTTGGTTCATTGAACATTCATCCTGTAAGTTTCTCCATTTGTCAAACACTCAGGTATATGCAAACAAATATATTCGAAAATGCAATGCTTATGTCTGTCTTGAAGTTTTTGAAAAAGAATTATTTTAAAACTTTTTTTTTTTTTTGGAAAACTGTGATATTAACTCAAGTTTTATAATAAGCCCTAAAGGAGTCAGGATACCTTTTTGTAACAATACGCTTTCAAACTAACCATGCTTCAGTTAGGACTTTTAAAGGGTTATAACGTGGCCTGGTTTATGGTTTAAGAAACAAAGGATAAAGGCTCAAATTTTATTTGTACCCAACCCAATCTTCATGATGTTCTTCAGTCCTATACTCAGTTAACTTATGCATTGAGGCTCAAAGGAGTCTGGAATTGTAACACTGACATTTGTGATGGTTCAGAAACCCAAAATTTATTTGGACCTTCAGTCATCTTTCTTTGTTGAGGATTCATAGTGACCTCTTCTTTTATTTTTTTTCTTTTGACTTTATTATCCCTTCTTTTTGCCTGAACTGCTTATTTCGAGATTACAGTCAGAGGGATGTCTTAATGTTTTACTAAGTCCCCTTCATAGGTTTTGACTTAGTGAATTGTTCTTTTGCTGGATACTGACTGTCAGGTTTCATGATTACAGAGAACCATCGTTAATTGTGTGCAACACAGATAATTGGCATATTTGAGTTAACCGAGTACCTACCCTGCCCCGGGTTATGAATAAGGGTTTTAATTTGTGCGAGAATAAAAACTCCTACTTCATAGGCTCAAAGGGGTTGACTAGGGATTAACTTCCTTATATCTCCACTGTTTAGGAATTGAAACAATGCCTGTACATCGTCAACATAGTCTGTTCAAAAGCATACTGCATAATATTATGGTATTGTTTTCGTCATCCTCCCTCTACAGGCTTATAGCTTTATCAGGAGTTAAATATCACAAGATACAAATAGTTTTAAAATATAGTGAAACGAATGGATTAATTCAAGACAAACATACGCAATGCATTAATGAAAACAAAAGTTTAACATAATAGTAAGTGTTTAAACAAAACAATGAAATTACAAATGAAAATTCAAATGTTGTCCCATCCAGTTGGCTGAATGTCCTCAATTGCAATCTGTGAACTTTGAGGAGCAGTATAATTCACCATGAAATCAAATTTACCACTTGGATGCCCCAAGGTGCCCCATATCTCAACAGGCATAGGTACTCTTCCTTTCTTGTTACTTTGGGCTACTTGCCTTGCAGCTTCGGTGTTTGATGGACGATAGTAAAATTCAACTTGACCTTCTGGAGTAACCTCTAGGATTCCTTCGTCAATCAGATCTTGAATCTTCTTATTCAATGCCCAACAGTTATTAGTATCATGTCCAGGACTGTTGGAGTGATACTTACACCTTGCCTTGGGATTATAGCGAGGAGAAGAGGTGTTAGGATTTTTAGGAGAATTTTCCAAGGAAATTAGCTTCATCTCCAACAGGCATTGCAAAACTTGTGACATTGGTGTGCTGAACTTGATAAACTTCCTTCTACATTCCTTGTGTTGAGGTAAATTAACCTTATCAGGTCTTTCTTCTTCAACTGAGGAACAATCAATGGCAACCTGTTTCTTACCCTCTTTTATCCTCATCTTCCTTTCATCCAAATCAGCTTGTTTTAATGGAGGTTGACTGACAATTAAATTCCTGACTTCATTACTTTGAAGTTTTTGGCCAAAGGTTCTCAGCTCTTCTTGCCCCTGAGCTAAACTTTGAATAAGGGCCATCTGGTCATTCATCTGGGTCCTTATTTCTGCTATCTCAGCTTGCAATTGTTCCAACTGACCATCCTTGTTGTCCTCAGGACTCTTCTTCTTAGCCAGCAGTGTCTTCAATTCATCCTGCCCCTTGGTCAGGTTCAGGATCAGCTCTTGGAACTGTGCATTTTGTGCCTGAAGATCCTTAACTGATTGCTCAAGAGCCATTGCTGAAATAAACAGCGAGAAGATGAGAAACCTGTGCACAATTATAAACCTGTGATGCAATGAAATGATATGTGAATGTGTATGCAATGTTTTCAAGGACCGCAGGATTTAAATTTGCTTAAACAAACAAGAAGGTAAACTTTTATTAGTAATAACTTTGTTTTGCCTTTTAGGCTTACAAATAATGAAATGAAATAAGTACAAAACATGGGGTTTTAAGTCTCCCATGGACGTTTCCTCTTTGTGTTGAGGTATGAATTGAGGTTCCGTTCCTCGTGAAGTTGTTTTGTTAGCTCCAGGATCCTTTCTTGGCTTGCTTTGTAATGAGCCTCGAAAGTATCCCTTTGCTCCTTCAGTTGGATCCATGATCTCTGCAAGTCTTCCCTATCAGTAGGCATGTCTGGGTGAAGGATGGTATAAGCTGTGTCTCCTTCAGCAACAGGTTCCATGGTAACTGGTAGGATGGCAGGATATGGCATCATGAGTGTCTGAGCACGAGATCGTACCCATCTGAGATAAGCCTCCATAGGAATAGTGTACTTAGGCTCCAGTGTCTTGCTATCAACCCTGTTTACTTTTCCCCATGCTCGTATGAATCTCTGACGGTAACCCTGAAGATCGTTGTCGTAATCAAACACAATGCCCTGAATCAACATGTCTTGTGGGCCATCGCTCCGAGCATAACCAAACTGTCATAAAGCTAGAGAGGGGTTGTAAGTGATGCCTCCTCTTATGCCTAGAAGTGGCACATTAGGAAACTCCCCACAACGGTCAATGATGGTGACATTCTCCATAGATCGGGAGCACCAATGGATATCTGAGTGAGAAAGTGACATGATCCTCTTGGACCATCTGAACCCTTGATCATTCTTCATTACTGAGTGAGGAAGGTGAGAAATAAACCACCTAGAAAGCAAAGGTATGCAGCACATCAAAGTTCCTCTTGCCCTTGTGATACGAGTTTGAAGAGAATGTAGGATGTCTCCAAGCAATGTAGGCACTGGATTGTGACTCAGGAAAATGTTGATGGCATGAACATCTATGAACTGATCTGGATTGGGGAACAATACTAATCCATATATCAGCAAGGCTAAGATCTCCTCAAAAGCATCATAGCTCATGGCCTTCAAGAACACCTGAGCTTTCTCTATCAACACCTTGGCAAGAATACCCTTGACTCCGCTTCTCGTTTCTAGAACAATGTCAGACTTCTTCAGATGTAGAGCTGCAGCAATAACCTCTGGTTTAAGCTCCTTCTCTAAGCCTGTGAAGGGTCTTTGATCAAGAACAGGTATACCCAGAAGTTTAAAGAACTCCTCCATGGTTGGAACCAGCTGATAATCAGGGAATGTGAAGCAGTGGTGCTTAGGGTCAAAGAACTGAAACAGGACACTCATCATGTCTTCATTGAACCCTGAAGTGACTAGATCCAATAGGTGACCATGTCTCTTGATGAACTGGGAATGATCAGACACCTGAGAAACCAACTCTTTAAGCTTGGGAGGTATCCCCACAAAGTTGATCCTGATGGTGTTTCTACGAGCAGAAGCCATGACCTACAACAAAGAACAAAGATAAATCCCTTGGTCCTTGAAATGGTTAGTGAAAATGCTATGCTTATGATGCATGATGATGTCATGATGTTATGCTCAATCACAAACATGTGGAACACACAAACAAGTCACACAATAGCCTTAGGTTTAGAGGCTTGCATGAGGTTTAAGGCAAGTACCCTCCCCTGAAGTTAGATGGTTCATCCTGTCCTACAAAAGTAACCGGGTTCTAAGGGATCTAAATATCATTGATCCTTCACAAGGGTGGTTGATCAGAAGGCAACTTACTTGCCAACCAAAACCCTCCAAGTTTAAGATCTCAATGAGCGTAGTATCGAGTGTCAACCAACTTCAGTCTGCACCAAAGCCGGGTACCTCACTACTTTCTAAAGGCCAAGATGAGTTAACTAGGGTTCTAAAAGTTAGTTAGTGCATTGACAACATATGGCAGCCTCATATTATCCTCAACTTGACTTAAGGAACATAAGCACCAACCAAGAAGTCGCACTAACTATGGCCACCAGATCAACCGTATCGATATACGTCGTACAGTTTCCTTGGTCTATTGCCATTTACCTAAGGTACACTAGATCCGGGTTAGGATCTTTCACACATAAGAGCACCCCAACAAGATAATATAAAGCAAACAAAGCAAACAATTTAAAGTGATCTTAATTCCTAAGGGTACCCCTCTTAAATTTAAATCCCCAGCAGAGTCGCCAGTTCTGTAACACGGTGGGAGAACTGACTTTAGTTATGTTGCGGATAGCAAGAGTCGCCACCGACTTTTATTTTATCCAAAAGGAAAGGGTATAAAAGAACAGGAAAGACCTTAAGAGATATTTTTGGGTCCAGGGGGTAGGTTATGTAAAGGGAAGGTGTTAGCACCCTTTACATCCATGGTTATCCATGGGCTCTTAGTTACTTAGCTCACTTTTGAATTGTTTTTGAAAAGGTGTAGTGTGTGAATAAAATTTTTTCATAATAGTTAATAATGATCCATGTACGGATACGTAAAAACTTGTGTTTGAAAATTTGTTTAAAATTTGTTAAGTGTTTGAAAAATTTTGAATGGAGTGAGCAAGCAACTAGGAGGTACCTACCCTAAATTTTAAGTCTTTTCTGTTCTTTATCCTTTAAGTGGTAAGACTATCCCTATTATTAAGGAATAGGTAGTCATTACCTTGGATGTGAGGGACATGTGAGGGACATCTGTTTATGAAGGCAACTGTGGGGTGTATTAAGCATTTAGGAGGGACTATCATCATTATTCGAAAAGGGACTTGATCTTTAAAGGCAACCATTAGGGACTTGATGATTTTTCTTTTAAGGGACTTGCTTTATACACCCCACCTGACCTTATGATTAGGCAACATTGAGGGATAACCTTAGAAATGTGAGATGGCGATTAAAAATCGACTTACGTGTGTGAGTGTTCAATATTATTTATCTTTAATTAAAGTGATCTAAATTTATTTTTTTAAATAGAATACATATTTGCACTCCCTAAATTACTAACCATAGCATAAAAATTAAATATTACATATTTACAAAATTTACACCAAGGAGCAATTACAAAATAATTATAAGCAATTAAAATAAATAGCAAAAATAAATATATAAGCAAAATATAAATAAATAAGCAAAAATAATAAATAAGCAATAAATAAATAAATAGGGGTTAGTAATAATAATAATTAAAAATAAGGTTAGTAAAATAATAATGAAAAATTAAATAATGTTAGTGAAATGATAATAAGCAAAAGTTAGTAATAATAATAATAAAAAATTAAATATGGTTAGTGAATAATAATAATAAGCATAATAATAAAATAAGTGGATTAGTAATAATAAGCAAAATAAATAATGAATAAGACTTAGAAATTATTAAGAAATATAAACAATTTAATTATAAAATTTAAAAATTATAAATTATAAACATAAAAGAAATTACAATTATAATATTAGCATAAATTTAATTATTTTTTAATCATATATTTTTTTTTTTTAAAAGAATAAAATTTGGATTATGAACAAAATTATGGAGACAATTTCATATTACAAAAATTTTTGTTATAAGCATATTTACAAAAAAAACTTAATTATCATAATTATATTTATAAATTTTAAGCATATTAAAGATTATATTTACAAAAATTAAGTTAGAAAAATAAAATTAGATTTTAACATTTGTTTAGAAAAAAATAAATTAGGGTTTTAGGGTTGGTTAGAAAAATACTTAAGTTTTAATGAATTTGTAAAATAAAATTAGGGTTTACTTAAAATAAATTAAATTTTATAGAAAACAAAAATTAAGTCTAATTCCTATAATATACATACATAATTTTTAATCTATTATTTTTATAAATATTTAATTAAAAGAAAATAAAGAGAATTACAAAAAAACAATTAAAACAAGCAAAAAACTCACCTGCTGGAGCCTGGGGTCGAACCCAGGTCTCCCAGCTTCCTTCAACAATCACCAGCCAACTGAGCTGCATGTGCAGCGTGCCTTTATGATGAGTAATGAAAATAATATATTAAATCTGCTGCGTAAATGAATTTTAAACCAAAAAATATACAACCCAGGAATCGAACCCTGGTTCATGCTCTCACCAACTGCATGCAAAACCAACTGAGCTACGCGCTCATTGGTAACATATACAGAAACAAATGCATAATAAAATAAGTTTGTTATTTGAATTCCGTTTTCGCGCCAGAGGTCGTCTCCTAGCTCTCGCCGTCCAGTTAGGCTATACCTACGGTTTGTCCGTCACTAAAGCTTTTAGTGACGGATTTTTGTCGTCACTACAGAACCTGCACTTAAAATCATGAACAACACGCATAATAAATCCATTTTAATTGTCCAGATCAACTATACAATGATCATTGATCTCAAATATATCATTAATTTGAATTAAAATCGCCTGTGGAGTGAGTTCCCAATTCGTGGTTTCCTTAGAACCCTAACATGGCAGATCCTTGATTCTGTACCAAAACTCAAATTAGAATAACCAGACACGATCATTAGCTCACCATAAACAAGAAACAACAATCAAATCCAATTTATTTTACACCAATATACAAAAACGAAAAAATCATGAATGTCCATGAACTTTGATTCGGTTTGACCAATTCTTGAACTTTTAGATGCATATGGTTATTGATATATGCTCAGTGATATGCAAGGAAGAAATTGGCATACTCCATTCACCTGAAAAACTACAAATTAGAGGAATCCGAATTTAAGAAAATTGATAAAATTTTGAAAGTGCAAACTTATCCTTTGAAGCAGAATTTTCGTGTCCTCTTGATTGGTTTCTATTGTATACTTATATGAGATGCAATTTAGGTCAAAAGATGATGGATTTATGGGCTTTTTGGAAGACTTGATGGTGAAGGAATGTCATGATCTTAAAGTGTGAAAAAATCAAATATTTGCCTTCCAATTTGGTCTAGCACGAATTTGTACAAGATCAAATCATGTTAAACATCATTGATTAATTTCTAGAAGAAGAATCATGTCCAAACTTTGATTTTTTAGATTTTATTTTGATTTAATTTGATTTAAAATGAATAAAATTCAAATAAATATCAAATAAAAATATAAAAATCAGAATTTCTTACCATTGGGTCGTGCATGATGTTGTTGTATGGATTGGGTCGTAATTTGGCAAGCCCATTTGGAAAGAATTGGTTTTAGACCTCCATTTTCATCATAAACCATCACAAAATTTCCCAACTTTGCAAGGGAACATATCCTTCAATTTTAAAGCTATGAGGGTGTTCTTGGACATTTTGGAAAGCTTTAAGATTCCTCTAAACAACCCCACTGGTTTCATGTCCATATCATTTACCAATCTCAAGTTATGCCCTTTTGAAGTTGTTGACTTTTTGTTGACTTTTGAAATGACCTATAATGTCTTAGCTCATACCTTCCAAATGAAGCATTTTTGGGCTTGGCTTGTGAGACACAAAGTTGTAGAGAATTCAATTTCCTTCAAAATGAGCTTTGAGTGGAGACTTGGTGATGAAGTATGTGAAAGTTATGGCTGGTCAAAGTTCAGTTGACTTTTACTAAGGAAACCCTAATTTAGAAACTCCATATTCTTGATGATCTGAAATCTCCTTGATGAATCATGATCAACCCTTGATCAAATGATGAATTTTACTTCATATACTAGATGTTGGCAAAAAATCATGAAGTTTGACTTTGGTTTGACCATAGTTGACCTCAGTTTGACTTTTTAACTGCATTGACTGATTTTGACTTATCTGATCATCTGACTGAGCAAACTTTTGAGAAAAGTCTTGAAACTTGTCATGGGGGTTCTTAAACATATATAAGTTGTTATGAAGCTCACTTGAAGTCTTGGAAGTCCATTTAGCCTGATTAAAGTCAAAACCCTAGTTTTGGATGCATTGCTTAGGAGGTGCATTGTCTGAGGGAATTGTCAACTCTTTTGACCAATTGTGAACTTTGTGAACCTTGTGAACCATCATAAAGTGTCTTGTGAACCTCATGGGAGGTATTGTGAAGCTTGTGAACCTTGATAAAGTAACTTGTAGACTTCATGAACCTCATGAAAGGTCTTGTAAATGTTGAGAAACTTGTGAACCTTGTGAACCTTCATAAAGTAGCTTGTAGACTTCATGAACCTCAGGGAAGGCCTTGAAAGTGTTGGGAAACTTGTGAACCTTGTGAACCTTCTTAGAACACAAAGTCTTGTATTGTGAGGGCAAATTTTGGGGTGCAACACCGTGACCCGTGCTTGCTTGTCATCGGGGAGTATGACTGGGCGGGGAAAATATCCATTAGGAAGAGTAACCGTGACCCGTGCTTGCTTGTCATCTGGGAGTATGACTGGGCGGGGAAAGTTACTTAGTTATAGGGTACCGTGACCCGTGCTTTCTTGTCATCGAGGAGTATGACTAGGCGGGGAAAGTACCTTTGATAGATAATGAGTGACCCATGCTTGCTTGTCATCTGGGAGTATGAATGGGCATGGAAAGTTATCTATACGTTAAGGATTTAGTGACCCGCGCTTGTTTTCCCTTGAGTGTCTGGGCGGGGAAGATGCCTTAAAGAACTTTGTGCTCTGTGGTTACATTGTTGTCTCTAGTTATTATGTGAACTCGAAGTCTAGGTTTCCCCCGACTTGAGTAGTGTCTAGTTTCGAACCTTTAGACCGAGAGAACTCTAAGATAGAGAACTCACTGAGATGTTTTATCTCACCCCATGTTGATGTTGTTATTTCAGGTACCTCAGGTTCCGCAAAGGGTAAAGATAAGGCGACTTGCTTGTCTTTGCTTGTTTGATGGTTTCTTCCGCTGTGGACTTTTGAGATCTTCGGATCTAGTTCTTAGACTTTCTATTTTGTGAACATCTTGTATTATGTATAGCCTTTTGTATTAGTTCCTTATGTTGTAGTGGCTATATTTATGCAATGTGTTATTAAGAGCTTGTTGTAGTTCAATACCAAACTCAATTTTATATATGAAAAATATGCTTTGATGTATGTCTTTTATATATGGGTATTACACCGAGAAACTTAAACAAAATTATAGTTAAGGCATCAGCTAGCATCAGTATCGACCTAACATGCGTACCTTGGTACAAGTATCGCATACTAAAATCACTTTCGAAAAGATCCCCCTCAAGAATGAACAAGATCATCATCCCATGATTGGATCCTCAAACTAGTATATCGTCAGCTTCGTACCATGACCAGGTAGAACACCCAGCTCGCAATGGGACATTCACACCATGAGGCACATATCATTAACATGTTCCGAGCGTCGTTCCCCAGCCAACTTTAAAATGCCATTCTGCCCGGTTCCCCAAACTGACAGACACGTAAACCGAGCACCGTTTCCCCAAATCTATAAACACTTAGTAAAAATAACAAATAGAGCATGCCCTCCGACGAACATACCCTCATACATAATAAAAATATGAATAAACGACCAATAAGGTCGGAAACATAAGGCATTAAAAGGTGCGGCCACGAGGACCGACTTGTTCTTATGTTACATAAAAAGGGGAACACATTCCCCCATCACAAATGAAAAAGGATATGGAACGCAGGCCGACCAACAAAATATAGGAGAATGACAAAGTCTTCAAAGGTCAACGTTAGTATCGGCCTGGCCGTCAGTTGGGGTATTGAGGTCCTCGTCCATTCCGTTACCTTGCTCTAGCTCCTTGAGGTAGTCGAGGATATGGATAACATCATCCTTAGCCTTGTACAGGAAGTGGATGCCCTCTTCATTGAATGTCAGCTCGGGATTAACTATTTTTAACTGGTCCACCGCGTTTTTGGACACTACATTGGCCATTTCTTCAAGATCAGCATTCCCCTCCTCAATCTTTGCCACCAACTCCGCCCGGGACTTCACCTCCTCAGGTTTGTCTTCATTTAGAGCCAAATCATCCTTTAGAAAGGAAATTTCCTCCGCATCTAACTTCTTAGTGGATGCTACTATATTTTCCAGCTTCTTCACCCGCTTGGCAGCTTCCTTCAGAGATATTTCCAGCACGCTAGCTACTTCCTTGGAGGTCGACAGTTTGGCCTTCAGCTGATTAATCTCATACTCTTGAGTGGAAGTCCCCTCAGCGAACATCGAGGCCAATGTGAGAACCCGCATTACGGAGCTTGCGTCTCGATCCAACCAAGAGCATCTGTCCTACCAACTCGCTCCCTCCAGCTAAAGCGTCTCTGCCCGATGGACTTGGAGGGAATGCTTCTCGAAGAAGTTGGGCTTCAGAAAACATGGGGGAAGCTCATAGGAAGGCTTCGGGGAGGCATTTTCCAGGTTTACCACTTCGTCAGCCCTGGACCTCTTCCACTCCTTGGAAGTCCCGTCGGGAGAACCATACGAAGCGGGTGAAGAGGTACTTGAACCTATCACCAATTTACCGCTCAGGCGGGTCTATGTCAACTTCTTTGGTCCTCTTCGTTTGCCATGTTTGGCCAATAATTTATCCTGAACGTTGACCATCGAATCTGAAAAACACGGAAAGAAATAGTTAGATCACGGATCTTAAACGGGCATAAAATGAAATATGAGCAAGTAAATACTAAAAATACCAAGTTATTGGTAAACATCCTCGTCCGTCTCACAAGCTAAATGCTTGGACACTTCTATAAATCTGGGGGTCACCTTGGCGCCCCCGTCCTTGTCTATGATTGCATGACCATGTTTGTCAACATGCATGGTCATTGTGATCCTCGAAATGTAACCCATCAAGGCCTCATAGCTATCCTGGTCGCTTTCACTCAAGACATAGGCAATCTCGAGGAATTCTTCGGTCCTGCATAGGAAATGGTCGCGCGACCATGATAATTAAAATTTTAGCAGTAGGTGGGGATTTCCTTTCTGTATTTATCCAGCATAACTTTCCCTTGGCCCTCCATATCTACTCCCCAGAATTTGAAGGAGTTTAAAACACGCTCAGAGATCGGTTCAACCAAGTAGAAACGATCCTTGAAGTCCCTGATCGAATCAGAGTACACTTTGAAGATATTCTTCTTCTATTTCAAGGAGATCCAGGCGAATTTCCCTTTAACGACCTGACGCTAGAGGTTGAAAACATGAAAGAACAAACGGAGCATCGCCCTAATCTTCAAATACTCGCATGTCATCTCAAAAGCCTGAATGAAGGAAAACGAGTTTGGGTGAAGCTGGGAGGACGCAAGCTCAAGGTGAACGAACACACTATGTTGGAAGTCTGAGAAGGGTAGCCTAAACTTCATCTCCCTGAATAAGATGTCGTACAAAGGAAATCTATTTGAGCCAAATGCACAACAAATACAATCTTCCGACCCCGGATACTTTACCGTCCATTCTTTTGTGTTCCCGACCACATGAAGTGGGCCCTCCAAGTCCTGGGTGTAAAGAGAAGCAATAATCATTGATTCATCAGCGGCCCACTCACTAGAGGGCACGTCCTTGTCCACGTCCCCATCGTCCTCCTCAGGATAAGCAGGGTCAGCCCTGGTAAAGGTAGTATCTTCTGAATCGTCAGGGGATGTTGAATTCCTCCCTGTTAACGAGCTCTCTTCAGAATCAGCAGAAGAAGATGCAAAGTCGCTCGATAGATTTTTTGGTCTCCATTTGTATCTTCTCGTTGTTAGACATCACGACACCTGAAAAGCAGTGAAAGTAAATGTGAATTTGATGGGCAAATCAAATCCAACCTTCCACCATTTTTCAAGTGAAAGGGCATGCTAAGGAACGAGGACGTTGTCCTCGGTCAAAGCCCTTATTCAAAGAAACAGTCACGATCATAATGACGACCAGATGATCACACGAGTAAGGGAGAAAGATTGACACGTCAAAACCGTCATATCATGGAAAACGAGCAGACTATGGCCCAAACAACGAATGGAGACGACAGATGGAGCCGCCGCGGACGGTGAGAACTAAACCTAAATACCACATCAGTAACAATGCTATCTCTGGAAACCACCCAACAGAGGCAGTAAACACCGCACCAGAACCCTAGAAATTCGAATAATCAGTCCTATTTACCGTAAATCAAGTCCTAACCACATGCAACTAGTTTGTTTATCAGAATCAAAACCTAAATAAGTCAAAGAGCCACGAAAAATTACAATATTAAGAAAAGTTATGGTCTGCTCAGGAAATCTCCTCGGGAGTTGTGGTGGTTGACGAAGGTGACTGAGCACTTGTTTGATACGAGCAGCAAAAGCATAAACAAAAAGTGTGAGAATGAAGCCCGACACTTTATTTATAACCCTCTCCGTAATGTGAGCGATCACATGGGGCACGCAAACCTACTAACGACACACTCATTGTCTAGAGACGACCGTAGAGTAGCCATCATTACGTATTTAATACGCACACTTTCCTAGACATATGCGTGATGCAATAATGTCACCAAACATTTGGGATCCTCGTATCATGCGACCATGATTATGAAGTATCATAAGGTTCATTTTCATCTCGTCGATAGTCGGCCACCCTTAAGTCATCACTTCTCCGACCAGAAGCAACGACTTGGGGGAGATCCTGTTCTGGACTGGCCCAATGACTAAGTATGGCCCAATCCTCTCAATCATGAATCGGCCCAATGGCCCAAATGACAAAGGGATCCACGATAATCATATCCTTGGAGCAGTCGCAATTTTTCGACCATCACCTGGTCGTGGTCGACTCATCCTCCTCGTTCTTGACCTCTGCCCAATAGTGGCAGAGATCACCCATATTTGGCCAATAAAGTTCCTACTCGTATGGTCGCGTGCTCGACGCACCTCTTACACATCAAGTTACTCACCTAACGGTTGGTTTCTGACAGTTACCTATTTTTAGGGGATCCGCCATCCAGACCCAAAATAGGAACCATTAGCCACACGCTAGGGGCTCTCTAGATAAACCTCTCATTTGAGGGGGCCAAGTATCAAATATTCATCCCTGAACGCTCTTACTTGTACTTTCTATCACTTGTGCTCGTTCTGACTTTGCATCGGAGTACCTTGCAGGTACACCCCCCAGTTCTCCTTAGTATTCGAGCAGACCTTGGAATCCATGTTAGCCGCCACCGGAGATTCTGATCTCAGGTACAATCAGGTGCATGATCCACATATGCTTACACACATTATTAATTGTATGATTGCTTCATGTTTTCATTTCATTACTAATATTTGCATTAGTTAGAACGCATTATGGCATTTTCACCTTGTGGCTTTGGTTTGTATTGTATGTTCACTTTTCAAAAATGTGCATTATCCTTGTTTGTAAAAAACCATTGATGTAAAAGGATTGAAATGCTTGCATTCACATATCCATATTCACATTAACTATGTTGAATTCTTTGATATTGTTATGTGGTTCATATCCATGTATTGTTACTCATGCATTTACATGTTAAATGACTTAATTATGACATGCATTTCATTGCTGCATTTCTGAATAGTAGTTGTTAAATGTATGCTGCCTTGTATTGTGTTTGCACTTTTTTTACTTGTTCCATGTTGTTAAGTAGTTGTAATAGGATATTTATATATTTTTTGCATGTGATAGTTAATTATGTACTGAAGCGCTGTTGTACCTGATGACTTTAGAGTTTATCTAGCTTTTAGGTACCCTTAACTTTAGGTTTGAGTCTAGTTTTAACCATATTCACTTTAGGAGATGTTTGGTACTTAATTATCTTCTTTGTTATCATTTTTTATCTCATAAATCATGGTTTTTTCTAACCATTTCAGGGGCTAATGGTAAGTATGAAGAATGTCGATGTGATTGTGCTTCTTTGACATTTCACTTCCTTACATTCTCTTGAGTTTAATCTCATCTTCAATCCTTGAAGTGAGTTAGAACTTGTTCTTCTTCTCTCTTTTTCTAGGTTTAGAGTTCTTCAAACCTCATTAACCATAGGATCTCCATTGTACAATAACTTAGGGTGAGTCTTGGTTTCCCTTAGAGTTTTCCCTTTCTCAACTTGATTCTTCTCTTTCTCATCTTAAAACAACTTAAAAAGACTTAATAAAGGTTGAAATGACTTCTTGTGTTATGGACTTATTCATGGGGCATTTACATATATCCCATTTTGGGGTAATGTGAACTTGTCTAGCTTGATGTACAAGTCTAAACTTGAAGTCATTCTCACAAAGAAAATTTTAAAACACATTTCTTCACTTCAAAATACAAAAACACTTAATAAATACAATGGGCTAGTGCGCTTGAGCCCTAATATTTGGAACCAAGTCTTAGGGGTCTTCTCCTTGCTTGGGTGTGCTTCTTCCTCATTCCATCTTAGATTGATGTAAGAAGTACATACTCCATGGAAAAGGACTTGAATACACTTTCTTGTGCCAAACTCAATAAAAGATTTTAAAAGCACTCAAACCATCAATAAACGTCTTTCCTTCGGGAATTATTTTCTAATCTCCTTCATTCTTAACGAAAGAACTTGCTCCTACTTATCTCTTTGTAAGACGGTAAACGCATTTGTGCCAGACGAGCATGCAACACCTGAGCATAGACATAAGCAGTTCAAGCCATAAAAAATACAAACACAGTTTTCCTCCCTAATTAGAGGAACTACGCGACTCTGCTTCTTATTTTCCATGAGATACGTATGCAATGGGGTAGGGACCATTCGAGCATATTCTTTATTTTCCCTACTTTTTTCCCAGTCATTCTTTCTTTCTAGTTCAGCGGCAGTTCATTCTTACCCTTTGAAACAGTTCAAGCAAGCGTGGATCCCGTAGAGTACGGCGGTTGATCCGGGGTGCTAATACCTTCCCAGTTCATAACTGACTCCCGAACCCAGACTCTTTGGTTTAAGAGACCTTGTTCTTTCCTTCTCTTTGGTTTATGCAGCATTACCTTCCCCTTTCCTTGGGATCAAAATGCATAGTTGGCGACTCTTCTTTTTCCGTGCCACTTTTGCGTTTGTACTATGTTTAAAATCCTGGGAGTGACACTTGTAAATGTAGGATCCTTCCCTCATTAAGAAACAACTATAGCTCTAGTAATAACATAATAAATACGTGCACATAGGTGAATCACCAAATTCTAATTTGTAGCTCTTTGTATGAACTTTTTCATTATGAAGAGTCACCTGGAATAAGTGATCCTGGAAATTATTCATGCTATCATAGTAAGTCTTGAAATATATGTTGTTTTTCCTATGGAAAGCATGCTTAAACCATTCCCGTAATTTGGATGATATATAGTTTTAAAGTGATACAAGAATAGTGTTACAAATAACTTACCCACGTTGTACTTACACCAATGCTAGAAAAATATAAAATTTGTCACACTCACAAGATATAACTAAGAAGGGGAAATAAACAAGTGATTCAACAATCTTACCTCGAATTTATTGAAAGGAATGATAAAGTCTATGAGGAACAATAGAAATTCATGAAAGGGAATGACACATCCAACATATTTCCTATAAATTCTCTTATCTTTATTTTGGGGGAAAATCTCTAGTTAGTTGAAAGGACCCATGTTAGTCAAATCTTGGTCAAGAATTCCCTCATGGACAAAAGTATAAACAATCCTCAGTATGTGTGATGACAATCATCATTACATGACTTTTAGGAAGAAATTCGGGTAAATTTGTAAGAAGAATGATCAAAACCATTTTAAAGTGTGAAGAATTAAGTAAAAAAAAACCAAGAAAAGGAATGTACAAAGACTTAGTGAAACTTGTGAAGAAAATGGAGGAAAAATATGTGTTTCACCACTGGAATTCTCGCACGCATGATGCATCTCATCATGACGCGATACCGATTATTGTATGCACGATGTTGTTTTTTCTGCTGACACGTTTTTTCTATTTAAAGCATATTTTAGAAACTTTATTAAGTGTTTTGAATAGGAGATAGAAAATGACAGCTAAGGTCATTAAAGGAGCGATATTGGAGCACATTTGAGTCATTGGAAAGAAATTTGAATCAATGTAGCCATATATTTCTTCATCTATGTTGATCTTTGTTTGCCTCAACATCAACACACCATGATCAATCATACCCTTTTATATATTTAAACACCCTTTTAACTACAGTGAGATGACATTCTTGAGGTTTCTCCATGAATCTACTTAAGAATCCAACACTTTAACAAATATCTTTTATGGTATTGCAAATATACCTTAAGGATCCAATGATTTGTTTGTACATTGTAGCACTTAAAATTTCATAATTGGTATCCTTCTTCAGTTTTGCCCCAGTTTTTAATGGTTTGGCAGATTCATTACATTTCCTCATCTTGAACCTCTTCAAGATATCTTAGGCATAATTCTTTTGATGCAAAAACACTCAATCACATGTGTCTTTGAACTCCATCCCTAATAAATATGAAAAATTCCCTAGGTCATACATTTCAAACTCTACATCAAGTTCGACTTGATTTTTATTACCTCTATTTCATATGCACCTGTAATGAACAAATAATTTACATACATACATATGACGATTCGACTGACCCTGTCTGAATCATTTACATACACTCAATGTCCAGAGACACATTTTGTGAAACCTACTTTGATTATAAACTTGTCTATTCTTTTATTCTAAGCTCTTGGAGATTGCTTCAAACCATATAGAGCTTTACTCAATCTTTACACCTTTGACTCTTACCCTTTGATTTCGAATCCTGATGGTTGACTAATGATCTCAAATTTATGAGTCTAACAGTTACTAATTGCAAGTGCACATTCTATCGCGTAGTAATAAAAGATATCGATCCCACTGAGACCAATGTTAACCTACTGTACTCTATTATTACTTTGTAAAGCTAAGGCGAAATGTATTTGGTTAAGAAGAAACTAAAACTATAACTTATAATAAAACTAATAAGATAACAAAGAGAGACCGGAATATGGATTCCGTGTTTCTAAAGGACTATGTAGAATTCGGTTACTAATTAGATTATAACGTAGTTCCGTAGAATAAATTGACTTAAAGACTCTGTCTCACGCTCCTGCGGTATTAACTAAAGCCATACTTCCTAATCACAATATTTTGCTCTCGCTCTCCCTGTAATTGAGAAATATATTTTGAAAGCTAATATTATCCCAAACGTATCTAAAGTGCTCTCGCTGTATTTAGATTTGTTGCCTAATTTCCAATATCTGGTTCGATCCCCACGCTCTCGCTGTGTCGGTTCTAACCTTAATTAATTTCTCACTCTCGTGGAGAAATTGTGTTAACTAACCTTTCACTCTCGTGACAAAGCTATTTAAATTAAACTTGGAAATTAAAAAAAATTTAATCATAAGTTCGCATCTATTATTTTCTACCGAGTCCCGTCGGTAACGATGATCCTCATACGCCAGACTCAAAACTATTTAGCTAGACATGGACAAGAAAATAAATATGCAATTACGATAATAAATTAAAGAGATAACATAATTTGGAAATTTAAATAAGAAGGCAAAGAAAATATAAATAGTTGATTTAATAAGAAGGCGAGCAAAATAAATTTATAAACCTGGAATTAATTGATGCTTGAACCATACATTGAACTCTTGAATGCAAATCAGAAAAATAAAATACGTAATAGTCCACTGACGGGGAGAACTATTATTGTTACATAAAATAAAGAAACTAAAAAACTAAAGAAGGAAAAATGGTGTAAGAGACGGGTGAAAAAGAGATGATCGATTCAAGTAGCAGGAGCTTCTATTTATAGCCTATAGACTTTGGTTTGTTAAGAAATTATAGGAATGAATTTAGCTTGGGCCTTGACTGATGAAATTGGACTGAGGTTGATTAGGGTAGAGGTAATTTCTCTGTTGAATGAGAAGAAAATACAGAACTGCTCTTTCTGCTTTGACTTTTGTTTTGTAATTAGGTTTTTGGTCTTGAGCTTGTGACGAGCGTTTGACAATTGAGACGATCGTCTTGAAGCCCAGACGAGCGTCTCACTTATCAGACGGTCGTCTGACAGTGGTTATGCAAAAATTCCTTTTTCTTGCTCTTTTCCTTCTGTTTTTTCATGTTTCTTTTCCAATAAGCTTCCTTTTATATTTTTGCCTCCAAAAGTCAAGTTTAATTAAATAACTGCAAAACAAACACAGAACTCGCGTAATATAGTTTGAAATATATAAATTAATAACATAAATGATTGGAAATTATACTAAATAATTGATACAAATTCGAGTGATCAAACTCCCCCACACTTAAACCTTTGCTCGCCCTCAAGCAAACTATGGCTCATAAGAAAACTAGTTCAACATAATACTCGTCCTAGGCTACCAACTCTACTTCAGTTAAGTTTGTATCGATAGGTACTTGCTCACACACTAAGGATATTGTAACAACACAATTCCACTTTTGCGGTCTTCAACCTCCCTCCTATACAAACCAATATGAATCATGTCATTATACCTAAGTCTAACTCACTCATCCTTCTTTCGTCCCTTTTTATTCTGGCGGAATCACATTAAGCCCGTTATCCTTTCACACTCATGGTAGGATAGCCTGTTAGTGACTATGATCTCGTTTTCATTATTTTATTTATTTTTCTTTTGCAATAAAGAATTTTACACCGTTTGGCTATATGATCGGGTCAGGACCATTTAACTTAGAAGGAGCATTTCTTTTCATTCATTCATTCATTCATTTTTCTCTTAATTTATTCTTTTAACTTTGAGATCATACACTTATTTGCATCGGCTTCCTATTTAGTGTGTGCTTAGGATGGTGCTGACTGCTAATATAAACTAATAAGGGACTACTAAAAGGGTGAGAACATAAGGCTATGGCATAATAAGTACTCAAATAGATTTCCATAATTTGGAGGCTCACGGTGTTAAAACGATACCGATCTTGGGTAATTTTCCCAAGTGTCAAAATCTAACCTCCATTTCGTCTGTAACCTAAGATTTTAAAAAGAAACTCTATTTTTAAAAAATATTTGGCGAGGCTCAAGGGGGATAGGAAATCGATAAACATGAAAATAAAATCATGCTGGAAAATATTAAATCTTACTAGAAACGATAAAATAAAAGTGGTAATGTTTCTCCCCCACACTTAAACCAAACATTGTCCTCAATGTTTTCATAAAAGGTGGAAAAGGAAAAATAGAACATGTATGGATGCCATTTCGTGTCACCACGGACAAATTCACTCTGTCTCTTCCCTAGTTGTCCCTACCTTAGCTGACCACTTCTGCTTCGGCATCTTATACTACGAGATTTTTGGATTTGCGAAAACTTCACTTTTCAGGAAGCCGCTCTTTATACTGTCTGTTTCTGAAGGAAGTACCTACAAAAATTGTTAGAAATATAGTGCGGTGTGTGTGCAGGTGGAACTAGACAGTGCAAATAGAAAAATAGGAGGAGATGAGTTACAAACGGGAGAGATATGCCATCTCCTATCATACTCATCATTGGTGTCACCACCAGCAACGACATTCGTAGCAATATCCGTGGGCACCAACTCATCTTAAGGGATTGTCATTTAGAGGCCTTTCGCCTAAATGTAGCTGAAATGTGGCAAGCGATGCATTTCTTTATTTTCTGCAGATAAAAACAATAAACGAAAAAAATTAAAATAAAAGATGGTGGGTTGCCACCTATACATTGTTTTGTTTAACGTCGATAGCTCGACGGTTAGGAGTGTTAATTCTTCGGTTTCCATGGCCATTTATCAAGCCATCTTACATATCCATCACCTTTTCTTTTCTTCCTTATGTGGGGTGGTTTACTCTTTTGAAGTTGTGGGGGTGGTTCTAGATCAATGCTAAGTATTAGCTTTTCAAGTTTGGGCTTTTTTATTTCATCCAACACCTCAAATATTAACCTTACCCTCTTAAGATTAATAATTTCCCTAGTTTCAAGGACCTCTGGTTTTCTCTTTTTATGCAAGACTTCAGATAAAGGTGCTTTGGTGTGGATATTTTCCAATACCTCAACATACTTTTTGGGTTTATAGTCTGCAAACTTATACGAGATGGGTTATGGTGAGGTATAAGGAGGAGTATCGATAGTTGCTTCATCCTCTACCTTTATGACAACCTCCCATTCAGATGATGTCGGTGGATTTTCCTCACCAGAACTCTCGCCATCCTCATAATCACTCTCCTCAACTTGATAATCACTCTCCTTAGGAATTTCGAGTTGATTTTCACTACTAGTTGTTATAACATTCACAATTTCCTCATAGGAAGGTCCTATAGGTGTTAGTGCAAGTATCAAGATTTGGGTCTCCAATGCCTCAGGGTGAGTCACGAGGGACTCAACCATTGTGTGTATATGCAAAAGAGTTTCATGAGTATCAAGATGTTATGTTCTAAACTCTTCATTCTGAAGAGTTTGTGCCTCCACAATACGCTCCATCATTGATTCTATCCTAGAATTAGTTGTTGTTTCAATGAAGTCTTCCAATAACATCTCAAGGTTGGAATTAAAGGATTCTTGTTATTCCTCGAAGTGTTGTGAATGGTGATCACGGAGGGGATTCAAGTGTGATTTCGAAAGATATTAGGCATGAGTCAGCGTCGCATTGAGATCATTCATTAATATTTCTAGATTGGAATTATGAGCTTCTTGCGGTTCCTCGAAATATTGGGGATAATAATCATATGGAAAATTTGAATGTGTTTCCTCGAAATATTGGAAGTTTTTATCAAAGAATAAGTTTGGATTATACATAGTTATAGAGAGAATAAAGTAAATGCCTTAGTCTATACAGTGCAACAACGAAATGCCAATATTGACTTTTGATCCCCGGCAACGGCGCCAAAAACTTGATCGCGACTTTCTGATTCTAACGGTTACTAACTGCAAGTGCATAGTCTATCATGTAGTAATAAAAGATATCAATCCCACAGAGACCAATGTCAACCTACTGTACTCTATCGTTACTTTGTAAAGTTAAGGCGAAGTGTATTTGGTTAAGAAGAAACTAAAACTAGAACTTAAAATAAAACTAATAAAATAATAAAGAGAGACCGGAATATGGATTTTGTGTTCCTAAAGGACTATGTAGAATTAGGTTACTAATTAGATTATAACTTAGTTTCATAGAATAAATTGACTTAAAGACTCTTCCTCACGCTCCCACGGTATTAACTAAAGCCATACTTCCTAATCCCAAGATTTTTCTCTCGCTCTCCTGGTAATTGAGAAATACATTTTATAAGCTAATATTATCCTAAACGTGTCTAAAGCGTTCTCGCTGTATTTAGATTTGTTGCCTAATTTTCACTATCTGGTTTGATCCCCACGCTCTCGCTGTGCCGATTCTAACCTTAATTAATTTCTCACTCTCGTGACGAAATTGTGTTAACTAACCTTTCACTCTCATGACAAAGCTATTTAAATTAAACTTGGAAATTAAAACCAAAATAATACTTTAATCATAAGTTCGCACCTATTATTTTCTACCAAATCTCGTCGGTAACAACGGTCCTCATATGTCGGACTCAAAACTATTTATCTAGACATGGACAGGAAAATAAATATGCAATTACGATAATAAATTAAAGACGATAACATAATTCGGAAATTTAAATAAGAAGGCGATGAAAATATAAATAGACAATTTAATAAGAAGGCGAGCAAGATAAATAAATAAACCTGGAATTAATTGATGCTTGAATGATACATTGAAATATTGAATGCGAATCGGAAAAATAAAATACGGAAAAGAAAGAATCCTAAAACTAATATTCGTAATAGTCCTTCGATGTGGAGAACTATTACTGTTACATATAATAAATAAACTTAAAAACTAAAGAAGGAAAAATGGTGCAAGAGACGGGTGAAAAAGAGATGATCGATTCAAGTAGCAGGGACTGCTATTTATAGCCTCTAGACTTTAGTTAGCTGAGAAATTATAGGAATGGATTTAGCTTGGGCCTTGACTGATGAAATTGGACTGAGGTTGATTAGGGTGGAGATAATTTCTCTGTTGAATGAGAAGAAAATGCAGAACGACTCTTTTTGCTTTGACTTTTGTTTCGTAATTAGGTTTTTGGTCTTGAGCTTGTGACGAGCATTTGACAATTGAGACGATCGTATTGAAGCCCAGACGAGCGTCTAACTTATGAGACGGCCGTCTGACATTGATTATGCAGAAATGCACTTTTCTTGCTCTTTTCCTTCTGTTTTTCCATGTTTCTTGTCCAATAAACGTCCTTTTATATTTTTGCTTCCAAAAGTCAAATTTAATTAAATATCTGCAAAACAAACACAGAACTCGCGTACTATCGTTTGAAATAAATAAATTAATAACATAAATGATCGGAAATTATACTTAATAATCGATACAAATTCGAGTGATCAACTGACATAGACTTCTTCTTCCAGAGTTCCATTTATAAATGCTAATTTTACATCCAACTGATGTATCTTCCCCCTTCAATATACTAATGTTAACACAATAATCCTGATTTCTCCAGCCTCACAACTGATATGTAGACTTCATCGAAATCAATACTAGGTTTTTATAGAAAACCTCTTGCCACTTGTCTTGCCTTATGCTTGTGAATTTTGCCATTCGACTTTCTTTTTAGCTTGTAAAACCACTTTACATCAATTGGCTTCTTGACTGATTTTTTTACAAGCTCCCAAGTCTTGTTCTTCTTAATTTATCTAAGTTATTCTTTCATGGGTGCTAACCAATTCAAATCATTCATGGTTTGATCCAAATTGATTGGTTTTACTTCAGTCATCATCATCGCTTCTTCTATCAAGTCACCATCTGCATAAACCCATTGATTTGGAAATCTCTCATGTACATCTAGACTTGTCGACTTAGTTCTTGCTCTAGTTGATCTTCTAACATTCTACGCATGTGAAACTTCATTTTGATCGGTTGTGACTTCAGTTTGTTGATCTTTTTCAAACACTGTGGTAATTGTATCGACTCCTGTCGAACTAACAAATGACTCCAATCCCACCCATTTTCTTTCATCCACTAGAACATCTTGGTTGATCACTAATTTATCATCATTTGGTGAAACAACTTATATACACCCATCGAATGATAACCTATGAGCACCAAAGTCTGACTTCGATCATCTAGTTTCTTCCTCAATTGTTCAGGTACATGCCTGAAACACATTTATCCAAACACTCTAAGATGATTAACATTCAGCTTCACATTTTTCCAAGCCTCATAAGGAGTCATCTCGACCATCTTATTGGTTGGCCATCTATTTTGTATGTGTACTTTTGTCGAAGCTACTTCAACCTAAAACACTCTTTGGCATATCTTTAGCTTTCAACATGCTCCTAGTCATGTTTAGTATACTTTGATTCTTTGACCTTATGATATATACCTTCCTCATTGCAATATCAAGCAAATTCTTGAGAGGTGTATTCACCACCACCATAAGTTCTTAATTTCTTCAACTTGCATCCACTTTTCCTTATGACATGTAATTTGAACTTCTTGAGCAGTGTGAATACCTCTTTCAATAAGATAAATCCACACATATCTAGGTAATTCATCTATAAAGGTTAGGAAGTAATAGTTACCTCAATTGAACATCACTTCAAATGGTTCACACACATCAGAGTGAACTAACTCTAGCTTTTCCTTCGATCTCATTGGCAAGTCATACCTAAATGATTTCCTAACTTACTTTGCTTTTCAAAATTCCTTACACATCTAACTTGGTTCTTTCACCATAGGTAAACCATACACCATCTTCTTCTGGTTGAGCATACCTAAAATTTTGAAGTTTAAATGTTCATATTTATGACGCCACAACCAGTTCTTGTCTTCTTCTGCATTCGAAGCACGGTTTGTGATTAATTGGTGTAAACACCCCAAATTTGACCTAACTTTTTCTCAAACCATGGCTTGTGATCTTTCATTTTTTCATTAGCATAAGCATACCATCTCATATTGCATATTTGTTTCACTGCATAGTTCCATTTCATCTGCATCTAGGGTTTGTGATCTGAGCAATCCAAGAGGTGATCTGAGCCATCCCAAAGGTCTTGAAGCTTGCCAAGAGGGTCCATGTGTGTTTCATGATCATAATATGCTCCCCAAAGTTCATAAGAGTCAAGATATCACAAAACATTGCAAAGGCATAGAGGCAGACTGAAGATTTCCTGCACAGATGACCTAAAATTAGGGTTTTGGTTTCAGAGGCCTTAATCCCAATTTTTTTGGTCATTCTTGTTTTTATTGGTCTTAATATGTTATAAGGATCATGTGTACCAAATTTAATGAAGAAATTAACTGTGGAAGTCATTTGATCATTGGGTAACTTCTTGAGCAAGTAAAGTCAAAATCAGGGCATCTGAGGCCTCCACCAAAGATACCAAAGGGTCGCATTCATCATTTTGAGCCTCTATGATCTTTATTTGATCTTAGAAGTGGTTAGAAGTTTACAAAGTTGAAGAATTTTGAGCCAAATGCAAACTTGCTATTTTT